>FR989960.1:708277-1416554 GCA_905404175.1 Anthocharis cardamines
CGTACATCAAGGTATTGCTTCGTTCAACCGTAGATTTACTCTTAAAATAAGCAATAGTAGCAACATTTATTTTTATCTTTGAACCGACGATATATTGGCCCGTTATACAGTATTTTATAGGAGGAAAGTTGCAGCAAAACGTCTGTATCACAAAGCATCGTTCTCCTTGAGCAGGAAATGTCCGACGAGACGCTTCTGCACGTCCGACACGCCGCCGTAGATCTGCGTGCCGCGCGCGTCCCTGATAACAATATGTATTATTTAACAACAAAATCAAATTAATTTATTCATTTAGGTAACACAATATACACTTATGAACGTCAATAAAAATTAAATGCTTCTAATTTTACATTTACTGCCAGATCTCAAATCAAGGGCGTAGAACGGACGAGAAGAACTGGCAAGAAACTCGCCGCCACTCTTTTTAATCGCCAAGTTTTATGTTTTGCAAAATGTTTGTAAGGAGCTGCAATCATTACACCATGTTCCACGTGACATTATTAAGTAATTAGCTATAATTATAAAAAATAAACGAAAAAAAAACTACGTAGGCCGCTAGGAAAGTTTTGAGACCTGTTCATATACGTTAGCCGAACTGCACCATACTTTGTCATATTATAGAGCATATCTTAACATGTTTATTGGTAACAAAATGCATATCGTGCGTTTTCTATATTTGTTTTAAATAATCCTAGTTTACCCCAAGATATCGGAGTTGACGCGTTGCGACTAACGTGTGATAATCGTGTATAATTTCAAACGCGGTTTAACTGCTGATGAGTATTTTAGTGAAATGTATTATGTATTTCATGTGATAGCACAAAGCTGTAGCAGTGTATATTGGTGGTATAAACAATTCGTACTTAAGGACTTTAACCTGTAGAAATATCCACGTTCAGGGCGGCCGCGCGAGGCGGTAACTCCAGAAAACATAGCCGCTGTATAGAAACTAATTGAAGAAGATAAAAAAATAACCTACATGCAGATAGAGGAAATCTTGAACCTTAATGCACCAGCCTTTCACAGTATTCTTCATGGCCATCTTGCAGTAAATAAGCTATGTATGCTTTCAGTACCCCACAATTTGACTGACAGTCAAAGGGAGTGTCGCATTAAATGGTTCAAAAATATACTAAATATGTTTGATCAAGGAAAGTCATAGTATGTCAATAGTTAAGTAATAGGTAACGTGTCTTGACAATACTAGTTAGATATAAAAAGTAAATCTAAAAACAAACTATGGGTGTTTGAAAATGAAGATATACCAAATATCGCGAAACAGTCACGGTTCTTAAAAAAGAAAATTGTGGTATTATTTTTTATTAAAAGAGTTGTTATTAAATAAATTACCCTAGATGAGCAAAGGACAGTTACCGCTCAATGGTATATAGAAGTTTGTCTGCCTCATGGAGAAATGTATTGTTAATGCTGGAAATTATTTTGAATAATCATCAGCTTAAGGTACTTAATCTCAAAACTTTCCTAGCGCCCTACGTAAGATGTGTCCTCTATCAGCAGTAAGTATCGTATCGGCTCGCAGCCCCCTCACCTATAGTGCCGCCCGGCGTCGTATCAGCTACGCAGCCCCCTCACCTATAGTGCCGCCCGGCGTCGTATCGGCTACGCAGCCCCCTCACCTGTAGTGCCGCCCGGCGTTGTATCGGCTACGCAGCCCCTCACCTGTAGTGCCGCTCGGCGTCGTACCCGACGGAGAGCCCCCTGCCGCCCAGCACCTGCACGCAGTGGTCGGCGGCGGCGGCCGCGCTGCGCCCCGCCACGTACTTGGCCATGGCGCTGTTCTTGGTCCGCACCTCTGTGGCCGCGCGGTACGTCAGGAGGCGGGACGTTTCAACCATTATGCTCATGTCTGTTAGTCTGTCCTGAAAGTTTAGATATTTTTATGTTAGATATCGACAGACGAGCATGAGATTCACTTGTTGGTAGGTGAAACCCCAACCACAGAACATCAGTCGCGCTGTCGACCTACTTTTTACTTCGAACATTCGGTACGTACATGTTGGTCCTCAGCTATGAGGCAATGATGAGATGAAGACCTACATACTTCTTTCTAATTTGAGCATTCAACATCATATAACATAAAGACTATATGTGCACCAAATTTCACTTAAAACCATTTGAAAGTTTAGGTGTAATTGAGTAAAAACTCTTTCACATTTATGACATTCGTAAAATAAGAAATTCAAGAATTGATATGTAGATTCTGACAAAAATTTACCGAAATGCTATCGAAACAAAAGTATTGCAGGAATCGTAAAAATAATGTTAATGGTTATGGGGCCTTCAGCTTTGTAGTTTCGGGCCAAGAATAGGACTATAGTATATTCTCCTTGTCGTAAGCCCTTCTTGTCGTAAGAAGTGATGATATGGGTCCGAAGGGGTCTAAGATGATCCAAAGGGAGACGTAAGGTCATCTTGTCTTCAACAATATCCGACCTGCGAGAGCGGCAAAGTTGTTCTAGAAGAATCCTATTCATTGTGCAGTCCTGTCCTTTAATACAATGAGACCGGCCACCGAGGGGGGGTTTCAGTGGTTAAAAATATCCCTTAAACCCCCCCCCCCTCCCCTCCTGTACCAAAAAAAGCTGCCGGCTTCATACTTACTTGAACGGATGGTAATCTAGTTAAGCTTTTCCCGAACGCGACCCTTTGCTTCGCGTAGTTAATAGCGGTGTCTAGAGCCGCCTGAGCGATGCCTGCAAATAATTCTTATTAAAAACTATTCAAAAACTATATTTTTGTTACATCTACCTACAAGAGATTGTCAAGAAACTGTAAAATTACTTTTTACCACACTACTTATAACTCCTCAAAGCAGGAATATAAATATACAGATTTGTGATAGAGTCACTTACTTGAAAAGACATTTGTTTTCAATGAGAGTTCAAAAAGCCATTTCTTACATATCTCTGTAATATTTTCTGTGCTGATTGTGCTGTTTGGAAGAACACCTACGCATCGATGAGTCTTGGGTTCGTATCCCAGCGGGACGACATGTTTATAATTTTCTGTAAACTTATTTTTCCCACCTCTTGTAACTTCGGGCATTAAACAGGTGGGGGTAATATTGAAATTCCAATGAATTTACGAACCACCGTTAATAAATGGATAAACCGAGAAGTGCATATTGCGCGTTTCGATTTGTATCTATGCATTTCCGAATACTCGATAAAAAGTAGGTCGACAGCACATCATTGACTGAAACATAGAAACGCAATCACCATTTTTTTAAGTATGTATAATGTATTTATAGTTGAATGTATGTTGTAGTTTCTGTAGGCAATCTTAAATAAATAAATAAATTGACTGAAGTTTTGTGGCTGAGGTCTCACCTACCATCAAGTGAACCTCATGCTCGTCTGTCGATATCTAATATAAAAAAAAATCAAGACAGACTAACAGACATGTGCGTGAGTAGTAAGTATACCATCAAGTGAACCTCTGTCGATATCTACCATAAAAAAAGTATTTCCCCACCTACAGCGTGAGCCGCGATACCAATCCTCGCCTGGTCCAGTTGCCCCATGGCGATTTTGAACCCCTCTCCCGGCTGCCCCACCACGTACCGGTGGGGCACGCGCACCTCCTGCAGCGTGAGGTCGCAGGCGGTGGCCGCCCTGTGGGAGACGCTTTACATCTGTATTATTGGCCCCTTTTTGATGTGGCTTCTTGATATGGCGTGCGAAGTAAGCTTATGCTAAGAAGTACATGAATAAAAATATCCAGGTGTCTTAAGACCCAAACAAAGCTTTGGCAAGATATGTATTTGTATATGGGATTTGTTCGTTAGCTACCTACTTCGATTAACAATCTTCACTCTTTTTTTTGTTCCCACTGAGCAGTGTCATTTTTCAAAATTTTACAAGAGGCGTGGCTTAAATAATTGAGACACATTTTTCGTGAATTTTGTATGCGACCCGAAGTCTATTTAATACTATGTCAATGGCTACCTACGTTGTTTTGCCTACCAATACTGTGTATAAAAAAATTAACCAGTCCCTAAAATAAGTTATTAGTCAATCCCAGTAACATACCTGACTCCCATAATTTGCTCCTTCTTACCGCGAAATACTCCCTCCATGTCTAGTGGGACGAGAAAACCTGTCAGAACAATAAATCCTTCCTATTTACTGAATTTGAATTTAAGTCATAAATATTTTTATATAATAAAGTTTGCACTAACGCCATCTATGTTTATGGAATTTATGCTTTCTCTAATTTATACTAATTATAAAGAGGAAAGATTTGTTTTTAAGTCATTTGATTTGTTACGATTTAACTCAAAAACTACTCTACCGTCTTTAAAATTATTTCACCAATAGAAAGCTACATTATCAGCGAGTAACATAGGCTATTTTACTTTTTTTTCTGTATAGTACATCTGCATTGCACCCGTGTGAAGCCGTGGCTAGTTTTATATAATGTGGCAATAATTGCCAACAGTGTCCTTTCGGCACTATTTTATTTATTAAAAAACAATATTCAATCAAAAAGATAATGTCACTTAATGAAGGATTATTATTAAAATGTATAATATTTGTAATGCATGAGACACCAACTTATAAAATGCTTCGCCACGGTGCCAGCAGCCACGTAACACGGTACTTACACACAATCCCCTTATGTTTGAGCTCTGGGTCATAGGTCGCGAACACAGCGGCGGCCGAGCCCTCGATCGCGGACGTGACCCAACTTTTCTTGCCGTTCAGAATCCAGTGATCCCCATCCTTAGTCGCCGTTGTCTTGATGTTCGCGACGTCGCTACCAGCCTCTGCACATATACAGTTTATAGTACCTAAACCTCAGTCTTAATTTAACTATTCTATACTAATTTTGACGGGCTCGTTGGCGCGTTTAGTAGAACACCTGCTGTTCGCATCGATGGATCGTGGATTCCCACCGAGACGACATGTTTTTAATTTTCTGTAAGTCTTTCCCACGTCTAGTAACTTCAGGTATTGAACGGGTGGGAGGAATATCGAAATTCCGACCGGGTAACGAACCACCATTCTTCTTCTTCTTCCTGCCGAGTTACCTTTTTTTTTATTTGGGGTAGGAGCAGTATGTTCTCATTTTCCAGTCTCTCCTTTCACTCGCCATATCATGAGTCACACCTCTCAAACACATATCATTCTTCACACAGTCAATCCATGTTTTTTGGCATTTTGGCAATTTAACACCACACTTAAAAATAAAAATATTTTATTAAACCCTTTCCTATCTAATTCACCTTCACTATCAAACTCAATTCGAATTCAGATCTTTCAGATTTTTAAACGTCTCGACATTTTAAACTTGTATACGATACATACCAGGCTCACTCAACGCGAAGCAACCAATGCATCCCTTAGTAAAATTCCGTAGAAACAGCTCCTTCTGTTCTGGCGTGCCCTTCTCATTCACCAGGTTGGCGTAGAGGAAGTTATGTATTGAGAGCAGCATGCCTGTGCTGGCGCAACCTCGAGACAGTTCTTCCACAGCGACTGCTAGAGAGAGATAGTCATACCCCAACCCCCCATATTCAGTGTCCACGCATGCACCCATGTATCCGAGGTCAGCTAGCTTCTTTATCTGAAAGAGGTTTTATATTGTATAAATATAAATAATCTTATTTTGAATATGTCCAGATACTCCTACCTCATATACAGTGCAAATACTGTTTCCGTAATAATTGTCATTAAGAAATGCGAATACAGAAGTGAGTTTAGTCATTTTATGTCAGACTTGTTTCTACTCGCGAATTCGTCCGCGCAGTCATCGATTATTATCTGTTTTTGGGACTTTTCTACTTACTGAGATACACTCCTATCGCGGCATATATTTTTTTCATGCTCTAACGGTTTATGATGCATGATAGCTCGCAGACAGTAGGATTTTTTCCGACTTACTTGACACTCATCATTATAATTTGGCCAATTACCGCAATTTACTTATAAATTATACTGTTGCCTATAATATGTTATGCTGATATTTTCAACGAAAACCGTTTATAAGATTTTGCGTGAAAGAGTAATAAACATCCATAGTCCATACACCCCCGCAATCTTTCACATACTTTATAATATTAGTATGATAGGATGATGCTCACTTGTTGAAGACTAGACTCAGATTAATATCAATTAATAAGACGCTCTCAACCTATTTTGCCGAAACGCATCTGCACTATGAATGGTGGTTTGTTACAAGGAAGGGATATCTACATACTATGTTTATAGGAAATTATACGAAACGATTTACAGCTCTACTTATTACCTGAACAACTGACTAGAGAAAAATTTGTTTAGAAAGGGCCAAACTTTTCCATGCGAAACCTCAGGTGCTTAATAATTAAATATTGTGTTAAATTATAAATGATCTTATTCGTATTTAACAAGCCCACTAAAGATTGCATAAACATTTAAATAGCTATCGTTAAAAGTCATTTCACAAAGTTATCATGATATTATCTCAATACAGCTGATATCATCTGTAATTCTAGGGCATTTCCACATCATACGGAGATTTTCACGAGTATATACTTATATTATATAAAAGTAAACAAAGAACAGTCGACATACGCAAGAAGGCGTTACCAGTTTATAAAAGACTGGTCAAGTACGAATCGTGCTCGCATGGGATCTGAAACCGAACCGCGATATATCGCATAAATGCACTTCTCGGTTTGTCCAGTTAGATGGATATGTTCACAGGGACATTCCCAGTCAGAACTAAAACATTTATCCCACCCGTTTAATGCCCGAAGTGACCTTATACATGGTGAAGCACATAAAGTGTTACAGAGCATTAGAACTCAAACCATTGATAAGCAATCCGCCCGGCTTCGCACGGATGCAAAAAAATAGCCTATGTTACTCGCTAATAATGTTCTATTGGTGAATGAATTTTTAAAATCAGTTCAAAACAAACAAATCGTTCCTCTTTATAATATTAATATGTAGATTGTAGGTATAGATATCCAATAATGTTTCAGATAAAAGTTTCGTTGAGAAGGCTGTCATACGGGACCAACCTATTTTTTATTGGTAAAGCACTGAAGCTATGTCAAGGTCAACTTCACTTTTTTAAATGAAACATTTTTTTCAATGTATGGTATTTTTATCCCATAGCGTTATT
Source organism: Anthocharis cardamines (assembly GCA_905404175.1). Classification (NCBI taxonomy): domain Eukaryota; kingdom Metazoa; phylum Arthropoda; class Insecta; order Lepidoptera; family Pieridae; genus Anthocharis; species Anthocharis cardamines. Next base: position 715,409 of record FR989960.1, read on the forward strand.
ACCGATTCTCAGATGTCGCTGAATACGTAAAAAATCGAAACCGCGACTCATTGGAAGGTACTATCCAACTTTTGTGAGCTTCTTTATTTATATTTTATTGTAATTTTTATTTATGCTGTAAACTACATTTAGCTTACAATTTATCAAAAGTGAATTGTTGATAAAGAATTTATCAATAAAATATTATGTTTATTGACAATGGTTTTAATAGATTAAACTTAAATAATTTTATCTACAAAAGTATACATACTGTTATCTTTTATGAATAAGCCCATGTTAGGATTCTGAAACTCTCCCTTTTTAAATACATTGAGAAATAACTGCAACCTTTAATGTAAGACAAGGGAAAGTTACCTTAAATGACCTACATTATAGCATACAAGTTAACATCTCGCCTTGAGGTTTCATGTATTCCTACATAATATGATAGTCATATTTTAAGTTTTATTTATATCCGAATGAATTATTCTTATTTTACTCATCAATAAAGAAATCCTCAATATTGTACATGTCTCTATATGTTCTCTAAAGCCAAACAAGGTTTTTTCAAATTATGTATGCTAATGAGATATGATAATAATTTCTGCGGTACGAGGCATTTTAGACCTTGTACTAAACTATCTTTGTAGCAGCACGTGGCGTATTGAGATCCATAATGTTTTAAAAAACTAAAATCTTTTATGACATATGTGTACTGTATCTTATATAGTATAATATGTAATCACTGCTGGCTGTCAATACCCTTAAATAACAGGAGACTTCATACCTCTTTAAAGGGATATTTTCCTTCCAAATCCAATTTGGAGGCTTTAGGCTTAAGGTGCTCATTAGTGAAGGCTCTGATTGTGTTCTGTACTTCTAATTGTTTCTCATTTAGCTGAGTTGTGAAAGTCCGGCATGTTAATTTCTTAGTGCATTGTAATAAGTTTACTGAAAACAATAAATATATTAGTTTTAAAATATGGGATGTTTTATAATAATCTTAAGAAACTATAGAAGAATTAATTGTCATAGTATTTTTTTGAATACGGCCTTGTGTGACCTTGCTAACATTTGAAACGTCAAATAAATAATTTAAAAAATGTAAATAGCTTTATCATATCAATAAGTGTTTGATGGAATAATTTAAATATGAAAAACATCAAAAAACACATTTTTTTCACTAAGACGTGATTATAATTTTATGTAGGAGATTTTAAAATGTTTTTAAGTTATTTAATAGTAATAATACTAGTTTTAAAATTATATAACAAATACACACGTACAATATATTGATTACTGAACCATATAATTATGTTAATTTAAACGTGAATTGCTAAAAGAAGTTTGGGATCACTTACATTTACTAATTGCATTTGTAGCCATTTCGATTCCTTGAATTTAAAATTATTTGCTAAGTAAAGTTCGACGAACTGCTCAACAATACGATATGATAATGACTAATCTCAAGGGCAGGCTACATACAAATTTTACTTTTCTACGTAATGCATTGAATATTTATATCAGAAAGTTTTCGTATTTTTTCTGTATGAATCTTATTAAAATATGCAGCCAATTTGACTATGAAAACACACTGGATTTAACTTTATTGGTACAAAAACATAACTTAAAACTCGCTAAAAACGCAATCTACTTATTTTACACTACTTGTTCAATGTTTACAAAATCGAAAATTGTTGACATTTTTTTTAAATTAATTTTGACGGCATTATGAAAAAAAATTGCCATATCAATAATTTTCTCATCAGCTGATTTGATAAATTTCAAAGTGCGATCATATAAAATTCGTTTTCTTTTCATTTATAGTTATTTTACATTTTAATAACACATGATAATATTAAAAGAAACTACTATATTATAATGCAAGATTATTTTGAATAATAAATTAAAGCAGGTAATCGTTTATGTCATAGTGAACGTCACTTATGTCATATTATTTTTGAATTTGAAGTTTATCAGTTAGGGTACATTTAGTCATGGGCGTTGTTGATAATTTCCGTCATCGATGATCACCGGTGTGGCGCTAGCGGCACCCGATGTTGACATCGTTGTTTTCGTCAACGGTGACGGCCAGCGGTCATTCACCTTTTATTTCAACGATGCCGGACGGTTAAAGATGTTTAGTTTCCGTTGACTTTATACATCGTTTTATTGTGAGAGTGATATTTAAATATGCTATATCGATAACAAAAACTATGTTGCAGTTGAATTTTAGATTTAAATGACCTAATAAGACATGAATGTATGAAGGGGCTATGAAACATTTTTTAGAACTCATATTTTTTACGTTGAGTGAAGGTGTTATGTGTGTCTATAACAATATTTATATGTTTAATTATTTAATTTGTCAAATTTAGTTACTAAATAAACAATCAAGAAAATTAATAATTTTTAATATAATATTCTTTGATCATAACCTTCAACGGTTGGAGTTGCCGATGCCGTTGCCGATGAGGGTAATCGGGCGGTGTCGGTAACTCTCGGTAATGTTTATACTGAATCGGGTTATCGAGTTTTACCGGTGCCGGTGACATCCGTTGCACATGACTTTGGCATCGGATGACGTCATCGGAGACTGACATCGATGTTCAACATCGTTGTTAAAAAAAACGGCCACCTCTAGGTACATTCCACTTAATGCCCTCAACGCCGTCGACCACGTAGAAATTGCCTTTCAACTTACAAAAAGGCTGCGGCCGTTGTATATGAATGGTATAGATGGAACGCACATCTTGAGTGTAAACACTTAATGTCATTTTGTTAAATTTTTGCGGCTTTGTTACGATTTAACTCAAAAACTAATCGACCGATTTAAAAAATTCTTATCAGCGAGTAACATAGGGTTTGCTTTTTTTTCATCAACATTGCACACGTGCGAAGCCGGGGTGTTTTGCTAGTTGTTAATAAGAATAGATCGAGATGTAGATTGAGTGGATTGAGTAGACGTGGTTAGAGTGGGTTACTGATTAAATACTCTATCTAATAAATCTCTTGCAATAACTGCAGCTGCAAAAAATATATTTTTTTTTATAAAAAAAAAACTCATATGCTATAAATTGAATATGATTATATTTAACATAATTATTTTTACCTATAGCCGCACTTTGAGCATCAGCTGGAGAAACATAAGCTTCAAGCAAAATATCTCTCTGAATCGAATAACTATGTGCAATAAAGTTATAAATAAATATATAAATTTCAAAAATTGCGCCAAAAGTCTCAATTCCTAACGACCGCAAAGACCCGTCTCGTTACATGGGTCTTGTGAGCTAAACGTGAGCGATATTAATAACGTAATTAGTGACGTTTTCGCAGTGAATCGCGACCACAACGAGCGAGGTCGTCAAATGAAACGGCTAAGTGGGTGTCGGTCGAAATTATCGCTTAGTGGAACGCACTCTTAATGTTAGGTGATTTTTTTTTTTTAATTTATTGCATGACCATGGATACTTGTCCTTCAGTCGAAATGTTAGGTGTTTTGCGAAGTGATGCCAACAAAAAGGTTTTTTCTAGCGATGAGATATACTTGCAAAATTGGATACCGGGGCTTCCAAGTACGAGTCCGTAAAAAAACCAGGGTCGAAAACCAGGTTTCATAATACTTGCATAGGAAAACAAACCGTAACTCCATACAAATAATGAGCATAATCGCATCCGCAAGAAAATACTTTAAAAGCATAAAATACTTGCATAGGATTATGCTCCTTATTATTAAACAGCTACGGGTCGTTTTCCTATGCACGTATTTGCAAAATATACTATATGTGTGCAATTGAGTGAACCAATAACAAACGCCACACAGATACGTAAGATGACTTTGACAGATCACAGATGACAGTTGTCAGTGACGCGAGCATTGTTTAAATGTTGCCAAGTAAAAAAAGTAAAAACTAAATAATATTATGTTTTCTTAAATAAAATGAAAAAGTATATTATAATATTAAAAATTGTTAGTTTTTAAGCATCCAGCAAACATTGATATTCATGAGTAATATTCTACTGAAAATGCCAATGTTTTTCGTTTAGTTTTTGCTACCTTGACTTCTTATTTAACAAAATGTTATTTATAATTTTTTGTTCTTTTCCCACAAAATAAAAAAAAATCGTTAACTGGGAAAATAAACTACTATACTCGATCTATAAAATGCATATAATTTAGTAATTAAGCCTCGTGTCTAAAAGGAGCGATACTGAGACTGCCATTCTTCTTTAAAGTAAAAATACTTGCATAAGAAAACGACCCGTAATGCTATACAAATAATGAGCATAATCGCATCTGCAAGAAAATACTTTAAAGGTATAAAATACTTGCATAGGAAAACGACCCGTAAATAATAACTGATAAGGAGCACAATCCTATGCAAGTATTTTATAATGACGTATTTGCAAAATATACTTTAATAGTTTCAAGTATAAAATACTTGCATAGGAAAACGAACCGTAACCACATACAAATAATGAGCACAGTAGCATCTGCAAGAAAATACTTTAAAAGAATAAAAACCTTGCATAGGATTATGCTCCTTATTATCAAACAGCTACGGGTCGTTTTCCTATGCACGTATTTTATTATGACGTATTTGCAAAATATACTTTAATAGTTTCAAGTATAAAATACTTGCATAGGAAAACGAACCGTAACTCCATACAAATAATGAGCATAATCGCATCCGCAAGAAAATACTTTAAAAGCTTAAAATACTTGCATAGGATTATGCTCCTTATTATTAAACAGCTACGGGTCGTTTTCCTATGCACGTATTTGCAAAATATACTATATGTGTGCAATTGAGTGAACCAATAACAAACGCCACACAGATACGTAAGATGACTATGACAGATCACAGATGTCAGTTGTCAGCGACGCGAGCATTGTTTAAATGTTGCCAAGTAAAAAATGTAAAAACTAAAGATTATGTTTTCTTAAATAAAATGAAAAAATATAATATAATATTATAATTTATTGTTAGTTTTTAAGCATCCAGCAAACATTCATATTTATGAGTAATATTCTACTGAAAATGCCAATGTTTTTCGTTTAGTTTTTGCTACCTAGACTTCTTATTTAACAAAATGTTATTTATCATTTTTTTCTCTTTTCCCACAAAATAAAAAAAAACTTTAACTGGGAAAATAAACTACTATACTCGATCTATAAAATGCATATAATTTAGTTAAGGCTCGTTTTTAAAATAATAGTTTTAAAAAACTAAAAAACACGCTTTTTATAGAAAACCTAACTAAAAAATAGAAAATAAATTGAAATTTAAAATATATTTTATTTTAAAAAAAGCGTGGAGTGCATGTCAATAGTTATAAATATTTTATTAGCACCCCACGCTTTTTTTAAATAAAATATATTTTAAATTTATTTTCTATTTTTTAGTTCGGTTTTTTATAAAAAGCGTGTTTTTTAGTTTTTTTTAAACTATTATTTATTTTATACTTTTTAGTATGGTTTATTTATAATAGCTTGTTTTTTTTAATTTTAAACTATTAAAATTAAAATTAAGTTTATGGAATAATATAGTTTTAAGTACAGCGCCACCTTGTGACAGTAGCCAGAATGCGAGTGGCGTGACCGATAGTTTATACAACGCAGTGTTGTAAATGCCGCTTAATATCAATTCTAGTGAAAGCGCCATCTAGTAGCGCGTATCGTCGCATAGATGGCATCGCGTCTGCAGATAAATTAACAAAAATCATAATTTGCAAATTGAAAAATGGAATAATTTTATCAAATTAGTGTATTGTCATCGGTCCTTGATAAATCTACAAAGTTTGAATGAAATCTGGCCGTTTAAAGTGGGTCAAAATCGCGCCCAAAGAAGTCGGTTACAAACATATTTTTATAATATATATTTTTTGATAATTATAGTTAATTACTTAAAGATGTCATGTGGAACATGGTGTAATGGTTGCAGCTCCTTATAAAACATTTGTAAAACAAAAACTTGGCGATTAAAAAGAGTGGCGGCAAGTTTCTTGCCAGTTCTTCTCGTCCGCTCTACGCCCTTGATTTGTGAACTGGCAGTAAATGTAAAATTAGAAGCATTTAATATGTATTTTTTATTGACGTTCATAAGTGTACATTGTGTTACCTAAATGAATAAATGATTTTTGAATTTGAATTTGAATTAAACAAATGTACAAACAAACATACATACAGGTGAAGCTCATATAAAGCGTGTAAAAAGAGCGATACTGAGACTGACATTCTTCTTTAAAGTATCAAATACTTGCATAAGAAAACGACCCGTAAAACTATACAAATAATGAGCATAATCGCATCTGCAAGAAAATACTTTAAAAGTATAAAATACTTGCATAGGATTTTGCTCCTTATTTTTAAATGTCTAGGGGTCGTTTTCCTATGCACGTATTTTATTATGACGATTTTGCAAAATATACTTTAATAGTTTCAAGTATAAAATACTTGCATAGGAAAACGAACTGTAATTCCATACAAATAATGAGCATAATCGCATCCGCAAGAAAATACTTTAAAAGCTTAAAATACTTGCATAGGATTATGCTCCTTATTATTAAACAGCTACGGGTCGTTTTCCTATGAACGTATTTGCAAAATATACTATATGTGTGCAATTGAGTGAACCAATAACAAACGCCACACAGATACGTAAGATGACTATGACAGATCACAGATGTCAGTTGTCAGCGACGCGAGCATTGTTTAAATGTTGCCAAGTAAAAAATGTAAAAACTAAAGATTATGTTTTCTTAAATAAAATGAAAAAATATAATATAATATTATAATTTATTGTTAGTTTTTAAGCATCCAGCAAACATTCATATTTATGAGTAATATTCTACTGAAAATGCCAATGTTTTTCGTTTAGTTTTTGCTACCTTGACTTCTTATTTAACAAAATGTTATTTATCATTTTTTTCTCTTTTCCCACAAAATAAAAAAAACTTTAACTGGGAAAATAAACTACTATACTCGATCTATAAAATGCATATAATTTAGTTAAGGCTCGTTTTTAAAACAAAGCGACTGCCATTCTTCTTTAAAGTATAAAATACTTGCATAAGAAAACGACCCGTAATACTATACAAATAATGAGCATAATCGCATCTGCAAGAAAATACTTTAAAAGTATAAAATACTTGCATAGGACTGTGCTCCTTATTATTAAAGAATTACGGGTGGTTTTCCTATGCAAGTATTTTATGCTATATAGTATTTTTTTGCAGATGCTATTGTGCTCCTTATTTCTAAGAAGTTACGGATCGTTTTCCTATGCAAGTATTTTCATACTTGCAAGTTTTTCCCGCTCGCACCAGGGCGCCCTACTTTCAAGCAAAGCCCTGGTTTTAAAACCTGGTGGCGTAAATACGTCTCATCTTTAGTTTTTTCCCAATTTCCCATAAAAGGGAGAATCAAGATGTCCAGGGCGTACATTTATTTAGGGGGTACTTTATTCAAGATTTTTTTAGTAAAAACGCACGATTCTATACAATATAATATTAAGCCTCGAATTTAATTGTTAATGGTTCAATTAATGTATGTAAATTTCCAAAATGCACCCACATAAATACAACCCACACCCACAGCTAGTTTATACTACTTGAATGAACTTTATTTAATTCATATTTGAAATTACCTCTCATACCGAGTCGCGAGTGTACGACAAAACCTTTAAGAGTTTTTAATCGATATTAAGATATACTCTTTGATTTAGAATTTAGGGGTGTTTAAAGCTGTTGGTTCTAGGGGGAACATTTTTTGGCATTACTGGTTTTGCGATATTTATTATTATATTTTGTCTTAAGATAAATTAAAGATTTGTAATGACTGATCAAGTTTGTATATTAACTATTCATTTCATAAACAGTAATTTGTGAAATGTAAAGTGTTTTACGTTTCAGAAGCGCAGACTTAATAATTATTACAAAATCAATAAAGTGTAAAATACAAAAAGTTTCGTATAAAATGACTTCAATTTTTGACCAATACGAACATGCGTCTCAAGTATCTCAAAGGCCCGTGCCTGTCTCCGAGCAGATGACTTCATCAGGCTACATTAACATGCAGCTAGAAGATAATACGCCTCTCTTCTCTAAACAGAGAATGAACTTCAATCCATCAGATTTGATCACTCATGTAGCAGTGGCCAGTGACTACTTAGTCTTGGCTATGGCTAACGGAAAGCTATTTCGGTTGGATTTGAAGATGCCTGATCAACATGAAGGTAAAAAAATAAATAAAAATTTTATATATAATTCTGATGATATATATATCGTGATAATGAACTTAATTTTATAAATTATTCATTTCAGAAATTCAGTACACCAAAAATGTACAACCAAATTCGAGATTAACATCAATATTCCTTGACCCACTCGGACACCACTTGCTCTTAGCGTTTGCAGCTAGGAGCAAAGATGGCAGCCCTGAACTAATTTACTTACACCGTAAAAGCAATAAATTGAAGTCTGTCAGCAAATCAAGGAACTATGAAGTCACAGAAGTTGGTTGGAATTATGAAAATAAATCAACAACCACTACAGGGCCTATACTTTTAGGGACGTCTCAAGGTCATATACTTGAGATGGAGTTGGAAGCAGAGAGTGATAAGATGTTCACAGCTAGTCAACAGTATTGGAGACAGGTAACATTATATTCACATATTACAATTTATATTTTATTAACATGAATATAATATTATAGTAAATATATCAAACTATAATTTATGCAGACAGAAAACCTGTGATTTAGTATTTTTTTAAAGTGAGTAAGTAATTAACAATTGTATATCCTTTAAAATAATATATAATTAATATGGGTGGTCATAGAAAATCTATCTTAAGTAGGTGGTAGTCTTGGACATCACTACATCAAATAATACTGTTAAATGTACAAGCAATATTTCATTTCTATCTTAGCTAAATTAATATGGAGTACCACATACATCTATGAAGACATATAATATTCTTAAAAAATGACAACTTTCAGATCACATTATAAATATGCTCAGTAATAATTATATAAAAACTGTGTTGAAACAGAAATCATGTACACTACTAAATATTTTTTATTTATATAGCTTAAATTACTAATTAACCAATTTTTTCCCAAAGCTGCCTAACTATTTGCCATTATATGGAGGAAAGGAAATAGATGGATTGGTAACAAAATATTTTCTAATTATTTACAAACTATTCATTTGTATTTACTTTTTACAATGAAGTAATTGTATTTGTAATTGTATGTAGCTCTGCTGTAAGTTATCTTTGCTGAGCATAATCATTAAATCATTAGAATCAGTATTAAATGTACATTTGTCTAGTTTATTCATGACCTTAAACTATAATATATAATTTATTTTAAATATTTAAAAAATTGTTTTGTAGCTGTCATAATATTCTCTAGTAAATTGTACATATGTAAATATTTATATTTTTTATTTTATTGCTTTTTTTCAGATCTTCGACATTGGTAAAGGCTCGGACACACCAATAACTGGAATCCAGTTTCACAGAGTTAACAATACAAGCAAATATTTTATATTTGTGACGACACCTACTCGTCTCTATCAGTTCATCGGCCATGCCACAATATCTGATGATAAACCATCTCTTCAATCCATATTCCACTCTTACCTGACGACTCCGGAGACTGGCTTCCAAGAGATTCCATCCACATTGAAATATTCCAAACTGCAGTTCTATTTCGATAAAACCAATAATCCTAAAACATTTGCTTGGCTCACTGAACCGGGAATTTTTTATGGACAGGTAATAATTTAAAATGTATGAAGCCATATAATGTTAACATAATAATGATGTTAAAGTGTGTTTGTTTGTCCGTCTTTTACAGCAAAGCAGAGCAATAGATCGATTATGTTTTTTGGATAGAGATAGTTTGTGGACTGGTGACTATTTTTAATAGTTATCAGTCAGCACAAGTTAAATATTATGTATAACAAAATAATAATTTTCATAATTTGACTTGTTTTCTTTTATTGCAGTTGGATCCTACTTCACAACAAAATTCCAATTCACTATTCACTCAAAGTGAACTCATCAATTACCCAGCACACAAGGGAGATGGCAAGGACACAACTCCTTTGTCTTTCGTTCTGACCGAATTTCATGCCTTAATAATGTATTCCGATAGAGTGAAAGGAGTTTCTCTCCTCAACCAAGAGCTGGTTTACGAAGACAAATATTCAGAGGTCCATGGAAAGCTCAAGAACATCGTCAAAGACCCAGCGAGACGTACAATATGGGCTGTCACTGACAAAGCTGTGTTCCGTTATAAAGTGAACAAAGAAGAGAGAAATGTGTGGAGGATATATTCTGACAAAGAACAGTTTGATCTCGCAAAGGAATATTGCCAGAATAACCCGGCCTTCATAGACATAATAAACGTCAAACAAGCGGACTTGCTATTCGCAAAGGGCGATTACGAAAAAAGCGCTGAGATATTCGCGGAAACCCAAAGCAGTTTTGAAACGGTTTGCCTCAAGTTTCTTGAAATAGATCAGATTAATGCCTTGAAAATATATCTCAGGAAGAGATTAGAAGCTTTAAATGATGATGATAAAACCCTTATTTCGATGATAGTTATTTGGATGACCGAGTTATACCTTTCCCAGCTCGGGTCCTTAAGACGGTCTGGGAAAGACGATTCACAGGAATATCACCAAATTCAGAGCGACCTAGAGGTGTTTTTGCTTCAGCCAAAAGTCGTACAATGTATGCAGCATGTTAAGTCTGTGGTTTACGACTTAATGTCCTCACACGGGGATAAACAGAATTTGATCAAACTAACAGTCATCAATGAAGACTACGAAAATGTAGTCGCCCAGCATATCTATAGGAAATCATACCAAGAGGCGTTAAACATGCTTCAGTCTTTGAAGAAGCCGGATTTGTTTTACCAGTTCGCCCCCGTCCTGATGGAGCAGACTCCAAAGAGTACAGTTGATGCATTAATTTCTCAAGGGGCTAAGTTGAGTCCTTCTAAGTTACTGCCGGCGTTTTTATCCTGTGAGAATGATGAGAACCATGCCTCGGAGATCACTCGATACCTTGAGTTCATGATGCAGAACTACAATGTGAAGGACAAGGCAATACATAACTATCTGTTGACGTTGTATGTGGAAACGGATAAGCCTGCTCTGATGAGGTACTTGGAACGGCAAGGTCGGGACGTTACTATGGTGAACTATGATGTGCATTATGCTTTAAGGTAAGTTTTTTATTTTATTTATTTGCTACGCACATATAAATTGAAATTACAGGTTTTTGCCTAATTCGATTGTGACGAACAGAAAAATATGTAAATAACTAACTAGGAAAAAAGGTTACTTGAACATGCAAAAAAATAAATTAATTTTAAAATAATAAGGTACCAAAAACCATCATAGATTATGTAAAGCCGCAGATAAGATGAACGATATTTTTTTGCATATTATGTAAAACCAAACACTTCAGAGCCGATTGAGAGTTAAACTGCTGAACAGTTTGAACTGCTGAAAATTTCAGTCTATGGATTTCCGAATGCTCGAAGCATGTCGACAGCGCATCATTGACTGATGTTCTGTGGCTGAGGTATCACCTACCATCAAGTGAACCTCATGCTCGTCTGTCGATATCTAACATAAAAAAAAAACAAAAAAAAAACAAGTGAGTAGTGAGGGTAGTTGTTAACGCAGGCTGTGCCGCTCGCACGGCGTGCCGGAGGCGTGCGTGCGGCTGTCGGCGCTGCTGGGGCTGTGGGAGGCGGCGCTGGCGCTGGCGCTGCCGGTCGGGCCGGCGCTGGCCAAGTCCGTGGCCGCCATGCCGGAGGACTTGGCGCTGCAGAAGCGGCTCTGGCTGGCTGTGGGTGAGGACGCAACCGACTTGGCTTGGCTAGGCTTGGAGATTTTTATTCTCAAAGATTCAAAAACACTAAAAAGAGAATTAAATTAAATAAAAAAAGAAATAAAATTTAACAAAACTCATTTTTAACATAGACCCTCCTAATGCCCCTAAAGCCCCTTTTAACATTAATATAACACAATGTACACTTACATATGAACGTCAATAAAAGTAAATGCTTCTAATTTTACATTTACGGCCAGTCCTCAAATCAAAGGCGTAGAACGGAAGAGAACTGGCAATAAACTCGCCGCCACTCTTTTTATATGCCAAGTTTTTTGTTTTACAAAATATTTGTAAGGCGCTGCAACCATTACACCGTGTTACATGACATCTTTAAGTAATTAACTATAATAACGAAGGAAATAGGAGCAAGCACTTACATTATTGTCAGAACAACACGCAAATACATAGTCAAAATAACTAATATCACCGCATACACGAATTCAAGTCCGACCTGTCACCACAAGTAGCACCCGTTCACGAGCATGACGCATGGCCAGCCATCGGCTCCCTCGCCTCTTTATAATATTAGTTTATATGTATCGGCACTTCCTTAAACAGAACCTGTATTATAATATCTTATATATAACAATAATAGAATGTAATTTTTAAGACTTATTTGTATTGTATTGTAGCGGAGCACGTGATCACAAAGAACCAAGATATGAAAGAAGCGATGGGCCTGCTGGAGGAGTGCTCGCTCATCAAGATCGAGGACATCCTGCCGTTCTTCAGCGACGTCACCACCATCGACCACTTCAGCGAGCCCATCTGCCAATCCTTAGAGGTATGTGGTTAGGTGACAGCTGTTTATTTACTAGCTGGTACCCGCGACTACGAACGGAATGTATGTTATTTATGTACTAGTAACACGTCCCGGTTTCGCACGGGTGCAATGTAGATGAACTGTACACAAAAATAGCCTATGTTACTCGCTGGTAATGTACCATTCTATTGGTGAAAGAATTTTTAAAATCGGCCGAGTAGTTTTTGTGTTAAATCGTAACAAACAAACAAATCTTTCCTCTTTATAATATTAGTATAGATCAGTATAGATCAGTATAGATATAGATAATGATATGAAAATATTTCCGACATCCGATTTCGATGAAATAAGATTTGTGTTTCTCCAGATTAAACTTAATCTACATGTAAATCAGTTGTTTAGGACCTTAGCGTGACAGACAAACAGACAAACATGATTATTGTGTATTCTGTTATCCTTTTTTATCGTCTCAATGTGTGTTTATGATTCCACCCTTGAAGTAGTAAATTTAATTTTCAGGAGTACAACAACCAAATTGAAGAACTAAAACTGGAAATGGAGGAGGCCACCAAATCTGCTGAATGTGTAAGATTGATTATTTTATGATATCGATAGACGAGCATGAGGCTCACTTTATCATTTGATCAATGATGCGTTGTTGACCTATTTATTGTTTACTTTCAACATTCGGAAATCAATAGATGAATCCATTGCACGCGATTTTATATAGATTGATGATATTACATACCTTAGTTTAGACATGGCGGGATTCGAACCTGCGTCTCACCGGAACTAATGACAGAACGAGTTCTTTTGGATTTTTCTACCAGAGGGCCTAGCACGAACAATTTGCAAGAAAGTATTCGAATCGCCAATCTGTCAGTAATATGAGAAATTATTTGCAATTTCATACAAATGACAGCTCGAGGATACGAATACTTTTTCGTAAGTCGTTCGTGCTCGCCCCTCTGTAGTATACTTGCGTAATGTGCAAGAACGGTACAAGATAGATATGGTTTATTCATTTAGACTGTATATGATTTTATTTGTATTTACAGAAAATTAAAATTTGAATAAAATACTCTTTCTTAAGTAAATAATATTTACTTGCTGAGTATATAATAGATTATCGTGTCGTCACATTAGTCGATCAAATGGCGCGCGATTTTCTCCTTTCGCTCGATTGTTCCTCTTGAGTTCAAACACGTTTGAAGCAGGGACTGAAACCGGTTAATTTTTATTTTCCAAAATACGTGTCTGACTGAGATACCACGATATTAGTTTTAAAGAGTAATACACACTCAACATACCACAGTATTTTTTTTCAGGAAATATGAATAAAATCGAAAGAATATTAACAAAAATCTTTATTATACCGGTATAACTCCCATAGTAAATTAACCGGTATTCAGTCCCTGGTTTGAAGCCCAAGTCCGTGTAACACCAAGTAATGGCGGTCCCCAGGTCCGCGGCGAGGTGCAGTCGTTCCGCACGCGCAGCGCGCTGGTGTCGGCGGCGGACGCGTGCTGCGCGTGCGGCATCGCGTTGCTGCTGCGGCCCTTCTACCTGTTCCCCTGCGCGCACCGCTTCCACGCCGACTGCCTGCTGGCGCACGCGCAGCCCGCCCTCGGTCAGTGCCTGCCGCTATGTAGATATTGAATAGATAGAGGATATATCTTTGTTTTTTTATTATTATAGTTAATTCAAGATGTCATGTGGAATATGGTGTAATGGTGCTTACAAACAGTTTGTAAAACAAAAAACTTGGCGACTAAAAAGGGTGGCGGAGAGTTTATTTCCAGTTCTTTTCGTCCGTTCTACGCCCTTGATTTGAGAACTGGCAGTAAATATAAAATTAGAAGCATTTACTTTTATTGACGTTCATAAGTGTACACTGTACATAGTGTTACCTAAATGAATAAATGATTTTTGGATTATTCTATCTCTTATAGTTTACAGATTCACAGTCTCAGCCAAATTCGAAGATATGCCCCCCAAGTCCCACCAGTTTTATGTAGCTTATAGTTTGTGATGGTTTCTTTAGGGCACTTTTTATACAAATCTTAGAAAGAGAAGTGAAGCCTTTACATTGTTATTTTAATCAACAACATACCCGCTATCCAACTTCACTCAATAACGGAAGAGTATAGATATTCTATCTCACGTTCGACAACATTCATAGCCAAACAGACTTCGTGCCATAGAATATTCAGTTACTATACGAGGCTTTTGTGACCAATTTTTTTTTCTAACCAGCCCCCGCGCGTCGCAACCGGTTGGCCGACCTTCAGCGTCAGCTGAGCGTGCTGCCCAGCGCTGAGCTGTCCGCGCTGAGTCCCAGCGGACTGCCGCTCCGGGAGGTGCTGCGCAACGAGATCGATGACATAGTGGCCAGCGAGTGCGTGCTCTGCGGCGAGCACATGATAGCCAGCATCGACCAGCCCTTCATCGCGGATGAGGACTGGGACCGGGTCGTGAAGGAGTGGGAGTGAAGTGTTCAGTGAAAGTGAAGTGTACAGTGAAAGTGAAGTGCGATTGTTAGCGATTTGGAGTGGCGGGACCACCCTACAAGCCCAAAAGCCTGGCTTGCCTTATTAATGCAACCATAATAAGAAAAATAATAATGCCCTTAACATAATTATATAAGTCACATATAATTTATATGATTAAGTAATTATATAAGTTATATATTAACACGTTTGAACGTAATTCAAGTCAGTAAGCCGAGCTTTTGGGCTTGTTTGGTGGTCCCGCCTCTGGTTCAAATCTGGTTCTGGCTTGGGACACGTTTACGGGCTGCGCAAATGTAGACACTTTTTGTTACCGACACGGTACACCCACAGGAAACTGTAGACGATGGAAACTGTGTAATCTGTAAGCAACTAGACACAAAAAATGTTTGCGTCTGCGCAGGAAGTGGTTGAACATACTGGTTCTATAGAAATAAAATAATCATTGGTAGTTTGTATCACTTTTACACAAAAGTGTCCACATTTGCACAGCGCCTTATAGTCCTGTTAAGTTATTATCTATTGGATAGTTTATGTTAGATATCAGTAGACAAATGAAACTTATTTGGTATTATTACTGTGATCATTTGGAAACCTATCAGCTAAAGCCAAAACAAAATCTTAATACTTAGTTTCTCAAAGTTTATCATTCAATAGTGCCGCTCTGCACTCATTTTGACACACAGCACAGACTTTATAGGCCTTCTTTGAGAAACTATATTTTTCTTTGATGGATAGGTTTGTTATTCAGCTAAAATTGTTGATATTCTTTGTTTGATTTGGTGAGAAGTGTCAGGAATCCAGATAGCCCTATTTGTAGACAGCAAGTCAGTATGGGAAGTATCCAAACATTTTTCTGTCCTGAAGATCTAACTGATAAATTAATCACAATGTAACCGAACCAAAACCGATGATAACGATAAAAGAGCGAGACATGCTATATTTATACTTATAATACATTTTAAGAAAATATCCTGATTCTTATTATCAAATGCTTTTTTAAAAATTGTAAATAATATGTTATGTTGATGTGTATATTTGGAAGATATTATGAATAAAATATATCAAATTAATAACTATTATATGCCTATTTGTTATTGTTAAATATATAATACACTACGACACGCCCCGGCTTCCCAAGGGTGCAATGTAGTTGTACTATACACAAAAAAAAATATTATATCGATGGCTCCTACGTATACAGGCGTAAGTGAAAAAAGTGAATTTTACAGGAGAGCGGTTTAAAGTTGCCAGAACTATATTTTGGGTCATATCTTTTAAACTACTGAATCGATTTTTATGTAATTTTGCAGTTAGTGTTAACATATGGTGGTTTTTATACATATGTACATAAATTTTATATATTTCGAGATTTTGCACATTCGTCTTTTTACGTTGTTGGTTTCTTACGATTTCAGTTTTATTGTTCAACGTAAAAAGGCTAAAATGACTTTCAGCCTATTTACAAGGGTCAACACTAATTAACGTTTGAATGCAACATTGTTTTTATTTCAAATACATATCAAATTCTAATACTATTATGAGCTAAAATAATCAACGGTCAATCAGAAAATTGTACCTAACTTGGCGTGATTTCAGTTTTAAAACTTGTACGCCCATATTCAGTGTGCAAGTAACTGTTAGGTCTTTTTACCGGCTACAATTTCAGAACAAAACAGTTATCCAAAATCAAAAGTTTTCTTCTTCTTCTTCTACCTGCCCAGTTCCCTTTTTATTTATTTGGGGTCGGCGCAGTATTTTCTCTTTTTCCATTCTCTCCTTTCACTCGCCATATCATCAGCTGTTAGGGTAGGGTTTGTATCATGTGACCAAAAAAGTTCATGTGGTTTTAGTCGTGGTTCGCTATAAATACATTTTTGAACCTGTTGGGCGCTAGAAATCGCTAGCGCCCAATATTTAGTATCAATATAATATGCACAAACTCTTCACTCTATTATGCTAACACGCCTTTCATAGGTAAATTATTATTATCTAAAATGTCGGTTAATACTAATATGATTCGCACTTGTTTGCTCTACAAACGGCTTCAGAGGCATCTTGTACGATATGTACGGCAATCGGCGAAGATGCAGTATCAGAACGTACTGCAAAAAAGTGGTTTAAAAAGTTCTTGTCTGGTGACGAGTCGCTTAAAGATTCACTCGTTCGGGAAGACCCTCTGTTATTGACATTCAAAAATTATGAGCTGCCATTGAAAACAACACTAACTTGCCAGAAACTTTCGCTGTTTGGTGTAAGTGATGAAACAATTCGGTTGCACTTACATCAGTTAGGTAAATTAGGGAGGTTATGTAAATCGGTTCCTCATGAATTATCAGACGAACATAGGTTTCATCGAGTATTTCAGTTTGTTCAGTTATGCTTTCGCGCTATAAAACCAAGCCGTTATCGAACTATTTGCTTACAGCTGATAATAAATGGATTATGTACAATAATACAAAACGTATCCACTATTGGTTAGCCCAAACCAACCAGTACCAATCAATAAGAAAATATCAAAGACGACAATTGGTAACTAGAAGATCATGCTTTGTGTATTGTCGACTGCTGCTGGTATAATACACTACCGTTTCTTCTCGAGTGTCAAACTATAACTGCTAAACTCTACTCGATGCAGCTTGATTGAGTATACAAATCTTTACTTCAGAAGCAGCCTGGATTAGTTAACCGGAATAAAGGAATATTTTTACACGATAATGCTAAGCCACACGTTGTCAAGTTCACTCTGGAAAACAAGTGTTTTAAAATGGGAGTTATTACCTCACCCTCCTTAGTCTTCTGGTATGACTACAACGGATTATCACATTATGTTGACTTTAAATAATCATATAATAATATGATAACATAAATCGAAATAAAGTAATTATCGAAGCGGAGACAAACAATTTTTTTGCGTCTAAAAGAAAAAGCTTTTACGAGGACGGGATAAATAAACTTGTGTCTCGTTACGAAAGAATTGTAGAATGCAAAAATGCTTATAAAAATTAATAATTTTTTTTATAAATAAATCTACAAGTCCTTGATTTTTATCATAAAAACCGCACGAATTTTTTTGGTCACCTGATAGAAAACTTAAGACTAGGATTCCGCAGATTACTATACGCTATTATGAGAGAGAGTATTAGGTTAGATCATATGGAGCTGGCATCCTGGCTCTCCATAAGATCCGATAACTTTTTTACAGTGCAAGAAATATGTACCTACTCGTCTTGGCGTTAGTTTATATGAAAATGATTTTGGTAGAATAATGTTTATTTTAAAAATATATATTTAAAAATAGGTTGGTATGAGATCAAATACGACATGGAAAATTTAACTAAACGTTCAATTAATATGTATCACTTAGGATTTTCATAATACTATAAATTACCATTAATAGGTTCGGCTAGCTCTGATGTTGAAGTCAAATAGTCCGAATTAACAAATGGAACGTTTTCAAAAGAATTATCTTCACTAGAATCAGCAGAAAATGACTTTGCTGGTGACGGCATCGGTGTATTGCAAATTATTGGTTCAGTGTTATCAATAAAAGACGTTTGTACATCATTATCGATGGTCCTTGTTAGCTATAAATCTGTATGAGCAAATATATAAAAAGATAAATATTTAACTGCATACTCTGCACCAGATGGAAAAGGAGACACTGCAATAAAAGATAATTTTATCACATAGAAGAAGTTTTACATAAAATACGTCACTAGTTGCCGTCTTCTGAATTTGAACAGAAAAAAGCAATTACACATTATCTGATCTGGGAATAGAGCTTTCACAAAACAAACAAATTAAAACATTAAAATGGTGTTTACAATAATAGCAAATCATTTAATACTAACTGTAATTTCCATACAAACAGCCTGCCTGCACTTACGCCATCGGAGGTTATTAAGTCAATGGTAATAATTAACTAACAAAGGAACTGTCATAGTATATAAATGTATAGTTCTATCCGTAATGACATAAAAAAAATATTAATTAGTTTTCATTAAGTACAAAATATGACATGTCTACAAAACAGGCGAATACGATTTACTAAAAACCGAATCACGTAAAAAGGCAAATGTGATGTTTCGCCTTTATACGAGGTTTTCGGATACTGAATAAAAGGACTGAAACGGCACATTCGCCCTCTCACCGCGCCCCCGACGCGCTCACACGACGCCGTAAATCAACCAAACGTTTGATCGGTTTTTATACGCTACCGATTTGTGTACATACGCCTATGTGCCTAAAATTTTATTTTGTATCTAGTAAAAAAAATAAAATTTTTATTTGTGAATGTCATAGAATAGGATACAAGGAACTCAATGCACTAATAATTGGAAAAAGGCTTAAGCGGCAGTTTCGCCCCTTTACGTAGGAGCCATCGATATAGCCTATGTTTATTGCTGATAATGTAGCTTTCTACTGGTGAAAGAATTTTTAAAATTGGTAGTTTCAGGTAAATCGTAACAAACAAACCTTAATATTAAGTTTATATGTAAGAAGCTGTGATGTAATTGATCTTTAATAAACTTGTTAGTTTTCAGTTGTTTATAGGATAAAAATAAAACTCCCTCATGAAAATTTATAGTTTATTGACAAAATGTTATCGCATATGGATAAACAATAAATTATTATATATTAGGATTTATATAACAGGAAACCAAATCCTTGTGGATAGCATTTGCATCACAATTTTTAAAACTTATAATTTACAAACAATAATACATGTTGCAACACTGGTGTTAGGCTCTGGCAAACACAAGACGTGATATAGGCCGTGTGACTATCTGTCCTACGACAATTTACTAACGCAAACTAATTTTATTGACTAGCAGCACCATCTACTTCCATCGAGTCTCCATGTCCCTTCGTTTCCACTTGCATAGTGTTATCTATATTTTCTTGCTTATTGCTATCCTTATCTAAAACCTCTCGATCAGCATCCTTGTTATCTTTAGCCGCTTCCTTGTTGGCTGTCTCCTTCACGTCTTTAGCTGTCTTATCTTTGCTCTTGTCGCGTTTCTTGAAAATTTTATTCACTTTCTTAGGACTCTTCTTTTCAGTGGTCTCTTTATTTTCTGGTTCAGGTGTTTTCATATCAATGGGCCGTGTGTCTGTCACCTGTGGTTGAGGGATCTCTTGTTCTAGCTGTGTATTCTCGGTTTCAGGTTGAGTTTCGGACCCAACTGTAGTTTCTGCTGGGTTAGATGCCATTTTTGGTGTACTTTGACTTTTCACTGGAGCTTGTTCACTTTTGGTAGGGTCTGATTCTTGTGTTTCTGTTTTAGGAGTTTCATTTTCTTGAGGTTGTCCCTGCTCATTGTCAATTTTAATTTCCTGTTTTGGTTCCTTCATTTCTATATCACCATTTTGTACAGTTTCTTTTTCAGGCGCTTTCTCAACGTCAGCCTGCATTTCAACATCCTGTGGTGGAAGTAGAGCGTTGCCCTGCTCAGCTTTAGCTTCTAACACAGCAATACATTTCTGGATACATTTGATCGCCTCCTTCCTCGCCTGTCTTATATTTTCTTTGCCATCCGTTTCTATATTATCTAGTTTTATAAGATTTCTCGTTAACATCTCATCTAGGTAAATATATCTTTTTTCTTTCTTAGATCCGGTGAACTTTTCGACTTCCGTCATAAGGTTGAGGACGTCAGATTGAATACCAAGGATCTGTGTGATGGGGTCGTTAGCGGCAGGCTGCGATTTTGGCTGTGGAGGGGCTTGGGGGGGAGCTTGTTGCTGAGGGGAGGGCTGTCGCGGTGGCGGTTGCGTGGCGCGCTGAGGGGACGGTTGCTTCGGTTGAGGCTTGGGCGCTTGCGGCGCAGACTGCTCGTACACTGGCACTTTCACGAAGTGCTCTTCCGGATGTGTCTGCGGTTTAGGTGACTGCGATCGCTGAGGGGACGCACCTCGCGTGAACGCATTTTGTGGGTACATCTTCTGCTGTGTGAATGGTTGAGGTCCTTGCCTGAAGCCTTTATTGAACGGTGTGCCAAAAGATCTTGAGAAATTCGGTGGATGATGGAATCCATGTGGAGTGTCGTCCGCAAAGTACTGTTCTCTATCAATGTGCGGCTGCGGGGGAGGCACGTAAGTCTGCTTCGTTTCGCCGAAATGAGTTCCGTGATCGACTGTTTTATTTATAACTGGTTCGTCTCTGCCTTCCACGAAGATAGGTATGTGCCGAACGTTGGAGGACTGTTCTTGGTGGGGCGGGTGGTCTGGGGCTTGCTGACCGCTCATCTTGTTAAAGTGCTGGTTACTGGTTCGTTGGTCGGGCGGCGCTGACATAGACCTGTGAGTTCTGTCTTCAGCATCAACTAAACTGGGATCAGCTGGGCTCTTTTGGCCGAGATCTACTGTGTTCCTTAGTCCGTATTGTGGTATTTGCTGTTCTTCAGGTTCCGATGGTCCGGGTTTTGGTTCTGTTTGTGTCGCAGCAGTCTGTTGCTGGGGTGAATGTGGCTGTTGGGTCGGTGGAGACTGCTGCTCCTCACGAGAACCAAACCTACGGTTCCAATGTGAAGGGAAGTGTTCTCTGAACTCTGGTGGGATGTCGTCGAAGGGGAATCTGTCAAAGCCGCCGAAGTTCTCGCCAAAATCTGGAAGAAGGAAACGTTTGTGTGAAACGGCTGCCGTGGATACGTTTAGACTTAGTAAGAATTGGGTTTTAAGAAAGTATAGTCACTAAAATAAATTACAAATATATTTTCACATCGAAGAGCAAATTAGTTCCATGACGAAACATGGAATCTTTCCTGCACCAAATTTTATCTAAATCACTTTACTATGACTTAACTATCACAGTTTTAATTATAAGGAAAGATAAAGAACTAAACATTCTCATTTAGGTTACAATAATTTTACTTTGAGACTCTGCTATCGGAAGGTACCTACTATATAGCAACACTTACCGTCAGTAGCGTCCTGGCTGGAAGGTCGCCGCTTCCTAGCCCAGGTGGCCGGGCGCTGTCGCAGCCGCGCCGCTATGTCCGGATGCCGTGAGGCGAGCTCGCTCCAAGCGCCGCTACCCTCCTCCTCATCAAATGGGAAACCGCGCTGTGAAAGAAAACATTTTTTTTTAGTTTTCTTTTATCTTATTTACTCGTAAGCCTCATTTTTGTAATAATCCATCGCACAAATCTGACAAATCAAAAATTTTATTTTTTGACAAATAATGTAATCCATATACGAATATCCTTAGTTAATAATTTCCTATCGTTTAAAATACACCTACAAACACATTGGGTTTGCAACATGGACGTCGAGAATCAACACATAAAAGATTGTTTCCAATTTCAGTAACTTCAATATGTAATTGATATTTTATTTAAAAATAAACCGATAAACTACTTTGTCTTAAAGTGCATTATTCCCTTTCAAGATTATATCAAAGAACATTCTCGATACACGGCGTCACCAGATGTCATAACAGCAGAAACTGTCCGTACATTATAATTAAGTTAAACGATACATTCGCAATCATATTCCCATGCAACAAATTATCCTTTCATTTCAACAAAATTAACGACCAATCGATCGGGAAGTATTGATTACATATATTTTGGTCAAACATTCGAATTATATACTGCGAAAGTCAGTGCGAGCGTATAGGTCATCCTCGTTGGTAATAAAGTCCAAAATTCGTTGATGAATGAAATATAAATCAAATCTTGAGTCGAGCGTTGTCCAATGAACTTGTAAGCGAGAAGACTTAACCAAATATGGCAGGTGAGGCCGCGAAACGACCTCTTCATGTACTTTCATATCATATTAAATAAAGTTGTGTGAGATTAAAATTATTTTGACAATCCTTACTTGGCTGAAGAATGTTTATAGATAAGAGTTATTAAGGAGTTACTGATCAAATTGGTAATAATCTACTACTTGGACAGGCTGTCGACATCAAAACATTTGTGTCAAAGAAATACTGATTTTAAATAGACGATGTAGTAATAACTGAAAAGCTTGAATTTTCAAAATCATATTATTAGTTATGCAATCTTATCCCAAACTCAAGAAATGCAAAGAACTTCATTATTTATCACCGGTACCTTCAAGATAATCTAATATTTAAAATTTCCATGTCACAATGTTAGTTACCGTAGGTACTCATCCGAAACGGCTTTACCGATTTTTACCAAATTTTATATGCGTATTCATTAGGTCTGAGAATCGGCTACTATCTATTTTTCATACCCAAGTGATAAGGTTTGTTCACCCTTAAATTATTTTTTTTTGGACACAATTTTGTTTTTTTTTATAATGTGGCATTAAAAAATACATACAACCCTAAATTTTCACTCTTCTATTACCAACACCTGCTTTTTTTTTCAAAATATCTAGACCCGTGCGAAGCCGGGGCGGGTCGCTAGTAGAGAATAATTCTACAGTAGATAGAAGATGCTTTAAGAATTTGTCCACGTAATCTGTCGAATGTGATCTTTGCCACCGACTATCTCCATATAAGGTCATTTTTCCAGTCGCAATACGTTTTACGACATCAATAACAAACGACTATATCTTTGATGCATAATGTATATAATCAATTGCAATCATATATGTATCTCTTTATTATTAAAATTTTAAACCAAATTAATTTACCATATACATATTTTTTTAATATTGATATAATGCAAAAGCAGTTATCGAGTATTTTTGGCACTAGACGTAGGTATGTAAGGCCTTAAATAAATTTAACAAAGGTTTCCTTCAACGCAGTAAAACGATCTTATTTCTGCCATCGTCAGTGACTAACATATTATGCATATTCATTAATTTGCAATCCCAATTAATTTTCCATATAAATGCATAAATGTGCAAAGATTCTCGGAAAATAATATATACCAAAGCCGTGGGCGGTATTTGTAATACTTATACAGAATGTCGTTAGCAGTTTATTATTTATGTCTAATTGAATTTAAAACAATAACAATGCAAATTGTAAATGCATTAATCATGAAAATAGCGTTCAGTCTGAAGTCATATTATGTTAAACCGCATATTTAGTGATGGCGATATCAATAACATAATTATGGGTGAAATATGGGATACTGTAGGTACTTATATTATACCGGGACTAAAAGCGGTAGATTTTCATATAAGTATTTCATTCGGGAATTTTCAAAAAACTTCCCTACCTACTGTCAAAGTTAATTATTTAATAGATAAGTCAGTCATATTGTCTTTTATTAACGCGAGTATCACACATTTAAATAAAATACTGTATAGCGGAGTCTCCCGCGACCACGGTTGCTGAAAAGCATCCGAAACGTCGGGATAAATAATTTAAACAATATAAATAATAAATCGCGTTTTAATCCGGTATACAGTATTTTATTTAGGAATGCATACAATTTAGAATATTTAGATATTCGAAACATAGTATAAGTAGGTACATTAGATAGACTTATAATTCATAGCCTTGGGAGTTGACATTGGTAGTTAGCATCATTTGTAGTATTTGCTATGCTTTTTATTATAAGGTATGATTATATTATGTTTTTCTTCTTGAGATATCAATGATGCGATGCCAAGCTACTTTTTACTTTGGGTATCGAAAAATTCACAACTTGACGCCGAAACAAAGAAAAATACTATAAGGGTTTTCCCGCGACCAAATTCGGTTTAGTAGTATAGCAATGAAAACAAACAGATTAACATTTGCAATTATAATATTAGAAAATAAAGTTTGACCTGACATAGCCAGTTTCAATTTAATTACTGATTCTGTGGTCATCCATTCAATCGCGGTAATAATCCACGTAACTCGTTTAACATCAACATTTTCGAACGTGAGCAGAAAAATATATGTACACATATTGTATATAATAGCTTTCATAACATTGATTTATCGCTTGTCAGTTACTGCAAACTTATGTTGATTCACGGGCGTTATTTAAACAGTTTCATTGTTGGGTGACATCACACCGTGTAGGAGACTCGCAAAAACTAATGTCAAACGCGTCACGGACCGCAATCGATTTAAAATAATAATAGAAACGGCACGTGTCCCGTCTCGTGATCAACAACATGCACAAACTCTAGTGTAGGTTTTGTTTTAGTCAATATTTACTATGGAAATCAGGACATAGCTTTCTAAACGTTACGTTTAAGTCTCAAGTTTTGTAGCTCCAGGAAATATAGAAGTGAAAATAAGGACTAAAAGTTAAAAAAAGCAGTATATAAATCTTGGTGCTTGCATACCAGACATCGACGATGCTTTTTACTTCAAAAATACATCTTTAGCTCAAATATCATTAGATATGATCAAACAATATCACGGGTAACATTGCGCATGTTGCGTATGTGTTTGTTTTAGTATGTATGTAAAGTGTTAACCTCAAGTTGTGGACCAAATAAATTAAAAAAAAAAATACATAATCAATAAAATCGCATCAATAAAAATCTCAGATTATTTTATAAATATCCGGTTTTCAGAAGCTTGGGTTTCATTTAATTAGTACGCAACTCGAATATTTCGCCAACCATACAGTATTGTAATGCGATCAGAAGTCATTGACCGGAATCTGTGCAAACATGAGCAGCGTTTACTTAAAAAAAAAACCTCAAAGTTGTTAAAATTGAAATGGCAAGGGTGAAATAACCAACTTAAGTACATAGTATTATAATTTAATATAAAACAAATTATGTTGCTTCCTCAGTACTGGATAACGTGATCCAGTCGTTCCTAGTGTGAATTAAAACTAGTACCGAAACTCTTTTAGAAGCTATTGCACCTTATCAGTAGGCGAAAGGTTGAGTTCCAAATCTACTCAACATGAACACCAATGTCAGGTGTTTCCCTTATAGCCTTATTATTGTAATATGCGTATGTCAAAGCTAACCATGGTAAACATTGACAATGTCTCTTTACAAGAAACCTTCCTGCATAGGACTATCTGGATATGCGAATGTATCCTACAGAAAAACAGTTTTGCGGTTAACAACTACAAAAAATGCTGTTAATTATTAATTTTAATCCTAATATTGGCATTTAATCCCAAAAAGTTATGTAAAATTACACAATATTTTTTTATTTAACTTTGTTTTCTATTTTTTTTTGTAAATCCTTAAGTTTATTTTAATACTAAATTTTATTTATGCCGAGTTAATTTCGAATAAGGTTTTTTGTTAATTTATTTACTATATAAGATAAATATTATAGGTGCCTTGTTGATAAGTTAGAGGTTACTAATTAGTACACTATACTGTAGTAAGGAAGGTTTTAAGGGCGATATCCGTTGTTATTACCCATATTTGATATTAGTAATGAGCGTATTATTCAAACACAACCACATTCAACTAAATCTTATATACATACAATGAGGCAACAAATCAAACACACAAATAAGAATTATAGCCAGCGGATATGAAGTAACTCAACAATCAATAAACCGTTTATCTTAATCAGGACCGCGTCTGAACTTCATATACAGACAGGACTCATGTAATACATATCCGGTGTACTATAGTGATGTGCCGGATCGTTAAAAATGTATACCTATCCTCAGATACGGAACCGAATGCGGATATTTGGTGTCAAGATACGGATACGGATACAGAGAGATTAGAACGAACGACTATCGAAAAAGTATTCGAATAGTCCATCTATCAGTTGTATGAGACATTTCATACAGATGACAGTTCGACGATACGAATACTTTTTCGCATGTTGTTCGTGCTAGGCCCACAGATACGGATCTTAACTTTGTTACTCAATCGGTATCGATGCGCGTGACCTTGAATATATTTAGTTTGCAATATAAATGTGCCAAATATTTGAAATTAAGAAATAAAAACTGAATGGAAATTATAAGTTTTTCATTGCTACCTAATCACCTACATATAGAATTTCATATATGTATTGAAAAGTAAAAGATCCGTCAAAAAAGTAATGGATACGGATAATTCTTCTCCCTCAGATATCCGCGGATACGGATATCCGGCACATCACTAATCCGGTGATCAAGATGGTCAACTAGTGGACTCGAAAGATTTCACGTCAACTCCCGATTCGTATCGAACATGTAGGCGTCTCATGTGACGCATTCGAACAGCTAACACCGTGTATGTATATTGTATAACTACCAGTCGATATTTTTCCTTCCAAGTCCAATGACATCATCCAGATAACTTAAAGAGATAATATTTACGAATTCGATGGTTAATCCGAAAACCTGTTTGTTGTGAACGTGGAATATACAATATACATATTATTTTGTTATATGAGTATTTGTATATGATTTGATGTTTCGACTTGAGTTCTATTTATTGGAATAATTATGAACATTGTATTATTGTGTTCAGTATATCGACGTTTAAGAACCAATAGTGTCTATCTCAGTTTTTTACGTTTTTCACTTTTTAATGCAGGTAGATTTAAAGTTTAATTTGGCTTCGCCTACTGAGGCATCTATCTCAAAATTCACAAAATTGTCGTAGTTATTCGCTGTAGAAATACCATCTAAGTTAAGAGCGCGTTTATTTTTCTGCCAATACTGTTTATCTCTTCTCTATTGCGGCTGCACCTCGCCGCATCTAGCGTAAGACTGACAAATTGGCAAGTGGCAGTGTCAGTTGCTAGCTAGGATGTTCTGTGGTCAGTGTGTTTCTGTGCGAGTTTCGACAAGTTTGGTAGGTAAGTAATTTTGAACTATTATATTTTGTAAAAAGCCATTTTAAATTATTCTATTGATACAATTTTTGTTTGAGAAGAAAGTTTTTGTGTTTGATTACATATTTAGCCGAAAATTATTCAAAATGTGTATAAGTTTTAAATGCAATTGTTGATAAACAAAGCAACAAGTGTTGAGATAGATATTATTTCCAGAATTTATTTCGAAGAATCATATTTGTAATTGTGATTATATCATTTTTATTCCAGTAAAATGGCTAATCGGTTAAACCAGGGATTTAGATCAAACAAGATCTTGTGTCTACTGAAGGCTGAACATGATAATGTTGGACCTGACGGTGAGTTACTTTTTATCACAAGCTTTTATTTTACTTGCAACGTTCGTATGCAAGTATGATGTAGGTAGGAGATTTCATTAATTAATTGATATACTTTAAACTGACGAACCTGTGTATTTTA
Organism: Anthocharis cardamines; assembly: GCA_905404175.1. Classification (NCBI taxonomy): domain Eukaryota; kingdom Metazoa; phylum Arthropoda; class Insecta; order Lepidoptera; family Pieridae; genus Anthocharis; species Anthocharis cardamines. The sequence goes on from FR989960.1 coordinate 743,685, forward strand.
CAGGTAATACAACAAGAAACATAAAACCTGGATCATCTGCAATAACATATAATAAAATGTTTGATCCACCGATGAAACAAAATGTTATAGATAAGCATGAGCGCATTCTACTGGAAAAACAAAATATCTTCAAAATCTGTATAAAAAATCCGAAATCTTTATCATTAAGTGATTTAACTCAAGATGACCAGAAACAATCTACCAAAAGACCACAGTCTGCGCCTCCAGCAGCTGATATAATACTAGACTATTCCTGTGTAAGCCCTTCAATTGCATTTGGCTTTTATTTTAACGATTACCCACAAGTTAATGAAGAACCACAGTTGCAAAATATAAATGAAAGTACAACAGACTGTGAAACAAGTGAAGATGATTACGGAAATGTTAATGAAGGCCGAAAACGTCGTAATATAGCGAAAAAAGTTGAATGGAAAAAACTTAAAGCCCAAAGAAAAAGAATGCGCGGCGAAGAATACTTAGGGTATTCGAAGCCTCGAAACGAGAAAATGCGGCAAGACCAGATACGACCAGCTAAGCAAATGGGTGATTCATGCACTTCAGACTTTTGCAGAAGAAGCAAATTTAGAGGTTGTAATAATTTTGATGAAGAGACACGCAAATCCATTCATAGCTACTTCTGGAAAACTCTCAATTGGGGCGAAAGAAAAATGTATGTCAGAGGACATGTGAACCGTACTAGGACTACTCAGAAAACGAAAGGTGAAGAGTCTTCTCGCCGAGAGGGCACATTAAGTTATTTTTTGGCTAAACCAGGGAATGAAGGTAAAATTCAAGTTTGTAAGCAGATGTTTTTGAATACTCTGTCACTGAAACCTACCACTGTTCAGCTGTGGGTTAAAAACGCTAGTTTCAATGTGGGCGCAGAAAATCAGGAGAATATCCAGGTTAATAGACAAAATGCAAAGATTTTAGCCTTAAATAACTATTTTAAAAGTGTCCCAAAAATGCCATCACATTATGCTCGTAAGGATACAAGAAAATTGTACTTAGAGCCTGTATATCGTACTATATCTGATGTATTTAACGCCTATAAACAACATTGCAATGACATTAATATACCTGCTGTATCTAGATACACATTTGATAAAAGTTTTAAACAGAATAATTTATCAATATATACTTTAAAAAAAGATATGTGTGATATTTGTGTTGGCCATAATGAAGGTAATATCGATGAGCATATTTATCAAGAGCATCTTATTAAAAAAAATAGAGCCAGGGAAGAGAAGGCAAAGGATAAAGAGGATGCAGCTAAGGGACATTGCATTTTATTAACGATGGACTTAGAGTCGGTTAAAGTTTGCCCTTACTCCACTGCTAGCGCTTTATACTTTAAAACGAAATTGACATGTCATAATTTTACACTCTTCGATTTGACTTCACGCCATTGCACATGTTACTGGTTCACAGAAACGGCAGCAGACCTTACTGCAAGTACTTTCGTGTCATTTGTGATAGACTACTTAGAGCGCCATTGCTTGCCGAAGAAAATGCCAATAATTATTTATTCCGATGGTTGCACGTACCAAAATCGGAACGTTATAATGGCAAATGCGCTTTTAAACTTAAGTATAAAGCACAAAATCACCATCACCCAAAAGTTCCTCGAACGTGGTCACACTCAAATGGAGTGTGATTCGGTTCATAGTGCGATTGAACGGAAGCTCTCAAATCGTGTAATTCATTTGCCATGTGATTATGTTTCGGTAACTAAAGAAGCAAGGGCATCAAATCCCTATGAAGTAATTCAGATTGACCATAGTTTTGTGAAAAATTATGCCGATACATCTACTTGGCTTTACAAAACTATAAGGCCAGGACGCAAAGCTGGTGACCCTACTGTAACAGACTTAAGAGCTATTCTTTACAACCAAGAAGACACAATTAAAGTAAAACTAAATTTCGACCAGGATTGGTTTGCCTTGCCACAAAGACCAAAAAGATATAACCCCTACGTGTCTTATTTGACCTTACATGAAAATATGATTCCTATAACTGCCTCGAAGTACCAGCACCTCCAAGAGCTCAAACAAATTCTACCAAACGAATGTCATAATTTTTATGATACACTGCCCCATTTGTAGAGTGTGAGTGTGTGTGTCAGTTGTTTTTGTTGTTTGTATCTGTTTCTACTAAATTTGAAGATTCGTTTCAGTTACTTTGAAGATTTTTTTAGTTATTAAAGTATATAATTAGTTATTAAGAAGTCTTTTTCAGTTATTTTAAAGTCTTTTTACTTATTTAGAACACAATCATTCCATCTTTCATTGTGAACATTATTAAAAAATGTGATTATTCATTGTGTTGTTTTCTTTCAAAAACGGCTAACTACTACTTATTTCAAAAATATTTACACTAATAAAACCAATACCACCTATCTCACGTTAATTCTAACTAGGCCAATCTTAAGCTAATGCTAGGATATCTATCGTATTTCAGCATATTTTTTCTATTTTTACATATATAAACATTTCAAGTATCTTTCTATTCAAAGTCGAGAAATGTTTTTTTTATCTCCTGAAAAGTTCACTTTATTGAGATAAACACTATTGGACCTTAACCGTCGATATGTTAGTACAATATAATCGACCCTCGTGCCCACAACAAGTTCACCACATCATAATTAATAAAATTTTCTACATTTGTTGCTCTAAAATATATGACAATTATGGTGAACATAAACATTTTATAAAATACTCCCTTACTGCTTTTGAAAGAGAAACAAATAAATCCAATACTTAACCTACAAAATAAGAAGAAATAAAAATGTAAGTACGAATTATAAATTTAACTTGCTGCTAAAAAATGTCTCCTATGGAATGAATTACTACAGTTTTAAAGAGAAACTACAGTTTTAAAGAGAAATACATTTTTGTCTCAGCAATATAGGATGTGCATGGATAAGTCGGTCTCAACTTTTATTTTTACAGATAACTAGTACAAAAAGAGCTACACCAATTTTATTATGTAATGTGTTTTTGGGACAAATAAATCTATTTATCTTTTTTTTTTTTTATACATTTTACCTTTTTCATCCATTTTGATTTCTATATGAATACTGTCATCTAACTTTCCACTTTATATGTAAATGTTAAGTGCCAACTTTCTAGAAATTCCAAATACAGACTGAGACGCATGCTAAATTCATAGAAAATTGCATTTGCAAAATGTATAGGAGATATATTAAAGAATAAGAGAGCGGAAAGCGCATATGATATAAAACAATTTATTTGTAACACATAAGATAGTATTACAAATTTGTATGTTCATACAGGCTAAAAAAACCATTTATTGATTGATATGCCAAATGGAAACAATACATTCACACAAAAATTATGCGTCCGACCTTTAAATGTATTCGGTCCGACTTCCTAAAACATAATTTTAGTCGAGACATGAATGATGAAATTCCATAAGTCCATCGGCGTATTCTCCTTTAGTAAAGCGATCCAGAAACATATCTAATCTGACTATTAAAATTGATGTTACCAGAAGCCAGTTCCGCAATAGCGCGCGCCGGCAATAATTGTTACATATTTAGCTCTTCAGCGATAAATAACGCAGACGCTGAATTATCTCCGAGAGCCTATATAGCTATTAACATCAGAACGCGTTATCACTTTAAGTGTTTAAATGTCGAGATGTGCTGTTTATTGCAAGAAATCTTCTTATTATAATAGAAAAAGCTCTTGTGTACTTGTCGCGTATAACGCGCCCTAAAACCTTTTTGTGTGAATTAATTATAAAAACAATACGGTTTTTCTTTATACCCAAAAATGAACTCTGAAGGAAAGAACAACCGGGTTTCCACCGCGAAAGGGTAATGAGCGGGAAATGGTTAAGCGCGACGGACTCCTTTTAAATGAAATAGGTTTAGATTTCCACCAACAAAGAGCTTTGACTTTTGATTTCCACTGAACTCGCCTAGAACTGAGCGAGTTCATTTCAACGCTTTTTACTCGTTCAGTACGTTCCGCTCGACTATAATATGTTGGTGGAGATGCATATATGCAGTTTACTTTTGCGAGTTGAATGGGGTCCTTAATGGGTCCGCTCCGCTCGCAGTGGGAACCGGGCTTAAGAAAGGGTGAAATTCGAGAGCTTTGTGGAATAGACGAAATAGTGACGAGAATTGACAAAATGCATGTTGCGTTGAGTAAGGAAACGAAAAAGATTTATGAATCTGGTGGGAGTGGAATAGTCGGGAGTGGTCGACATAAACGAATGTATCTCGATCAGATCAGGGACGTTCTTCAAATGGGACAGGTCAAAAGTACAACAGCGTTTATGAAAGCGTTGATGAAAGTGGAAGAAGCGAAAGTGTTATGCAAGGATCGGAGCATATTATACAAATTCGTTATCTCAGCCTACCGCAATAAGAAATAGTACCTATATATTTTATTTTTTTAAATTTACAACGTATATTGATAAAGGTGTCAAACACCGCTTTTTCATACTTGATATTGACGAATATTACTGGCCAAGTAAATAGTTTAGGAAATTATGTCATTGTTGTTCATTAAATAAATATTAAGATATTTGTTGATCCGAAAATCTTTACTGGATTCTTTATAATGAAATTGTGTGATTATCTCATTAACAAAATACAATATTACCTCCATCTTTAAAATGCAGAAATCCAACATATCATGTCAGCTTCAATGCAAATTTAAAGCTCATATCCGCATAGCAATTTTGATTCACTGCTGACTACAGAATATTGAATGAGGTGAATGCCAACATAATTCAATAACAATTCCAATTCATGGTTTTCCTATTTCACGTCGATTTACGAGGGTGAATCAAAAAGTTCTTGGAATCAATATTAAAAAATGCAAAGATTTAAATAATAATATTTTATTTTTCTACATAATCTCCCTCAAATGCAATGCATTTAGAATAACGCGTTTCTAACTTCCTTATTCCTTGTGAAAAAAAATTATTTTCTTGACTCTCGAAAAAGTCCTCTACGGCAGCTATAACCGCGTCATTATCGTGAAATTTTGTTCCACGAATTTCCTCTTTTAATTTTGGAAATAAGTGAAAATCACTTGGGGCTAAGTCCGGAGAATATGGTGGGTGGTCAAGGAGATTGAAGCCAGCACAGCGGATTGCGTTGAGCGCAACTTCCGATCGATGAGCAGGAGCGTTATCTTGAAGGAACAACACGCCCAACGACAGTTTTCCACGACGTTTTTCTTTAATCGCTTCACGCACTTTCGGGATTAAATTTGCATAATAGGGTCCAGTAATCGTCTGGCCTTTTGGCATGTAATCAATAAAAAGGATTCCTTCACTATCCCAGAACACAGAGGCCATAACTTTGCCAGCGGTAGGAGCAACTCGAAATTTCTTGATGGATGGAGAGGATGGTCGTTTCCAAGACATGCTTTGTCTTTTAGTTTCAGGATCAAAATGGTGGACCCACGTTTCATCCATGGTGACAAGACGACGGCAAAAATTATCCGAATCACGCTGGAACATTTCGAGATTACGCTTGGAAATTTCCAAACGTCGCTTTTTGTTTTCGTCGGTTAACATTCGTGGCACCCATCTTGCAGACACTTTTTTGAACCCCAGTGAATCAATTAAAATGGATTGAACGCTACCAAAAGATATCTTTAGGATCTCAGCTATATGTTTTATAGTCATTCTTCTGTCTTCCAAAACCAGATTCTCAACCTTTTTGACATTTTCTTCTGTAACGGAGGTTGAAGGCCGCCCAGAACGCGGGTCATCTTTACAGCTTGATCTACCTCTTTTAAATTCAGCCACCCAGTACGCAACCGTAGAATAGGATACAGCATCACCCCCTAATGTCTGCTGAATGTCCAAAAAAATTTCCTTCGTAGACATTTTTTTCAAACTGAGATATTTTATCACCGCACGTAACTCACTTTTATCCATAATTTTGACTTTTTAGCAACTCGTTGCACAAAAAAATTTATTACATGCGAACGAACTGACAAAAACAAGTGACAGTCTGCATAAATATAGTGTGATAGACACTCTTTAATTTGAATATCGAACTTGATCCAAAAAGGTTTCATATATATGCACTTCTAAGAACTTTTTGATTCACCCTGGTATTCTGAACGACTTCCGTTTGACCTCTATACTTTCTATATATTTTTATCTATGACCTCCTGCACTAAGGCCGCGTTACTGAAATATTAAGAGCGCCCATCTATAAATGGTGTTTCGATAACAGCTGCGCGTGCGACGGTGACTCAGGGCGCGGCGTCAAATTGTTTACATGGATTTGATGTTACGCAAATCTGAGTTTAGATAATTAACGAATCCATAAAAAATTACTTCGCATAAAAGTAACTGGTTTAAACTGTAATGTAAATTAGATTTATTTTCATAATTAATCATATCCATTGTGTAAAAATCTTGCTTGTAGTTGTCACAAATAGAGAAGATCCCAAATATTTTCAAAAGTATTTGGAAAGAAATGTAAATGTGTATGTTTTTCATATTTTATCATTTATTGTTATTTTTATATGAATAGGTAAAATAATATATCGCATGGAAAACCCTACCCGTCATTCCTATACAAATTGTCTATGAATATCCTTATTTACGCCTAGAATTCCGAATCAACACAATATTTATTTAAGAAAGGGGTGATACGGCTTCAATAATCGCATCACAACTTTCCATCACATAAATCCTTATTGAGAATTAAAAATACGTGTTTCAACATCGCGACACGTATTTGGCAAAATACCAGTTTGAGTATAAAATGTAAAATACGTAATAGACCAAATCAATTCTAGGCGTGATGTGGGTAGAAAATTCGCGTCCTAAACGCGTATCATTTATGTGCTAATGAAAAAGGCGTGTGATAAATTGAAATAATTTTAATACAAGACAAATACATACTATCTGATAAATATTAGTAAGCTGTACCTACCCAGGCATGCGTTGCAATGCCACGTAAAATAAGTTTTGTTTTTTTGGGTCTGGAACCTTCGCAGGCGTAACAGAAAAACGAAGTTTCAGCATAATCGGATGAATAGTTTAGGACTGTAAAGAGGACAAATAAACTTAGGTTGATTTTTATTTATAAAGATAAATTAACAGATGAATAAAAAAAAGGAGATGGAAACATGTTCCATGACAAGGGTCAATGACTACAATTCCTTCAACCCTACAAGGGAGCTTTCAACGACCGCGACGTGACATTCTCGAAACATTAATCATATAAAAAGTTTATCGAAGTTAATTAAAAAGCCCAACACCTGGAGAATGTCTCTGAAACTAATTAACCTACCTCATTTGTTGCGTTCCCATACTCAGGCGGTTTATCTAAAACAACAGGCGATTCCATATTCAAACAATAAACACTATTACACGGATAATCACTTCACTTCAAAACGTAGAATCACACACGTAACACTATTGTATCTCTGTATCAACTGAGCGTGTCGGCGACGCGCGAACACTTTTATAGAACCGTCGGGCTTTCGAGAAACGACTGGATGTTTCGAGAAATGCGTGGTTGCAGTGCGCTCGGCGTACAACACGAAATCGATTAGTTGGACGTTGTACATTGACGCGACAGTGGGCGCTATGTGAACAGCACAGTTACTCATCGTGAAAAGCCGCAATGGATTTCTTTAGTGATTTTGCTTATAATACAGGGACGCCATGTAGTACGTTATTAAAACGATTTATATATTAGGTTGTTCCATAGAGCAACCCGGGCCACCGGCGAACCGGAGGGGAGTAGCCATAGCGTTCGTTACCGATACCAAACAATCTGTCATTTTTTGCGGGGGGAAACCTGCGCTATGTGTGCGTACTCAAGTTCGCACACACGAGCAATCGTCTGTCACTACGAAACTCACACCGTGACAATTAAAAAATACACTAACAATTTCACACACACATTTAAACATTCCGTGTCATAACAGTATAATTAAATGGCGCAACTACACTGACAAGTCCTTTTAGCCGTAGTTGCAACAACTGTCGATACGCAGTATCGATAATTTCAAGAACTGGGTTTGGGAAATTAGGTTTATAAGTTCGAATTAATTTATTTATTTTAAAGATGGAGTTAATTTATTACGTAATACAAATGAACTTGTCGGGTAATGCGCACGTAGCAGGTCACGGAGAGTGGACCATGAGTTGGTACATAATAAAATCTTAGAAATAATTTGAAAAACGATAACGTAATTATATAAGCTATATAAATATATAAACACATATTATGTTAAAATCGGCAAGACGGGCTTTTGGGCTTGTATGGTAGTCCCGCCACTGAGTATGAGTAAAAGTAAGGTTATGTTACAATCAATAACTGACATATATATATATCATAAATCTGTGATCAATGATATTTGTAGTTGTCAAATCGTAACAATTCCTAAATGACGACAATCGGAAAAGCACTCAGACTCAAAACGTAGAAAACATGAAACGAATTAGCACAGAGTAAACAACTGTCATGCGGCATGCCAACGACAGACTAAAATAAAAGATCGATTTTAATCGATAATCATGCATATTCATTTTCTTTAATTAATAATTTATATTTTATTTAATAACATAACTGTAATTATATGCAATATATTGTATTTAAAGTGCATTTAATTACTTTTGAGTTAATTACCTTGTCCAAAGGTTTTCTTTTTGTGATTGTGTAATCGATTCAATTAATCGAGAATCTCAGGAAAACTATATTTCTCATATTTCTCCTCTCCAAGATTGAGAATTGAGTTGATTTTTTATATGATAAGATTAAAAATATGTCATTTTTTAGATCATATCGCAATTATGAAATTTGGGCCCACAATTTTCCATATCCTTTGGATTTTTAGGAAATAAAAAAAACATTATGGTTGAAGTTTACACTAAGTGATTTTAATAAATGTGCTAACGCGCGTAAGTATTATATTATATTTTAACAATGTATATTATCACAATATAATATTTGAATCAGAAAATTTAATCTCAAAACTGTCTCTGTATAGAAGACTCCTTTGCCATTTTTTTTCGATAACTTAAAACAATCCGACAACAACACTATTGCTCGGTGACAGCGACTTCTCGGAAATAAACTCGGATCAGTCGCTCGACAGATCCGTGTATTGTATGAGGGCTCATACAATACGCGGATCTGTCGAGCGACTGTGTTGGTAAAAAAATCCGAAACAACACGACCGATAATATTGTAATATTTTAAGTTTTAAAGAAGTAAATAGTAATAATATGATTAAAAAATACCTACATATGAAAGGTAACGCTATCTTTTTGTAAATTTGACGTGGCAGATATTTTTTGGCAACAAGAAACACAAACAATTCGGCATTTTTTTAGGAGGTCGATTCAGTCGCGCATCTGGATTTAGTCTAGTGAAAAGTGCGGCTACAACTAGTTTTATTGTACGCATAGGACCATTTGGACTTGTACTTTGACAGAGGGGAACGCCTGCGTATGGCTACTCCCCTCCGGTTCACCGGTGGCCCGTGTTGCTCTATGGGTTGTTCATACCAAACATGTGGTAAGAAAAAAAGCATTTATTTGCCAAACAAGAGATTTTTATTTAAAAGTATGGTAATAATTTATACATAATCTCCCTCGCTATCCATTACTGCCCTCCAACACTGGAAGTTTGTGAATACTTTTGATTTTGTTTAATTATATTTTCTAGTAAATTTATTAATTGTTCCTAATCATCCTCGTAATATCCTTTCACCAAATCAGCCAGTAGTCTGATCACATTAAATCTGGCGAGTAAGGGAGACGTGTCCAGACTTATATTTTTTCTTTTAAAAATTCTGTAACCATCCCGTTTCTGTGCTGGCGGGCATTATCTTGGAGGAGTACAGGATAGGTACATTTTTTATTGCTCATCCATTCTGGGATTTCTTCATTTAGTATAGAAACATACAATAAGGCAATGATTGTTTGACCTTCATCAAGAAGCCTGTATAATGCGAAACCGTCACAATCTAATGCTACTAATAGCATCCTCTTCCTCTCGTGAACATTACATGCCACAACATGCGGAGCATCTTCATTTTTCCCCAGCCAGATCCTTCGCTGATTACGGTCCAGAGGTGTATAAAGGGACACCCCAGTTTGATCCATGGCCAGTGTTAACTTGAGCATAGCAGGGAGTTTGTTAAATTCAAATAAGTTACATTTGACAGCTAAATAGCTAACAGTCGATGATCTTTTTGATTTTCAGTCAAACTGTGTGGAACCCACTTACCGAGCTTCTTTTTCAAATGAATAATTTCTGTCAAAATCATCCAAACTGAACTTTTGGCTAATTTAACCGCTGAGAAATGTGACGCCCTGAATGACCTTTATGATCATTCAACAGCTCCTCAACATCATGATTTCTCTGCTCCCAATCTGTTGATTCTCTGTGGTCACCTCCTCTTCTCTCTCCAACCTCAAATTCATTCTTCCTAAATCGAGTTACCCACGATTCCACTGTAAGCTTGACCACCTAATAATTGCACTAGTTGTTAGTTTTGCTTCGCAGTCCAGCCGAGATCCACACTAAACTTAATAAAAATCCTCTGCTGATAGTCATCGATCGATTTAAGAATTTAGAATTTAAATGCAGTAATAAACACGTCTTTCATCTATTTATACTCTGCAACGTTTGGTGTAAAAAATCCTCAATAAATGCATTATACTAAAATTAATCATGTAAATTGGACAACAGAGTACGCAACAAACATAATATACACAAGCATAATATATCGTATGTTACAGGCCAGCCTATAAATTAGTAGTTTAACCCCCAAAGCTCTTAGTTTCTGATACAAACTTCCTTAATGTAATAGTCATTTACACAAGGCCACCTTGTTGAATCGCAAGATATCCCACGCAAAATGTAAGAACCTCAGGGTCACTTACCCTACTAAAATATTAAAGAGCCACCTCAGAGTATTCGTTTAATGATTATTATCTTTGTATAAATGGCGCTTTCATTTAATAATAACTTGTCTGCTGAAATAAACAATGACTATCTCTTATGCTAACTTATACACGGGCGACGATTGAAGGGATTTATCTCTAATACTCAAAGGGCCTAGCACGAACGTCAATCGAGAAAGTATTCTAATCGCTCATCTGTCAGTTGTATGAGAAATCATTTCATACAAATGACAGTTCCACGATACGAATACTTTTTCGATAGTTGTTCGTGCCAGCCCCTCAGTTGTGGTCACAGCCACCCGAAAATCGGTCAATTCTAAAAAGTACCAGGACATCTGAAATATGGAACAGTATTCTGTCAATCTATATATATTTTTCTGCGATCCGAATGACGAATTATTCATAGTTTTTTATTTTTCTTTGTTAAGGTCTTTGATTATTTAAATAATCTAAGGTTAAGTTATTGGATTTGGATATACATATTATCAGCTTATCGATCTCAATAGACCGTCAGTGTGACGTCACAAGATCATTAGTGCCCACAACGGTAGGTCCGCGCTTGCTTAAGAATTTAATTTCGAAACCCAAATGCATCTTTCCCATCATAATATTGATATCCAATTGAACAGCATATCACAGCTTTAAAATCAAAGTGAACTCAAAATTTAGGCAAAATTTCTTCACAGAATGGCCTAAAAACAGTTTTTGCCTAACATTAAAATCATTGTGAAATCAACTACCTAGTTTAAAATTATATAAACGAAATACACATATAAATAATAAATGTTACCAAAAACAATATGGGATTAGGCAACTTCTATTCAAAAGGAGTGATATAGTAATTATAATCAAATGAATCATCACTTCCCAATAATTTATTTGTTATCAGCGCGACTTTGACGTGTCGTTGTCTTTCACGTGTATTTTTATTTAATTAGCTTCCATAAAAACTGCGACTGGTTGAAAGGCCGCATTTACATTGTATAAATTTTATTACAATGTATTGCGAGTTTTTATAAAGGAAACGAAATAATATATTATTCAGCAAGATGCGCCGGAATGACTGTTTTTTACTTTAACTTATGTTTCGTTTAATGTTGCTGAATAGGTGTACATGAAGAATTTATTTATTGATAAATAACTGCGAAGGCTACGCTTTTTAGGGTTATGAAAAGAATTTCGAAGATATATGGGATGGGTTTTATCATAGTATTCACTCTTACGTATTCATCATTTTATTTGTGTAATAGAGTATAGTCTGTATACAATGACATTTGACAGTTTTCAGGTGTCAATGAGTTCGCAGCGCGATTTTGTAAGAAATATGTTATAATTTTGTATTTAAAATAAAAAGATCTTATTATTTAAAAAACATGAACTAACAATACATTTTGATTATTTATTTTTTTTGCATTTGCAGCGAGTGGTAATGATCATAAATCATAATCAAGTCTCGGTGTTGTCATACTGACAAAAAAGAAGGTTTTAATGACGGTGTTTGAGACCAAGAGAAGACCAGAGCGATTAGAATTGACTATAATTAGGATTATTGACAGCAAATTTGACCCAGACAAACTGCGAAGCAAATGAACCAGTCAAAGCTGGAATGGAGAACCCAGACAAACTGCTTCGCGATAAATAAAACTAAATAGCAAGCAGTGCCAACTTATACCAGGGGTAAAGGGTTTTACCCCAAGTTGTTCATCAATTAAATTTAAAAAAAAACAATGGATTACAACGACGTGAGTTTATTACGCTTACTGTTTAATTTCAACCCTTATTCACCTACCCTCGGTCTCACCGACCCCTTCCTTCCCCCGGCCACCCGTAGTGCCGCATGTACGCTCCTCGGGATCTGATTTATTTTTAAAATAATGCTGATTTTTTAATTATTAATAATTTTTATATAAAACTAAAAACTTTTAAGAAAACATTATTCAACTAAATTTTTCGGACTTTATTATAGTTTTTTTTTTGGAGAGCGATATATCGCAAGTGTCTCACAGACCGTGGGTACACGTGTCCAAAATAGGGACTATTACGGTAGTTCCAATTGGAAAGCGCTTTTATTAATATAAGAAAATAACTGACTCTGCATGGATTATTCAGGAACATTTGGCAGCCCGATACAATGCAACCCGGGCCGTTGACCGATACCTTAGATCGGTCCAGAAATAGTACTGATGAGGCAACTTAATTGTCCTATTCATGGTACAAGGAAGAGGATCGTTCAACGTTATTGCTGATATTATATTTATTGCGCCTATAAACAGAGGTCAATGACCTACATCAGATATTCGAGTACACGGATGGTGCAGTGGTTTTATGCTTTCAAAATTCAATATACCCTAGTATTAGTGCTATTTTTGTATCAGACTTAATCATTATTAAAATATTACAAAATCATTTAAATATATTTTAACTTACTCATTTATACATAAAGGGGGCGTCCTTTAACTGAGGGAGCGTTTAAGGGGAAGGGGGGGTTGAAGCAAATATCACGTATTTTTCCAGTAGTCACTTTTGACCACGTTAGCGGCCGCAAATAATTACCGACTCCCTGGTGTTTTTAAGGTTACATAAATTAATGAACACATTAAGATAATCTATATATCCATATAAATCTCGTGTTTGTGGTGCCACTCCTATGAAACGGCTCGATCGATTTTTATGCATATAATATTTTATAGAGTCTTCAACAAAGGATAAACTTAAACATATATTATATCTTAACAATACAGTAAGCAAGTCTTTGTGCTCCCTCAATTATATAATAGAATACTACAGCATTCAATAAAGTTAAAACCGTGTAAGTACAAGTACATATTATATTCAATCTATCTTATAATTTAAGGTTAACGAATACAGAATAGGGAAACATAATAATTTACAAATAATTTAATAATTTTGGGTGAAGAGCGTCAATTATTAATTCTGTTATATTTAAAGTGCATCTTGCACTAAAACTTTAGTTTGAGAGTGAATTCGCAAGAATAGATCGTAAAGTATATTTTATACCGCTAGGTGATTAGTGTATGATTAGGTATCCAGACATACTTTTTGACAAGAAATGGATTTGGTCACAATTTCTTCATTAGTATGCGAAGCCGGTAGAAATTAATAAAACAAAATAACTTACTTGTAAGGCGCTGCAACCATTACACTATGTTCCACATGACATCTTTAAGTAATTAACTATAATAATAAAAAATAAAATACTATAAACGAGAAAAAAATCAAAGATTTGTCCTCTATCAGCAGTAGGCATGGTGATTAGATTCCACTAACACTGATTTTCAGTAACTTCCCGGCTGATTCTAACAAAATATGCTAATTATGTCATGAGGAGTTTAAAATAAACAGGTAATTAATAATGTCGTGTCAGTGTGATAATTAGTGCGGAAAATATAATTATAGAATGGAGTGAATTAGCAATTATTTAATAAACATACCATTAGTATATAAAACTAGCGATCCGCCTCGGCTTAGCACGGGTGCAATGTAGATGTACTTACTATACATAAAAAGAAAAATAAGGTCGGTCGAGTAGTTTTGAGTTAAATCGTAACAAACAAACAAACAAATCTTTCCTCATTATACATTCAAATGTCAAAATCAAACGAAGAAGATAGCCTCGAGTTTTTGCTCATATTAGTTATATGTATATTCATAAAAAAAGATATTAATATTTTGTGCTATCGCTAAATAAGATAAAGAAACTTATTTTTGTTTTTTTTGGCACAAATAACTAAACCAACACCTACTAAGTACAAGAACCTTAAATATCTATGTTGTATTTAGTGGGAACATTTCAAATATTAGTGCAAACGGCGAATATTCGCAAGGAGCGTTTCACTGTAAATACTTCAGGGTTAATCGGAGAACTATAAACAATCTAACTGGGGCAACCGGGCACGTAGGAGGACCGGCCGACTGTCTGAGGCCTACATACCTATTATATAATTCCACGTAAAAAATATCAACACTTGAAGGATTGTCGAGTCAATAGAGGCCCTAGGGCACAACTTCCGATAAACTAATCGTATCAATCCGTTAGTTGAGAAATCATTTGAAATTGCATACAAATAACAGACTATACGAATATTTTCTCGCAACATTTTTGTACTCGGACCCTCTCATGTAGCACTAGTAAAGAAAAAAAAACCGAAAATCGTAATTTTTTTATTTAGCTAAAAGCTACATATTAGCGGAACTATGGGTCCATTGGAGTCCCACTCGCAATTAGACAGTTTTTTAAATATTACCGATTTTCAGACGACGCCATGACATTATGATCAATACTTGAGTTCTAATGCTTTGTAAGACTTTATGTGCCTCACCTGTATAAAGCATAGTCTTACTCTGAATTCGAGTCTAATTCAGTATAAAATATTTTTACCAATCACTAATTTTCCAATGCAATTTACAACTCCGATTGCGTATGCACTTATTACACATTCGTCTAAATATAAAACATACGACCAATAAGAACGTTCTGGAAAACAATTATTCCTCTCTTCTATAAATATCAATGAATCTAAAACGTATTATATATTCAAAGCGTAAAAAAAAATCTTCAAAACACGAAATAGAAACGAAATTAAATTTACAATACGTATCCCAAAATATACGTTTCCTACCTTTGAAAGAATTTAGACATAAAATGATACAATATTTACTTGTATTCTGGTTTAACGACTAACAGGCGTATTTTTGCAGAAATTTACCACAACTATCTTAAATTCATTTATTATTATTAATTTCTTTGGACATCATTTTATAATAACATTTGTACGTTCCTACGGGAATACGAAGAATATTCACTAACCTAACATCTTATTGTATACATTATGCTTCATACAAATAAATATATTTGAATATAGAACAATGTTTGAATGTAGAAGCGATGTTGCCAACATCGACGACCTATAAGTGCTACCAACACTAAACAAAGGGTACTCACGTTGCGCTTCATTTCAAACTGTCATTGTTTTATCAAATCCAAAATGGCTATTCGCCTCCAGCACCGCTCGCGAACTCGGCTCAGAGTGCGGCGCGTGAGGCGTCCAACCGAAATAGAATTAGGAATAACTCGGATTATGATCGCCGCGTCAGGCTGATGACGAAGATCAAGACCGTCTAGACGTCATTGCAACTGTGAGATGCAGCAATCGGAAAATCTTTCAAACAACATGAGATACATTGTTAGGGTTCCATACCCAAAGGGTGAAAGGGGACCCTATTACTAAGACTTCGCTGTCCGTCTGTCTGTCAGTCACCAGGCTGTATCTCATGAACCGTGATAGTTAGATAATTCAAACTTTCACAGATTATGTATTTCTGTTGCCGCTATAACAACAAATAAATATACAAAAAACCGAAGAAAATCTATATTTAAGGTGACTCCCATCCCATACAACGAACGTGATTTTTTTTGCTCGTTTTTGCACGATATTGATAACGGAAACAGGTAGATGCTTGAAATATACACATAATATTTAGTTATATATGTATATTCACTTAAAAATAATTAATTCAATTCAAATAAAACAAATATTTTAGGGGTGCTCCCATATAACGAACGTGATTTTTTTGCCGTTTTTATAGATATATGTACGGAACCCTTCGTGTGCGAGTCCGGCTCGCACTTGGTCGGTATTTTTAATTCGGCTTTGTTTGTTATTACCTCAGATTAAATAAAAAAAGACAGATTGAACCTACGGAACAAAATTATACGGCCGCTTGACATTTCATGTGTGCTTGACAACTGTCAGCGGCACTGTAGGGACACGTGCATTTGTGTGCGTGTAATGATACCACAAACAGTAAAAACTCCCCGTATTTTTTATAAAAGTAGTATTTGGATAGATAAATAGCAAAATAAATATTTACATGTTTTATGTTTGTTTTTATATTTAAAAATTAAGTTTAAAAGTATAAAATATATGTAAAATATTACTACTTAGCCATTACCTTATATTAATTAATAATATAAATATTTTAAATATCTTGTCAGTTTATTATAATATTTATTTAATTTTAATGTAAAATATCGATTAACATTGGTCTGATATAAATAAATTAATATTTATACGAAACAAGAAAAATCCTTGAGATTTTTTTTCCTTTTTTTACATATTTATATTATTATTATTATACGGGAATTTCAAATTTAAAATCATAGGTAATTAATTTTTTATTACATATATAAAACTCTTTTAAAACATATTTAAAATTCTTAACAACCTTTATTTAGCGTCTAAATGTCGAGAATTAGTCTCTAATTTTGCTAGATGGTGCAATCGTACCATTAAATACTTTTCTATTAATAACTTAATCAGATTCACTCTGTGATCAGAATCTGTGTGAAGAACATCAGTCGGCAATCTGAAAAATCATAAAATTCTTGTAAATATAATAATATATGTATAAGTCTTATACCGTTCCAATAATTCGGTAACGTATATAACAAAGAAGTTTATAATCACCATGAAAAACAATTCACTTTCGTATAAATAATATAATTAAACTACCACATTACTTTATTCATTAATCCTCAAAGTACAGATTTCGGAATTACAAACGAAAATGATATATAGACTTAGAACAATATTTTGCACACAAATTCCTTCATAAAGCAGTCAGCAACACTAAAAGCGAAAATAATGCCTACATTGTTTGCCTAATTGAAGGGAAAAATATTTCGATGAAAGCTGGCAACACAGACGAACTATTGTTGAGGTTTTGTTTCCATGACAACCGTAAATTTTTTGAATTATTAAATAATAAAAAAACAGTCCAATAATCGATAGTTACCTGTGAAATGTTATTCCATCTTCTTTTTTTTGGTTTTGGGAACAATTTTTGCAATGTTTAAAAACACAAGACGGCATTTTTTATCATAAAATAACGAATCACTTGTGACGTGTACACAATACGACGGTTCGTTTAGCACTGCCGCGAGATTGTATTATGTTTTGATTTTGTATTATCTTTGATTCCCTCACTCGCGTGTTCGGTGCGCTCCATCTGCCTTTTTTTATTTAATCTGAGGTTATTACAATAACATTTATTGCAACAAAGCTTCCATAAACAATATGATTCGGTGCCATTTAAGATAATTTAAAACCTTGGGAACCTTTAAGAAATGAGCCTATTCATTACTTAAAGGTCGGCAACGCATCTGCGGGCCCTCTAGTGTCACACATGTCTATGTGAGGCAGTGCTGGTGAACCACCTGCTCGTTAGCCTCCTTTTATATAGGGTAATCTAAGGATTAGTTATAATGCGTATTGACTTTATTTGACCCAATGACGTTGAGTCACTCTGTATATAAAAAAAAGTTCTCTAGGTCATCAAATTATGATAATAAGAAAAAACAAGATGGAGACATTATACAATTTTACTTAAGACGCAAATATACTAAAAAGTAGACAAACGACCTTGTTACAACGAGGAAGTCGAATATTTAAAAGACAAAATTCGAATTGTTTTAAACGATACACATTATCTAAATTATTCGGTGTACGTAAACCTAACCGATTCGAAAACTAATGAACTCGTCTAATTAACGTTAAGATTGACAAAGAGTACAAAAGCAAAAACATCAACAAAAACTGTACAATTCATAGTTCATTTTTATATTTTTTTTTTCTGTATGTCACTCAATCCTTACTATACTGCTCTACAGATTTTGATGAATTTCCCCGGTTAGGTGCTCCCTAGATTCATTTGGTGGCACTGCGAAAGAAGCTTTAATTTTTGAAGCCTAATTTAGGACAGCGTCTGCCGGGTGGTCCGCTAGTAGTTAAAATTTTGATACAGTTTGATAAGAAAAATTCCTCCATAAATCTATATTTATACTATAACTAGCAGCGAAACCCGGCGTTGCTCGGGTTAAAATACATCGCATGTTTAATGGTATAAGAAGTATTTAAGGATCCATTTTCTAAAGTAGATAAATATTTTAGATTTCTATCTTAAATAATAAGACACTTATTCGACCATTTAACATACGGTGTAAAGTATCTTCAAGTTGTAGGCATCTTGGAAGTTTCTAGATCATTTCAGAAATATTTAGAATTTTCTAGATCATTGAGGATCAATTTTACCGATTGCACACATTTTGGAACTTTCTAGATCTTTCCAGAAGATTTCTAAAACATTCTAGATCGATTACAATAATTGCCCGGCTTGTTGGAACTTTCTAGATCATTCCAGAAAGTTTTCGCACTTTCTAGATTGATTTTATCAGTTGCATCCACATTCTGGAACTTTTTAGATCATTTCCGAGATTTTCAGAATTTTACGGAAGATTACATTGGATAGAAAAGGACAGATATATATTATTCCACATTTTTGCCACCCACAACCACCCACTTCCACCCACCCCGACCAAACTCCCTTCTGCACACCTAGAGACCAAGGGGTATTTGCCATCCCAAGGGGAAGTTGATCAAAGTAGCGTATGATAGAAAAAACCGTGGACACACGTACGAACATTTGCATTTTATATAATATATTAAGATATTAATATTATAAAGAGGAAATATTTGTGTGTTACGATTTAACTCGAAAACTACTAGACCGATTTTCAAAATTCTTTCACCAACAGAAAGCTACATTATCAGCGAGTAACATTGGGATTTTGCAAAGCCGTGCAAAGCCGGGGCGCATTGCTAGTTATGTAATAAATGTAACATTCGAACACATAATATTTGAGTAACGGAACTTATTTTTTTTTTTCATAGTAAAAACCTTATATTATGTATATATATACGTATATAGGTATTATGAGGAAAAAAATATTGATATTTTCTCACAATAACTTTCAAACAAATGAAGGACATCAGTAGCGATTGGCTAAAAGGAATATTATAAACTATACATTTCTCATTGAAACCACGATATTATTCGTATAAATTGCTTATTATGTTAGGAACAATTCGATATTTTCAGATCACCTCAGAACGATAGCCATTCCAAATGTCGAGGTCACAAAATTTACATTTTCACGGATAATTTACAATAGAGTTGACACTTTTATTAGTGGAGACTAGTAAATCAATCATTTTTACGAGAATATCACGAATGCGGAGACTTTTATGCATCTTCTAGAGATTTACTTGTACATTGTACACAAGTAGATCAAAAAAATATTGTCTTTTATTAACGCGAGTATCACACATTTAAATAAAATACTGTATACCGGATTAAAACTGTCTCCCCGCGACCACGGTTGCTGAAAAGCATCCGAAACGTCGGGATAAATAATTTAAACAATATAAATAATTAATCGCGTTTTAATCCGGTATACAGTATTTTATTCAAAAAAATATTTTTGTTTTATGTTTAAAGTAACTTTATAAAACGAAGGGCCGATTTTACAATACTTAAATGTATTCTATCCTGAAGACTATTTTAATTATTTACATTTCTTTCATACAAAATATATAACATCGAAATTTTTAAATATGTCAATTTTAAAAATTTAAAAGATCGCAAGGTATTCTAGGTAATTAGGATGTTCTGACTTTTTTTGAGAAAAAATTGGTTTGGTCTCATTTTCTTCATTATCATAGCCATGCGAAGCCGGGTCGCGCAGCTAGTATAGTATAAAATATATAGTAGAGTCCTTGAGCTGAATCATTAGCACCCACGCGAACCAACACCTGAACGATTGGCCCACGCTTCTGAGTGCAACAGCGCAATAAGCAATTGCCGTAGGGCTGTTATGCCCTTTATCAAAGTAAAACAAAATACACATTATAAAATAGTGCTAAACCTGAACTTTCGAAAAAGATATATACAAGCACGAATATCACAAGTTCTACATTTCATGTTGTACGTTGTAATATTATATGCCATCAAAAACATAAATTGTAAAAAAAGCCAAGTCTTGCAACTCAGTTCTCTCGTAAAAAGTTGTGAGATCCATATAATACCAAGTCGGTCAATTTATTCAGTCTCTACTGAAAGATCCTTCTGTCTTAAGTTATTACGTAATTAGGTAACCTAACAACATCTTATAGTGATCATATCAATACCAATATTAAAAATCTTTGATGTTTTAAATAAATAGATTGACTCGGCTATCGCATGAAAACACAATGTATCTTTTTAATTTTATTAAAAACACAATGTGTATCACAAGTAACACATATTATATTAAATTAGATAGTTTATTGCGATTGCCAAGTCAACCTTTTTATTTTAAACATCAAAGCTTTTTAATATTGGTATTGATATGATCACTATAAGATGTTGTTAGGTTACCTAATTACGTAATAACTTAAGACAGAAGGATCTTTCAGTAGAGACTGAATAAATTGACCGACTTGGTATTATATGGATCTCACAACTTTTTACGAGAGAACTGAGTTGCAAGACTTGGCTTTTTTTACAATTTATGTTTTTGATGGCATCTCATTTCTTTTTGTAGATATTCCTTTTCTTAGTTTATTTGGATAAGAATTAATATAAAGCTATGGTTAACAGTCTGATTTTGATCGGCATTTTTATTAACTTTTTAATGTAAAAAAGTAGTTATAGTGACATAACTACAATAGTTGGACATATGGTCTCGTGAAATTTTTTGTAGATTTTGATATGTTGTATAATATTGTGGAACGTTTTTTTGTTCTAGCATAAATACTTTCCGCAGCACATGCGATGAAAGACATTTTATGGCTAATTTTTTTACACCTTGGGTTGTTTTTAGTAGGGATTTCTAAGGATCTCTATTTTTTGTAGTAATAAATACCCTAAGTTACTCAGTGATAATGTAGCTTTCTAACGGTAAAAGAATCTTTAAAATCGGTCCAGTAGTTTTTAAGTTATTCATTACATACAGAAATACAAAAAAAAATTGTATATCTAGAAAACTGGACCGAAATTTCCAATAAAAAGAAAATTCCGAAAAAAAATATTGTAGTTTTTCCTTGATTTATGGACTAAACACTAATTGTATTCTAAATTTCAAGTTTCTATGTCTGCTAGAAGTGCCTTAAGAGTTTTGATGATCGGTCAGTCAGTGAGTGAGTGAGTGAGTGACAAATTATCAAACTTTGACTAGTTATAATTCTTAAACTACTGGTTCAAACAGAATGATATTTGAAATATACCGAGTTTATACAATGCCTGCTTAGTGACTGAAAATTCAGGATTCTAGTTTTATCCACAACGAAGTTATAGGGGGTCGAAAATGGCCCGAACTACTTCGAGAAAAGGATAGTACGGCCGTGCCGCTTTTTGCTCGACTTGGCGGGGGCACTGCCGTGCCCCCAGATAAACACCCAAAGATGATTAAGCCATTTTTACAATTTAAAATCAAAGATAAGACATTTATGTAAAATCAACCTTCCGAATCAATCGCCTCGATTTTTTACGCCTTTTCCCTGTATATTGCTGTGACAACATTGAACATAGCGGATGACCTATGATCTCCCTCCGCTGCACTGTGCAGTGTGCACAGTTTCGCGCAGCGCAAGCGCATAGGAAGTGTATCTATACTTATATTATAAAGAGGAAAGATTTTTTTTTATAGTATAGGGGGCAAACGGGCAGACGGCTCACGTGATGGTAAGTGATCACCGCCGCCCATAGACATCCGCAACACCAGAAGGCTTGCAGGTGCGTTGCCGGCCTTTAAATTCGTTTGTTTGTTACGATTTAACTCAAAAACTACTGGACCAATTTTAAAAATGATTTCACCAATAGAAAACTACATTATCAGCGAGTAACATGCGCTATTTTTGTGTATTGTACATCTACATACATTGCACCCGTGCGAAGCCGGGACGTGTTAGTTTATATTCTCGCAGTAATCACTTCTACGCTAATTCTGGTGCATTGTAAATAAAAATGTAACACTTTTCATTATGTCAGACACCGACAGACGACAGCGAGGCTCACTGATGGTAGCCAGCCACAGAATATGTCTTTTTTACTTCAGGCATTTGGAAATTCACAGACTGATGCCGAAAAATCTCTGCACATGAGATTTTTTCAGATTAGATTTCATCGTGACTCTTGACTCTTGACTAACGCCTTGGAATATGGGTCTAATACTGCCAGGCTACAACACCTCCTTTGTCGTTAACATTCAAAGCCACATCAAAACACTATAAAATTGTATGAAAACCAGTTTTCCTGTACCACAGTCATCACTGTAATTGTTCCGATATGATTACAGCGAGGTACGAGGTTACGCGACGTCGTTACTAGATGATCGTATTACGTGATGTACCGAGCTGACCTTGAAACACTGAGATCTCGCGTTAATTATGACGAATGATCCACTGTTACCTGTGTGCTTATGTACTCAATTCGTAGATCATAGATTTGAGCGATCTTCTTAATACAATATCGTATGGGAAAAATAACAAAACGATGGTCTTTTTTTGCTTTAAATGATAAGAAATGTGAAAAACAGCTTGACCGTTTTCTTAGTAATGTAATTTAGACTCGTGTTAATTTTAATGTTTTCAATCCCAACGTTACTTATGTTAGTTAACGTAAGAATTGAATCAATATTTACATAGTAAAAAGTATGACATATTACAGTGAATTCTCTTAGCAATAAGCATGGGGCAGACACATTTCTGTGCGTGTTTCACCGATCGTTTTTCTATACAGGCAAGTAGGTGATCAACCCTCAGTGCCCTGCCCTAAAGAAACAATAATATTGTCTTTTATTAACGCGAGTATCACACATTTAAGTAAAATACACGGTTGCTGAAAAGCATCCGTAACGTCGGGTGCTTTTTTTAAATAATTTAAATAATAAATCGCGTTTTAATCCGGTATACAGTATTTTATTTAAACCTAAAGAAACAATTTTTTGTTTTGCTTCCCCGGGCTTCGAATCCAGGATCACTGATGCTGAACGCATCGCGCTTACCACTGGGTCACGGTAACATAACAATAAATTAGACGCTATTTATATTTTTATTTATAGTAAATATTACAATCAGTCAATAGTTCCTTAGAAATTTAAAATAGAAATGAATAAGTCTAAGACCTAAATATTTCATTTTGTATAATAGCGCAATCATACATCAAGATAAAACTAGGTGTAGGTGTGATTTGGATTTATATAACGCATACATACACTTTCATAGGATTTTACATAAATAAAATTCAGAAAAAGATTTAATGTTTAATGATGTTAATAGGAAAAACTCATATTATGTGCGGCGTCGCGTCGGGGCGAAGCCGAATAATATTCCTACATATTATGTATCACCAGATTACAAGGGGCTTAAGGTAAAATAATAAGTGTATTAAAACAGCAAAAGCTGTAAATACTCAATTATTCTTTACATGAATACGTATGTCAGTTGTCAATCAATGCAGGTGTTATTGCCATAAAAATTAAAAAAAAACATGTATCGTTCAAACGCTAACGTGACATTATTAGTGGAATTACAAGATTGCTAATTGAGCGGTATTTATTGATATAATTAAGATAACTAAGTTATTTTGTAATAATAAGAGCCTTCATTCAACGTTTACATTTCTTATTTCTAATGTCATTAGATTCCAAGTCTACTTGCCTTTTTTAGGTAAAAACCTTCCATTCCTTTCTATCTTGAGCTATCCTTGACCAAATTCCTCCTGCTCTTGCCTTTATATGAACAGCCCATCTTTTAGTTCTATTTGATTCAAAAAGTAACTATGAGATTTATTTAAAATAAAATAAAAAATACAATTTACATAAATCTAATAGTTTTACGTTGTCTTTTGAGCTAAACCAACGAACTGAAGCATGTTTAAAAATATTCTAATCTAGTATTTTAATTGCTTATGTTGATATTTTAGTTACTAGAATGTTGGCGATTTGGCATACATTTTTATTCGTCGTGTAATCATAAAAGTTTTATGTATTATAATCTTATTATATATTATCTTTTATGTCAGATATCAACAAATGAGTATGATGCTCTCTTAATGGTGAATTATATCTATCTGAAGCCCGTGTCTATATAATGTATTTTCGAATTATATATTTAAAGGAAATTCATAGCCACTTTAAGAATTCGGAATGCTAACTCGTATCCCATGCTCTGGCCCAAGAGGCTCAGTGGAACACCGTCGGGTTTAGGACCTGTTCACAAAACTGCGAATGGTTGCGACTTTTCTTTGTTTCTTTTTCCTATATCTTCTTATGAATAAATGAAGTGCGCAACTCTTATTCCGTACACTACGAACAGTACGGTTGTCGCCGAACCGTAGAAGACATTGCCGCACGAAATTGCATTGCAGCAATTCGTGTTGCAGATTTCTGCGTTGCGCATTCGCGTGGTACCGATTCGCAGTTTTATGTACAGGCTCTTGATCTGTAGACACGCGGATACTTTGACCCTTCAGTCTGTAGCCCGTGAGTCCGATATCACCCATATTAGACGAGTATTTTACCCTTGAGGGAAGTGTCTTTGCACTTGTTCGACTTAGCCACATTTTCATTCTACGTTCAAACATATTTTACTCTTTTTTTTGGAAAGAAAACAATTTTTTTTCTTCATCGCGACATACGACGAGTTCGACATAAAGGATGGCGTGAAATCGGTACAGTTATAGCCATTAACCCAAGCTACATAATGCGGGCATTCGTGACTCGGTGACCCGCGTGAAATCGATCCTGTTTACCAATTAATTCCGTCTCACCTAGGGGACACCAGACCGCGGCCTTCACCTAGTGAACTCATGGTGATTTAGATAAATTATATAACAAGTTATTAAAAAGGTTTTTGTGATAGTTATTTTTGCATTGTTTAGAATATCATAGAATGCAGATATGTTGCCTATTAATGCCTTAATGTTTTACATTTGCTCAATTTTAGCATCGCAAGCATGATGTGTCTTTAAAATTAGGATTTTACTAGAAAACTATTTATAGGTCAGTTTAACTTTACAAATACATAAAAAAAACGATTTCGCATCATAGTCATATACGACTTTATTCTGTGTATATGACCAGACTGAGCAAGTGTAAAAGCCAGCAACGCAGCTGAAAATCCGGTTTACCATATAGTTGTTATCTACGAAACTAAAAAACCCTATAAGGCTTAGTGTGTTTTTATTATTGTATTGACGTCAAAACTAGTTTTAATGTTCGACTCTAGAATGTTCAAATAACATGAATCAATGGTGCATACGTAAATGACAATGCAACATCACAATATCCTCAGACGACACGCTTCACGGTTTGACGAGTCCATTTGTTGATATTATGTTATATATCAACAAATATAATAGATATATGAACATCCGGGTGACAAATACTTCAGCAGAACTTCCTTCTTGGGATTTGTAGGTCCCAAATGGCTTGTGTTTGGCAAATCTGCCTCTTGTCATGATATCTACTAGATAAGTAATTGCTGTCTTCTTATACCTCATCAGATTAAAACTTCTGAGTGTACAATGCGAATACGCGACTTTTACAGCCTATGCGACACAAAACGCTGGCACAACGCAAAACATTGCGACACGCTATTACTGATGCAACAAACCGAATTCGAACCATTGGCATGCAACATCCATATTCTAAAGTGTAAGTAAGTTCACCTAACTGCAAGTGTTGCTAGAACTCCAAAACAACCTCTACCTGAAGAAGAGACGTTTCGAGCCGCAAATTCTCCGGTTATTCAACCCGGTGTTGACAATTTACCAAATCTAGTACGTTTTCATAGTATTTAGTAAGTCAGTATTCCGTTCGTAAATCTAGTACGTTTTTCAATTTTATAGCACCCGAAGATAGAGCGAAATCAATCTAATTTTTTCTCGTTCGCACGTCAGTTAGTTCGTTTAGTTCTTAGTTTTTATTTGTTATTAATATCTATTTTTTCATTGGCACGTCAGTTTACACGATTTTGAGCGACTTGATCGCCTTCTACGCGACTAGCTTAATGACTATTCTGGCAACATGGTTTAGTACGAGAATTCGGGTTCTACATAATATTGTCTTTTATTAACGCGAGTATCACACATTTAAATAAAATACTGTATACCGGATTAAAACGCGATTTATTATTTAAATTATTTATCCCGATGTTTCGGATGCTTTTCAGCAACCGTGGTCGCGGGAGACTGAAAGATGACAGTTGTCTTATATTTGAAATGTCACAAAGTTGCCATATTTAATTCAATTAAATTAAAAAATAATCTATTAATTTAGGTAACACAATGTACATCTATGAACGTCATTAAAAAAATAATACATATTAAATTACTAATATTACTAATATTAAATGCTTCTAATTTTACATTTACTACCAGTTCACAAATCAAGGGCGTAGAGCCGAAACGTCGGGATAAATAATTTAAATAATAAATCGCGTTTTAATCCGGTATACAGTATTTTATTTAAATTCGGGTTCTGTTACGCTTTGTTTTTGCCGTAGCAAACGACGACAATACTGATTCAACTACTGCTTGAAACTAATGCGCTACTAACCCAAAAAGCCGAACTAACTTAATCAAGAAACCGGAAAATTAATAGAAAAAAGGTGTCCCTGCCAATATATTGAAAGCCGCCAGCGAAAGCTGGTTCCAATGAGTGGTTGTGCGATTCGCTACTAACGATTCGCCTGGTTGTTTCCAGACATCGCGATATCTGATAGCGAAACTCATCGGCTGAGATTTAAACAATTTCTAGAACACTAGATTCGCGTGATAAGTACGATAGAAAATACAGTGAGCCAGAGATGTTGGCTCGCTCTGCATTTTCTATTCATCGAATTTGATATTGGCACGTCTTCACTTTACTCAACTATTTTCTTGTAAAATACCTATATATGTATGTATATATTCATTCACTGAATAACGCATTGTATTAAGTATTTGGAATTTCCGAGAAACAATAGCAAAATTCAAGGTCACTCTATTCTCTAAAACAGTCGAAGACAAAACTCTACATAGAGGTAAATAAAAAAATACAGGTTTCAGGATTGTATACATAAGCAATTATAATTGTTTGATCGTTTTAAGTTTTAAAGGAGCCGTACCAGAATCTTTTAAAGGAACATTTTTGCAGGAGTCCTTGATAGAATGACCAAAGATACATCCAGACATTTTAGCTCCAAAACTGATATTTCGCTTGGATTATGTCGGGAGGTACCTAAAACAGAATTTCTGTCGCCGAAAACCGCGAGCATTAGCCGCCATCTTGAAAAACGTATTTTTGCAAATATCTCGGAAACCATCCATTTTACGTTTATAAACAGTGAAGACTTTTTTGTAGCCGATAAAATTTCGTACGTAGCTATTATTATGGTATAAAATATCCAAACTATAAAGGACTATGATAATTACTGCACGGAAACGATTGACAGCTCTGTTACATACATACTATCCATTGTTAAGAAATAGCGGGTGTCATTTCCGCGAGTGACTGACGGTGGCTTGGCTAATGCTTTCTCCTTAAGCATTAACTAGCATCCTTTATACAAAATGTTTTGAGGGTCTACACGAGCGTGGACTCATTTAAAAATTACACATTTGGATTTATTTTTTCAAGTCTGATATTATTTAGACATCTTACCCATTTTTTATACATTTATGTCTTGTTTTAAATGCTTGGAGATACTATCTTGGATTGACGTCAATATAGCTAAGAGCGTCATTTCTCAATCTAGGGGACCCAAAATCAAAGTTATCCGTCTAGTAATAAAGATAGTGAGTAAGATAATTATTTTAATTATTCTCCCTTCGAGTTTCCTTTAAAAAATTCATCGAAAGTTAATGCTCCAAAACTTATTTGTTAAATAAAGTAAAGAGGTATCAATAAAACTCATCTAGGACATATACATTCGAACCTCATAAGCAATAAAAATGCCATAAATTATTCGATTGTGTAAAAAAACTTAAAATCGTAAACCCTCTTCAATACATTAAAATACACAATTGTCGAGTCGTGAGTGATTTATTGGAAACTATAGAGGCTATTGTGGCGACAATGTTGAAACGTGATGAGCACATCTGAATGACACCTGTCACTGAAGACTTGTATGCAAATTGAGATGCTGCGTGCATAGTACAGCTGTACTATAGAACAAAATATGTGATCTGCTTTATATTGTATGCGATCGGCATAATAATGTGCCAGAACTCTGGTGCGTATCTCATGTCATACGAATGTCCCTCAGCTCTCGTCTAGTGTCGCCTGCCGGCCTAGCATGACAACCGCGATAAAATTTTGTCGACCGTTTTCTCGTGTTTTAATCGATTATCGCTTTATTTCTTTCGGGTCTAACATGACAATTGCACTGAAAACTCGACTTTTATTATCAAAAATAGATATATTTGTCGATCGAGATATCTTTTCTATCAAAATTGTCGATATCGAGATATAATATATCGAGATATCTTAAATCTTAGTTTGTCTTCTCTCGTCCGCGACATATCTCGTGGCGGTCATGCTATGCCGGCTGGGGTCACGAGAAGTCTACACGAATACTAACTATACTATTTATTTGAGTTCCATTCGAATCCTAATCTTCTGTAAAGAAGCGGGCTTGTACTAGTTAAAAAAATGTTGTGAATAGCAAAATTTTGTTTATACGAAATTACAAAATAAAATGTAAAATTTAAATTTAGACAGTCCATATGTATGTAAGCGAACATTTTCCAATGCACCCATTCTACATTAAACACATAACGAGCGGCACTTATCGACAATTAACTGGCGCCAATGACTCCACTCACTTGCCAAGCACTGATTGAACAATTGTGATAATATTTAAAAGAATTTTCTGTGTTCTATAAAAAGTTCAAACAATTTCTTAGCTATTTTTCATGTATATATAAAATATAAAGCATTTTCTATACTAATTAATCTGTATTTTACATAAGCAAAAGAAGTTATCTAAGTATACCAATAATTAATTAGTATTTCAACTAATAAAATAAAAAATATTCCTTACATAATATATTAAGAATCATATAAATTTAAATTATCTCAATATTTTTAAAATAAAAGCTCAAAGATAGTTTCACAGTTATAATAGCATTACTAGTTAGATTAAAGAGACATAGTTGATATCATAAAGAAATGCTAATTATAATAATCAATGTTTCAATTCACTAAGAGAATGTCTCTGAATTAAGATATTTGATCTTTCTTTCTATAAATTTTATGAACATTTTTTTTTTTTAGGTAATTATATATAACTAATGAAAAAAACTACACATCACAATGTAGATAATTTTATGCAATGTATGATAATTTTGTGTAATGTATACTATAGATAAAAAACCCTATGTTACTTGCTGATAATATAGCTTTATAGCGGTGAAACAATTTTTAAAATCAGTTTGATAGATCCAGAGATTCCCCCTCACAAACTCACAAACTTTACCTCTTTATAATATTAGTAAAGATGTACAAAAGGAAATTAAGAAATGAAACTTACATACATGTATTTAAATGTAGAATTCAATATAAACAAATTATAAATTGCAATCAAAAAGGTGACATTCACAAATAATTCTTATTCAAATCTATGACAATAATGTAACAATTCTTGAAATATTAAACCAAGGTTGCTACAAGATAAAAAACAAAGATCTGCAAAATTAGGCTATTAAAGAGGTTAGACATAATATACAAGATAATAGATTTGTCTCATGATATAAATAACTCGGTAAAATGTGTTATTAAAATAAGACAAACATCACAGTGTTTGTGAGATTATTCAAGGAGAGATCATTATATGCATGCTTTCATAAACTGTTATCCCCTTTACGCCATCCACAATTTTGAAAATATTAAATATGCTACAAAATAGAATGCTTATAAACTGGTTGGTTATTTCAAAGTAAACATTTTTGAAAATTCAAAAATATTGTTTTGACTTCATAGTATATTCAGAGTAAATCTATTGAAGACTTCATTTCTTAATAATAAATCATATTGCAAATAATAATTATAGCATTTATCACTTATAAAAATAGACAAAATATTTAGATAGAAATATTTTAGGTTTATTCACACAAACTGAAGTAGCATAAACAATTCTAGTAACTCCTTAGTACATAATGTCATTTGTAGTAATAAATGTAGTGCTTTTAGTTTTTTTTTTCTAATCACTGAACTAGAAGCCATGATACATATTTTCCAAATTCTTAACATATTCAACACTCAAAAACCAGTGTTATCAACCCCAACAAATGCATTGGTACTTTAATTGCTTGAGAACACATCCCATTTCATGCTCCTATGCCTTCATTTATCAGTATGCAAAAATTAGCTTATATTTCCATCAATTACAACTGCAAGAGTTCAATCCTATCTCAGTACAATATATGATACTGGTGATTACCATACTGAGTGAATTGGGGCTGAGAACAGTGTCACATCTTGAGAAAAGCACCATACAGTGCTATAATTAATATTAAAACTAACCTCACAAACAGGCTGTTAGAAGGCACGCAGGATCACTTGTGTTATTGCCAGGCATCAACCCTCCTGTAAACCATATCAGACTTTTGCAATACGATCACATAATACCTGTTAGTTCAACAATTATTTGCTTAGTTAGTACAATATCAAGGATACTATAATTGGATGTGAGCCAAGGATGCAGCATTAAACTAACGAAAATGAAAATCATGCACCCAATATCTAAATGACACGAAAAGTGCGGCATTAGTAAACACAAAATGATCGCCAAAATTTATTGCATAATATCACATGTAAACATTTAGGGTTATAACATGCAGAGTATAAGGAAAAAAATATGTTAGAACAACGAGATACCTAATTAATGATGGTACTTACGAAACTCGAACCTCGAAAGGGCATTTCAGACCTAAACAATCACAATTTCCGACACTTTACTACGTATCACCAAGTTTTAACACGGCCCTTAGCTCACTTAGATATCAAAATTAGAACTTGTTTGTCGCAATATTCACGCTCGCGAAATTTTGGTAATTATCTACACTACGAAATTGACATTGAATCGTATTACCGATAGACAGCTAAAGATTGCAAAAGGAGACTTTATCTATCATTTCGATTTGCGGAATGAAAAGTGAGAATTTGACACATTGTCATTTGTCGTCTGTCTTGTTTTTTTTTTTGAAGATTTTATGGCCTGGTAAATTGTCACCTGTCGAGTGTAGACAATAGACAATTTCTGAATGTGACAAAAGACTATTTGCTTGCGCTTTTCTCGAACAATAAAAAATATATATGTATTTTAAACACGACTAAAATTCTTCGTGATATATTTATTATCTATACTTATATTATAAAAAGGAAAGATTTGTATTTTTGTATGTTATGAATAAACTCAAAAACTACTGGAGACTGGACCGATTTTGAAAATTTTTTCACCAATAGAAAGCTATATTATCAGCGAGAAACATAGGATAGTACATCTACAACGCACCCGTGTGAAGCCGGGGCGCGTTACTAGTAATTACTATTAAATAGTTATTCAGCAACACAAACGAAGTATTTTTAAACTACATCGTTTGCATTGCAAAATTTTATTAGTATTTATATTCAACAGAGTAGATGTAAAGAGATAAGCATGTGAAAATTTTTGTGCAGTGACTTATACCTAATGGCGGAAAATCCCTTCCCTACTGCCCTATCCCTACTTCCCTACTTCACTACTATCCCTTCCCTACTAATATATAATAAATGCGAAAGTAACTCTGTCTGTCTGTCTGTTACGCTTTCACGCCTAAACCACTGAACCGATTTTGTTGAAATTTGGTACAGAAGTAGACTAGAGCTTGGGAAAGGACATACAGGTTAGGCTACTTTTTATCGCGAAATATTGTCTTGGAAGGGTTGAAATAGGGGATGGAAAATTGTATGGCAGTTCGTTAAATATCGAAGATGACACCATGAAACGTTGTATATACTATATAGGCACTTGATACGATTTCAATAAATATTTGCTTTTTGAAATTTCAACCTATGTGGGGATGAAATAGTCCAACCAAATCCATTCATATATTTACTATACGTATATTTATTGGAATCATGTATGCATATGATTAGTAAAAATGCCGTACAATCAAAGATAAGAAAGTAACCAGGGTATCATTAGAGGGATAGTGGTAGTTTTACAAACAAAAAAAGTTGTTTATAAAAATGTATTAAAATAAGCAATTTACAGTTAATCACAGCAGTTTGTATGTGTATTTTTGCAAAGTAAGCATCCTAAAAAATAATATAATAATATTAACATTATAAATGTGAAACTTTGTAAGAATGTTTGTTAATGTTTCACACAAAAACTTCTGAACGGATTTTGATGAAACTTTACAGTATAATTTTTCATTCATCAGATGATCATAAATATGATATAAAATTGGCCAAATTAGAACAATGAGTGTCAGTGATGTGTTTCTGCATTTTCGACCAATCAGATTAATTAGAGGTGATTTCATTTATTTAAATTGATTTAAGAACCATTACCGTATACCATATACCGTGTTTACAGTCTAATTCCTAACTCTACTACCACTGAGAGATTAATATGTAAATGATATTATATTATATAGCCGCGATCATAATATTATCTCAGATACTAAATAGTAGTACTAATTCTACGCAGACGAAGTCGCGGGCAGAAGCTAGTATCTCATAAATGTTATAATACAACAAAATTATCCTCGATCAGATCGGGGACGTTCTGCAAAAGGGCCAGATCAAAAGTACTCGTAACCGTCGAGTGTGAAAGCATTGATGAAAGTAGAAGAAGCGAAAGTGGTATGTAAGGATCGGAGCATATGGAATTCCGTGATCTCTGCCTACCCCAATGGGAAAGAGGCGTGATGTATGTATGTATGTATGTATGTACAACAAAATTCGAGCGAGCAATTTTTAATAGTCTGTGATTTGTCTTTGATTTGACTTATAGTTTTTGATATAACCTGTAGACTGTATTTATTGTCTATCTACATTCTACCTATAATTCCTATATCTAAATCTAATTAGTAATTAGTCTGTGTTGTGATACTGAGGCTTGAGGAGAGTGCTTCTCCAATATCTTTCTACTCATAACTTATCATTAAGTTTAATTCATTTATAATAAGTCAATACTTTGTTATCCTTACTTGATTATGGATTGGCACGTATAATATTATCACTGTATAGTATAAGTAATGTGAATTGTTTTTACTATAAACACAATTATTAGTATCTTTTATCTCGTCTCTTCTTAAAATCGTTGTAAAGTGTTTAATATTTAGCAGTATTTGTAAAGACTGATTGGAAATACACCCCATTATAAATTTCTCTTATTTGAGAGTGTTTGTTATCTATAGAATCATGCAGAACTCACAGATAGTGAACAAACTTAAGCTCTTATTTGAGAAGATTTCTGTCCCTAACTATATGATGGATAACTATTACGCTGATAACTTTTTTATTAAATTGGGCTCCAAGGATCCCGGTAAGTAACTATAAATACAATTAAATAAAAAAAATATTTTAATCAAATTAGGATTTGTTCTTTGAGGAAAGTATTTTTTGTAAATTACACTTAAAGTCAAGCCTTAATCATGGGTACACTATAAATTTAGTCAGTTAGGAAAATATGCTAAGATTTGCAAGTCATTCCCACTTGACTATTATTTTGTTGATAAATATTACACTATATGTGAACTGAAAAAGATATATTATATCATGATGCCCAAAAACAAACTCAATATATATTTTGTTCCAGATGTGCTGTATTTAAAATCTTTGCCAATGTTACCAGATTTATTAATAGAGGCCTTTAATCACACAGATAATTATCATATTACAGTAAAAGTATTCCTTGTTAGATTCCTTGGGGTTGTTATACAAAATGAGGTAAATTTTGCCAAGTTCAGTACCAAGAAGGGAGACGATTTAGCTAAAGCCTTTGATAATATAAATTCTGCAGACATGCACACAAGCCTGAGAGTAGCTAACATGGAAATTGCCTTGGCATTGTTGAATCATAACTCAGGTATCCATTGGTTACTAGAAAGTAACACGTGGCAAAAAATTCTTACCCTGTGTAATGAAAAGAGAACTGTCTTTATAGTAAGACAGACTTATAAATTTGTCACCACATTTCTTTGGAAATTAAAAGATTTAGGCGATGATATTAATGTGAAAAATGTTTTAACATTTATTTTAAAACCAGCCCTTGAGGTGGACTTGGTTAATAAACAATCAATAACAAGTGAGGAGGAAGAAGAATTATGCAAAACTTTTGAACCAATGTTTCAAATGCTCCTCTGTATCATAAGTAACGAAAACCGAATCAAATCCCAAAATTGTATTATAAACATATTACAAGAGTATCAAATTGAAACATATTCGTATATCATGCTGGACCGACTGAGGAGAGAAGATGTATGGTTGCTCACAACAAAATTTTTGTTTTGGTCAGCAATTGGAAAATTATTTATAATTAAACCATATCAAGTTGGTGTTAAATACGAGAAAAAAGACGTCATGGAAGTGGCAGTGACCTATTTCAACACTATCCATAGGTTAATACAACGACGCTCCCCAACACTACTCTTTGATTATTGCAATGCTTGTAATTTAATATGGGGACGTGTGTGGACAGATGAGGATCCAATAAAATGGGAAGTACATGAGAAGAATATGGAAATGCAGATTCAGCTGCTTACAATATGCCTTGTGCCTCCACTTGTATATGTGACACTAGGCAAGAACCAGTCCCTGGATGAAAGTGAAGACCGGATAGAACGGTATATCGTAACGATAATGCAATCCACGTGCGAACATACAGCGCGCGCCGCGTACGCAGTACGTAATATGATGTTACAACTAGATGTGCTACAGGTTACATTACTCAGTGTTAAAAGACTGACATTCCTGAAGAGTCATTTGAACAATGATCAAGCGAATGTAGTGTTTCAAGCGATGTTCTATGTGCTCAAAGAATTTGAGCCGTTTGATGAAGAGGGTCTAATGAGAACTAATTATTGCTATGGCGACGAAACGGATAAGATCTCAGTGATGGCGTATGTGCTGGATACACTGTTGTTTCTCGTTAAAAATTATAATATAAATTGGCAAGAGAGTCTGGAAGTTATATGTTTGCATGCAGTTGTGTGCAACGTGTTAAAGAGGCCGAATTTAAGTTGTAAGGTAAGAGTTCATCTTATTTTGCTCTCATATTTAAAGGATAATAGTTATGGCAAATGTTATTAAGGCTAACATATAACAGACACATTACTACTATAACCAATTTTTTTTATGTTATATTAGATATCGACAGATGAGCATGAGTTTCACTTGATGGAAATCAGCTGGTTAGTAATCATTTATGATGACCTCGTTATCAATACATGTTGGTAAGAGGGAACTCATTGATCAAACCATAGATTTTGTAGGACAAATATTTTTTCGAATAAATTAGATAATTATCTTGAGATTTAAAAAAAAATTCAGTTAGTAATAAATATTTGAGAATCATCAAATCGACATAATATGGTATCCTCGTTACCTCTGTTAGCTACCACAATCGAGAGTTTCTTACAGGAAATTGTTGGGCGTCTCATCGAAACAAAGCTATTCAGGAAGATTCAGCTTGATAGTAATTACTTTTACATCAAGGATCTGTACTACTCCTTTTGAGCGTAGGATCGGGATAACGTACCACGCAATTTGTAGGACAATGTGACCGTTGAATTATATAAATATTAACTAAGTAAAAAAGAAAAAAATCAACTGGTTAATAATCATTTATGATGACCTCGTTATCAATATATGTTAGTAAGAGGGGACTCATTGATCAAACCATAGATTTTGTAGGACAAATATTTTTTCGAATAAATTAGATAATTATCTTGAGATTAAAATAAAAAAAAATCAGTTAGTAATAAATATTTGAGAATCATCAAATCGACATATGGTATCCTCGCTACCTCTAATAGCTACCACATTCACGAATTTCTTATAACAAATTGTTGGGCGTCTCATCAAAATGAAGCTACTCAAAAAAAATTAGCTTGATAGTAATCAAGTTCCAAAAATGTACTAGGGATCCTGGACTAATAGTGCTAGAAAGGTGTTAATTTTGATTTTTTTTAAAGTAAAAACATAAAATATGCTAAAAGTAGTAAGTACGCAATTTTATAATTAAATAATACACCTGTAATAAAAACATTCGTATTTTATAGATTGTATTAAATCGATGGTTAACAGCCATAAAGGCCACCGAAATTGTAAATTTTGAGAGGAAAGTAATTTAAAGTTCGGAATAAACGGAAACAATATGATATAAACTAGCTGATGCCAGCGACTTCGTTCGCGTAGGCTTCACCTTAAGCTGATCTTTTGAGCAAGGTTTCTTCATATGATATTGGCGAAATAATCAAACTATTTTAGTTACATATCAAACTGTTATTGACCTCTGATGATTCGAAAAAGTTCGACGCGAGTCAGTTTGCATTGCAATTTGTTGATATGGTGCCTTTAAAATCTTAAAATCTTTAAATGATGATAACTTTCCTTTCCAAAAACCGATTTTGATGAAACAAAGCCTATATGTTGCCCCGGACTTTGCGGAATATATTTTGAAAATTGCATGAAAGTCGGTTCAGTATCTTCGGAGATTAGCCCGTTCAAACAGACAAACAGACAGAGAAACAAAAAATTTAAAAATAATCTGGGTTTGTTCTATTTCTCTTCTTACATCCCCCTGATTCGGATTTTAGCATTTTTTTCTATGTACAGACATTTAACCTCTACAGTTTTATTATATGTATAGATATCGCACTTTGAAAACAAAAGTGACACTGCCAATTTTTTATAAACGTATTTTTGTTCTAAAAACGCCACTTAAATTGAATTATTCAGAGTACTTTAAATTTAAATAGCCTAGATTGTTAAGTATTATGAGTTTTTAATATTGATTACGAACCTCTACAATATCACTGACTTCAAATAACCATATTAAAAAATATTAACATTTGCATAATGTCATTTTTGTTTTCAAAGTGCGATATATGAGTGACAAAAAGTTTGTTGTTGAATCATGAAACAGACCAAATGACGCAGAGAAAAAGTAAAAAAAAAGAAAATAAGTCTATTTTGCCACATATATCGCGTATCTCTTTTTGGCGGTTCGCTATCGAAATGTATTTTTTAAACCAGACATAACTATAAAACATTACAGCATTAGTTGTTAATTTTGTAGATACATTATTAAATATGACGAGTCATATTTAGTCGTGTATATCTATATTAAGATTAAGAGATACCACACGCACACCTAGTCGTTAAAAATGATAACAAACAAAAGTTCACTTTATTGAACACCAGACAAAATTAAAAATGATATCTAGGGTATAAAAGGCTAAATATGCCTCGTAAAAACGAAAGTATTGAATAACTTATACTTATCTTTAAATCAATTTGACTTGATTGAAATTAAATGTTTTTATTAAAAACCAATTAAGAATAAAATATGTAACACATTTCTGAATTTTTGACCACAAATAATGTTTTATAATAATATAGCCTTTAGCCTATGGCGGCAAATTTGGGGACCAATTTTGAATGAATTCGAGTTTTGTTACGCTTTGGTGTGGCCGTCAAGTACCTGCACGGTTTCTCTGGGCTAACAAGGGGACCCCGCGTACTCGTCATCGTCGATTTGGACCAAACTTATCCCACATGTAGGGCATGACTATAAATGAAAGTAGCCAAAGGGAGATTTATAGATGGCCAAGCGTTTAGGAGATATTCAAATTTTAAGCGGCTCTCGCAAGCCCCCCTTGTCCCCCAAGGTCCCCTTGTAAGAGTAGATTTTACCCCGGTCACCGCGGCGCTGCTATGTAGCCACGTGAACGATTAAGTCATAGCGCACACTCTTTCGCACCCAGCAGCTTTTCCGAGCTTGAGGTAATGGTGCGTTCTCGCTCGCTCTCACACGTTTGGTAATGCTCGGGGTGCTTTGGGTCCGATGCCTAAGATTGCGAAAGAGCATTATTACTGTTCGTTCTTAAGAGCAAGTGAGACGCGAGTGCGAGGGGAGAAGTCAGCTGACTGCTCACATGTGAATAGCACATCGATACATTCGCGCGCTCTACAATCTAGGAGCAGAACTACTTTTTCTGTGCCAAAAGTTAACATAGGCCCTGTGCTTCCATGTAAATCTTCATGTATCTTCTTTGCTAGTACCAAATGATGGGTTACTTTGGCAACACTGACACTGAGCGCTCGAGTGGCTGCGACCGAATAAAAGCTGCGAGTTTTTTTTTATGTTAGATATCGACAGACGAGCATGAGGTTCACTTGATGGTAGGTGATACCTCAGCCACAGAACATCAGTCAAAGATGCGCTGTTGACTTAATTTTTACTTCGAGCATTCGGAAATCCATAGACTGAAACCTAAACGTGCAATGTGCACTTCACGGTTTGTCCATCTATGAACGGTGGTTCGTTACCCGGTCGGAATTTAGATATAATGCCCGAAGTTACCAGACGTGGGGTAAACATGCTTACAGAAAATTATAAACATGTGGTCCCGGTGGGATTCGAACCCACGACCCATCGATGCGCACGGCAGGTGTTCTACCGAACGCGCCAACGAGCCCGTCAAAGATGGCCCGATGGTCCCGCGTGAGCACGGCCACAGTCCGGCTTCTCCCCGCCCTATACGTAATTAGCAGAGTAGAGGCGCCTTCTAGTGGTCGCAACGGATGGCTCAACGTGCGGTAACCTAGGCTTAATTTGCAAATTATTTATTGTATTAAGTTTGTTTCATGGTCCGATGGTCTCTTAACAAAGTTTCTTCAGTTTATAGTAACAGCCTTGAACGTGATCTCGACCACAGTGAAAAAGTCTCTCACACC
The DNA here is from genome assembly GCA_905404175.1 of Anthocharis cardamines. Classification (NCBI taxonomy): domain Eukaryota; kingdom Metazoa; phylum Arthropoda; class Insecta; order Lepidoptera; family Pieridae; genus Anthocharis; species Anthocharis cardamines. The sequence continues at coordinate 783,451 of FR989960.1, forward strand.
GAACTTGTCTCTTCTGCTCGACACGAAGCCAGGGACAGGATTGCATGAGATCGGGATGCTGATATACATGAAGATGAATGACTTGAACTGGGAGATAAGAGATACTGCATTGGAGCTCTTACTGATTTGCACGGAGCTGTCTTACATCAGTAAGTCCATAGCATATGAGTAAGGTTTTAGTTAATACTAGACAGTGCCAGCGATTTCATTCGCACTCATGTATTTAGTGATGATAACTACCCGACATTAGATTTTGATGAATAATGTGAAAGTTTCATGAAAATTAGTTCAGTAGATTTGTGTGAATAGACAGAACAGACACTAAAATATTTTTTATAATTTCTGTTATACATATTTCTTTATCGTCTTCTCTGTATTTCTGGTAAACGTAATGGTCAATTTCACGTCAATTCTATTATTATTTGTTATTGTGAATTTCATGTCGAATACGACATAAACTGCTGGTCATGTCTTCCAGAATTCCCACATTTCCAAAAGCAAATCCTATCTCACAAGTTGATCAATGTGGCCATGACGATAGCGCTGAACGACCACGAGTTCTACGTGAGAGTGTCCGCTCTCAAGTGCGTGGGCGCAGCCAGTAAAGTCAGCGTGCTGTGGGAACAACTCAAGACTGAATACCCTAATGTCCAGGTGAGACTTGGTTAAAAGATAATATAATATTTTTTGTCCTATTCTGTTAAATCAGTAATTCAGGAGTGAAAAATTGTATCGTTATATAATTTATAAATATTGTACTCAAAAATATATTACTTTAGTCAAAAACGGTTTTGATACTTGTTTATGTAAATTGTAACCTTGGGACCAATTGGATTGGAAGGTATTTGGACCTTGTAAAGGTGTTTATTAGATAATTAAACATTTCTGGTCGAATACTCAAACGCTAATCAGCATTGAGATGTACTTTAAAGTACTATTGTCCCTTTTATTAAAATACATAAATTGATACATGAGAAGCTCTCAGTTTTAATTATCGCTTCAGTATTCCGTGGTTATCTAGCTATTTTTCTGATAATTTGTTCCTTTATTTGAACAGGAACAAATACTAACAAAGCTCTGCAACAACCCTGAAGGAATCGTAAGAAAGGAAGCGCTCAACGTTCTCTGTGAAATATACCAAAATATTAAACTTCCTCTCCACATGAAAACAGCTATGTACCATCAATTCGTCGCCGCGTCTCTTAACGATTTCCACTGGGAGGTTCAAATTAGTGCTTTAAAATTTTGGAGAATAGTCATCCAGTTGTTACTAAGGGATCAGGGCATGTTGGACGGCACCTTCCCACCTGTTACCTTCTCAATAGAAACCCGAAAGATCGTCACGTTGACTGAGAAAGAAATTCAGAAGAGGTTAAACAAAATATTAGACGAACTCGCATCCATCGGCTGTCTATCCATCCTAGTGAAATTATTAAACGAAGACACTGAAGTAGAAGTTATGGAGTTAGCGTTGGCAATATCTAACGAACTAATAGAAATTCTAGATACACACAAGGTTCCCAGCATATTACGACCGAGCGATAATGATCCAAGTGTAGACGAAGTGTTAAAAATATCAGAAGATAACTGTTTGCTCGATGAAGATATAGAACCGACTAATGTCGAGAAATCGGAAGATGTAATCCAAGGCATAATCAATGCTGATGACATGAATCTATTAGCGAACATTTATGAACAACGTTTGAATATAAATAACGAACAGACTGAAATTAAAAATCAGAAGTTAACGAAACTCGCGTCTCCTTATCTATTCGTTACTTTTTTGAAGAGTAAAGATTTTAAAGAAAATATAGAAGATAAGAGGAATTGGAAGGACGGTATACGGAGTTTGTCGTCTTTATTGGACGATGTGTTAGGTATCTACGAAGTGAATAGTGAAGTTAACGATTTAGATTGTTATTGAGATTTGTTGATGCTGTATCAGCATCTCACTACAAGATCATTCTGTACAAGAATCTGGTAAGAATTATAATTACAAATATTCGTCTTCTGTATTTTAATAGTTGATTTATGTAAATAAAATACCTTTTACCGTATTGAAACGAGATTTATTCATGAAATTATTTATCCCGAAGTTTCTAATGCTTTTCAGCAAGCAGACTGAAAGTTATTATGTTGATTTTTTTATTTATACAGTTTTTTAGTATCAATTTCATTACAAAAATTCATATCATTTCATATTCAATATCATTTAATCTTCAGTTTACTTGTGCAATTCGTACATACATATGAATCATACTACTATGAATGAACTTAATATTATCGGCAGCTCCAAATTTAAACAATTTTTTGTGTCATTTTTGAGAACAATATCCTAGTAATCAAACTTGAAAAAGAATTCTCGCATTCAAAACTGTTCAACCCGATTTGTAAGATATTCGTATGAAATTCGAAACTAGTCAAAATTCTTACTAACGAAATCTATACGATAATATCGATGTGTAAATAAACGCAGGAAATTATCGCCTAGCGAAGTGACTTGCGCATCGCGTATGACATTATCGTTGGTGAGAATTTAGTTTTTAACTTGTATGTAAACATTTAGATACGATAATGTTATGGTGATTATTGCTTGTCATACTAACGTACGATTTCTCGAACCAAAACGTGCGGGTTGCTAGTATATACTATAATATTATAAAGAGGAAAGATTTGTATTTTTGAATTTTTGTATGTTAGGAATAAACTCAAAAACTACTGGACCGAATTTGAAAATTCTTTCACCAATAGAAAGCTAAATTATCAGCGAGTAACATAGGCTATGTTTTGTGTATAGTACATCTACATTGCACCCGTGTGAAGCCGTTTTATGTAGGTATACACTGCGTTTTCTATGCAATAGGGTTCAGTCCTAAGAAACTGATTCTTATCGTTTTAGAGCCCTTAAAAATCAGACTGATATAAAGACATTGTGTCTGAATATTCATCCTTTTCATACTTTGTTAGTAACAGGTCTAATTGTTTGGAGGTATTGGCACCTCGAAAATCATATTTGGAAATCTAAATAAAAATGCCGGGTTCAAATATGAAAGCTCAATTCAGGCAGTACAAAACGATAAAAAAAATCTACACTTATCTATACTTCTAAGTACTATATATATATCTATACTAATCTATATCTATTCTTCTATACAAATTTTATAAAGAATAAAGATTTGTATTTTTGTACGTTATGAATAAACTCAAAAACAACTGAACCGATTTTAAAACATTCTTTCACCAATAGAAAGCTACATTATCAGCGAGTAACAGGCTATTTTTTTGTGCATATTGTGTACATCTACAATTCACCCGTGTGAAGCCGGGGCGCGTTGCTAGTATGTTATAAAGAGGAAAGATTTGTTTGTTTGTTACGATATAACTCAAAAATTGCATCAAGACATGATAAACGCTTTTTTTTTTAGTACTTAAAACATCGTACATCCGGCCGTATTATCTCCCATTCAGTTATATTATGAGATTGCCGATAATTTCCGACATCTGCGCGTAGACTTAAAATTACCTTTAATTTTAGAAATATATACTTATCATTGAATATATCTTATGTAGTTTGTTATAGTTTTAATAACAATATGATTAAGTCAGAGATTCCATTGGTTTCCGCTAAAAATTCTCCGCATAACGGAATAAAACCAGAAATAAATTATTTCAGCTATATAATACTGAGTACCTACAAAGCATATTATGCAATAGAATCGCTCAAAAAATGTATAATTATAAAACCTCAATCACATCAGCGACCTTCCAACGGGTTCAAATCCTCGTTGTGAAAGCGAACTGATAACAAATATTTTTATCAGTACTTTACCAGCATACCGACTTCATTTTTGGTGACAGAGATATATATGGGAACTGCTATCAAATAATAAATGTATTTACGTTCAGTCTAAGAAAAATAAGCTGTATGTAGAGTTTTCCAATCAAAACATTTTAGATCTTAATATCATTGGAACAGGAATCATAAACATTTCAAATAATTGTAATGTATACAGTAAAACTAAAGTAGTCATTCTCTTTACAGTAAAAGTAAAGAGAATGACGCCGAAATTTCAAAATACAATTTAACATATCAACAATACACCGATTATTGTTTTAATATAATATGTAGATAAGTTTATGTAAATAAAAGTAATGAGTCTCCTATGCATTTGAAAAATATACGCATACGGAATCCACCGTTGTGGGTACGATGTGCAAGCCCATTGCCCACAACCCTAAAAGACTTGTGACGTCATACTTTCACGGTCTATTGAGATTGTGATGATAATATTATATGCCTTCATAAAAAAATAACAACTTTTTCACGAAAAAAATATTATATAATGTATAATGCGTTTAATCCTTCGATGTTGTAAACATTTCTTTAAAATCAGTTCAGTAGTTAAGTTTAAATGTGGCGTGCAAACAAACACATATTTATCTATGTAATTTTCGTGAGCGAACAAACTAACATTTTACAGGTTTATTCAGGGCCAGAGCATTTAGAGGTGCAGAGGCCTCGAGGTAAAAAAGGAGTGCCCCCCCACTGCCCCCAAATTATTTGCTAAATAAAAAGAACATTTTTTAAAATATTTAAGAACAATATAAATATACCTAATATACAAAGTACAAAAGTAAAACAGCGAAAAAAATATGAAAGGAAAACTTGTTTACTCGTCGGAATTTGAAAGATTTGTTTTCCGATGTCTATTGTGGGAGCTCAAAGAGGCCTAAAGAGGGCCTCTTTTGTTTGAGGCCCGGGGAAGTTGCCCTGAAGCCCTTCCCCTAAATGCCCTGGGTTTATTAATTTACAAGTGTTTGCTCCATGACTTTTCCGAGGTGGAACTATATACACTGTAAAAAATCTTGATCAGAGCGACATATATTTTGTAAACATCTCTTTTGTATCATAGAGTTCATACTCTGACTCCTACTCGGCAAATTTTCAGGTGACCGTGACCACCTATTTTGAAGGCTGGATCCGCAACTGCACCGGGAAGGTGTTATATCCGAGCCGAAACGCGCAATATGCACTTCACGGTCTTTCCATCTCTGTGGTTCATTGCCCGGACGGAATTTCGACTTCCTCCCACCAGACGTGGGAAAGACTTGCTTACAGAAAATTATAAACATGTTGTACCGGTGGAATTGGAACCCACGACCCATCGGTGCGCACGGCAGGTGTTCTACCGAATGCGCCAACGAGCCCGTCAATCTGCAACATTGCTGTTGCCAGGATACTTCCTGTCACAACAATCTTTAGTTGTAAACTATCAGTTTACATACAGAATTTGAAGAGACATATAAGTGCACTTTTAGTGTAACTAGCTCCCAGAGTAAAATAAAAATAGAAAAAGCCTATATTTTCAGAGTACCTACTGAAATACGAATTGTTTACATTTACTTAATTTTTAATACTTTGACTGCTGAAACACAACGTATGTGTTTTTACGGCCGAATCGAAAACACACCAGATGCGTAAGGCAGCATATTTGGCGAGAACACGTATTGGTGTTTTACCGCATAGTCGTAAAGTAACTTTCCTTGGGTGCTAAAAACACGCTTACGTTTTTTTTTGTCGCAAGGCTGTAAAATAGTATTTTGGGACTAGCAGTCAAAGTAAAATGATGTCCCGCACTTGTGTGTGCTTATTGGCAAAGTCCTTCTAAAATCTTCGTCACTCCTTCCTGTTCTGCTATCCTGGTTCCAGAATATACAGAAAGTTAAAAAAATAAAACATGTTTAGATAATTTTATTGACTAATAACTAACAACTAAAATAACACAATATATAAATCTAATCTATTTCTATTTCTGCACCAACTTTGGTTAAGGCATCTTTAAGTTTTTCAGCTTCGTCTTTGGAAATGTCTGCCTTCACAACTGTTGGAGCGCTTTCAACAAACTTCTTGGCTTGTACTAGGTTAAATCCTTCTAGAAGACTCTTTACTTCTTTTATTAGAGCAACTTTCTGCTTTTCATCGAATTTGGTTAATTTTACCTGTGAATAAAATATAATTGAATTTTATTATAATCTAAGATATTTTTTGAGATTGAGAAGAAATAGATTTATAAAAGAAATCTTGGAAACTTATACCTGCTGGTAACAAATTATTGAAGCCAGGAATAATTTAAAAGGCTAATCAAGTAAAGTAGAATATCACTAATGCCGCACTTCAATAGACCGACTGGTCCAATAATCCTCCACCCTCTGTCGTTGTTGTCTCTCAAAAGTTGTACAAAAACAGACCCCAATTAAGGATTATTTTAAAACTATGTACTTAATATTAAATTGTAATATATTTGCAGTTATAAAAAATGTGTACCTACGTGTGTGTGTGTGTATGAAGTGTATACTCACTGTAAAACTAGTTTTAACAGCTTTAGGTGCAGCTTCTTCCTCTTCAGCAGGTGCTGCAGCCATTGCAAAGCCACCCATAGGCATGACTGGAGCATCCGGTAAGTTAAGCCGCCTTTTCAGAACCTGACTGAGTTCAGAAACTTCAAGCAAACTTAAGTTTGTGATGTCTGATACGATTTTCTCAAGTTTTGCTGAAATTGGTTTGTCTACGCCTTCCGGAGGTGGAATTGTTATAGGCGATACGGCTTCTGATACCTCCTGATGTAAGGTTGCACTATAATCACATAAAATTATCATTAATATGATATATTTTTTGTCCTATGCCCATATAACCTAAAAGAAATAAGAAAGTCAATAACCATCGGGAGACTGTACGCCATTGGCGCAGAGAGATTTTTCTAACTATCCTGATTCCGTTCATATTGTGTTTTATTTGGTTTTATATAAACTCAATTTTAAAACCTTTAACCTAGGCGATTTACAAATTATTATAACCTAAGACCACAGATTACAGAAGCAGAACACTTTAACCACAGAGTACTTTCTATATAGTACAGATTAATAAGAGGTAGAGGAGGTAGGAGTGAGGCGTATTTATCGTCACAGATGTTAATCACAGGTATTCAACGATAACAGATAACAGTTGTTCCTGCGATTGTATTATATATATGTGATTGAAAATATCATGCAATACTAAATAACAACTGTTCAAAAAATACTATTAATGGTCAAGCCAATACAAAACAACTGTGATTGTTACCTGTCTCAGTTAAACATATATGATTGTCGCGTGATAAAACGAGATGCACCTAGTATTTATTATCCAACAAAGTCGCCGTCGCCAGTGTTGCCGCTGAACGAAACTAAAATGCGCTATACACCTATTAAAAATGCGTTATATCTAGCGAATATCCAGCTTCTAAAATGCACCAGTTTCCGCTAAACGATTTGTAAATATAAAAATAGGAAGGTATATAAAATCTATAAAATGAAGATGTTTTCATATAATTTTCAAATTATAGTAGTTAAAATTTAACGTTTCGAAAATCAACTAAATAAAACATTTCTACATCATCGCCCCCAGATGCTGTTTGGCCTCTTTGGTACACTACTGTGCCTTTTTTTTACATATATTATAGCTATAAGCCTTCTTCTTCAGTGGTACCTTTACTTTCCATGAAACAAAACAAAAACAACTACGATGAAGCTCCAAAAGAAGAAAGACATACCATTTAAAAGATATTACGAAATTAAAAATGACACTATAAAAAAACGTCGGGCTGGTGTGGCTCCACGCAGCGCAGCGAGCAATGCCGAGGAGGCGGCTATGTCATTTTGTGGTTCTGTTACGATTTTACTCAAAAACTACTCGACTGATTTTAAAATTCTTTCACCAATATAAAGCTATATTATCAGCGAGTAACATAGGCTTTGTTTTTTTTCATCTACTTTGCTTCCGGGGCGTTTTGCTAGTAATTAATAAATGTTAAAGCAGACATACAAAATAAACAATATGATAAAATATTAGCTGATGCCCGCGTTTGCGTGGGCTTCATGATGATAATTTTTCTTTTCGACATCCGATTTCGATGAAATAAAGCCTATATTATGTTTTTAATTTTCCGGGATGAAAATTGAAAATCTAAGATGTTGACCGGGGATATAAGGTACCACCATGCAAAATTTAATGTAAATCGGTCCACCAGTTTCGGAGATTAGCCCGTGCTAACAGACAGAGAAACAAATCAGGAGTTGTTCTAGTTCTCTTCTTACATCCCCTTGACTCAGTTTTAAGCCTTTTTTTATAGACTATGATATATATAGGGATTTTTAAGGACCCAATACAGATTTTACTTTGTATAAGGTTGGCAACACTGGACTCTACGTACAAATCAACACCAGCTGACAGCTGTTAATTTATGTTATGTACTTATGACATATAAAATATAAATTATTTATATTTTATTATTCTATTGCCAATGATCAATATTGTATTGAGTAGGCGATAAATAGAAAAAACATATATGTATAGAAGAAATAATTTGTTAGTGTTTGGTAAATTTAATGAGATTTCCTTACCATGACCAATACAGTTCTTACAATAGTGTATTATTGTTTCAATAATTTTCAATTTTTTGTACACTTATCCACAAGGAATTGACTTCGAAATGTTAATTGGATTGTAAAGCACCGATTTCTTTATATTTAATTATTAATCAGGAGCTTAAAGTTAACTGCTAATAAAGGTAAGTGGATATCATTTTGTTGTAGTGTCTTACATTTAACTGAGAATATATTTATTTTATATGGTTTGATCAATTAAAGTTCAGGTTTGATTGTTCAAATACGACAATCTGTAATTTCAGTTCAGTCAATTTGGATCCATTTGAAAAGGTTTTAATGGGTTGATTGCTGGAACAATTAAGATTTTTAGTTTAGTCTAGTAAATTCGTTATGTATATTTATAAAACGTAGTTGTATACTTTTTTACTGTAGAAATAAGAATACTACTTTTAGATTAAATGCGCAATCTACACTACAAGACATTTCTATCTATGATCAGTGTTTCTCTGCGCAGAAAAAAACTAATATTTATTTATTTTACAACTATCGAGAATTGATCCCCTGAAACCATAAATTAGTGTATTGAGCCCCACCACAAAATCTTGTGAGTTGTGAGTATGTATTAATGAAATTAATTCCTGAAAATCAGTGGTTTTTCAATTAAATTTCAAATTTCCAAACTTCAAAACTAAAATAGATATGGCAAAATATTCAATAACAAGGTTATTCCATCTTAAATGGTCTAAATGTAGTCATTTTATTAAAAGCAATATTTTTTGGGAATACATTTGTATTGTCTTTTATTAATGCGAGTATCACACATTTAAATAAAATACTGTATACTGGATTAAAATGCGATTTATTATTTATATTGTTTAAATTATTTATCCCGCCGTTTCGGATGCTTTACAGCAACCGTGGTCACGGGGAGAGAGAAAGATGACAGTTGTCTGATATTTGAAATGTCACAAAGTTGCTATATTTAATTCAATTAAATTAAAAAATAATCAACTGCTTTTTTGTGAGGATTAATACTTTGACGTGAACAACAAAATTTAATTTTAATTGTAAATAATAAATGTGAAAGTATCTCTATCAGTCTGTTACATTGTCATGCTTTAACTGCTGAACTGGTCAAAGGGGTCTGAAAAGGGGGAGTTGAAGTTGAAGTTTTTATGTGGAGTCAATCATTTCTTAAGTAAACTGCTACAAGAATCAATACAAAGACGTGTAATCCTGAATCACGCTATATAAATATTTCTGAGCACTGAGTACAAATACAACATCTCGACATCAACCACTGGGGCCTTAGGGCCGGCCAGTCAGTGGTTCGACTGGTCGAGGATCCTCCCTTTAGGTTGGAGGAAGGCCACACCTCCCTCCACAAGTTTTAAGAATAAGACGTGTTGTTATTAGTTTTTTGTAGTGACTAAATAAACAGTTTCATTTAATTCTACGCAGACAAAGTCGCAGGTTGAAGCTAGTATAGTATAATATTAAGCTTTGTTAGTGTTATTTTGTTAGAAAGGCTTAGTTCCGTTTAATTTGCACGTTGTTTCGGAACACGTGTCGCATCACGTGCGCGGCGGTTGGTCGCGTCACGCGTGGCAATCATCTCGTTGCACATGATTGTATAATCATTGATCACTATACACTGGTATAACGCTTTGTGGGAGTATTAATCGACCGTTTGAATATATGTTAATCGAATTTGGTAAAGGGCTCGCGATTCTGTTTTCACTTGGAGATAGGAAGGTATATTTTTCCTTAGCCAAGGTTTCCTTAGAGACTATAGGATTTCTTCGTCCTCAGCTTTGAGTACCAGTGATGACAGCATATTTGTGCAATTAAATTTACGACTTTACGTTGTCTTTTGTAATTAATTGGATGGAAAATTTTACAGGTAGGTATATAATATATCCTAATATTAAACAATTAAATTCTCGTAATCAGTTCTTGCCATTTGGGATCCCATCACGGTTGGGAAAAATACCGATCGAAATTCAGACGGGGTAACAGATGGAAAAACCACGAAGTGCATATTGCGCGTTTCGTTTTCAGTCAATGGATTTCCGAATGATCGAATTAAAAAGAAGATAGATAGACATATCATTTAATTTCTATCTGTTCTATAGCTAAGGGATAATCTACTATTAAGTGAGAGTCTCACTGAGATTATCCGCCGCCTGTGGATTTGATATCTTAGAAAAAAAAAGAACAGAAGTCAGAAGTACATAGTTATTTACGTGTAAGTTCAAGCCCACAAAACCCGCTTAACGACTAACGTTAAATATGTTTATATACAACTTATATAATTATGTAGAAAATAATTATAAGATATATATGTATGACTTATAATAATATAATAACGTTAATGGCTTTATTTAATAAAATTCTTTTAATAGTTGCATTAATAGGGCAAGCCGGCCTTTTGGGCTTGTATCGTGGTCCCGATACTGATACGAGCGAATGATGATAGGTACTTTGCGTCACAAACTTCTGAGCCATCGTACTATAATATAAGCAAACGAAGTAAGTCACAACACAACAGCCTTTGCTAGGTTTAAATTCGTTTAGCGCAGTTCGGCGCGGCGGAGGCGCGGCGTGGCGGAGTGGCGCGGCGTGGCGCTAGCGCGTAGGCTGTGACCCCGCCGCGCCGAGTTAGTGTGCATGAAATACACGCGCGCGCGCTGACGTGCACCCACGCGACCGCTACGACAGCTCCCCCACCGCGGCCGCCTCGGATGCCTAGGTGACCGTCTATATACCTACTATAGCGACAAACTCTTGGTAGAAAACAATGCGAAGCAATATAAAAAAAGTACATACTTACAAGAACTTTTCTAAACAGTATTTAATCAAACCATACGTTATTGCATAAGGCATATCAATGTTTATAATCAAACACTACCCATTAGTACATTGAATTTCAGATAAGTGTGCTGTGTAACGTATAAGTATTTATAAGTACACAGCGTGAGTAATACTTAGACGGGCTCGTTGGCGCGGGTTTGAATTCCACCGGGACGATATGTTCTTAATTTTCAAGTCATTTCAAGCAATAAACGAGTGGGAAGAATAGCTGAGAAATAAATTTCGACCGGGTAACGAACCACCATTCATGGAATGGAAAACCGTGAAGTGTACATTACGCGTTTCGGTCTTAGTCTATGGATTTCCGAATGCTCGAAGCACAAAGTAGGTCGACAGCGCAGCATTAAGCCTACGCGCAGACTAGAGCCACTGGTGGCCGCTACTAGAAGCGGTCTCTCGAGCGCCGTGTTTGCGTGGATGCCCTAAAATGTATGAAATATCACGCCCGTAGCTTGTGGCTGCCACCGGTGGTCTGTAACTGATGTTCTGTGGCTGAGATATCACCTGCCATCAAGAGAAAATCATGCTCTTCTGTCGATATCTGACATTAAAAAAAATATATATACGGAATTTATTATTGTTACATGGAATATTCTAGTCTGTGTTTCAGCTGAAAATTCTGAGAAGTTAAATTAATCCTAGAAAATTATTAAGGAGTTATTAGGACTAAACTCTATAGCATAAGTCAGGGCTGTCCAAACTAAATTGGATCTAGCACAAAATATTTAAAGTTTACAAAAAAATCTAATAAAATTTGTTACGCTATTTTTCTAAATTTGTTATACAAAAAGAAATAGAGATAAGAAACAAAGATTTTGCGGCCCACATAAATTCAAACCGGCCTTGATTTAGACAACCCTGGTATAAGTATTAGGGATGTTTATGGGATTTATGTATATTTCACAGTACGGGAACGGGAGCGAATGGCGCTCAGTTGCTTCTTGCGCGTTGAATCGAGCTGACTTAGTATAGAAGCCGTAATACATTTTGTAAGTGAAATTCCATATTTGAATTTTGTGGTATTAAATATATAGTTACCTTACTCTATGGATATGGTATAAATTATACATGATGCCATTTACATACAAGAGCAATAATTGACATTCAAGAATTGTAAGCAACTGTTTACACGTGGATATTATGAACTGTTTTCACTAAAAACGTATGAAAACAAAACTTGTATGACAGATCAAAAATGATCACGCAAGTCATTTATTGCCTTAACTGTTATTCAGTTTAATTGTTTAGGGCCTTTTGAGACACAAATTAATAAATATTCATATAATATATTTTTTTGTGTCACAAATAATTTCATTTCCATATCGTTTAATTGAGTACCTATTACTCACATTTGAGAGTTTTCTAAAGAATAAAATTTAATTTATTTATATATTTTTTAATTTGAATTCCAGAGACCCTAGTGGGGCATGGGGCAGACCCATTTATGTGTCGGTTCCACTGATCATTTATCTTTACAGGCAAGTAGGTGATCAGCCTTCTGTGGACTGTCCGATCGAAAATATTTTTTTTATCTTGTTTGCCTGGGATGCGAACCCAGGACCTCCGGTGCTAAACGCTTCGCGTTTACCACTGAGCCACGGAGGCGGTCTTATTATATTTCGGTTAAATGTTTTTCGATGCGGATGGATACTGGATCCGGGTTCGAATCCCGCGGAAAACAGATAAAACATTTTTTACTTCTAAACTACTTATCTATAAATAAAAAAAAACAGAGACACAAAAATGTGTCTGCGGAGCAGAAGGGTACCTATGTGAATTCACTTTTATGAAAATATTATAGATAATTGAAAAATCGGTCGTTAATGGCTGTGCAGTTTGCGCTATTTTAGGTATGTTTATAAGATACTAGGGGTTGCATGTGTCTTCACTTGTGTGGATTTAATTGAGATTCGTCCTAATAAACATTACTTATAATTATTTTCAAGCAAGGATCAACCTTCTTATCTTTCATCAAAATCGGTCCAGTAGTTTTGCCATGAAAACATACAAAAAAATATTAATTTTATAATAAAAATAGTAAATATTAATTTTCACATAATATGTGGCTGTGTAGCGTTAATAAATAATGTTCGGTAAAGGGTAAAAAACTTATCGACCATGTGAGTTTTAGATTTTTAAATTAACTAAATTGGTTTTAATAGTTATATATTTTTATTACATAGGTACATAATACATCACGCCTCTTTCCCATTGGGGTAGGCAGAGATCACGGAATTCCATATGCTCCGATCCTTACACACTTTCGCTTTTTCTACTTTCATCAATGCTTGAATGTTACAGTTTTTAATAAATCCTATTGTTTATAATTATTGTCTTAAGTATATTTTATAAGTATGTATAATATAGAAGTTAGTTTCAAATGAATTCTAAATATTATATCGTCTTTAAGTTGTACCACTTCCGACTTCGCTACTATAGAAGTTGTTATACAGAATGTTGTTTATATGGCTTCATGTTGAACTCAATTCGTTGAAAACATTTTGAAATATCTCGGGAAACCTAAGGAAAGAGAAGGGTTGCGGAATCGGTATCGCTAAAGTTTGTGAGGCTGTAGGGGCTAATCTCTGGATCTACTGAACCGATATTAAAATTCTTTCAACAGTAGATAGCTACATTATTAGCGAGTAACATTGGCTTAACAATTGTTTGCATAATTTCTTTTCGTTTTTTCCGACATTTTAATCGTTATTCTGTTATTCGGGACATAGACAAATCCAACAAATAGTATATAATTAAAGTCGGTGCACCCAGTGCTGGATTTACCAGCAGGCTGAGTAGGCTTGAGCCTAGGGCGGCAGATTTTAGGGGCGGCAAAGGGGTCGGATTTTTTTTTCTTTTAGGTATGTTATAGAAATCAAGTAAAAAAATAAGACGGTTTTTTGTATCTTACAGAGATAAGTGTAGAAGACAATCCCTATCATTGTATTTTAGAAAATTTAGGAACTCATTTATAGAGGCTAGGGCGGCAAAATTTTAACAGCCTATACGCCAGAAATGTGTAAATCCGCCACTGGGTGCACCCGTTCTTGAATTATAAAAGAGGTAACTAACATGAATTTGTTTTATATAGATATTTTATGTATATGTCATCTACATTGCGCCCGTGCGAAGCCGGGGCGTGTTGTGGTATATACCTATAGAAAAAATCTCATATGCCACTTTGATTGTCCAACTGAATTTCGCCAAGATCATTTCCTCTCCATTCATTGTCTCATCACGTCCCATTTTTTATTATAAATAGTTTTTAACACTCTAAATATAATAAGTGGATACTTTAAATTCAATTGATGACAGTCATTTAGGTATGTATGTTCAGGATTTTCAATATTTTGTGTAATTTTCTTCAAATAACTAACTTGGCTCCTTTATTTAATAAAATAAATCTATTACCTCAGATTAAATAAATATGAGTCTATTACATAACATTTCAAATGACTGTCTTTTATGCATTTGACAAGGCCGGCTGCCCGGTACTGACACATCTCAAGCAATTGCCACTCGTTATCATTGTAGCTAGTTGTATATATTTGCTCGCGCGGTACAAGTATAAACTGAAACGTTTGCAGAGTTATCCGACTAATTGGTTTTTCCAAACTCATACGATTTAGTGCATGCCAGCGAAAGTGAATTCCCGAGTCCCCTAGTGGGGCATGGGCCATTACTGTGTCCGTTTCACTGATTATTTTCCTGCACAGGCAAGTAGTCGGTCAGCCTTCTATGCCCTGCCCGACCGAAACAATTTTTTTTAAAGTCTTGTTTCCCCGGGTATCGAGCCCAGGACATCCGGTGATAAAGGCATCGCGCTTACCAATGAACTACGAAGGTAGCCAAGAAGCCAGCGTACTCCCACCACTCCCCAGGCCAGCTTTAGGAGGCTCAGTTGTGATTCCTGAGGAAGTGAAAGGGCAGTGATCACTAAACACCAGGTGACCTGCAGACATAATGTTGCAGGAGTCAGAATGCTGGGTGGTAGTATCCTGTGGTTCCGACATGGTCTTCGTCTCCATGACAACCCGGCCCTGCGAAATGCGCTGCACGACAGAAGCAAACCATTCTTTCCTATCTTCGTGTTCGATGGAGAAACTGCCGGTTAGTTTAAAAATCTACAAATATTTTTTTTTCCAAAATTATGAGTAACCAGTATATAAATGCAAAATTTGCATCAGTTTTCCAATGAACAGTCGGGAGTTATGTCATACAAAGGATCATCGAAGCTGGGCTCGCCAAAGTAGGTATACCTAGTGCTGCAGTAATAGACCGGAGAAATCACCCATGGCGTTTTAGTGGGTAGGACTAGCTCTAACATAACCATCTGGTTTCTTAAATATTTTAATCTAAAAGGATGGCGCTGCACAGTTTTAACTACCGACGATCCCATCGACGCGGACGTTACGCTTACGACCTTGTTCGTATTGTAATGTTAAATTTAAAAAAATGTAAGTGGATTAAAACGGGCACGGTTCTGTTATTATGTACTAATTGCTTAGTGTCTAGTAGGCTCAAAATTTGGTGATAACGAAATGTCAAGTGTCACAACTATTACTTTTATGTTAAGGGCCTGAGGGGTTTTATCCATCACCTTGAAGACCCTGAAGAAATTTAGCTTATGGTTTCCAGGCACAAAACTAGTTGGTTACAACCGCATGCGTTACCTCCTGGAAGCGCTGGAGGACCTTGACAATCAGTTCCGCCAATATGGCGGCCGCCTGCACATGATCAAGGGGAAACCAGCTGATGTGTTCAGGAGGCTCTGGGAGGAGTTTGGTATGTTGAATATCACACTATGATTTTAAAAAAAATGTTATATTTTTGCTATATGAACGCTTCCGCGTGGTATGCACATTGTACCAAAGGTATTTGGTTCGAAACAAGATTTAAAAAAAAATGTTACTGCCAGACCAATGAAGAAAACACTTGTTTCGATACCAGTATCAATTACTTCACTTCACAATAACTTTTCTTCACAGTAATCACAGTATTTACCCTATTACCTATTTTTGTATGTTATGAATAAACTCAAAAACTATTGAACCTATTTTAAAAATTCTTTTTGTGTATAGTACATCTACATTGCACCCGTGCAAAGCCGGGGCGTGTTGCTAGTCTAACATAAAAAAATCTGTCTGTATGTCCAAAGGCATCAGCAAGCTCTGTTTCGAGCAAGACTGCGAGCCAATCTGGCGGGAGCGCGATGACAGCGTCCGCTCCGCCTGCAGGGAGGTCGGCGTGGAATGTCGCGAGTTCGTGTCGCACACTCTGTGGGACCCGGAGAACGTGATACGAGTCAACGGGGGCATCCCGCCGCTGACCTATCAGATGTTCTTGGTGTGTTACTCGTTAAAGACCTTAAAAAAGCGCTTACTATTTTTTTTAATATTGCGGTGGTCATCCAGTGTTGCCAACCTGTGAGAAGCCCTCCCCCCCAGTACGATTTCGAAATCCCCTCGTTTCCCCCTGACCGGCTGCTAACTTAGTATAACCCTAGATTTTTCTACAAAAATTTGTCATCCTGTTTGATAGGTGAATTGAAAAACATATAAAATACTCAAACTCAAACATTTAATCCACATATTAAATTAAATTATAATGCTAAAAGATTAAATACACTAGCCATGTGGAAGGGAAACACACTCAGCACATGCTCCGACAGCAATTTTTTGTCGACGGAGCGCTGGTTTTCAGTATGCCCCCGGAGTGACCTCTGGACTACCTGCTGTTCCGCAAAAATAACAAAAAAGTAGATTAAAAAAGAATAAAGCAATAGATACAATCTTATTATGTAGTAACATCTAAATCTAAACAATATTCAAATATAAGTTGTATCTATATAAATATGCCAACCAATACACACTTATATACGGAAATGGAGATATTCCTCTTAAAAATATCCCACAAAATACCGCTAAAATTACCCCGAAAACGACTACTTTTCATCTGACTTTTCAAATTTTGTGGGCAAACCCAAAGTTAGCAACAACATGACTTGAGCCACCGGCATGTGTGCCTTTACAACTAATAAAGACAGCTGCCTCATGGACAAAACCACATACGTGTACACAGTGGCGTGCCTAGGGTTTGAATGCAGGGCAAGCCCAAAAACTGGACTCCTAAAAAATTGGACAATTTTTTATATTTTATCTTACCTTTTTTGTGGTGTGACTCACAAGCCTTGTTGTATTAATAAACGATTTTAATAAAACACACAGAAGGTATTACTACTAGACAAAAAATTACATATTTAAGCTCTATTTTAATTTATGATTGAAATAGTGAATGAGGCTACTGAATGAATTATGTTATTTAGAATTTTATTTGATAAATAACTAGGTGCCGATTTGCCACTTTGTTGATGTTGCATATTATGTTGTTCTAAAACAATGTCATAGGTACTTTGAAAGTAATGAAACCAATTCCCAAAAATTACCTCTGTTAAATGAATTTTTACATTCATCGTGGCCTCTAAATGGCAATTGTTGTTGAGCTAGGTGACACAATATCTACTAACCTTCGAAAAATACTGCGATTATGGTCAACACGGGAGTTATGATTAGTAATTTCAATTAATAGCTGACGATATGAAGATTATGATGAGATAATGAAGTTTCAATTCGTTTTTTACCAAAATTACAAAAATAAATTACAGAATTCAAATGTTTTTGAGAATTCTGATGTTTTTTAAAGCTCCAGATAAATTAATTAAAACGTAATAACCAGATGTATTCAAAACGTTTTTGTCATAAGAAAAAAATATGCAACACCAACAATATAGTTTATTTGTATCTGAACAACCAACAATCCATTTATTATTATAAACTGACCTGAAATTCCTTTTATGACCTTTAATCGTTTGTGAAATACACAAGTTGGGCGTTAGTTTTGACGAAGTAAGTAGCTTTAATATTTGTTGAAATGTTAAAGATTTTACTTGATCTTGCTGCTTTAAAACTTTATTACTCACAATAAATAATAATAAAAACAAAACAAAACTAAAATGCACCGCGTACGTTATCACTCACTCAAACTAAAGCAAAAAACAATCATAACAAACTTGAAATAACACTCAACTCTTTCAATTTGGCACTAACTTCACACCGAAAGCCTGGGTTACGTTCTCCATAGAATCGCTAGATTTGTTTATATAATTTTATAGCTTTTTATCTTGAGTTTTGTATGAAAAATTTGTCAGAAAGGCATTCCAATCCATAAGCCAATATGCCAGAAAGAGAAAGAAAACGACCGAACACGACGACGCGACGAGTTGAAGCGAAACGTTTCCGCTTGAGCTCGTCGCAATTCGCAAGATATTATGTAGTATCGCGTGATGCATATTGAATATTGTGGGAGTCGATTCAACGCTTCTCGTAAGATGGCGCTAATATAAATATAATTTCGATATAGTTGTGCATAAAATTATTTTTTGTTTCAATTGATATGTTATATAATTACGATAAGGGCATTCTTTTTTTCTTTCAATTGTTGAATTAATAGGGCAAGCCGGGCTTTTGGGCTTGTATGGTAGGCCCGCCACTGCGTGTACACAACCTTAAGACTCTTCTATTCGAGAAACATAGTTTATTTTGTATTATTCTCTCTATATTCATATTGATTTAACCATATTATGTAAATTGTATTACGATTTTAATAAGGAAATAATGATAAATAAATACATTTAAATCCAGCACACAGTGGCCATAATTGGAGACCCGCCGCGACCTGTGGATGACGCGGACCTGCGGACAGTCAACTTTGGAGTTCTGCCGGATTCATTCTACAAGGAGTTCGTGGTTTTCGATAAGGTAGGTTTTTGGCGTCAGGGATAAAACAATAAGGACGGGGCCAAACGGACAGGTGGCTCACGTGATAGTAAATGATCACCGCTGCCCATAGACATCCGCAATACCGGAGGGTTGCAGATGCGTTGCCGACGTTTAAGGAAGATGTAGACTCGTTTCTTGAAGGTTCCCATGTCGTATCGGTTCAGGAAGTGTAGTAAGAATCGCTCAGTTGTGGACTTCCAGACATCGAGATGGTATGCGTGGTATCTTTGACGCGATGTCCGTTAGCGATTTTTGGAGGCTCGTTGGCGCGTTCGGTAGAACACCTGCCGTGCGCATCGATGAGTTGTGGGTTCGAATCCCACCGGGATGACATGTTTATAATTTTCTGTAAGCATGTTTTCCCCACGTCTGGTAACTTCGGGCATTGATCAGGTGGGAGGAATATCAAAATTCCGACAGGCAATGAACCACCGTTCTTAGATGGAAAAACCGTGAAGGGCACATTGCGCGTTTCGGTTTCAGTCTATGGATTTCCGAATGCTTGAAGTAAAAATTAGGTCGACAGCGCATCATTGAATGAGGTATCACCTACCATCAAGTGAGCCTCATGTTAGTCTGTCGATATCTAACATAAAAAAGTGAAATTAATATGGTCGTTAAGGGTTAAACGTTGCGTTTCCAACAGACACCGAAGCCGGAGGACTTGGGGGTGTTTCTCGAGAATGAGGACATCAGGATGATCCGCTGGGTGGGCGGGGAGCGCGCCGCTCTCAAGCAGATGGAGCAGAGGCTCGCCGTGGAACACGACACCTTCCGCAAGTAAGTGCTGCCCAGGTGTTGGGGTGTTGCGGTCTGCTACGGGCGTCGGAACATATCGGAATTTTATTTCTACGGTTAAAGGAAGCCATTCTTCTTCTTTTTTTTGTTTATGTTAGATATCGATAGACGAAAAAATAAAATGATATTTTTAAGTCTTAATCTCAAAACATAATTAAACATAATCTAATGCATAAAAAATAATCTTCAAATTCACCTCTAAATTCTGTTTTAAAGCAGTTGTTGTTATAATCAAAAATATTCCATAAAATTTCTAGGGGATCTTATCTTCCGACCCACGGTAGTCCAGACCTCTTGGGACCGCCCATATCACTTAGTCCAGCTCTGCGATTTGGTTGTCTGTCTGTGAGAAAGTAAGTGGTAATAATATACACCAATGACAAGCTAAACTGTTTAGATTCTGAAAATTATTTTCCTTATATGATAAATATATATCGTCGGCTTAATTATCAAACTTCGTATCTCCATTTGGTCAAACTTACAGGAGGAGGAAAAACTACAAACAGGTCAAACATTCCGTGGACATACGTAGTTTTATTTTTTGTATATACCAAAAAAAACTAAATACAATTAGTAGATACGAGTGATTCCATCGTATTCGTTACGGTATTTCACACAAGATGGCATCAAAAAACAAAGATCTGAAATTTTGAAGTTATGAAGTTTGATAATAAGGCCAGCGATTTACAGAAAATATCGGATTGGAGGAAGAAATGTTAGGAAATATATATCAAAGCATTTGCAAATGTGCAATCTGACTATTGTTGAATAATATTTTTAATTCACTTTTCGTCTCGCATCATAAAATAAAAATGCAAATATAAAAACTAAAACAATTGAGAAAGAGTAAGGAACAAATAAATATGTAAACCACGTACGAATGAATGAACAGTCCTTCTATATTGGTCAGATTTATGGAGAAGCATAGACATTTATAACCTTTTTAAATCCAATAGTTTAGTTATCCATTGTATGCAATTAGTACTTCTTAATGAGGCTTTGAGAGAATCCGATTTTCCAACGTGTTGTTCCATTTCGCAGGTTCTACTGGTCACTGCAAGATCTCTTCCAGAAAGTGCATCAGGGTCGATTGCCGTCTAGTCAGTTTATTACGGGTATCTAATTTTTTTTATCTATGGTTGATTTCGACGGATAACAGTTAACTTGATGGGAGGTGATGCCGACAATTTTGACTCAAGATTTTCGGTCCTCTAGATATTATCTAACTCCTTAAACACATAACAAAACATACATGATGTACAATTGTACATATTATAATATAATAATTTTATCTAAAAAATGGAAAAGTGTTAGGTATTCTGATTCTCCCGCAAACACATGGGGCCGACTGAAAATCAGTGCTGTGTCCATCGTTAGCACAGCATTTACTGAGTAGAATCCCAATTGACATCATATTGCAGAATTTTATAATAATTGTATGTACCTTTTTTAGGAAGTCTTTTTACCTTTTATCATTTTGTGTGTCTTTTAAAGTAATTATTCATAATAAGGTCAACTAATATGGCGCGAGTATTTCTACACGATGAGCGTGAACAACCCTCGCTACGCGCAGATGGAGGGCAACCCCATCTGTTTGGATATACCCTGGAGGTCGCCGGAGGGAGATGAGCTAGAGAGGTGAGTGACCCCCAAGAGCTAGAGCCCTTAGAGACCGATAGATTGCCTATTGTTCCAATTGACCCCAGCCAATCTTTGGGGCATAATGGTTAGAAACCGATAGAATTACTACAGTCAACACCTTTTAACAAGCAAGCAATCTTTGGTTAGTCAAATCGAAAAAAAGTTATTATACTCAAATAAAAAAATAAAGTATTTATAGTTTGGTATGGTAACACAGCGGACGGGGCAGGACGGAGACAGGACGTGAGCAGTTGTAATACATCTTAATATAAATAAATCTCCTGTCACGATGTTAGTCCGCGATGGACTCCTAAACTACTTAACCGATTTTAAATTAAATTGGCACACCGTGAGCAGTCTGGTCCAACTTAAGAGATAGGATAGCTTAGAATTTTTACCATCTACATTGCACCCGTGCGAAGCCGGGGCGGATGGCTAGTTAGTTAATATAGAGAACTTCATACAGGCCCGTCGCGCTCGGCATCTTGTCGCTCTGTGTGACGTTCCCTATATTAATTAATGCATTACAACTGTTAATGATGACGTCCCGTCAGCGTCGCGTCGCCGCACGCCGACCAAACCAAATACATTCAAATTATAATTATTATAAAGATTTTATGGCCTGGTAACGAGATCTTTAAGCGACTTGGCTTATATGCACATTTTCATGCACTATTTTTCACTTATTCATTCTATCATTTTCACTACGTATATTTTTTTTTATGTCAGATATTGACAGTCAATGATGCGCTGTCGACCTAATTTTTAACCGACTTCAAAAAAGGAGGAGGTTCTCAATTCGTCTGTATGTTGTTTTTTTATTTTTATCGGCATTGGTTTGGTGCTTATTTAGAAAATCAACAATAACAAAAATATACTTCTATGTAGATGATATTATGGTTTGTGGTTCCTTTCACGACGCTGTCTCATTTGAGCAGCACGTTTAGTGGTAGGGCTACTAAATTATTATGTAAGGATTAATGAACTTAAAAAATACACTTCCTACAAAAATTTCAAAATAAAATTATTTTTAAACAAAAAACAAAAACCGACTTCAAAACTACAAACTTGCACTAAAAAGTAAAAAATAATATTTTAATGACTTCAAAGCATTATTTATTAACAGTTATTTTGGAGTCGGTGCCAGCCAAGAAGGACAGTTCAATCTTGCTTTTGCAACAAACTTTCGAACAGTACGGAGCGGCATCGGTTGGGTGGCACCGACTTCAAAATAACTGTTAATAAATAATGCTTTGAAGTCATTAAAATATTATTTTTTACTTTTTAGTGCAAGTTTGTAGTTTTGAAGTCGGTTTTTGTTTTTTGTTTAAAAATAATTTTTTACTTCGAGCATTCGGAAATCCATAGACTGAAGCCGAAACGCGCAATGTGCACTTCACGGTTTATCCATCTATGAACGGTGGTTCGTTACCCGGTCGGAATTTCGATATTCCTCCCACCCGATCAATGCCCAAAGTTACCAGACGTGGGGAAAACATGTTTACAGAAAACTATAAACATGTTGTCCATCGATGCGAACGGTAGGTGTTCTACCGAACGCGCCAAAGAGCCCGTTGAATCACGTCATGTTCTCCCGCCTTCCTCCATTGTATCTATTTTTTTATTATTATAGTTAATTACGTTATAAAGATGTCATGTGGAACATGGTGTAATGGTTGCAGCACCTTACAAATATTTTGTAAAACAAAAATTTGGCGATTAAAAAGAGTGACTAAGAGTTTTTTGCCAGTTCTTCTCTTCCGTTCTACGCCCTTGATTTGAGAACTGGCGGTAAAAGTAAAATTAGAAGCATTTAATATGTATTTTTTACTGACGTTCATAAGTGTACATTGTGTTACCTAAATGAATAAATGATTTTGAATTTGAATTGAATTTGAGTATCGTTTTTAATTCAGATGGAAGGAGGGCCGCACCGGGTTCCCGTTCGTGGACGCGGCCATGCGGCAGCTGCGCGCGGAGGGCTGGCTGCACCACGCGCTGCGCAACACCGTGGCCTCGTTCCTCACGCGCGGCACGCTGTGGCTCTCCTGGGAGCACGGCCTCCGACACTTCCTCCAGTACCTGCTCGACGCTGACTGGTGAGCAGTGAGCACACAGATGCGAAGCCGGTTATTAACGTTTTTAACCAAGTGGTTAAAATGCATTTTTCGTTATTAACGGTTAATTAACCGCATTTATGCTTGTTACGTTTACGTTAAATAACTTCAATGTTTAAAAACACGATTGCCCTACAAAATACGTAAATCTTATGTAGATCATCTATTATTAATAAGAACACATATTAAATTAAATATATAAACATAAATCTTTGAGATAAATTTATGTCTGATTTGAATTTTCACAAAGTTGCCATATTAACGCCATCTATTCCTACGGAGTTGATGCTTGCTGTATTCTGTGTTTTTTGTATTGTGGCAATATTGACTAACGTGTTCTCTTGTTTTTTATTCTACCCTTTTTGGAAGGGAAATTCCTCGTAGACTACCCAATGTAATAACTGTCCGGGCACGGGGCAGGTCGGTGTGCGCGGGCAACTGGATGTGGGTGTCGTCGAGCGCGTTCGAGGGGCTGCTGGACGCGGGCGAGTGCGCCTGCCCCGCGCGGCTCGGGCGGCGGCTGGGGCCCGGCGGGCGGTACGTGCGGCGGTACGTGCCCGAGCTGACCGACATGCCCGCCGAGTACATGTGAGTGTGTCGAGTGCTACTGTCGGTCGAGGGGCTGCTGGACGCGGGCGAGTGCGCCTGCCCCGCGCGGCTCGGGCGGCGGCTGGGGCCCGGCGGGCGGTACGTGCGGCGGTACGTGCCCGAGCTGACCGACATGCCCGCCGAGTACATGTGAGTGTGTCGAGTGCTACTGTCGGTCGAGGGGCTGCTGGACGCGGGCGAGTGCGCCTGCCCCGCGCGGCTCGGGCGGCGGCTGGGGCCCGGCGGGCGGTACGTGCGGCGGTACGTGCCCGAGCTGACCGACATGCCCGCCGAGTACATGTGAGTGTGTCGAGTGCTACTGTCGGTCGAGGGGCTGCTGGACGCGGGCGAGTGCGCCTGCCCCGCGCGGCTCGGGCGGCGGCTGGGGCCCGGCGGGCGGTACGTGCGGCGGTACGTGCCCGAGCTGACCGACATGCCCGCCGAGTACATGTGAGTGTGTCGAGTGCTACTGTCGGTCGAGGGGCTGCTGGACGCGGGCGAGTGCGCCTGCCCCGCGCGGCTCGGGCGGCGGCTGGGGCCCGGCGGGCGGTACGTGCGGCGGTACGTGCCCGAGCTGACCGACATGCCCGCCGAGTACATGTGAGTGTGTCGAGTGCTACTGTCGGTCGAGGGGCTGCTGGACGCGGGCGAGTGCGCCTGCCCCGCGCGGCTCGGGCGGCGGCTGGGGCCCGGCGGGCGGTACGTGCGGCGGTACGTGCCCGAGCTGACCGACATGCCCGCCGAGTACATGTGAGTGTGTCGAGTGCTACTGTCGGTCGAGGGGCTGCTGGACGCGGGCGAGTGCGCCTGCCCCGCGCGGCTCGGGCGGCGGCTGGGGCCCGGCGGGCGGTACGTGCGGCGGTACGTGCCCGAGCTGACCGACATGCCCGCCGAGTACATGTGAGTGTGTCGAGTGCTACTGTCGGTCGAGGGGCTGCTGGACGCGGGCGAGTGCGCCTGCCCCGCGCGGCTCGGGCGGCGGCTGGGGCCCGGCGGGCGGTACGTGCGGCGGTACGTGCCCGAGCTGACCGACATGCCCGCCGAGTACATGTGAGTGTGTCGAGTGCTACTGTCGATTGAGAGTACGTGCCCGAGCTGACCGACATGCCCGCCGAGTACATGTGAGTGTGTCGAGTGCTACTGTCGATTGAGAGTACGTGCCCGAGCTGACCGACATGCCCGCCGAGTACATGTGAGTGTGTCGAGTGCTACTGTCGGTCGAGGGGCCTTACGCCGCCACTGAGACAGCTAAAAGAAATCACCCGGCCAAGCGTGCTACTTGTGGTGACAAGTCGGACTTGAATTCGTGTATGCGGTGATGTTAGTTATTTCGACTATGTATTTGTGTTGTTCCCACGATAATGTAAGTGCGTGCTCCTATTTCACCATGCCTACTGCTGATAGATTACAAATCATTGTCTTTAATTTTTCGTTTATTTTTTATTACTATAGCTAATTACTTCAAGATTTCATGTGGAGTATGGTGAAATGGTTGCAGCTCCTTACAAGAATTTTATAAAACAAAAAACTTGGCGATTAAAAAGAATGGTAGAGAGTTTCTTGCCAGTTCTCGTCCGTTCTTCGCCCTTGATTTGAGAACTGGCGGTAAATTTAAAATTAGAAGGATTTTATTTTTATTTTTATTGACGTTCACGTACATTGTGTTACCTAAATGAATAAATGCTTTTCTATACTGATGAAATGACGCTTTGGTCGCAGTTACGAGCCCTGGAAGGCACCGCTGGAGGTGCAACAGCGCGCGGGGTGCGTGGTGGGGCGCGACTACCCGCTGCCCATCGTCGACCATCTGGAGGCTGCCGTCAGAAACCGCACTGCTATGCAGGTGTGTCTGTGTGTCTTTTTAAAGAATAGTGGGCAAACGGGCAGGTGGCTCACGTGATGGTAAGTGTTCACCGCCGCCCATAGACATCCGCAACACCAGTTGCCGACATTTAAAAGGAGGCACCTTCGAGACTCTGGCACATTCTGTTCGAAAAATATTTTATAATCCCACTTTTGATACCGCTTGAATTTTTTACCATAATAGAACATTATAAATGTCTAATTAATAACTTGTAATATCTTGCTCTCATTATTTTACGTTCATATATTATTTGAGAAAATAATTTCTTATGTATAAAGACTTTGAGTTGTATTGAACTAATAGTAGCTGTATAAGCATGTCTTCCCCACGTCTGGTCACCTCAGGCATTAAACGGGTGTAAGGTACCACCAATCATAGATATACAAATCGTGAAGTGCACATTGCCCGTCGAAACGCGACTGAAGTCTCAGCCTATGGATGTCCGAATACTCGAAGTATAAAGTAGGTCGACAGCGCATCATTGACTGGTGTTCTGTGGCTGGGGTATCCCGTATTACCAACCATCAAGTGAACCTCATGTTCGTCTGTCGATATCTAACATACAAAAGAAACTCAGCCTGTAGTCTAGAATTAAATACAAATCATGATCTTGTCTTTTATTAACGCGAGTATCACACATTTAAATAAAATACTGTATACCGGATTAAAACGCGATTTATTATTTATATTGTTTAAATTATTTATCCCGACGTTTCGGATGCTTTTCAGCAACCGTGGTCACGGGCAGACAGGTAAATACTAAAACGCGTTTTAATCCGGTATACAGTATTTTATTTAAATCATGATCTTTGAAGGAGCTCCGCCGTATCCTGGACAAGGCTCAGCCTCACTGCTGTCCCTCGTCAGAGGACGAGATCCGGCAGTTCATGTGGCTCCAGGAGGAACCTGAGCTCACCACCTAAATGAGACCTCACTTCAATTTCGTCAATAGCCAACGGTTATAATTTAATAAATTGACAACAATTATTGTTTAATGAATTGACAACAATTATTGTTTAATTAACAGACAACAATTATTATTTAATGGTTGTTAGTTGTGTTGTACGAGTTTGTACAATTGGCTATTAGTGCATTGTGTATTAACAATCTTGATGTTGAATAAAAAAAATGTAATTTTTTTTTTTTTTTAAATTAATCTACCAAAGAAATAACTAGCTATAACTCAATCTGTTTACGTGAAAATTCTCAACAAAACTGTAAACCTTAGTGGTTTTTTGCAATGTCTTAAATAAATATTATAAATGTATTTTTCTTTAAACAATAAATAAATGTAAAAAAAATATCAATATAGATATGGGTCTAGGACTTAAATTCGAATCTCTCGATAAATATCTTCCACGGAAACTTTGTGTTACTTTTTTGTATCGGGGGTAATAAGATATAAGATATCGCTTATGAGTGTATGAGCTTTGTATTTCAAAACGTTACTCAAGTCGAAATCTATTTTTGAGAACTGTCAAATTTTCATAGAGAAAATGGTTTGGCAAATCTCAAAACTAAATTCAAACCTGAGTCTAAATACGGGTATATATTTTTGACACTACCTTACTATTGTAGTTTCCTTTTTTTTTGTATAACAAATGGTTGCCTGGAAGTGATCGCTATTTAGTGATAAGGCCGCCATTTGCACTTTATTCTTAGATACTGTATATTTTTTGTTAATATGTTGTAAAAAAATTTAATACGGGCTTAAGGCCGTAAAAAGGAAAAAGGCCCTCGCAAAAAATATCTCAGGATATCTCTAGCACGAACGACTATATCGAAAAAGTATTGGAATCGTCCATCTGTCAGTTGTATGAGAAATCATTTGAAATTTCATACAAATGACAGCTCGACGATACGAATACTTTTCTGATATTGAGTTACTTTGTGCATTTTGTGATCTTAATATCTTATATATAAAATTCTCGTGTCACAATGTTAGTCTGCATACTCCTCCGAAACGGCTTGACCGATTCCTCTGAAATTTGGTAAGCATATTGGGTAGGTCTGAGAATCGGCTAACATCTATTTTTCATCCCCCTAAATGTCAAGGGTAATCCACCCCTAATTTTTTTTTTTTAATTTTTGGACGAAATTTTTTGTTTTTATTTTTTTATAATGTGGCATTAAAAAATACATACAACCCTAAATTTTTACTTTTTTATCAGCAACCACTGCTTTTTAGAAATTATTTACATGGCAAAACAACGATTGCCGGGTCAGCTAGTATATATATATATATATATATATATATATGTATAATAATAGCACCACAGGTTCTATAAAAACTTATCATGTGATATAACTATTTAAAGAATTTGGATTTTTTCCTTCAATTATTGTGCTGTGATTCAATGGCGTAGCTAGGTGGACAAGGGCCCCGGTGCATAGAGAAAAAACAGACATCAATCGACCCTCTTTCCAAAGCCTAGGGGCCTATTCTCAGCTTCGGGGCCCTGGTGCATTGCACCACTTTGATAGCTACGCCATTGCTGTGATTATGTGCTTTTTGCCAAATTTATTGATTTTAGGTGAACGTCAAGTTTTCATTTCTTGTTGAGTCTTTTTTTCTTGCGTTGACTTATAATCTTGATGTATATTTTTTTACAGTTCTAAGGAACTATATATATACTTAAGTATTAAATACGCGTTTCTCAGAGTCTTAATAGACAGACATGCAGACAAAGGAGTGATCCTATAAAGTTTCATCTTTGGGTATGGAACCCCAAAATTAATGGATTTATTTCGAATACAGTCACTTTTTCCACATACATTATTTTTGAAATACATGTTTTTGATGTATTTTGTTAAATCATAAATAATGAGGGTACATTTTGATATTATATTTTTTATTTACGGGTAATTGCACAAAAATAAAGCTTAAATAAGATTTATATCGGAGACTATTTTATTTATTAAAAAATGGTTTATATATATGACATCGGAGATTATTCTTATATTGATGGTAATATATATATATATACAGTGCAACCTCGATATAACAAATCGGAGGGGAACAAGAATATATTCGTAATATCAAGTAATTCGTTGAACTGAGGTTTGTTATGTTGAGGTTAGATTGGTCTAAAATTCGTTATAAAGAGGTATATAGTAAAAGAATAGTTTTATTCACCTCAATATTACGTACTTATCTTGTTATAGCGAACAACTTCTACTAATAAATGATAAATATATAAATACTTACAAAAAAAATACAAACAAAAGCGTGTCGAAACATGTCGAGACATGAATCACATTATAAGATTAAGAGTTATATTATTGGTGGAAACTTTATATAAAGGTTTTGGGTTGGCAAAATTCGTTAATTAGAGGTATGAATACTTTTTCTTGATAGTTGAAAATTCGTTATTAAGAGGTTGTACGCAAAGAATGTTCGCAATGTAAAGGTATATTTTATATTGACTCTTATGGACAATTCAAGGGGATTACGAAGAATTTGTTAAATCGAGGAAGTCGTTATATTGAGGTACGTTATATTAAGGTTGCACTGTATATATATATATATATATATATATATATAATTTTAAATGCATATACGATAGTAAGAAATAAATAAATAAATGTTCTAATAATTTGTTTTATTTCAATATTAACAATTTTGGAATGATAACATACATTTAGTCAATGTTTTTACAAATTATACTTATACGATTTTTAGTTACATAATCAACAGGTCAGATTAGGTTGTGCGTTTTATGAAAAATAAGGGTAAAAAACTTTAAAATATTTAATGTATTTTCTAATATTTACACCACACATTACATCTTAAAACACAACTCAATTCAGGAATCAACTTTCACTATAGAAATATATAAACATTTTAGATCCGGTAATCGAACTTACGACTCATGGATTGTACGACAATGTCCCCCTAAAATTGAATCATGAAAAATGCTTTTTATTAGATATTCAAAAGGCGTGAGGCTAGCTTGGTTTTAGGTTATAGCCACAACATCAATGCTATCGACCTATCATTTTATTATTGAATATTTGGGATATATGTAATAGGTATGATAAAGCCTCAAAAAACCCAAGCGAGTATTTATTAGCATAAGACTTTAGTAGGATTATAATGCAATGAGTTTTAAACTCTTGTTAAAAATGCTCTTATTATTAGGTAAATTGTTTGGAAATCCTTCAATATTATTTAAAACGAACATAGAGTCGCTGGATAGACTTATGTATGCAAAATGTGAAGACCGTATTCTGGCAATTGATAATATATATAAGTCCAGAAAAGCTTGTAGACAAATCGGATGTTGCCAGAAACCATATTGACCAACTTTTTTATATCCTCTCCTCTTCCGTAGCAAGTAAATTGATTGAGCACATGTTATGGAGCTATTCATTATTTTAGTAACAATTGTCAGTTTTTTTTCATAATTAAAAATAATAATAGGTTGTCAAATAGTATTCAATCAGAAATTATAATTAACTAGTAACACGCCCCGGCTTCACACGGGTGCAATGTGGATGTGCTATATTCAAAAAATAGCCTATATTACTCGCTGATAATGTAGCTTTCTATTGGTGAAAGAATTTTTTAAATGTTCCAGTAGTTTTTGAGTTAAATCATTACAAACAAACAAATCTTTCTTCTTTATAATATTAATATATATAAGTAATAACAGACAATATTAACTATGTAGCTATATTTCTTACCACATATAATCCTATATTATATTGCGGATATAAAGAATAAAGGCTCAACTGAAATTGAGTTATCCAAATATTCAGAATCAGTGAACAAAAAGAATTCGACCAGAATTTTATTCTTCATTTAAAATTTTACGTTAAAGACCTTTTTCCTTATGACCGCAGTATACGTAACCTCCCATTTAAAAACTTACATTAGTTTGAATTCATGAGCCATTACTAAGCACCCCCGCTAGCCTATCAACTATTTGGTTAAACACTGCACTAGTGGTTGACTCCGGTAATTCCTTGATCGCAGACAACCCTCGACCGGCCAGTTGTCCCACGCGGGGATCTATAGGCAAAGTGCCCAGAAAGGGGAGCTTAGCAATCTCTGCTAGTGACTGACCTCCCCCACTCGAGAATATATTAGTACAATGACTGCATGTGGGACATTCATATCTGGAAAAGAAATTAACAAATTGTTTTCTTATATATGTACATAGTATTGCTACTTTACTAGACTTAATGAACACATCTATAGGGCTTAATGTTTTTATTCTCTGGAGATACTTAGATTTTAATACAGTATTATTTTGAATTGGATTTAGATTATTCTATAACAACACTAAAATGTGTTTGAAAATTAAAGTGTTTTTTATATAGAACTAGCAATGCACCCCGGCTTCACACGGGTGCAATGCAGATGTACTATACACAAAAAGCATATGTTACTCGCTGATAATGTAGCTTTCTATTGGTTAAAGAATTTTTAAAATCGGTCAAGTAGTTTTTGAGTTTATTCATAACATACAAAAATTCAAAAATACAAATCTTTCCTCTTTATAATATTAGTTTAGAAGTATAGATTTATTTATTACATGTTGTAATATCTGATAAGTTTATTATTAAGGACCTTTTTTTACGAAACTCTACAATAGTTTCGTAAAAATGTAGTAAATGTGGACCAGCCATTAAAAAGAAATCATTCAAATAGACTGTTGTCACACAATTTTGCTCTATACGAGTATATTCACCACACTCACCCGCTCATATTTTCAATAATTCCCATAATAGGGATGCCAGTCTTCCTACAGAAAGTAATTTCCTTCCGAACATCTTCTATGGCTACCTCCTGCGGTGTGGTGACGATGAGAGCTGAGCAATGTCTCACTTGACGGAGGTTCTCCATTACTGTGATATGCTCATCGGATGTTCCTTAAATAGATTTTGTCTAATATTATATAACTAAGTAAATATTATTTCATAATTTTAAAAATAAAGCAATGGTATATTTTTGCATATATTTAGATAGTATAAGAGGTCCAGAATATGATATATTAAAATCTGCAATATATATTTAAAAGCCTTCATTTGACACTCTCACTCTATTACATTTTTTTATGTCATACATGACTTCTACCCCATTACGCTGTAACTAGGTACTATTTGATAGTACCTACTTACAGCGTAACTTGTCTGGTTCAAGAAAAACCACTACATTTTTTAACACTGCAAAAGTAAAATTTTACCTGGAGGTGTATCAATAACCAGAAAATCCAAATCCTGCCAGCAAACATCTTCCAGGAATTGCTTAATCATAGAGGACTTCTTTGGCCCCCTCCAGACCACTGCATCATTTCTCGAATTCAGCAGGAAACCAATAGACATGACTCCCAGCCTCTGTTCTGCATCCAGATAGACAGGGATCCATCCTTCTGGACTTTGATGTATGTTTTGACCTTCCAAGTTCAGGATATAGGGAACGCTTGGACCACATAGATCTATATCTAGTAGGCCAACCTGGACAAAAGATGTGCATAGTCAGATCTTTTTGATAATTTAAATTTTGTGTTTAATAATAATTATTATACAATAAAAAAATGTGACTTAAGCATACAAAGAAAGTATGTTATAGTTTTAACACATATTTAATATTACTTTATATATTCAATACCTTTATACTTCAATAAAACTTGCAAGAAAATATTTGTGACGTTTTTTTTCGGCTACATAGTTTTAATAAGTTACATATTTTACAACTACTTAATAAAAGAAAAATATTTAAAGACAAAATTTAAATTAATGTTTGTTTAAAAATTTACAAAGCCTACGCTTAAACTCAATTATGGCGAATATTACATTTTAAAATTCCTACATTGTTAGAGGGAATCTTTAGTCTTTATCTTCTTTTTGACATAATTTATATAGAAAGTTTTCTAACCTTAAATCCTTTTTCTTTGAGCGAAAGCGCTAACTGTGTGCTCACGGTAGATTTTCCGACACCTCCTTTGCCGGACAGTACTAAAATTACGTGCTTTACTTGTTCCAACATTTTTAAGAAAAAAATTTAAAACGAAAACAAACAAAACACATTCGAAAATACTTTTATTTACCCTAATCAAGTGATACCAACTTATTAAGTGGCAAGTACCAACAGCTGCTATCAGAAAGAATACAGATATGAGGCCCATGTTCCTTATCTTTTTTCAGTAATGATTTTAACCGAAAAGATAGACAAATGTTATTTTAAAATATATAGAAGTCAAATTTTTATTTCAACATTAATTGTATCTTACGTTACAAAAAAGTTATCCCATATATCTGAATTTTCCTATATTTAGTGCTATTTTTTACTAGATTGCAACTCTATTACTCTAATCCCTTAATGTCAATGTCATTTTAGTATTGTCATTGTTTCGACTGTCTATTATCAACGCCATAAATATAAAAGTTGATGAACAAAACTGTTTCTCTCACTAAATACATAATTGATATCTATTTTTTTTATTTGAGTTTTATATTGTCATTTAAATTTATTTCAGATTTCAACGCTGTTGTAGAATGATATTATGACAGCGCCTGCGCGATAGAGTGGCAATACAAGACAATCGTGAGTGGCGCCGTCTAACGTCTTGTTATTTTTCAGTTTTCTAAAGATTTTTTGAGTTGTGGTTGTATGGATTGTGTGCGCGTTTTTTTTATTAGAGATGCTATTTTTCTTATATTTTATGAAAGATTATAGGACGTTTTGTGACTTTAATAGTTTGTGATATTGATTGTTTATTATAATATTTTATTGGAAATAGTGTTTACGGGTCTTAAGTGTTTTATTTGCGTAGAATCTTGAGTGGTTGTGTGTGGTATCGTCTCTTCAAGATTTTGTGCTTCAGCCAGCATATTCTACAATTGAGGTAAAAAATTTGTGTAACTTTACACTACTTGTTTAAGTTTCTTTATTAAGAAATTTGTTCTTATAATAATTTTAAATGATTTGAATGCGTGCACATGCGGGTGTTTTAACTGGTCTTACAAGTTGCGACCCACCCCTTAGTTACCTACTATACCACTACATAAATATAATATTTGAGATTGTCAATTAGAAAGCATACGGAACGAATGTAATGTGCCACAAATATAGCATTTTAAAAGTTTAATTGCATTATTTTAAATGATTAAACCTTGAAATTAATAATTGTTTCGGGGAATGGAATTATTAGATAAAGTTTCAAAATAGTTTGGTATTATGTATTGGTAATATTTCTTAGTTTAATTTTTGATTTTGGTAGTATTTAATTATTCATTGACTTTCTTATTCAGAATATTATACAATTATTTCAGACAACAGTATGATTTGAAAAAAATATCTATAACTTGTCTTAATTAAGACATTTGAACAATATTGAAAGTCTCAGAATACATGAGTTAATCAGGTAACAAATAAGAGAAGTATTTAAGTATTAAACATTAATGTGAATAGTATTTTTTTTTCAATTGAAGAAAATGACTTAATACTAACCAGAATATTTTTTGGACTTGATATTCTTTAAGGCTCCCCAATCTTCTCTATTTAGAAAACTGTCTCCTTGCGCAAGTCCCTTATTTTCAGATTGCATTCTGGTTTCAGGCTTTTGTAGCTTGAATAAAGGTCAAATATCCACCATTCATTTGGTTAATTTTTTTTATAGAACACAGCATTTATATTTAAAACACTCCGGCTTCACACGGGAGTATATAGGCTAGACGGATACAGTGTCAACCCACAAAATGAAAAAAAAATTTTTTTATACCAATCTCATAATGCTTCACTGATAATGTAAGTTTTAATATTTATTATTATATTAAATATAATTTTGCTTAAAATAGTAATCAAGTCTGATAGTATCACTTTGAGGGAACATTTCTGTTAGGGGAAGCATGAGTCATGTTTTAATTTTAGGAATGAAATAAGTGTAGGGTCTTTTATTGTATTGGAAAACATTCCACAGACATTTCTTTCTTTCATATTTTTTGAAAGAAAGAATTTCCGCATGAGCCATATTCCTTAAATTAATAGTTAATAGTGATACATTATAAAACCATTAGACATTGACAATTTCTTCTTCCATCTTGGTTCAAGTTCCAGAAAAATCAAACAAAAATGGATTTTCAAAATTATTAAAATAAAACGAGATTAATTTTTCTTCAAAATGTCCTTGACTAGTCTCTCTAGTCTCTACTGATGAGTCAGATCAGTTGCATTTAAAGCTGTCAAAAAATATAAAAGCACGATCGTAACTTCGTAAGTGATATGTGACGACTTTTTGGGATGTTGCTACGTTTTTCTATACTTGCTTTCAATAACAGTATAACTTAAATTGCGCCTTCGATAAGACAAGCTGAGTGCAATAAGAGACTAACAAATCTCCAAATGTACGAGAGGCGATTTATTTGCGCAACAGACAGTTTGCTCCGACGCCGAAGCCCCCATTCGTAGCTACATCCTTATAACTTGTCCATAAATCAAGGCGCGTTGGTTTCTACTATTATTGGATACATTGTAGCTGCTTGCTGAGATTAGTCACACGGGCAGCAATGCAAACGAGCTTTTGAAGCTAACATCAAGTGTCGTTATGCGACTCGAAAATATTATTGAAGGTTGATATTATTTAAATATCATCAACCCGCCTAGCATGACCATCAAGAGATTTCGACAACTTTGATAGACAAGATATCTTGAACGACAAATATCTCTACTTTTGACACTGGAAGTCTAGTTTTAAGTGTAAGTGTCATGTTAGACCCGGAAGAGATAAAGAGATAATTAATTGAATAAAAGACGAGAAAATGGTCGATAAAATTTTGTCATGCCATGCCGGCAGGAATGATAACTTCATTTCGATTTTTGAGCGAGTAGGTTTATTTGAGAAGATTTTATTTTTAAATAAAATACTGTATACCGGATTAAAACGCGATTTATTATTTATATTGTTTAAATTATTTATGACAGAGACAGACCTCCCCGCGACCACGGTTGCTGAAAAGCATCCGAAACGTCGGGATAAATAATTTAAACAATATAAATAATAAATCGCGTTTTAATCCGGTATACAGTATTTTATTTAAATGTGTGATACTCGCGTTACAATATTAGATTTTATTTTGGCAAAAATGTGTTAAACTTTAAAATTCCTTTAATTTTAATTAATATTTTATTTAATTAAAAATTTTTTCTAAAGTTTTATTGATTTCTATAAAACTATAATAAAGTCGATATTATGTACTTGTGGACTGGTGGTAGCCTCCTCTACGACAGAGCTTTTTTATGAAAATCGCTGTCACAAAAATATGTTTATTTGGTAATTACTGTGAATTAAAATTGGAAATGTTAAAATATAATTACTAAATACAATATTTCTATTTTAACTGCATTGCAAAAATATATAATTTACTTGTACTTAAGTAAGTT
The DNA here is from genome assembly GCA_905404175.1 of Anthocharis cardamines. Taxonomy (NCBI): domain Eukaryota; kingdom Metazoa; phylum Arthropoda; class Insecta; order Lepidoptera; family Pieridae; genus Anthocharis; species Anthocharis cardamines. The sequence continues at coordinate 819,982 of FR989960.1, forward strand.
AAGGTAAGTTAAATCAATAGGAGTAGGATAAATAAACTCATCTTGAAGGTATCATTCCTGCAACAATAAGTTTGAATTTTATATGTAGCAGAGGCAGTTTCCACCCCTCAATGCAGTTATATCACCCCACCTTGCTCTAATGGCGTTTGCAATTTGCACTCCGACTTAACAATGCCAGACTCTTGACCCTTTCCACAATATATAAGCTAGAAAAGTTTTGGCAGCCAATATACATAATTTATATATTTGTTTACGACCCAAATAAGAAATATATATAACACCGGTGATTTTCTCGCTCTGTTTCTGTTAATCGGCCAGTGTTTTAACATAATATATTTTGTGTTCAGTATACCAGAATATTTCGGATGAGAAAAATAATTAAACGCGTAATATATATATTTTATGGTTATTTTGAAAAAACTATTGCTTTTAAATCCACCTTTCAAATTAGGTAATACACGTATTAAATTCAAAATAAAGTACTAACCATAGAGCTCTCCAATCGTGGAAAAAAAAAACATTGAAATGAAATAATAGATAAAATGAAACCTGCGAATACAGATTCGGTCGCCGAATGAAACGCAATCAATTGCCTCTTAATTGGGAATCCCCGTAATCAGTTGCTGCTATTTTCTGACTCAATTTATGGTTCAAACACTGTAATCACAAAGAAGGCTTCCATACTCTTACCGCATTTACATTTTTAGTCACAAGGAAGGAACTAAGGAAGTATGAAAGCTGATAATAGTGTGGGTATATAACTAACTTTTCGCTTATTTAACCTTCAGTTTTAGTATCCCAGAAAAAAAACGGGGGCGCGAGTAGCTTTGGCAGTCAGGTCGCATATTATGTTAGTAGTTTTAAGGTACAACATAAAAGCAATAAATAACTCAATACTGGTTATAGACAAGCTTTTCACCTCATCTTATGAATGAACGTTTATTATATTTTCAAAGGATCCAACGAAATTACTTTTGGACTCGATTTTGCTGTTTCTTTGACGTGAAGCATCAAAGTGAGATATTTCTTGCTTTGATATTCTCAGTAAAACTTATATTTTAATAGAACCGAATAACACAAAATATTTCTAAAATCATATTTGTGCTTAAGATTAATCAAGAAAAATAATATATAGAAAAACGACAGCTTTATATTCCTCGCAGTCGATTCATAAATCGATTCTACAAAGTGTTATCATCTCGGTGAGTGTGTGACAGAACTTCACAATTTAATACTTTCATCTCCTTTTCACCTTCGGATATCCAGACGTACGCCGGGTTTCCATCCATACTTGGTTATATACCAACACTCTGCGTCTGTCTTCCCAAGCAATTATAACGTGGTCTTTTTTCTTTTCTTAATTTTCATAGTAAAAGACGATTGCTTATATAAGCTGTTACCGAACAGCGTATTCCCATGACGGTTTTGGTCGATAACAACTAACACGTTGTATGCTTTACGACCCACCGTAACTACCATATTTTCCATTCGGGCCAAGCAAAAATCAGAAAATTGTTTTTTTCTATTACTGAAATTTTCATTCAAAATAAATTGCTTAGAAAATAATTATTAGTGACTTTTAACGTATAGTTTCTGGGACATGAGTCCACGGCTCGAAGCGGTAAACACAGTAAGAATATGTCAATATACCTCTATAACCTACTCTTTGGCGATCAACGTGTTAAAGAAATGTTGAACTCAATCGAAATTACTTCCCGATTCAATAATACTCATGTTTATAACCTCTCAGCGGATCCAATCAGCTCCCCCAATGAATGTTCTTGATTTGTCACGACAATGTGAGCGAGATTGTACGCCGCCTGAGATGTTAGCGGATGGGTGAATACGGAAATTGACTCGAAACTCGAACTCTATTAAAGTGCGAGTACTATACATATAATATTGTCTTTTATTAACGCGAGTATCACACATTTAAATAAAATACGGTATGCCGGATTAAAACGCGATTTATTATTTATATTCTGCCTGTCTGCCCGTGACCACGGTTGCTGAAAAGCATTCGAAACGTCGGGATAAATAATTTAAACAATATAAATAGTAAACATACATATAGATTTTTTTATTTTTTTATCTAAGATATTCAGACGAGCATGAGATTCACTTGATGGTAGGTGATACCACAGCCACAGAACATCAGTCAATGATGCGCTGTCGACCTACTTTTTATCTAACATCGATATCTAACATAAAAAAGGCCGGTGGCGATCTGTAAGTCCTCCGATGTTGCACAAGTCTATAGGTGCCGGTTATCACTTACTATGAAAGCCGACAACACCTTTGCACCTGTAGCGACATTTATGATCCGCTACAAGAATCAATACAAAAGACGTCTAATCCTGAATCGTGCCATACATATAAATGTTTCCGAGCGCTGAGTATATATACAACATCCCGACATCAACCACTGGGGCCTTAGGGCCGGCCAGTCAGTGGTTCGACTGGTCGAGGATCCTCCCTTTAGATTGGAGGAAGACCACACCTCCCTTCCTCCATACATTGGACACAGTCTGCCCCATGCCGCACTCGAGCACACATGTGCTATTTCTTATTTATGAAAAGTTTAAAACACTATAATCCCATACCTTGATTTAAATATTGCATTAATTAAAATAACTTATAGTAAAGTTTTAAAATTAATTTTAAATATAACCGTGGCGTATAAATTGATGATTAACGCAGTCATAACTAGTTTTTAGGCTTAAAAAACTTAATTATACATACATACCTAAGTCAATAACTTACCATATGCACCTTGACACAAAATGTCAATGTTCCATTTTGACCTTATCGACACTAGAAAGTAATGATAATTTTAATTGATTCTGTTTTTGTTAGACGTCTAAGTGAACGAAACGTAATAAATTGTAGCCACATCTGCTTTTTAAGATAACATAATTAAGAGTATCTTTATAAATATGTTTAGAAACTTAATTAATTCTAATATATTTAGTGTAACGGAGACGAAGTGATTATTTCATCATCAGTAATAGAAATAACTAGTAAAATCTACATTTTCTTTAATTTTATTCATGTTGGAAGAGCCTAGCACGAACTATTAGCGAGAAAGAGTCGGTTATATTATGAAAAACTAACTTTCCGCGCCGGCATTGCACGGGTGCAATGTAGATGTACTCTATTGTTACTCGCTGATAATGTAGGTTTCTATTGGTGAAATAATTTTTAAAATAGGGCGAGTAGTTTTTGAGTTACATCGTAACAAACAAACAAAAAAGTCTTTCCTCTTTATAATTGCTGCTGCAGAAGTTGCATACTTTGACAGATTGACGATACGAATACTTTGTTGCAAGTTGTTTTTTTATGTCAGATATTGACAGACGAGCATGAGGTTCACTTGATGGTAGCCGGTAGGTGATACCTCAGCTATAGAACATCAGTTAATGATGCACTGTCGACCTACTTTTTTACTTTGAGCATTCGGAAATCCATAGGCTGAGACCGAAACGCGCAATGTACTTCACGGTTTTTCATCTATGAACGGTCGGAAATTCGACATTTCTCCCACCCGTTTAATACCTGAAGTGACCAGCTGGAGCCGTGCCAGACATGCTTGCAGAATATTATAAATATAACGTCTCGGCGGGATTCGAACCCGCGACGCATTGGAGCGCAAGGTGTTCTACCAGACGTACCAACGAGTCCGTCAAAATTAGCCCGTTATATTTTGCAAGCGGCGAATCTTAGAAGTTGGTATAACAATGATGTAATTGTTGTCAAACAAATAAATAATTGTAATTGCAATAAATGTAATCACGTGTGTTATCAGTACTCGTGGGCGGAGTTTGTCCCGGTCACATCGACTGTGTGATAATTTTATTGAACAAATCCCAGTCATGACTTCATTTCCGTAATGTACAGTGCCTGCTGGGTTTTTTATTGAAGCAAAACAACGAACTGCTTACCTAAGAGGATAACTGCATATTATTTTGGGTAGGAATATCGATCGTAAAGTAGTAGTTACTATGGACTATTAATATAGTTTACACGGCGAACGACGACGTCAATAAAATGACACTCATATCGTTGGTTCAAAAGTAAAACCTGTGAATAAAACTCTGACATTCCGAATAAAAATAAATTTTGCTATAACTATATACTCATTTTAAAATTAAATGTACGGTTTAAAATCACAGAACAGAATCACAGTGTAACTGATCTTACGAATAAAAAGTTCAAAAACGTCATCAAAGGAATCTTAATTAAAAAAGCTTATTATAAAATCCAAGACTATGTTGACGATAAAGATGTATGGCGCTAATTCATCTCTGCATGTGCGGCTTCCCTGGCAACTTGCGCTGTGCAAGTGTGTGTACCTCATTTTACACTAATAGTAAAAACTCAATTTTCTTTTGCATTGTATAGAATCTCTGTATACCTTGCATTATATAAACTTCTCAGCCGATTATTACTATTGTAACCGAGTCCTTGTAAGCTAAACCATTGTTGAAAAGAGTGTCCATGGAGTTTCTTGCCGGTTCTTCTCCATGAGACCCACTTTTTGGAACCGTGCAACTAGACGTTTCATAAGAGCCTGCAAAGGCCTATTTGAAATAAAAAACTTTTGATTTTGATTTTAGAAGATTTTTCTTGTTCCGTGGTTAGAATGAAGAACTAATTTTGTATTCTGGTCAATAAGTAAACTACATATGAAGCGCAATACACACTTATTAAATTGTTCTTATCGTAAATGTGCGCTTAAAATAAGGAATAGTAACAACTAAATTTTTTATTCAAAATTACACTTAGAACTTAGTGACTTTTACTTTGAACCAACGATATAATACCTCATACTCTTTTACGGATAACAAAATCAGACCCCAATTTAAAAATTGAATATCGAAGGCTGATAACGCACTGTACACACAACCTGAAAAAGATGATCAATAAAATAGACAGAAATGTGTGCTACGGGCCCAATGGTGAACGGATGTTTTTGATGAATTTATGCTGATTTTTTTTTAAAAAAATCAGCATAAATTTTTTAAAGTTTTATGAAATTTCCGCACACTATTTTTCGTTGAATGTTATCGCGTTCTCACTCACTCGTTAGCGGTAGAGGTATGCGCTGCATGAAACAAAAAGCTTTTCAACCATGCTCGCGTTGACGATAGACGAACCGGGAAGGGTCCCTCTTAAGTAGCCATGCGCAGAATGTGTCACTGAAATGAAAAGATATGTATATATCTTTTCGTCACCGTGAACTATATCACTCTTTTAGTTCAGTAGTTCAGTCTAGTTCAGTTGCTCACTATTACCGGTGCGTACTGTTGAACTAAAATGTCACATATCATGTCACTAAATGTATCACCGGTAGTTAGAATCAGAGTGAGTGAAACAGAAAATTATTTCAGTACAACGGAGCTCGAGCGTGAGAAGTGATCATAATCGTGCTAATTCGTGTTTTGTCGGGAAAGTTCGGTTCCACCCATTCTGCGTCGTTCGCAGAATTAGTGAACTAACTGAACTACTGAACTAGATGAATTGTAACTGAACTAGAGAAAGAAGGATATATATAAATGAACTAGTCCAATTGAAGGATTCATTCGTGAACGACACATGGCTACTCTTAAGTAGTTTTATAGTTTTAAGAGAGTGGATTTATGCGAAGAATAATCATCTAGATCCTATTCTAGTACAAAATAAAAAAAAATCAAAAGATGTGTTGCAGCAAACATTGCATTGATTCATAGTAGGTACTCTTATTGATCTGAGAGTTTACTTAATTAATACAATACTTGAGGCTGTGTGAAGTTGGCACCCGACTTTTGAAAATATGGGTTTTTTTGGGTTTGTTTGATAGATTTAGGTAAGTAGTGGATAGTAGTGAAGTTAACTTCGTTTGTAGTAGTGCAAGAAATTTAAAAAAAAAAATAAAAAAAAATGTCATCCCCCCAAATTACAAAAAAAAATATTTTCCGGGTGTTATGTATAGGAAATCGTTAGTAGTTGATTGTAGTGATATTTTTTTCGTTTGTAGTAAAATAGAAAAAATTTAAAAAAATATTTTTGTTCTGGAATTTTTTCCAATACAAAAACTACAACGTAAATTAATTTCAAAGCCTATACGAACACTACTAACGAACTGAAATTGACTAAGAAACGTTGGTAGAGGTTTGTAGTACAATAATATTCAATTGTAAAACAGAATTTGATTAAAAGCGATTCAGTTGTAAATAAGTTGTTAAATCTTATTGGAATTTGGTTTGAACTCATTTTGACTGAATAACTTCCTTTCAAACATTCCTACAATTACTACAAACGCTGAAAATGATTGAGAAACGTTCGTAGAGGTTTGTAGTGGAAGAATTTTCGATTGTAGTTGAACAAAAGTTGATTAATAGCGTATCGAAGGAAAATGAAATTATTAATCATATTGGAATTTTGTTTGGACTCATTTCGACTGAATAACTTCATTTTAAACATTCCTACAATTACTAAAAACGCTTAAAATGACAGAGAAACGTTCGCAGAGGTTTGTAGTGGAAGAATTTTCGATTGTAGTTGAACAAAAGTTGATTAATAGCGTATCGAAGGAAAATTAAATTATTAATCATATTGGAATTTTGTTTGGACTCATTTCGACTGAATAACTTCATTTTAAACATTCCTACAATTACTACAAACGCTGAAAATGACTGAGAAACGTTCGCAGAGGTTTGTAGTGGAAGAATTTTCGATTGTAGTTGAACAAAAGTTGATTAAAAGCGATTAGAAGGAAATTGCAATGATTAATCATATTGGAATTTAGTTGTGACTCATTTCGACTGAATAACTTCCTTTCAAACATTCCTACAATTACTACAAACGCTTAAAATAACAGAGAAACGTTCGCAGAGGTTTGTAATGGAAGAATTTTCGATTGTAGTTGAACAAAAGTTGATTAATAGCGTATCGAAGGAAAATGAAATTATTAATCATATTGGAATTTTGTTTGGACTCATTTCGACTGAATAACTTCCTGTCAAAGATTCCTACAATTACTACAAACGATGAAAATGATTGACAAACGTTCGCAGAGGTTTGTAGTGGAAGAATTTTCGATTGTGGTTGAACAGAAGTTGATTAATAGCGTATCGAAGAAAAATGAAATTATTAATCTTATTGGAATTTTGTTTGGACTCATTTCGACTGAATAACTTCCTTTCAAAGATTCCTACAATTACTACAAACGATGAAAATGATTGAGAAACGTTCGCAGAGGTTTGTAGTGGAAGAATTTTCGATTGTAGTTGAACAGAAGTTGATTAAAAACGATCAAGATGAAAATAAATTGATAAATCTTATTGGAATGTGGTTTGGACTCATTTCGACTGAATAACTTCATTTTAAACATTCCTACAATTACTACAAACGCTTAAAATGACAGAGAAACGTTCGCAGAGGTTTGTAGTGGAAGAATTTTCGATTGTAGTTGAACAAAAGTTGATTAATAGCGTATCGAAGGAAAATTAAATTATTAATCATATTGGAATTTTGTTTGGACTCATTTCGACTGAATAACTTCATTTTAAACATTCCTACAATTACTACAAACGCTGAAAATGACTGAGAAACGTTCGCAGAGGTTTGTAGTGGAAGAATTTTCGATTGTAGTTGAACAAAAGTTGATTAAAAGCGATTAGAAGGAAATTGCAATGATTAATCATATTGGAATTTAGTTGTGACTCATTTCGACTGAATAACTTCCTTTCAAACATTCCTACAATTACTACAAACGCTTAAAATAACAGAGAAACGTTCGCAGAGGTTTGTAATGGAAGAATTTTCGATTGTAGTTGAACAAAAGTTGATTAATAGCGTATCGAAGGAAAATGAAATTATTAATCATATTGGAATTTTGTTTGGACTCATTTCGACTGAATAACTTCCTGTCAAAGATTCCTACAATTACTACAAACGATGAAAATGATTGACAAACGTTCGCAGAGGTTTGTAGTGGAAGAATTTTCGATTGTGGTTGAACAGAAGTTGATTAATAGCGTATCGAAGAAAAATGAAATTATTAATCTTATTGGAATTTTGTTTGGACTCATTTCGACTGAATAACTTCCTTTCAAAGATTCCTACAATTACTACAAACGATGAAAATGATTGAGAAACGTTCGCAGAGGTTTGTAGTGGAAGAATTTTCGATTGTAGTTGAACAGAAGTTGATTAAAAACGATCAAGATGAAAATAAATTGATAAATCTTATTGGAATTTGGTTTGGACTCATTTCGACTGAATAACTTCCGATCAAACATTCCTACAGTCCTCGATCTCAATCCAGATCCAATTTTCAAAGAAGCCATGAGGGGCCTTCAAGAATCTTTAAGTCAAACAGCAGAAATCTACTTAAAAAAAAACAAGAAGCGAGTGTTGCTTTTGTAAAGGAAGTAACATTAAAAAGACTGTTAGTGGAGGAAACCACATTTTTCTTAATCTGGAGGCCGCCGAAATTGAGTTGCTTGCCGCACGGCGTGGTCTAGCGAATTGCAGGAAAGAATTCACACTTTCAGAAATACCTGAATATCTAAATTACTGCGATCGACAGTACAGATTGGTTTCAGCGATTATTTTTGTAGCTGGGCATTACTATGCTTGTATAAAACGTGCATCTGGTACATGGGAAGAGCATAATGATCTTTGTTCATCGCAAAGAGTAATGGTGATTACCAAACGAGAAGTACTGAAGCTACGTCGAACCCCCTTGCTATTCTACGTCCAAATTTAATATTTATGATATTTTAAAAAATGAGATTTTTGGCGGGAGTTCTGGCTGCAGCTGAAACTGATACAACTACAATCGAAAATTCTTCTGCTACAAACCTCTGCGAACGTTTCTCAGTCATTTTCAGCGTTTGTAGTAATTGTAGGAATGTTTGATCGGAAGTTATTCAATCGAAATGAGTCCAAACCAAATTCCAATAAGATTTATCAATTTATTTTCATCTTGATCGTTTTTAATCAACTTCTGTTCAACTACAATCAAAAATCCTTCCACTACAAACCTCTGCGAACGTTTCTCAATCATTTTCAGCGTTTGTAGTAATTGTAGGAATGTTTGAAAAGAAGTTATTCAATCGAAATGAGTCCAAACCAAATTCCAATAAGATTTATCAATTTATTTTCATCTTGATCGTTTTTAATCAACTTCTGTTCAACTACAATCAAAAATCCTTCCACTACAAACCTCTGCGAACGTTTCTCAGTCATTTTAAACGTTTGTAGTAATTGTAGGAATGTTTGAAAAGAAGTTATTCAGTCAAAATGAGTCACAACTAAATTCCAATATGATGAATAATTTCATTTTCATCTTGATCGTTTTTAATCAACTTCTGTTCAACTACAATCAAACATTCTTCCACTACAAACCTCTGCGAACGTTTCTCAATCATTTTCAGCGTTTGTAGTAATTGTAGGAATGTTTGAAAAGAAGTTATTCAGTCAAAATGAGTCACAACCAAATTCCAATATGATGAATAATTTCATTTTCATCTTGATCGTTTTTAATCAACTTCTGTTCAACTACAATCAAAAATTCTTCCACTACAAACCTCTGCGAACGTTTCTCAATCATTTTCAGCGTTTGTAGTAATTGTAGGAATGTTTGAAAGGAAGTTATTCAGTCGAAATGAGTCACAACCAAATTCCAATATGATTAATCATTGCAATTTCCTTCTAATCGCTTTTAATCAACTTTTGTTCAACTACAATCATAAATTCTTCCACTACAAACCTCTGCGAACGTTTCTCAGTCATTTTAAACGTTTGTAGTAAGTAATTGTAGGAATGTTTGATCGGAAGTTATTCAGTCGAAATGAGTCACAACCAAATTCCAATATGATTAATAATTTCATTTTCCTTCTAATGGCTTTTAATCAACTTTTGTTCAACTACAATCGAAAATTCTTCCACTACAAACCTCTGCGAACGTTTCTCAATCATTTTCAGCGTTTGTAGTAATTGTAGGAATGTTTGATCGGAAGTTATTCAGTCGAAATGAGTCCAAACCAAATTCCAATAAGATTTATCAATTTATTTTCATCTTGATCGTTTTTAATCAACTTCTGTTCAACTACAATCAAAAATTCTTCCACTACAAACCTCTGCGAACGTTTCTCAGTCATTTTCAGCGTTTGTAGTAATTGTAGGAATGTTTGAAAGGAAGTTATTCAGTCGAAATGAGTCCAAACCAAATTCCAATAAGATTTATCAATTTATTTTCATCTTGATCGTTTTTAATCAACTTCTGTTCAACTACAAACGAAAATTCTTCCACTACAAACCTCTGCGAACGTTTCTCAGTCTTTTCAGCGTTTGTAGTAATTGTAGGAATGTTTGAAAGGAAGTTATTCAGTCGAAATGAGTCACAACCAAATTCCAATATGATTAATAATTTTATTTTCCTTCTAATATGATTAATCATTGCAATTTCCTTCTAATCGCTTTAATCAACTTTTGTTCAACTACAATCATAAATTCTTCCACTACAAACCTCTGCGAACGTTTCTCAGTCATTTTAAACGTTTGTAGTAAGTAATTGTAGGAATGTTTGATCGGAAGTTATTCAGTCGAAATGAGTCACAACCAAATTCCAATATGATTAATAATTTCATTTTCCTTCTAATGGCTTTTAATCAACTTTTGTTCAACTACAATCGAAAATTCTTCCACTACAAACCTCTGCGAACGTTTCTCAATCATTTTCAGCGTTTGTAGTAATTGTAGGAATGTTTGATCGGAAGTTATTCAGTCGAAATGAGTCCAAACCAAATTCCAATAAGATTTATCAATTTATTTTCATCTTGATCGTTTTTAATCAACTTCTGTTCAACTACAATCAAAAATTCTTCCACTACAAACCTCTGCGAACGTTTCTCAGTCATTTTCAGCGTTTGTAGTAATTGTAGGAATGTTTAAAATGAAGTTATTCAGTCGAAAAGAGTCCAAACAAAATTCCAATATGATTAATCATTGCAATTTCCTTCTAATCGCTTTTAATCAACTTTTGTTCAACTACAATAAAAAATTCTTCCACTACAAACCTCTGCGAACGTTTCTCAGTCATTTTAAACGTTTGTAGTAATTGTAGGAATGTTTGAAAAGAAGTTATTCAGTCAAAATGAGTCACAACCAAATTCCAATATGATGAATAATTTCATTTTCATCTTGATCGTTTTTAATCAACTTCTGTTCAACTACAATCAAAAATTCTTCCACTACAAACCTCTGAGAACGTTTCTCAATCATTTTCAGCGTTTGTAGTAATTGTAGGAATGTTTGATCGGAAGTTATTCAGTCGAAATGAGTCCAAACCAAATTCCAATAAGATTTATCAATTTATTTTCATCTTGATCGTTTTTAATCAACTTCTGTTCAACTACAATCAAAAATTCTTCCACTACAAACCTCTGCGAACGTTTCTCAATCATTTTCAGCGTTTGTAGTAATTGTAGGAATGTTTGAAAGGAAGTTATTCAGTCGAAATGAGTCACAACCAAATTCCAATATGATTAATAATTTTATTTTCCTTCTAATCGCTTTTAATCAACTTTTGTTCAACTACAATCGAAAATTCTTCCACTACAAACCTCTGCGAACGTTTCTCAGTCATTTTCAGCGTTTGTAGTAATTGTAGGAATGTTTGAAAGGAAGTTATTCAGTCGAAATGAGTCCAAACCAAATTCCAATAAGATTTATCAATTTATTTTCATCTTGATCGTTTTTAATCAACTTCTGTTCAACTACAAACGAAAATTCTTCCACTTCAAACCTCTGCGAACGTTTCTCAGTCTTTTCAGCGTTTGTAGTAATTGTAGGAATGTTTGAAAGGAAGTTATTCAGTCGAAATGAGTCACAACCAAATTCCAATATGATTAATAATTTTATTTTCCTTCTAATAGCTTTTAATCAACTTTTGTTCAACTACAATCGAAAATTCTTCCACTACAAACCTCTGCGAACGTTTCTCAGTCATTTTCAGCGTTTGTAGTAATTGTAGGAATGTTTGAAAGGAAGTTATTCAGTCGAAATGAGTCCAAACCAAATTCCAATAAGATTTATCAATTTATTTTCATCTTGATCGTTTTTAATCAACTTCTGTTCAACTACAAACGAAAATTCTTCCACTACAAACCTCTGCGAACGTTTCTCAGTCTTTTCAGCGTTTGTAGTAATTGTAGGAATGTTTAAAATGAAGTTATTCAGTCGAAATGAGTCCAAACAAAATTCCAATAAGATTTAACAATTTATTTACAACTGAATCACTTTTAATCAAATTCTGTTTTACAATTGAATATTATTCTACTGCAAACCTCTACCAACGTTTCTTAGTCAATTTCAGTTCGTTAGTAGTGTTCGTATAGGCTTTGAAATTAATTTACGTTGTAGTTTTTGTATTGGAAAAAATTCGAGAATAAAAATATTTTTTTAAATTTTTTCTATTTTACTACAAACGAAAAAAATATCACTACAATCAACTACTAACGATTTCCTATATATAACACCCGGAAAATATTATTTTTTGTAATTTGGGGGGATGACATTTTTTTTGATTATTTTTTTTTTATTTCTTGCACTACTACAAACGAAGTTAACTTCACTACTATCCACTACTTACCTAAATCTATCAAACAAACCCAAAAAAACTCATATTTTCAAAAGTCGGGTGCCAACTTCACACAGCCAATACTTGAAGGCTTGTTGATTCCGTTGAAACTCAGTCTTATAATATCCTGTGGTCACTTCATTGACGCATCTATGAGCAATAATTATTGGATCAAACCTGTTTACGACTAATGATGTATGAATCAAATAAATTTTAAATTCCTGGTGTCATTTTCTGTAAACGTATGAGTTAGGACGAATAAATATAGAACCATACAATAGTTCTATATTATATTTATTCAATAAAACCGTAAACCGGTAAACCGATGATATCAAAATGGTCTAAATTTGTAAATATATATGTTATCAAAATAATATTGATGGCTACAATATTATGTAGGTCTGTGTCCAAAATCGAAAAGGCGCTATAATTGGGGACCTCTATTAAACCAATAAGTGGTTCCTATGATTAGAAGTGGAGGTATCTATTGTAATATAATGAGGTTTATCAATATCCATGTACATACATGTAGTTATACATACTTCTATTCTAATCTAAATTCTAAACCAATCTGAAAGAAAATTCTAAACAACAACATAATATTTACAGCGAGGACACTTCCAAACTCCCATATATTAAGCACAATTTACATTCTATATACGCGGCCAAAACTTCCTCGACTATTGAACACGTGTTGACGTATTTGGTGCTCATCAAATACGGAAACACCGATTCATTGCACCCAGCGTCCGGTTGGATTATTGTCTATGATTGCGTTGTCTATGCTTCCCGTACGGTTATGGCGCGTAAACTGACAGATGTAATGGCGGCTGGAATAATTACAGTACCTATCCGGAGTTGACTTAAAATACGTTATAATATGTAACATAGTATATATATTTGAGGCAATCTTCTCAAGGTACCGTACTTCGTACCAAAAACATAACCCTTCTAGGATCACTTCGTTGTCCGTCTTTCAATACAATTTTTCTCAGGAACGCGTGGAGGTATCAAGTTGAAAGTACTCAGGTTATCCCTTGCAGCAAAGAAAAGATCAAACTTCTAAGTTGATGCAATCAAAAGATACGGCCGTTTATGCCGCATATTTTGACAATCGCAAGGGAATCAAAACCTATAGGGTACTTCCCGTTGACCTATAATCATGAAATTTGACATGAAGCAATTTCTAAATTATTATAAAGCAAGTGTTTAACTATTGTACCAACGAGTAAGTTAATCAAAATTATAGTCAATTTCTTATAAATTTTGGTAAGTTTAATTTTATTTGAGTTCTCAGCATAAATCATAACTCAGCTTCAATCAATTGATAAATCTAGATGCATTTTTGTAGTTCTTTTGTAGAACTATTGAACTGCGCCCAACAATGCTATGATTTTTTCAACAATTTGCTTCATTGAACGAATTGAATTATTCACTCTTTACATCTTTCATTCACCGGCATTTCAGATCGTATATCATCTGGATTATTTGGTTTATTTCAGGGTTATAAATGTGCCATTTATTAGTGATATAGGTATATACTTTTTAATGTAAGATATCGACAGACGACTGTGAGGTTTACTTGATGGTAGGTGATACCTCAGCTACAGGTCATCAGTCAAATGATCTCGATCAAATATCGATCCTTATAGGATCCAAATACTGAAGAAAATTTTCGCAATTTACGTCACGACTTTGCTATGGCGACAGCTTCTTTACTGGGTTGGAATTTCGGTATTCTTCCCCCCTGTAATCCGTCCCGATTGACCGCTTGATCAAGCGCTACAAATGGCAATGGATTGGCCACACACTCTGAAGCAATCCTGGCCATATATCGAGGCAAGGTCTTGGCTGGAATCCCCAAGGAAATCGAAAGCGTGGTCCGTCCTAAACAGACTTGGCGACGGACTGTCATTGCAGAGGCGAAGGCTTGGGAAGACTTGGAGCGAAGGGAAGAGGGTAGCTCAAGACAGAGCGGGCTGGTGGTACATGCCTCTGCCCTATTTAGGGCACATAGGACCTTAAGTAATGGGAATACCATGTTTCTCGGAGCGAAAGTGCGACCTTTCGGAAAGCAAAGTGTTACTAAACGCGCCAATAAGTCAAAATATACGTTCTTTTGTTCATGATAACAGCAATTGTTGTATTGTTCGAATGATAACGAATGAAGGTCAGTTTAATTAACATATTATTTATTGAAATGTTATCGAATATGTGTTTATGTTTACTATGTTATTTGAGAGAACCTTGACCAGTTCCATGGCTGAGTTCGTGATGCGTTTAGCATCGTTGTCGCTGGGTTCGGTCAAATATTTTGTTGGCCGTAGGAAACAACCATTAATCTATACTAATATTATAAAGAGGTATTTGTAAGGTTGTAGAGGATAATCCCCGGAATTACTGAACCTTGTTACCAAGTCTACTCGGTTAGTCTAGCTACTAGTATCTAAAGTCTTATGTCCGAAATTTGACAGATTTGTTTGGTGATATAGTTCCAACTTTCCTGTCATATTGAATTCTATGTACTGTACACAAAAATAAATAGCTTTCTATTGGTGAAAGAATTTTTAAAATAGTAGTTTTTGAGTTAAATCCTAACAAACAAACAAATAAACAAAGAAATCTTTCCTCTTTATAATATAAGTATAGAATAATAAATCTAAATATCAAGATTTTATATAAAAAAACACGTAATTTTATTAATTATGCCCTCATTAGCATTTACATACAATAGAAAGCGTCTATGATATAAGGTTTCCTTTTTTATTTTTTTTCAAACCTATTAACCTCATGCGTAGTTTGGAAAATAATAACTGCCTTCCACGATCTTCAGTCGTCGTGTTAGTATAAGAGATAGTCTAAATACCTCGTTTTTGATATTTAGAAAATGAAAAGCCATTGGGAAATACATCCATAGCCTAATTCTTCCTGTGCAGTTGGGTAACTAGCGCGCGGACTTGTTTAATTTACGTTGCGAAATAACTTTATTAAGATATCTCACTAACATTCTAGTGCTGTTTTACTTCCCCCGTGGTTCAATGCGTTACTTAGTTGCGTCTAGTGCCGGGTGCCGTCAATTTTGGGTTGATGCCTGGGAAAACAAAATAAAAAATAGTTTTGTCGAGCTCGGCACAAATTGTAAAATAAACAGTGAAACAGACACAGAACTGTTTGCCGTGGAGACACTACATTTTAAAGGTTTTTTTGTTGAAGAAGTTTTTATTTAAAAAGTGACATTTTGACTGCTCTGTAGAGTCTTCTTTCTACTAACGAGTATCATCTTTAAATAAAATACTTTTTATCGGATTAAAAACGAGATTTATTATTTATATGTATTATCGTCTTGAAATATGAGCGTAGGTACTGTATGACGTGCAGTAAGGTCGTAAAAATTGAAAATTATATTTACATTTTAATTGGAGCGTTTACATTCCATCTCTTATTGTCGAGCACCATAGTATTGATTTACATTCAAACTGATGCCCGTAGATGGATTACCATAGACAATTTTATATCAGAGCATTGATCAATAGGTACTATCAATCTAACTTCTTCCGTCAGTTAATTAAAGAAACTCGATTACCTTTTATTCGATTCTTACGTCTTTGTATTTCTGCACAACACTACAATTTTCTTTAAAATAAAGTGTGGTCTATTGTGGGAACATAGAATGATCTATTTTTAGATTGCTCAATATAGCTCATAAGGGTACTTTTATTGGGATATTTTGGGGAAAAGGCTGTTAAAAATACTGAGACTTGCCAATGCACATGATAAGTAGGTACTTGTTTTATTTGAAAATAGCAAATGAGGATCTCTTTCTCCGTGTCCTCAGCATCCTTCGTGACTAAATAGTATGGGTGATGTATAAATTCAACACTAGAAGTACTGCTTTCGAATCCCGGGGTAACAAGATTTTTTAAAAATGTTTCTGTCAGGCCGATAACTTTTCTGTAAAGAAAAATTCAACTTTAAATATAAATAACATTATGGTATTTTCCATATATCCTTGGGTAATGAACCACCCTTCATAGATGGATTTACGAATACTCGAAGTAAAAAATAGGTCGACAGCGCATCATTGACTTTTGTTCTGTGGCTGAGGTATCACCTACCATCAAGTGAACCTCAAATCAACGGTACTACTGTATATTCGCGATGACATAACATTCCGACTACTCACGCGCAAATTGAATCTGATTGATGCGTATGGGACACGCTCGCAGAATACCAACGCATGTCACGTATCATTTTACAATTAAAATTGTATTGCTGTGACTTGCTGTTCGAAGTCAAACGAGCCGACGGACGCGATGGGTCATTATAATTTACTAGCTGACCCGGCAATCGTTGTTTTGCCATGTAAATAATTTCTAAAACGCAGGGGTTGGTAATAGAAGAGTGAAAATACAGAGGTTATATGTATTTTAAATGCCACATAATAAAAAAATAAAAAATTTTTTTTTGGGGCGGACATCCCTTATCACTTAGGGGTTTGAAAGATGCCGATTCTCAGACTTACTGAATATGCATAAAAAATTTCATAAGAATCGGTCGAGCCGTTTCGGAGGAGTATGGGAACGAACATTGTGATACGAGAATTTTATATATTAGATAAAATATCACTTTGCTCCATGCAAGGAAGAATGCGGTTACCAAGTGAAAGCAGTAGATGATCAACCTTCTATGCTCTGCCTGACAGATTTTTTTAACATTTTTTGTTCAGTGTGCTCTGGACTCGAACTCGGGACTTCCGGTGCTAAACAACACATTACATACACGTTATAAATGTAATGTTTCCAATAACCTTTAAATGGGCCGACGAGGAGATTTTATTGAAGACCTTCTCGTGGGAATTGAATTCAACTCGTGATTGTAAAGGAAATCGTATTAATGTAAAACAATATGTACATTGTACATCTATATATATATATATATATATATAAAAGAAAGTTGTGTTAGTTACACCATTTATAACTCAAGAACGGCTGTACCGATTTTAACGATATCTTATTTGTTGGATTCCTCTATGTCGGGAATAAGATATAGGCTATTAAAATATTGGAAAAAAAATCAGGAAAAAAATATATGCATAAAATTAATTATAAAATAAATTAGATTCGTAACTCCGCCATCTTGACAGTGACGTCATGCATTCTTAGCTTTTTTGGAATAACAGATGTCTACTGCAAATCAGTGACATATTAGACAATTATAGTGGGTAAATGGGCATATTCAAATAAGAATAATTATATAATTTCGAAGCCAAAATTGTGGCAGAACAACGTCTGCGGGGTCCACTAGTTGATTATAATAATAAAAAATATACAGATAAATAAAGGTAAATTAAAAATACGCATTCCAATTTCAAACGGTACTATTTTTGAGGTTAAGTTTCAAGACGGAGCTGGCAACACTGTCGCAACTCGCCGGGCGCTCCGGGACGCGGGCAGCGCGCAGCCTCCGCGTTATCGAACGGCCGCGCCCACGTGGCTTTCACGTGAAGCCGGCTACATTTCATTGCGTACATTTTTTAAATTTTAAACTTGTTTTTTTTTCTTTCCATTATTGTTCACACTCACACAGCCATTCTGGAACACCGAACACGTGTGTATTACACATCGTTAGTGGAAAAGCAAAACTGCTTAAGCGCCAATTTCTTCAAAATATATCAATACTATATTTCTATTTATGAGAACCTAGGCCTCATTAGGCATTTTCCACAAGTATAATTTTGGTACTTTTGACGATATACATAATTTTGTTTTTAAGCTTCTTGCCGGCTCTTCTCGGTCGGAGCAACATTTCGAACTACTTAGTTGTAAAAGTTTACTTGAATAAAGTAATATTTGAATGTGGTTTTCACGCAACGCCTCCTGAATATTAAAATGATTCGTACAGTGCCAGTTGGTTTATTTGGTTGACCATTTCTTGTCTTAACGGTATGTATGTATATAGTATATACAAAGCTTATTCTATTTTTTAAACCTTATATAGTACATTGCTTTATTTCGTGATTTAAATAGTATGTACTCATCTAATTCTATCGCAATAGTCTATTTTCCTATTTTAAATACATACCTATATCGTTAGAGTTTGGGATATTAAGTATGGTCACAAGGCCATAAAAGGAGTAAGCACTCGCAATCAAACTCGGACGGATACACATCGTCAATGCGTCCGACGCTATTCATTACTCACACCAACTCCAGGATTTAGGACGCTTTTAACTTTAATCTTTCATATAAAGTTGAGTATTATTTGTAGCAAGAGCAAAAAGAACTAAAGATCTTAGCTAAAGGTTTAGATTTTAAATAAAGAATATTGTTTTCTATTTTTAAAAACAATTGTGTATTGCTTGTAACTTAAAGATTCGTATAAAGTTGAGTATTATTTGTAGCTTCTGCAAAATAAAAACTAAAGATCTTAGCTAAAGTTTATGATTTTAAATAAAGAATGTGGTATTCTATTTTTAAAAACAATTGTGTATTGCTTTTAACTTAAAGATTCGTATAAAGTTGAGTATTATTTGTAGCTACTGCAAAAAAAAAACTAAAGATCTTAGCTAAAGTTTTAGATTTTAAATAAAGAATGTTATTTCTTTTTTTAAAAACAATTGTGTTTTCGTAATTTTGAATTCAAATTAGGAATTTAAAATTGTATGTATTGTTTACAAAATAAGATAACAGATAATAATTATGTCTGAGGGGAACATATTCGTCAGACGTAATTTCGAAAGATCGGGCATTGTAATAAGTTTTGAATCGTCAATAAATTGCAGACTATCGCAATTCGTGACCTAGAAATGAGGCGTGCCAAGTGGGCGTGTGGCTGATATTCAGTTTTGATTCGTTTTGTTATCGTATTAATCTTTGATAAAACTGTTGGACTGTGAGTTGGTAAATAGGTACTTAATTTGCTCGTTAAAATGATCTTTATTAAAAAAATTGAGGGATGACGAATTGCTTCTAAAATGGTCTGTGAAATAGATATTCAAGTATGTATTAAATTGATTTAAAAAAAATAGTGATGTGCTGATGTTTATCGAGTAAAAAGAATTATGTTATATATATAGTTATATAGTTACAATTATTATTTTACGTTTTTTTTTTATGTCAGATATCGACAGACGAGCATGAGGTTCACTTGATGGTAGGTGATACCTCAGCCACAGAACATCAGTCAATGATGCGCTGTCGACCTAATTTTTTACTTCGAGCATTCGGAAATCCATAGACTGAAACCGAAACGCGCAATATGCACTTCACGGCTTTTCCATCTATGAGCGGTGGTTCGTTACCCGGTCGGAATTTAGATATTCCTCCCACCTGATCAATGCCCGAAGTTACCAGACGTGGGGAAAGCATGCTTACAGAAAATTATAAGCATGAGCTCCCAGTGGGAATCGAACCCACGACCCATCGATGCGCACGGCAGGTGTTCTACCGAACGCGCCAACGAGCCCGTCAAAACGTTAATACTAAGATCGCTGATATATGTTTAATAATAGAATGATCAAAGTAACTTACCTGTAAGTGAACTTCGATCATTATTATACGAAGTTAACGCCTCGTCTGTTATAACTATGTAGTTTATGCGCATTTCGCATCAACATCCACGCCTTTAAATAATTAATCTGGGAAAATAAAAAGTGTATATCTGGCCGCACTATATCTGTAGCTGTGGCAACACTGAGCTCTGACATTCATTTAGTTTAAAGAATAATATATAAGAATTTTTATTATTGTTGAGCTGGGTTGGGTATAACTGCAAGGGAGGGTTGCACAGACGAGGCGTTAACTTCGTATAATAATGATCGAAGTTCACTTACAGGTAAGTTACTTTGATCATTCTATTATACTCGTTAACGCCTCGTCTGTTATAACTATGTAGATGTTAAAAGAAGTTCGAAACAATAATAAAAATTTATAATCATAGTGCGTTTTATTTTCCACTTTAATATAGTATTACACATGGATCTAATTGCCATATCTTAGTAATCATCCTGCAGTAGACTTAATTAAGAGAATGTTAAGTCCTTATTGATAAGCAGTAGTAGATAATAGGTTTTATGATTTGATTTAAGTCATTTTGTAACTTCCAAATAATCACAGTGTTAGATAAATGTTTTTGTTTGTTTAAAAACTATTCACAGTTATAGTTTTACTTGTTTGGAGTAGTCTAAATCTAATGAGAATGTTTGTAACGTGGTCAATACAAGTAATATTATTTATATATTATTATTTCTTAATTAAACCTTTAGTTAATATAATTACCTATGTTGGAGTTTGTATATAATATAATAACCTAGGGTAAAAGGTTTTTAATATAAATAAATACAATACTTGGATCCCAAGTTTAACTTTAGGTCTAAGTTTAAGTATACCTTTGAAAATATCTCCATAAATATTTGTTATTGCTTAGATCTGTATTTAATTACAACACAAGGCAGAACTTATATTATTAAGTATACCATAAGTTGGTGCAATTTTAAATTTGTCAGAAATTTAAAAATAACATAATATACTGATTATAACAGCAAATTGAAATCATTTTTATGAAAGAATACACATAATTGTTTATTATATGATCTATATTGTTGCATACTTTTATATACAGAATACTTTTTCTTGGCCAATGAACTTAATATAATGTTAAATAGATTCTAAAGAGTATTTGAAATTATTATCATACATATTTATATTGCTGATAATTAATTTTATCTGCAATTAGTATATGATTTTATGCAGAGGGTGAGTTGTTTTGAAAGATAATGAAATAAATTATGCCTTTAAATAAATAAAAAAATATTTATTTCAGAATCTAACAGGGCATTGAAAAATTTAGTACCAAGCTAATAAGGGCTTTTCCAATATAATAAAAATATCCTCTGCTTTCAGTTGGAATGCATAGAATTTTACTTCTTTCCATGAAATTGTAAATATATCAATGGACTTACAACCTGGTTTACTATGCCATGAAACAAATTTGTTTACACTTTTTGTTTGGCTTTAGTAGCAAAGTAGTCTATTTCTGATCTAACTAAATATAATATATGTATAATATTATTTTAAGCATAATGTGCTAGTTCCCACTCAATTTCAATACATATTTTAGATTGGAATTCGGTTTTAATATTAAGTTCCAATAATTTATATAATGTAGGTACTCTATAAGGCAAAATATATATTTTTCTTAATACACCAAATTTCTTGGTTTATTTAAGTGAGGAACTAACTATACACTGTCCATTTTATTAACGGAAGCTATTGCAATATAATATATATATAAGTATAGACAATAATTTGCAAAACAAATATTTATGATCTCTTGAATCTTCAGTGAGCTTGAAGTTAGTGAGTTCAAAAATAACCTCAGTGGTTATGCTCATTTTGGCATCATAATTTCCATGAGATTTTAAAATAATTACATAATATTTATATTGTCCTAAAATTTTAGTATATAAATAACAATATGGTATAGTACAAATTGATACAAGAGAACTTAAGAGTGATACAATTTTTCCTCTTTTTGTTGTTTGGAAGACTAAGTGTAAAATGTTTACTATTTAAAATAAATCCCAAACGACTGTTAGGAATTCATTTGCTTTTTTCAAAATTGATAATAAATCTAAATGATTCTAAATGCTCACAAGCAATTTTAACATTTATTCTACATTTGCTTTCAGAATGTGATTAATATAAATTAAAGGATAATTTGTTTTGATCCTAAATTATAATTATATTTACATATGTATATAATATGAGGTACTGTAGAAATTACAAGAAATAATATGTTGAACTCATAATTCTTTGGCAAAGTTAAATATCATTTAAACTGCCATATAATAATTTTTATTTGAGAAATTTAATGAATTTCTAATACCTTCAAGTTTAAAATATGTGTTTGGAAGAATTATATTTAGTTGTTTTAATTGAAGCATAGAAGATCCCTCTGGTTTTGGTACAATAAACATTTCAAATAGATATTGGTCACAATAATAATAATATATTATGTTAATGCACCTATTTTAAATTATTATATTTGGCTATATTGGTGTCAATTGTAGCAGTAGAGAAAACATTGAGTCTGCTGGCATAACTTGCCGCTACTTGTAGTGAATTTTCTGTGATGGCTTTGTGTGCAAATCCTACTCTTTTCTTTTTTCTTATCAGCGATTAATATGGGTGATTTTTGATCTTGCTGTTGTTGGTTGGCTTGTATCTTCCTTTACGCGATTTGCCCCCCCCCCCCTCATGTTTCCTATTCCAGGACAGGTCAGGGGTAAAAGATTTTAGTTATTTTGATGCTTGTAGAATAGACTTAGTTTCTTTAATTTCTTTAGCTACATTTTACCCAAATAGTTTATCAGTTTTTTATTTTTTTAAATATCATATATTTCTTTACATCTGTTAAAATCACTGCACACCTAATCAGTGATTCCTTTGGTGTACATCACACAACACATGGATAGAGTTAGATAGAGGTCTAGCCACTTCATTATCTGATTTAGATAGTACAGTGTCCAATGTTTTGTTTAGCTCACACATGACCACTCTAATCTTTTTATTTGTCATCATTAATGGAAATATTGTTTTAATAATCAATTTTCTTTAAAAATCAGTGATGATATATTGTGTTGCTTCTCTTCAGATTCTCAAAACATTATCCTAATCCTATTAGGAGGACTTCCTTCATCTGAATATTTTTACCAATATAGGCCCTCGTCCTATCACAGAGGTTATATGAATAATACATTACATTAAGTGAATACATTCATTATTAGGATCATGTTTAGGCTGTTCATCCTATTGCAGTGGTCATATGTACATGATACATTACTTTAAATTAATAATTTCATAATTAAACCATGTATAGGTACTCATCCTATCGAAAAAGACCATATGTATATGATACATTTAACATAACATTGAACGAATTATTTTTAGCCATGTATATGTGTTTTTTCTATCGCAAGGGTTCATATGTGTATGATACATTACATAAAGTGAATAATTTCATAATTTTGACCACGTATAGGCGCTCGTCCTATCGCAGGGGTCATATGTTCATGATACATTACATAAAGCAAATAATTTCATAATTTGGACCACGTATAGGCGCCCGTCCTATCGCATGGGTCATATGTGTGTCATACATTGCAGTGAATAATTTCATAATTTGGACCACGTATAGGCGCTCGTCCTATCGCATGGGTCATATGTGTATCACACATTGCAGTAAATAATTTCTTAATTTAGACCACGTATAGGCGCCCGTCCTATCGCATGGGTCATATGTGTGTCATACATTGCAGTGAATAATTTCATAATTTGGACCACGTATAGGCGCTCGTCCTATCACATGGGTCATATGTGTATCACACATTGCAGTAAATAATTTCTTAATTTAGACCACGTATAGGCGCCCGTCCTATCGCATGGGTCATATGTGTATCACACATTGCAGTAAATAATTTCATAATTTGGACCACGTATAGGCGCCCGTCCTATCGCATGGGTCATATGTGTATCACACATTGCAGTAAATAATTTCGTAATTTGGACCACGTATAGGCGCTCGTCCTATCGCATGGGTCATATGTGTATCACACACTGCAGTAAATAATTTCATAATTTGGACCACGTATAGGCGCTCGTCCTATCGCATGGGTCATATGTGTATCACACATTGCAGTAAATAATTTCATAATTTAGACCACGTATAGGCGCTCGTCCTATCGCATGGGTCATATGTGTATCACACACTGCAGTAAATAATTTCATAATTTGGACCACGTATAGGCGCTCGTCCTATCGCATGGGTCATATATGTATCACACATTGCAGTAAATAATTTCATAATTTAGACCACGTATAGGCGCTCGTCCTATCGCATGGGTCATATGTGTATCACACCTTGCAGTAAATAATTTCATAATTTGGACCACGTATAGGCGCTCGTCTTATCGCAAGGGTCATATGTACATTGAATTGCATTCAGCAAATGATTTCATAATTTGGACCACGTAGAGGCGCTCGTCCTATCGCGAGGGTCACATGTACATGTTATCAATATAACAATATTATAAAATGCAATCATTAATTGAATAATTTCATAAAATTTACCATGTAAATACCATAAGGTATATGCGTTCGTCCTATAATGGCAGTAGTAATTTTGTACATAATGCTTTTTTGTATTACTCTTATTTTATTATTTGACCAAGTATAACCCCTCGTCTTATCGCATATTATCAAATTCAAAATCATTCATCATAGGTCCTTTATAATAATATGTATTTTTACAGTAGGTTAGTTTACCTACGTATCACAAGATCGTTGTCTGCGAACACAGAAAACATCGGTCGCCGGTCATTGTTATTTGTTGTTTGTTGTCACCGGCGTCCATCTTGACGGAACAGTTTGAGTATCAAAAATTTGATACAATAATATATTTATGTGAATGAATTCGAGAATGTATAATAAACTAGGGAACAGTTATGTCCGTTACGTATTAAATTACGTTTGATTGATATTCGATCATGAAACGATTGAAGTTTAATAACATATTTTTGAGGACTCAATCGACTTGAAATTTAATGTAAAAACTTATAACTTACCATAAGATGATAATAAAATAAGCTTTTTTAGCTTCTTTCGTATTTGATTTTTACTTTTCACCATTATTTTTCCTAAAAATAACTTAAGAAACAAAAACATCGTGGCGCGTACAGTGACACGAAAAGTCATAATGAATGTCAGAGCTCAGTGTTGCCACAGCTACAGATATAGTGCGGCCAGATATACACTTTTTATTTTCCCAGATTAATTATTTAAAGGCGTGGATGTTGATGCGAAATGCGCATAAACTACATAGTTATAACAGACGAGGCGTTAACGAGTATAATAAGTTACTGACGACTTCTAGATGAATAACCGAAGACGTCTACATCTTAATTGAGTGGGACTCGGCCTCCTAGACGAAATAGCGACCAACTAACGTCCGGCTGCTACTACTAGGCTGCTAGTTTCAGTGGCATGCTAGTATATGCATATTATTTGTCTAAAAATGTATTATGTACCTACTTGGATACTAATTTTATGTATATCATTGTGATAGATTACTATGAAAACTGATTCTGGTACTCCTGTTTTCGCATTTTTTGTTCGTAAATTCAGACCCACTTCGCTACTTTATTGTATTAAAGTTTACTGGGGCCGAGGTCGAGGGTGCGTTTGAATCGGTTTTTAAGTAATCTATACATATAATAAAAGAGTAGGATCGAAATTACGCTTCACTAAATATTTTTACCAGAAATTAAGAGGGGTGATAAAAGAAGGGTAGCAGAATGCATAAATGCAATTTTTAAGATTCTTGTCTGTCTGTCTGTCTGTCTGTCTGTCTGTTTGTTCACGCTAATCTCCGAAGATACTGAACGGATTTTCATGCAATTTACACAAATATATTAAGTAAAGCCCGGGGCAACATATAGGCTTTGTTTTATCGAAATCGGTTCTCGGAAAGAAAAGTTATCATCATTTAAAAATAATTTTAATGGCACCATATCACCAAATTGCAATGCAAACTGACTCGCGTTGAACTTTTTCGAATTGTCAGATGTCAATCACAGTTTGATATGTAAATGAAATACTTTGATTATTTCGCCATTTCCTATATATGTAATCGTAGAATAGTGGATATGCAGGCCCATTGCGTAACTTCAGATGCGAGTTCGAATCTGAAGTTGGACGGAAATAATTTTTTTGTATTTATATTTATTTTTTTAAAGAACTATATTATAAAAATAGAAAATGTATTATTGAAATATTATATGAAAAATTATTTCTTATGAGATCGTTTATTTCACCTTTTCATCCATCCTTTCTCTACAGAATTACGATTATTCGACATTGCTTTTATTGCTTCTTAAGGACTGCCTTCGTATCTTAGAGGTTTCCGCATTTAGCACCGGAAACCCGAGTGGGAATCCCGGGAAAAGGGAATTTAAAAAAAATGTCTCAAAATGAAAATGATCAATTAAATGAAATAAATAATATATATAATGAATCGAGGTGGATACAGTATCTTCACCACTAATTAAATTTATAAAAAAATAAGTAAATTTCTTTAAAGTCAGGTTCATTTTTTCAACAATGGTTTTTCTATTGAATGAATGTCTAATCATACTTCGAACCCCAATCTCAACCACCATTAAACGTGTCGATAATATGATGCAAAATCAACCGTCAGTGACTAATTTGATAGCTCTTTCCCAAAAGAAATCACCAAGTATAGAGGATGGAGGATATGTCATGTGAAGAAAGCTTGCTCAAAAGCAAACCCCACGCGAACGAAGTCGCGGGCATCAGCTAGTTGTAAATAAAATGAAATGAACGCTGTTTCGGGAATATGAAAAAAGTTTTACATAATATTTTATTTACAGGGGCGAGTCGTTAACAATATTACAAAGTGTAGACTTTGTTATCCATCCAATTTTTGCATTGGGACCCGAAAAGGCAACTCAGACTTACAAAATAATTCTTCAAAATAGGTTCCTTATTTATTGGTTGAAGTACGCTCTAGGACAATTATTGATCTTATCGTCTTTGAATCGTATTATAGTTGATCGCGAAAGGGGAAAGTGGTAAAACTAAAGTCCATCACCTCACTAATATTGTCACAACATAACATTATCAATAAAACTGCTGCGTTCGAAAACAGATAATCATGTATGATTTAATGTTAGGCAGATGTTGGGTTCATGGTTACAAAGTGATTTCTTTGCCGTTCTATGAAGAAAAGTAATTTTTAAATAAAATACTGTATACCGGATTAAAACACGATTTATTATTTATATTGTTTAAATTATTTATCCCGACGTTTCGGATGCTTTTCAGCAACTGTGGTCGCGGGGAGACAGGAACTCAACAACTGTGTGATAGTCGCGTTAATAAAAGACAATATTAAAAGTAATTTTGTCAAAATGTTGTATAAACTCACTCTAAAGGTGCAGTATACATATAATTTGGAATTATTTAAAAACAAAACTAATTGAAACGAGATTATTTACATGTAAAAAGCTTTTTACAAGTTCATTGACCTGTTATCGCTGTTCAGTGTCGATTGAAGTAAAAGCACCCTTGTGTCATAGCAATAGAGTTGAATGACCGTATATAAGAGGTATACTTTATGGGTAAAAATTAAAGGTGTTTTTAAAAGATATGAGAATTTGCGACTTGTCGATTAAAAATTCTGTTATTTGATAAGATATCGCATTGAGTGTGGCACTTACGCTGGGTTTTTTAATTCAATTCGATGGCTTCCACGTAAGTGGTAACCAGGTTAGTGTGCTTTTTTATTAAGAACTAGCTGATGCCCGCGACTTCGTTCGCGTGGGGATCACTTTATGCTGAACTTTTGAGCAAGCTTTCTTCATATTATATTTACTCCATCCTCTGTACTTGGTGATTTCTTTTCGGAAAGAGCTATCAGAGTAGTCATAGGCGGTTGCTTTTGCATCATATTATCGACATGTTTAATGGTGGTTGAGGTTGGGGTTCAAATGATGAATTGAAATTCAAAAGAAATACCATGGTAATTGAAAAAATGAACCTGACTTTAAAGAAACTCTAGGGAGATGCATATCAATCAAATTTTACGTCACCAAAATGCAGCAGATATGTGTCTTTTTTCCACTAATCAGAGTTCAGTCGAAGATTGGATTCAATGCATTTTCCGTCTTAAATATATGCACGAAAATTGTACGGGGGTTTGAAAATACTTGCGACACATGGAAAAAACGCCAAGAAAATGTCTAAATACGAATAAAATGAAGGTATGGAGAAGTGCAACGTAAAATGAATGAAAGAAATAGTATGGCCATATTGGCCATATACTTATTTTTTTTATAAATTTAATTAGTGTGGAAGATACTATATCCACCTCTATATTTATTTCATTTAATTGATCACTTTTAATTTCAGATATTTTTGTTTAATTCCCTTGGAAAGGAAAGGATTGATGAAAATAGCGAAATAAACGATCTCATAAGAAATACATTTTTATATAATAGAATAGTTTAATAATACATTTTCTATTTTCAATATTAGTTCTTTTAAAAATATAAAAAAATAAATACAAAAAAATATTTCCCTGAGTGATGATTCGAACTCGCATCTGAAATTACGTAGTATGACCGTATATCCACTATGCCACAAACACATATCGAATACGGCGAAATTATCAAACTATTTCATTCACATATCAAACTGTGATTGACATCTGACAATTCGAAAAAATTCAACGCGAGTCAGTTTTCATTGCAATTTGTTGAAATGATGCCTTTAAAATAATATTTAAATCATGATAACTTTTTTTTCCGACAAGCGATTTCGATGAAACAAAGCCTATATGTTGCCCTGGACTTTGCTTAATATAATTGTATAAATTACGCGAAAATCGGTTCAGTATCTTCGGAGATTAGCGTGAACAAACAGACAGACAGACAGACAGACAAGAATCTTAAAAATTGCATTTATGCATTCTGCTACCCTTCTTTTATCACCCCTCTTAATTTCTGGTAAAAATATTTAGTGAAGCGTAATTTCGATCCTACTCTTTTATTATATGTATAGATATGTATAGATAAGTAAGCATTTCCGCAATCCTGCCTTGGTGGTAAGCGCGGATGCGGTCTAATTGAGAGCATGCTTACTTACAAGGAAAGGTTCCCAGGTCGATGTCAATGCCGCTGAAATATGTTATTCTACGTCAAAATCTAAGAGACGTATTTTTTTTATCAGCGGAAAATCATTTTAAGGGGTGAAATCAACCTCCAAAGTTCCCCTTAGAGGGTCACTTACAGGTTTCACATACTTGTAGTCAACCGAGTTGAACCAACGTTGTACCGATTTTAAAAATTATTTCACAAATAGACAGCTACATTATCAGCGAGTAAGATAGGGTTATTAGGAGTGTTACTAGTATAGTATAATGAGACACAGGTCATTAATCAGTGATTCTAAACTAAAGCACCACAAAGTCGCGTGCTAAACTCGCATTTCCCAAAGCATTTTTCATTTACAAAGAAATGCGAATTGGGTCAGCGCAGGTCAGTATCGAGCGATGTTTAATGCGTTCAATTATTTACAACTTATACATAATATTGTCCCATTACGGAGTATTATACATGAAATAACTTAACGGAAAGCGCGTTATTAACTATATCATTTATCGTGTTTTGGGTGCTTTATAGGGAACACCAGAAATCTGGTCCCGCAAATCCCGGGACTGTACTTGGCTAATTTCGGGATTTTCGGGATTGCCACAAACAGGTTTAGTTTGCATTCCGTAGTCCGTTGCGCCTTGACAATAACCTTGCCTTGATTATAATATTAAAAGCATTTATTACATAACGACTAAAACAACCCTTAGATACGCCGTACGATACATACGTACTACACTAGTACAGACCTAATAATGTGTTTGTCATAGAACTTCTTCCCATCTCGGAATACGTCAGTACGATAACCTTTAGGTAATTACCCAACGGGCCAACAGGGGAATCACCGATCAGTCCATCCCTAGTGCTTTATAGCAAGCATGGTCACGGGAAGACTGTAAGGTGACAACTGTCTGACTTGAAATATCACAAAGTTGCCAAATTAACGCCATCTGTATCTTAGAAGTTGTTATAATTTTTTTGGGTTATTAATATCAAGTATATTGTGTCCTTTTGATTGTTTGTATGTTTGAAATTAGGCTTTAGTTGTTTATTTATGGATCCCTCATATTGGGGAGTCTTAGACCATCTTCCCCATCTGTTGTGAATTTCAATACCCTTGCGTACTCGATGCTTATTTGATAATGCAACAGTTCTCGAACTAATTGCGTCTGACGAAATCCATAAAAAGCTAGGTTCAATAACCCCCGGCCTAGTTGCGCGATCGAAAGATTTCACAGATACTCTAACAATGGACAGCTGAGGGTTTTTGCTTTAACGGATAACAATTCGATTTCTTTCGATTGCTTTGCGGTCACCAGAAGTCCCAGCAAGAACAATTTGCTCTACTAAATATTATAAGAGGAAAGATTTGTTTGTAACGAATTAACTCAAGAACTACTCGACCGATTTAAAAATTCTATCACCAATAGAAAGCTACATTCTCAGAGAGTAACATAGGCTATATTTTTTTAGTACATATACCTACATTGCACTCCTGCGAAGCCGGGACGTTTTGCTGATATTATTTCATTAATAATAATATAATATATTACTAAAATGTTTTTAAATAGTAGTTAACTCAGGAAGAAAATCGACGGTCTTATGATTAACCTATTAGAGTTCTGTTTTTTTATTCGATACGATCATTTACTATATACATCAAATTGAAAATTAAATCACTACATTAATGGGTCATTAAATCAAAAAACCATGGACGTTTTTATATTTGTCAAAAGAAGCTAAACTCTTCTCCACAAATGTTTCAATGGTCGCAAGTTAAATATAGAGCTCCGGCGTAGTTATGTGATTTAGTGCATAGTAAGATTAATCGCTATCGACTCGATTACGTCCTTGGCGGTGTGGGACCGCAATGTAAGTGATATGATGTTAACTGCAAGAAATCATACATACAGTTAAAAGTATAATATATTATACAAGATAGCAAGGACTGAATACCGGTTAATTTACCGGTATAATAAAGGTTTTTGTTCATATTCTTTCGTTTTTATTCATATTAACTGAAAAAAATTACTGTGGTAAGTTTAGTGTGTATTAAAACTAATATCATGGTATCTCAGTCAGACACGTATAAAAAATAAAAATTAACCGGTTTCAGTCCCTGCAAGATAGTGACCGACACGATTTCGATACGATACGATACCGACAAGATAGTGGCTTAGTGGTCTGAGCTTAAGCACCGGAGGTCCTGGTTTCGAATTCCGGGGAAATAAAATTTAAAAATAATGTGTGTGTGCCCTGCCCAGGCACAGAAGGTTAATCACCTACTTGCCTACATACTAAATATTATTAATACGATTTTTTATTTGATACTAATACTAATTATTATTGCAGGAAACCATGATGTACTCTGTCGACGTAACGGTAAGTTTACTTTTTGTTTTTTTAGTGATAAAATATATAATAAAAGTAGGTTGTTCTTCGTAAAAGGCGACCTTTAATTTCTTATTATTATTTAAAATACTCAGTAGGCATAATATTTGCATAAGAATTGGCGGTAATATATTTACGGAACTAACTGTCATTAATTTCTAATCAATCACTTCAATATCATAACAAAAATTGAAGTTCAGCCAAAAGAAAAATCAAGGCCGGTTATAATATTATATCGCTGCCAAAATCTATTTAAGTGGAAGACGTAACAAAATCAATATCATTTTATATTTTGTCAACTCGAATATCTATTATGGTAGTACGAACACCGTAGAAGTACCGTACAGTGTGTAGAACAAGTGAAATTTCTTATTAGACAGCTGCCGGCCGAGCATGACAGCCGCGACAAAATTTTGTCGACCTTTTTCTCGTGTTTTAATCGATTATCGCTCTGTTTCTTTTGGGTCTAACATGACAATTACACTTAAAACTCGACTTTTAATATCAAAAATAGATATATTTGTCGATCAAGATATCTTTTCATCAAAATTGTCGATGTCGAGATATAATATATCGAGATATCTTACATCTTAGTTTGTCTTCTCACGTCCGCGACATATCTCGTGGCGGTCATGCTAGGCCGGCTGTCGTCTTTCAGTCTGGCCGTGACCAAGCTTGTTGTAAAGCACTCGAAACGTCAGCATAAATATATTATGAGTAAGACGTGAAATACTCAAACGCTAATCAAAATTGAGTTTTAATTTGTAAAATATTGCTGTCACTTTCATTAACATAAACAATATAAGAGACAGAAACATTTTAAGTAGCTCTCAACTTTACCCCTACCAATTTAGTATTCCGCTGTCAGTCCCATTATTATTTAATTCTAAGGTTCGTATTCTAAGACATCACTCAACAGAACGACAGAACTGTCAGAAAGTCGAGTTTCCATAGAGAAAAATTGGTTTGACAAGTCTCAAACCTAGACGCAAACCTGAGTCACGTCAATACGGGTATCGGAGGCTCGAGGAATGAAAATAAATATCGATCGGAGCTGCAAGATTTCCGCGTTTTTTTTTCCACGAATACGCATACCGCAGTTTATACCGCAAACTTACAACTGCCCAGCGAGTTTGACGATTTACGAAGCAATGCATTACGTAACGCGACACGTGTGCCGAGACATTGATCCGCTGTCAGCCGCTAATGTATTTTGATTGCTGATAGAAGACGAGCCAGGGAAGGAGCGATGTTTTAATATATTTAGAATTTCCTTATGATCTGTCTAGAATTTACCGTGAAACAATTAGTTGCCCTGTCTTAAATAGTAGTATAAAAGTATAAGTAGTGTACGTATTCTGTAATCTGTACAATTTTAATTATTAAGTAGACAGTAACTTGAAATGCCATTTTTTGATCGCGATTATATTAACAAAAATTGAAGCCATTTATGTAAAGTTAAATATTTTTCGTATTAATCTCGGTAACTGATTTGTACATAGATTTTCTACTATTTTTTCTCGGGTTTTCCCACGTAGAGTAGACCTTAACATTAATGTAAAAAACGTCTTGATCTGTTGATTGCCTTTAAAGATGGACAAACAAACACAATTTAACAGGTTCACACTCCATATATGGGCTGTTCTCCCATAAATATTGTTTACTCTCTTGGGAAGTGAGATTCATAGGATTCGGAATATTTTAAAGCAGACTTGACAGATCAAACTATACGCTACAAAATCAGCTGGGACTTGGACATTTCTTCGGATTTTGCGGGGATTATCGCCACAGAATACTATATTATCTAAATTGAGTTTCCCGGAACACATATGTCGAGTCTTACTGTTCTATATTGCGTTTTAAAATTGGCTCTTACAAAATTATAGTAATTACATAAAATTTAATTAAACGTAATTATATGTGAAACGTGAATTATGATGGTGCCTGCCGTGCGCACCGATGGGTCGTGTGTTCGAATTCCATCGGGACGACATGTTTATAATTTTCTTTAAGCATGTTTCCCCCACGTTTTCCGAATGCTCGAAGGAAAAAGTAGGTCGAAAGCGTATCATCGACTGATGTCCTGTGGCTGAGGTATCACCTACAAGTGAACCTCAAAAATTAAAAAAAAGAAATTGAATTAAAAAGGTGGTTTATTTTGTGGATGAACTTTAGCTAATCACAATAATTATCGCTAGTTTTATTGCCACAACTCCGGCTTACGCACACACGCACACGATCGGAATTAACACCTCAACGCAACTCTTCCATCAGCGGTGTTGATAGCCTAATTGATATTTTGATGTAATAATGTATGCTTTGAAGGGCTCCGATAACACGATACATCCGTTAAATCCCATGTATTAATCTGTTATAGCTCAAACATTGAACTTGCGATGTTCAGCCAGTAATTAGAAAGTCGATATTTATGTTACATATTTTCGTATGCAGCATAGCTGATTGTTCAGACATATCAATCAAAAGCTCATACAAATCAGCCAAAATTATTTGTAGTTAGACATTGAAATTTATTCTATATAAATAAAACACACTGTACATTGAAAAGTTTTACTAGAAATGGAGAGGGGACGATTAAAGAAAGGGATAGTATACATAAAATCATTTTGAAGCTTTTTTCTTTGTCGGTTTGGTCACACTAATCACCGAAAATACTGAACTGATTTTCATGTAGCTGAGACACATAGATTGACCTTTGTCTGGGGCAGCATCAAAACTTCGAAATCGGATGTCGAGGAGAAAAGTAATTATCTTCATTTATGTTTAGAAGCTAGCGCGAGCGAAGTTGCGGGCACTAGCTAGCATGGAATAATTAATGTATGACAGTGCAATTACAGCTTAACCTTACATAATAATATTATTTACTGTAGCTGCTGTCGGTCTGTAATTTATACACGTTTAAATGTACGCTGTGCAACACTTAGTGAATGTCTATTTCTTATAGTTTGGTTTATCTTTTAATTTTAATTATTATTGATGTTTCTGTTATTATATGGTAGAAGAGCAACACGCCCGGCTTCGCACGGGTTCAATGTAGATGTACACACTAGGGATGTTACGGAAGTGGTTTAACCGGAACCGAATTTGGAATCGGAGTTTTTTATTTGGTTTGTCGGAACCGGAATCGGAACCGAAATCGGAATCGGAGGGAGACACAAAAGAGAGATGTGTAATAAAACAAAATTACACACATTATTCATCATTTTCATTCATACCAGTTAAAAAAAATAAACAACCTTCCTGAGTGTGATATAAACCACCGGCCTCCACCGCCGATGTGCTTCGACCTCCGATTCAAATTTATCGGAATCGAAATCGGAATCGGAGGTGCAAAATCAATCGGAAGTTCCGACTTTTCGGAACCGAAATCGAAGCTCCGTAACATCCCTGGTACACACTAAAAATAGCCTATGTTACTCGCTAGCTTACTATTGGTGAAAGAATTTATGAGTTAAATCGAAACAAACAAACCATTCCTCTTTATAATATTGGTATAGATGATATTTTTTCAAATATTTTGCAAGTTTAATCGTACCCAAACCCTTTGTGGTTTTAGTATTTCATAACGCTTTATCATCCTTTCACTTCCATTGTCGTATACCATTTCATAAGAGACTACCCGTAAAGTTTAAAGGCACATCTCAAAGCTGAAAGCGGTAAAGATTAATAACGACGCGGGCATCACTTTCAACTCTTGGACATAGTGTTGAGCAGGACATACAAGAGGCGGTACATTTGTCCCGGACATGACGTCAAAATGTAAGAGCTGCTCGAAATTATAAAATGTACTACTTCAAATTTTATGTCGCGCTCGTTTTTTCTCGATGTATTTGGGTCCTAAATAACCATAAAAAAACCATCAAATGTCATATTAATACTCGCTAGTACAAATTATGCTTCGAGCTTCATACGCCTCGCCTCATTTGAAGTGGGACATTGTAGTGGCTCAGAGTGAACCCAACACTTTGGACATCGCTCTGAAGACTACTCCGAGCGAGGTTAATATTTTGCAATTAACGCTGACTTGTGCTGATAGCCTTAATTGATAATTTGATGTAATGCTTAAGACGAAGGGGAACCGTTACGTCCCCGATAAGGTATGCTAAAGAGAATTATTGCTGGGATAATTAGGTCATATGTATATTTTATAAGGTATTTAAGGGGGACGATACATGTAACAAAATAAAAAGCTCGTCAATAAGAAGAAAAATGAGTATTATGAACGCACCGAAGGACTTTTTTATGGTTCTAGAATCTCTGGCTAGTAAGTAGGTGTAATCACAGAAATTCTACTGTGTGTCAAAACTTTAAATGCGTTTTTCTCGAAACTATTTTTTTTTAATTTGCGGGCAAAATAATTCAAAAAGTTATTATCAACCGATTCTTATGATATTTGGCACAAGTTCTCTATTTCAACCTCAATAATAAAAGTACCATTTTTGACCCAAAACCATCGAAAGTAGAATTGAAAAATCGAACGTTTTTCTGAGGTGTACCAATTTAGGATTTTTTGTCACTGCTCGATCACTGCTTATTATTATGGCTGGTTTTCTTGATAGCCTGTTTACAAACTATTATAATATTTAATTTAGACAACCCCGAAAAACACGTTCAGCTGAATTACGTATAGAAGATTATTTTTCATCAATTACTACAATGATGTCATATTTTCATGAGATCAAATATCTTCAGCCCACGGAATTGGAATGGGCTAAATTGACGTCCTACTTTTAAAACAAATGGTCTTATTTATGAGTTATATTGTATAGAGGTTAACGGTCAGTGGTCAGCGCAGATTCTAGGCATAAGATTGCTAGTAAATGATAAAATAAATAAATTGTTTATTCCTTATCAAAAAACATCAATAAAAGATAAGATTCTTGCATCGTTTTAGGTACATAATTAAGGCTCAGGTCTTCCAAACCAAAAGAAAATAAACTAAATGACAATAAAATTTAAATTCGGTTATGTATTTGTATGATTAGACTAAATCATGGTAAATAGGTATCTAACATTAAATATAAAAGTTAAATAAAAAATATTTCAACAGTAATTTTAGAGACGCAAATACTATGCATTTTATAACTGTAGGTATTTTAATTATTCCGAAAATAATTAAAATTTAAAAGCGACGTTATGTTTAAAATTTTAAAAGTCAAAAAGTGGGTCGAGGATATTCTATCATCCGTAGTGGTTCGTTAGACGTGTCTTGCTTAGGATAGAGCTGTTCTGGAGATCAGTATAATAGCTCCTATGGAGGCTCATCTGGATTTAATTAATTTCCCTAGTATGAGAAAACATAGTGTAGTAAGAGAAAGAGAAATACGGAAGTTTTTTTTCAACGGTCATAATTATAATAAATGAAATTTATATGAGTATGACCTTGATTAAACTTGAGTTGTAATATAAATGACTAGCAACGCGCCCCCGCTTCACACGGGTGCAATGTAGATGTACTATACACAAAAATATGTAAACCTACGTTACTCGCTGATAGCTTTCTAACGGTGAAAGAATATTTAAAATCGGTCGGGGATTTTTGATTTAAATCGTAACAAGCAACCGAACATACAAATCTTTCCTCTTTATAATATTAGCGCAAATAGACCGCAGTCTCAGTATGAGTGTAAACTTCAGCCGCACTAAAGTTTTAAAACTTATTACGATGATTATAAAAGAAATAAGGACTTTCGTGACGAGAATTTTGGCTATAAATCCTATTCAACTAATCAAAAAGTAAACATAATTAAGATCCTTAGGAATAGATGACGTTAATATGGTAACTTTGGTATATTTCAAATCAGACAACTGTCATCTTTCAGTCTGCCCCGACCACGGTCGCTGAAAAGCATCCGAAACGTCGACATTTAAATAATATAAATAAGTAATCGCGTTTTAATCCGTTATAAAGTATTTTATTTAAACATCCAAATATGCTGTCGAAAAAGTAGCACAATAATTAGTTACGAAACGTTTGAATTAATTTCAAAACGACGAAAAACACTAAAAATAAAAACTAAATGCCCAAAATGAGGTCGCAGAAAAACAATCAGAAACTTAGTTTACTTTCTCTTTTTTTGTGTATAATCCATGCATAATTATGTTTTAAATTAAATGTGAATTTGACCTGGATTCTAGGACAAAGGACGGCAGTGCACAGTGCAAGCACAAAAGAGTACGAATACTATCCGCTCACTGACACGGTGATGTATCTCACTTGTCAATTAGTCCATCGCAATAGAGTGAAATTAAAACTGCATTCTCTGGTTTGGGTCGAGTTCTGAATTCATTGTGAATTTTGGCTTGCTTAATCTGTACATTTTTTCGCTTTTATTCTTTAACTTCATTTTTGTTTATTTTAGCACGTCTAGCTGATGACAGCGACTTCGTTCGCGTGGGCTTCATCTTAAGCTGAGCTTTTGCGCAAGGTTTCTTCATATGATATATTCATATCCATTATTCCCAGAAATGGTCAAACTATTTTGCACATTTGCATATCAAACTGTTATTGACATTATACATATAGATGGAGTATTGAGGGAAGTAATCTCGTTATGGTTTAACTTATATAGTGGTTTATGACGTTTCTGCGTTCCGATGGGTGGTGGGTTCGAATTTGATAAGTGTAAACGTGTTTGTCTACATCTGGTTTCTTAGGCCTTTAAAATTTGTGTAAGGAATATCGACATTCCGACCGGGTAACGTATCATCCAATTAAAATCAGTCGAGAAGTTTATATATCGCTTTTCGGATTCTGTCTATAGATTTCTGAATGCGTAAAGTAAACATTGGTGTCCTGTGAGGTATGTCTTCTGCCAAATGAGTCTGAGGCTCGTCTGTCAATATCTGTCATAAAAAATATAAAAGGACAGACAAATAAAATTTCTCTGTATTCTCGACAATTTTCTAGCTTAAGTTTTTAATATCTAATACTTTTAAATTTAAGTAATAAACTTATTACTCTTTATATATAAAGCAAACATCTGAAAATCCTTTGCATGATTTTAATTTTAAAATTATTATAACGTTAAAATATACATATTTGTCAATGACATAGTATTAATTCGAAGATATTTGTAGAGGCTTATGATCCCCAAGATTCTGTTTAAGGGCCGACATAAGTCGTGATACAATTTGTGTTCCCGCTCATGTATAGTGTATGTTGGTTAATATGTATTTACTCTTTATGTTTTCTAAAGGTCAGGTTCCCTCGAATCATGAAGTGACTCAGCGAAATGTTCCAATTTATTGCTTTCAAGCCTTTTGCTGATACGGTTGACGGGTCGATATTACAGTTTTTATTAATTATATGTTGTTGTTTTAGAATTTAATTACGATGTATCGAAATCTGATAGCGGTGTCTTTATGAATCTGGATTTAATCGCTGTTGATGTGCATTTGGACTCATTTCATACTTATACTCTGGCCCTAGGATTCAAACTTTAATAGCATTCAAGTAGATTTAATTGTTTTAACTACTGTTATTGATTTATATTCGAAGATAACTTCGTTTAATTCATAACGTATCATCACCGCTGAGACGAGGCTTCTATATCGCGAAAGAGTCACGTTCCATCACGGCCTACTTGATTCGAACGTAAGATTTTGAACTTTTGACATTCATCCATTCTATGAGCCTGACTTAGATATGAAAGAAGATTATTTGATTAAATCCCTATTGTCGAAATAAATGTTTTGCAGCAATTCACTAGTTGACGAAATTGTACAACTTGGTTTTTACCCAATCTAATTACTCCGAAGCAGTTAATTTTCTAAAGGGTATTAAAGCTTTAAGCCGCTTTAACGCGGAGATGAGCAAAAGAGCTCTGTAATTCGAAATGAAATCCTTTTTTGGTATTTTCATCAACGACAAGCAACTGGCGTCAGATGACAGCTTGCACTAGTAAATTCGCAATTTCCCAAAAGTAATAATAGAGAACAAAACAGAAATGTAAATAGCAAGGAAAGTGTGTCACCTGAATGCCGGCGGTGTTCACAATGGTTGAAGTAATGCCTTTATTACAGCACCTCCGTGAAATCTCTTTTGAATCCAACTGAAATACAATGTACATTTACAGTTTATGAAAGGTACAGTTAATATAAATGCTAATACCACGTATAAACTAGTGATGTGTCGGGTCGTTAAAAACCTATATCTGCGGATACGGATCCGAATACGGATATTTGGCACATAATATATATGTATATACAGCGTTATAAATATTAATAGCCTTTGTTTATGAAGTGAGCTATAAGATCCATATATTAAACTAACGATCCGCCCCGGCTTCGCACGGTTGCAATACACATATTTTCCATTCGTTCCTATTTCTGCCTACTCTGACCAGGATCTGAAAATAATGAGACCTAAAATTGTGGTTTTCTCAAACATTATAAATAGATTAATTAATAAGATATGTTAAAATTAACGTACACCAAATAACGATGGAATAACCGTGAAGTGCACATTGCGCGTTTCGGTTTCAGTCTATGGATTTCCGAATGCTCGAAGTAAAAAGTTTGTCGAAAGCGCTTCATTGACTGATGTTCTGTGGCTGAGGTATCACCTACCATCAAGTGAACCTCATGCTCGTCTGTCGATATCTAACGTAAAGCAGAAAAAAAAACGAACAGCAGAGGGGTGAGCACGAACAAGTATCGAAGAGTATTCGTATCGTCGAACTGTAATTTGTATGAAATTTCAAATGATTTTTCATACAACTGACAGTTTGACGATTCGTATACTTTGTTGATAGTCGTTCGTGCTAGGCCCCCTGAAGAGATTGTGTCACCGTCTGCGTCCCGAATGTGATGCCAAATTGTGATAAAAAGCTTTCGCCATAAAATTGTACATAAACCAAGTAATCTGAATTCCTATAAAATAGATCTAACCTATTTCCTGCAGACGGTAAACAGTTTTATAGTTCAGGATGTGGATACAGTTACTCGCAACTTGAACCATTGTTAGTTGTTACATAGATATGAACTCCATAATATTACAATATGGAAATCGTGATTCTTGGTATTTCTTAAATATGACTAGGAAAATTAATGTTACATTCATATACAATAAATGATTACAGTATAATCTAGAATATTGTGATTAGCTGTCCGTATGTATTGGGTTAATTCGTTATCAAATCAACCAAGATATAGGAAAAATCCGTGTTAACTTTCTTAGTATAGTAAAAAAAACTCTAATATATTGTATACCTACGTCTCCATTTAAGGGAATTTTAAATACCCCTTAAATTACATTTCAAAAAAAATATGTCTTTAATTTTACCTAGTTACTTGTTTGTATAAAATAAAATTAATATAGAAAATTATGTTATTTGGGCGTGTGGCAGTAACAGTCATGTGTCTGTTTTACTGATTACACTAGTTTACAAAATTTAACTTTTTGGCTGTTGCCGTGAATTTTGTGGGTGATTTTGTTTACTTATGACATGGTCTTTTCAATTATACCCTCAGAAAATTTTGTGCAGCTCGAATATTTTTGTTTTCGACGTTCAAAATTTATGCTGATTTATTCGTTAATATCGTGGGTGTTTCAGTGTGTAAAGATTAATTTCATAAGTTTTTGCGACATGAGTGGTTCAAGTAGAAGTTGTTTAAACTACCAACATTATTTTTGCTATATATGTGTAGAATATGTGCTAAAAAAAATAGAAAAGGTGTATCAGAGTGCGTTAAAAACTCCTATTTTTTCTACTTTGGGATATCGCTGGATAAAAATTAAAAGTCTTGGGCTCCTGATTGTATTTGTAAATAGGGTTTTGAATATTTAAGATTATGGAAAGGCAGAAAAAAAGGTAGTTTTAAATTTAGAACTCCAACCATTTGGGTAGAACCGCGAAATCATCTGAATGACTGTTACTTATGGTTTGGTTAGTGGGCAGCAATATTTAGTCTAAAACTAACTAGTAGCTCGTAATAGAATTATTTTGCCGCCACTACATATTCAAATGAGAATCATCAAACAATTTTTTAATGCACTCGATAAAAATGGGAACTACTTTTCCTACATTTGCCACAATTTTTCTCAGCTCACTATGAAAAAGATTAAAGCCAGTATTTTTGACAGACCCCATATAATACAACTTCCAAAGATACTGGATTTATAAATTCTATGAGTAAGCTTGAATTAAGGGCATGGACAGCTTTCGTATCGATGATGCAGAACTTTCTCAGAAACAGAAAGTCAGAAAATTAAAACTGAACTTTTCAGAAAATTATACTGTCTACTACAGAGGTCTGTCAGGTAAAAGCAGGTGCTTTTACAATTAAAAACTCTGAGATGCAATGTGAACATTAAATTCCACTTCCTCCGTAGTCATCTAGATAGGTTTTCAAAAAAAAAAATAGGCGACATGAGCGAAGAGCAGGGAGAACATACGCGTCAAGATTTACGCGTCATATAGGAGCGTTATCAGAGTTTTTTTGGATGTCTGACTATTGCTCGTGCCCTATACGTTACTTCCCTAAAACCACATATAAGAGAAGAGCTTTAAAGCAAAGTTTTTTGGAACTCAACGGTTGTTTAAGTTTTTTAATAATAATTTTTCTTAGTAAATACATATAATTTTCATTTTTAACCGTAACTACCCGGAACTCATAAACTAGAGCTGATAAAAAAAATCTACTTATATATTTGTAACTAGCATATCATAAGTAGTCGACAACAGCAAAAATTGTATCGGCAACAGATACACTGTAAACTAGTGTTATTTTTCTTTACAAGAAAGTATAAGTGTTCAGTCTTCTGATTAACATTTACGACACACGACGATATAAAAGGGCTCTACATTTCATTCAATAATAATTTTAACCCAACAAAGGTTTTAACTAAGTGGCCCTTTTCATCGTGATTTGTAGATTGATGAAATCTGTGAATTGCGCGTCGGTTCCGGTATATGGATTTCCGAATGCTCGAAGTAAAAAAGTGTAGTAAAAATATTAACATTGACTGATATTTTTTAGGTTAGATCTTGCGTTTCATCTGTCGATATCGTCCATTAAAAAAAACTTCTAATGGAGTATTTTCATTAGAGATGTGTAATCCGGTCAAGTATTACGTCTACATGGCTTTGGACATGAATGAAGCGTTGTTGCAATATCTTGAACAACAATATGAGAGGATTTCAGCTGACATAATACGTTAAGCTCTTGGGAAATGGGTCGACATCCTTTGGCCGTCTTGAGAAAATTGAACAGTAAATATAGGCTAGGCACTGCAGGCTGTGCGGCTGTGATTAGATAATAATCATAGGTCATTTGTGAGAGCAGATATGCTGCAGTTTTGTATCTTTTGTTTTTAAGACTATTCAAATATATAAGATTTATCTATATCTATACTAATATTATAAAGAGGAAAGATTTGTATTTTTGTATGTTATGAATAAACTCAAAAACTACTGAAACGATTTTAAAAATTCTTTCATCAATAGAAAGCTACATTATCAGCGAGTAACAAGGCTTTTTTGTAGATCTACATTGCACCCGTGTGAAGCTTTGAAGTATATTTAAATAATTCCGACGTTTCTGTTAGTCAATATTGCCATACATATAAAAGTTATAGTTAATATAAACTACGTAGAAAAAGATGGCGATAATATGGCAACATTGTGACATTTCAAATCAGACAGCTGTCACCTTTCAGTCTGCCCGTGACCACGGTTGCTGTAAAATCGTAGTCGATAATATAAACAATAAATCACGTTTTAATCCGATATAAAGTATTTTATTTAAATGTGTAATACTCGCGTTAATAAAAGACAATATTAATATTAGATTCGTACATATAGGTAAATTATGTATCAAATTTTAAATGATGTGATCAAGACTGCTTAAATAGAATATTATGTTTGTTTAACTAAATTTTCAGTTACCGGTATTAAAATAAGCGTATAACCTTTGACCTTTCTCAGTATTCAAGCTACCTCAATACTTAATTTCATCAAATAATTTCGGTTGGTTGGCCTTGAAAACGTAACATATTTACTTTCGGATTTAGAATACTCGTATGATTGATTCCTAAACATGCGCTTAAATTAATATTTTTTTATCTCAAATATCAATCATATTTTAACGATGTCAATAATTTTGCCCATTTCCAAAATATCGCTTTTTTTTGGTAACTTACCAGTCTTAATTTAGACTTATTTCTATAAGAATCGGTAGTGTTTAACGGTAGTTCATTACTGGACCGGTAAGTTTACTGGTTCTCCAAGGTCCTAGGACAATAGAATCTACATTAAACGATGAATTACTATGTAAAAATATTCATGTATGCTTTGTAGTAAAGGTGAAGGTCGTTTAAACTAGGATAAGGCGATATTAAAGCGAAAAACTATTAGCAGACTCCAAATGGAAGTGATTAAGCTGAAGTTACGCTAGGAACCTTTTGATTTTGGTATCGTAGTTTAATAGTATCGTCCGGGATTTGATAAAAATAACACCAGTTTGAACTCTCAACGTGGCTTTTAATTTTCTAGAAAACTGACAATGACACCGGAACACACTCGTTTCTTAACCTCCGAATCTCTTATAATGCATAATGACACCATCTATGTCCACTCTGTGTTTTTTATTTATATTAGATATCGCCAGACGAGCATGAGATTCACTTGATGGTAGGTGATCAGCCACAGAACATCATTTAAATTAAATACTGTATACCGGATTAAAAAGCGATTTATTATTTATATTGTTTAAATTATTTACATTTCGGATGCTTTTCAGCAACCGTGGTCGCGGGGAGACAGAAAGATGACAGTTAATATATAAATGATATATAAATAATAAATCGCGTTTTAATCCAGTATACAGTATTTTATTTAAATGTGTGATACTCGCGTTAATAAAAGACAATATCACAGAACATCAGTCAATGATGCGCTGTCGACTTACTTGGTAACATTGAATAACACTAATTTTAGTCTTGAACAGGAAGGTAGTCTTCTTTCAAGACTCTTCGGAGAGACCGAGTCACTCGCTGTCTCTGGTATGTGGATTGAGAGGGGTATTCCAATTATAAATAGTTTGTCATGCTGCCTGCCTGGCTACCATCAAGAGATATTATATCTCGCGGACGAGTGAAGACAGACTAAGTCATAACTTATAAGATATTGAGATATATTATATCTCAACTTTGAC
Organism: Anthocharis cardamines; assembly: GCA_905404175.1. Classification (NCBI taxonomy): domain Eukaryota; kingdom Metazoa; phylum Arthropoda; class Insecta; order Lepidoptera; family Pieridae; genus Anthocharis; species Anthocharis cardamines. The sequence goes on from FR989960.1 coordinate 864,903, forward strand.
AAACAATATATCTCGATCGACAAATATGTCTACTTTTGACATTAGAAGTCGAGTTTGTATACACTTGTAAGTGTCAGGTTAGACCTGGAAGACATAAAAGAGATAATCGATTAAACACGAGAAAATGTCGACAAAATATTGTCGTGGTTGTCATGCTAGGCCGACCCCTCGCCTTCTTATTCGAAGAAATAAAAAGCCCACCCTCTTTTCATTACACTTAATTCATGCAAGCGAAGCCGTGGCCAATATCACAGTTTTGCTCTTCTTATTTTATTTGTTTTCAACCGTATCTGATCATTTCCTCATAATCTTAATACGAGTGTGTTTTTTTTAACAAAGATCGTTTTGTCGCATGAATGTCATAAATTAAAGCGCAAACCCGTTCTTAAATACCCTTGTATTGACAAAGTAATAAGCAAAGAGGTTTATTGGAAGTCACGGTTCGTGTACGAATGTTTTGCGCTTTTTGGCATCGCTTGTGTGCCAACTTTGAAATCGTTCAGACGTCCAGCTGTACTAACCAGTCATTTAATGCGAGATTTTAATACTGTCGAGGATGGTTAAAGAAGTTTCTAGGGTGGGCATTGATCTCCCTTGCCCCCAAACCCTCCCATGCTACGCCTATGCTATAAAATAAATGCTGTAAAGTTCGATACATTTTGAGAAGCTGTCAATTTTAAATATAATCTGTATTCCGCGGTTAGTTATATAAATCTAATATATATAAAATATCTCGTGTCACAGTTTTCGTTGCCATACTCCTCCGAAACGGCTCGACCGATTCTTACCAAATTTTATATGCGTATTCAGTAGGTCTGAGAATCGGCTACTTTTCATACCCCTAAGTGATAAGGGTTGTTCAGTGTTCACCCTTAAAAAATTTTTTTTTATTTTTGGACGATGTTTTTTGTTTTTATTTTTTTATTATGTGGCATTAAAAAATACATACAACCCCTGCTTTTTTGTCAAAAAAATCTAGACCCGTGCGAAGCCGGGGCGGGTCGCTAGTATTCATATATAAACAGGATTTCTTATGAGCTACGTTTGACTGGATCGTTGGCGCAGTTTGGTAGAAACCCTACCTTGCGCTCCGATGGGATAGGTCGACAGCGCATCATTTACTTATGTTCTGTGGCTGGGATATGACCTAGAGTGCTCGCCAGATAAGTCTGCGCGCGGCAAAAATTGGAACTAAATTTCTTTCCGTCATATTGTTTTCCGGAATTAGTGTGCAGCAGTGGCGTTTTTATTCGATTTTATTGGTAATCATCATGCCTAAGGTTATAAAAAGTGCTGGTAGAGATGTTATATTGAAAGTAAAACGTGCTTATGAAGCAGAACGGCAAAATAAAGGGCCAATTTTACCATTTTCAAACTTTTTTATTACCTGACAGGTAATTTTTGGGGTGACCAGTACATGGTATTATGTCTTTATGTGGGGTATTTTTATACGATACATATTTTTACTTTGTTGTTGGTTAATGATTTAGTTTGTTTTAGGATTTAAACCCCATTGAAAAAAAAGACGTATTGTGGAAAAAAATTTAAATCAAGCCACAGGTGAAATATCTTTAATCTGAAGCGGCATTTAATTCGATAATGTGTGTCAGCATGTTGAAAAAATCGTAGACCAATATTTTGAATCTGACAGGCTTTTGGACATAGAACTATATATATATAAAATTTGGTGTTGTTTTATTTAATTGTAGATTATGTAAATATTTCTTATGGAGCAGGTAAATAAGGAGTTATTCAGTTACAATATGTAACAAATTAAAAATATATATATTTTCACTGAGTTTTAGTATGTAATTATTATTCATCACCCTAAAACTAATTGAAATTTACAAATAAAATTGTTACATCACGTCAAATTTAGTAGTTAATTCGACGTGATATCTAAATATAAATTTGTTTTCTGTTGTATACTAAGTATACCTAATACGAATTAACATTCAGAATGCCGGTGATTTTTTTGGTGTTGCATAGTGGTTGAGAGTTTGCTTTCTATACCTGGCAATATTTGGTACGCCACCCGTCGCGCGCAGACTTATCTGGCGAGCACTTTACTATCAAACTTTATGCTCGTCTCTCGATACCCACAAAAAAAATCGTAATGATATAAGTTGTTCGCGAATCTGAATCGTTTACACGAGTATTTTGTGAAATATCATAGAGATGTCAGAGATTCCGTTTATATCTCATCGTACTAGAGCTGTAGTATCGTAATTTGTATCGTCGCTTATCCACTTAACTTGAGCTCCAGCTTTTAAGTAGCACTCAAACTTTTCATTAGATATGAGAGTGTGGAGAGGTCAAATGTCATTGGTCGCTCGTAGGGATGCCACTCGGCTTGATTTGCGACTAATTGAGAACTGGGTTGTTGTATGGGAGTTTCTATTTCAGATTTGATTACGTTACACTAATGAATGTATGTGAATGTTACAGATTTTTTCAAATTTACGTTTTGTCCGACATGACTTTGATGTTAATTTAGTTACTTTGAAAGTTGTTTTCTTAATTGTATCTTACTCGATTTGTGTTTGCTTGTTTTGGTTTTTTAATTAAGTGAATTAACAAACTAACTTTATTTCTATACGATATATGATTACACTAAAATGAAACCAGAACCACTACCACCATCGTTCACAGATACAAAAATTGTGACGGTTTCAGTCTATGAATTTCGAAGCAAAAACCGCAGTGCATCATAGACCGATGTTATGTGGCTGAGCTTTCACCTATCACCAAGTGATCCTCGCGCTCTTCTGTCGCTATCTATTATTAAAAAGAGGCGATTTTTATGCCACACATTTAAAGCAGTGTAGTACTGCAAATGTGATGACGGATATGCTTAACGGCAACCACCATTTCAAAGATTCCCAAAAATTTGGTTCTTGAAAATTAAAAATTGAAAAGTGTTCGGTGGCAGCCCTAGCCGAGGGATGTTTCTGGGCTGCTATGTTCGAGCTCAGCGCGCAGCCTCCGCGGTATCGAACGGCCGCACCCCACGTGTTCCATTCAGCGGGCCACGTGTATAGCGTACTGTAGTATAGATATTGTAGTTGATATCGTGAAAAATAGTACGATGCGTTATCGATCGTATTAGATTCAGCTGGCGGTACTGCGCCGTACTAGATAGTTATAAAATGAGTCAGCGATGGGTATGTATACGTATGGTTTTATAAGTTATCAATCCAGTACGATGTAACTTGATATATTCAGCGATTGGAATTTATTGACGGTTACTTGACCTGCGTTTTGACCAGTCGTAGGTTTGGATCCCGCCGAGTTTGACGAAAGAATTGTAAAGTCAAATTTCTAGATACGGAACGGGTAATGATCTACTATCCATAGATGGAAAAATCGTGAAACGCACGTTGCACGTTTCGGTTTCAGTCAATGGATTTTCGGAGGCTTGGCTATCAAGTGAGATTCACGATCGTCTGACGAAATCTGACATAAAAAAGTAGAGCAGTTATACAAACACGCATCTGTTTGCAGCATACAGCAGCTGTCCGCAAAATAGTACGGTATAACAGATGCGATCTAAGGATGGGACTTAGCAAATCGTAGCCTACGTTTTTTAATTCTTGCGAAGTATCTATTTTAGTTACTTGTAGTTGCGCGGGAAATAGATTAGATTTAGATTTTTTCGAACTCCAAAAGTTTGCGGTTTTTATACGTCGTTACGTAGCTTAGTCATTCATAGCTATCATAGTGTACCTTTTAGATTGTGTGAACTGCAATGATGATATTGAATATGAATTCATGATCTTGAGTGTAGTACTAGCCAGACTGATTTAATCACTTTTTAATTACAGATATTTTAAATCTGAATCGAACTTCGTTTATAACTTGTATGCAGACGATTGTACTTAAAATTGGAATAATAATTAATTTATAATATTGTCTTTTATTAACTCGAGTATCACACATTTAAATAAAATACTGTATACCGGATTAAAACGCGATTTATTATTTATATTGTTTAAATTATTTATCCCGACGTTTCGGATGCTTTACAGCAACCGTGGTCGCGGGGAGACAGTCCTGTCCTGTCCTGTGTGGTTGCTGTAAAGCATCCGAAACGTCGGGATAAATAATTTAAACAATATAAATAATAAATCGCGTTTTAATCCGGTATACAGTATTTTGTTTAAATAATAATTTATATGTAACATCTGAGCCTTCATATTACGAGAAAAGCGTTTGAGTCTTGTCGTAGTCCCTACATGTATATCTCTATTCTCTATATACATTGTACGACTCGCGTTCTCTGTCGTGAATAGTTATAAATTATTTATGCTTGCTTGGAAAAGGCTTTTAACTTTATAAATGGATAACTGGAGATGTTAGTTAGATAAGGGTTTATTGATCTTGTCTAGGTTATCTTTGGTAAGTTAATAAATATCTGTTGATAAGAACTTTTAGGTATTTAAGGGCTGATTTTCTTATCACTAGATATCAGACGATTGATACAGCGATTCTGATAGGGTAAACAACTAGTTTATGTAGATGACTAAGATTTCTTGTAATTGTCATTGTGCTGTTTATCACCGGATCTTGCCCCAAGCCCCACTCGGGGACTTCATTTATGTGTAAAATAAATCACTGCTTAAGAAGTTTTTTATTATTTTTTACATTGTTGGTACGATATTTTGCGACTGGTTAGTAAATTGGACGTCAATAGTACTAAAAAAGGGGAATTCCCATGTATCCTGATTCCTAAGGTTCTATGTCGATTTTACTGTTAACTTAAACATATATGTATAAGAAGATGCAGGCATCAACTTGAACGGTCTGCAACTTCTGTTCTTTTGAAAACCGAAAGAGTTTTTTAGTAGGTTTTAAAACAAGTATTATTTGGTCAGTATAGCTTGCCATATTAACTTGCCAGTCGAGAGCACGTTTAACGCCAGTGAAGGGTGCTTCACTGCGATACAGAACGCCAAGTAGTTTTTCATAAAGTCCGCTGTTTGACATAATTCCCCTACTTCCGCCGCTCCGCGCATGCGTCAGCCGAGGGAAACCCGAGTCGTTAACTGGTCTTGTGATATATAGCACTGTTTTAATTAGACGGACTTTCTTTTAGTCGTTTGTTGATGCGGTTCTCAACAAAAACTTGAAAGATTCATTTGTTGATGCGGTTCTTAACAAAAACTTGGAAAGATTTTCTTTCATTTTTATACTATCAGTATGGATTAGTATCCACTACTCATCTTAAATGATGACCTCTTTCGTGGTTCTGTGATCCGCGCGTTGCGTATTGGACGGAGGTCACTTAACACCAGATGGGATTGTGGTCAGCAACTGTCTATTGTTAAAAAAAACACTTGCATGTGATGAAAAAATGGTCAGTGACACAGACTCAGAAATGTGTCTGCCCCATGCCCCCACGTGTGGTCTCGGGAAATTACACCCATCTTAAGTAATAATGGTGACTGTCAAAAAATCTATATCCACAGTTATGTATGGACAAATAAATAATTGTACGGTGTAAAATTAATATTTTACCTAAGAAACTACATGGAATACGACGAATCTGAACCCATTCTTATTTGTTTATAAGATATTTGTTTACAAGAATTTTTGGAGAAAAGCAGGCAAAGACTCAAGACATAAATAAGCTTCTTCGGCTTAAATTTGCATCGCCACTCATTCCATCAGACGATCGTAACTTAAACACCTGTTCTAGTATAAAAAGCATTGTTACAATGGTATAGATTTGCTCTCAGGAAGACTATCATCTCAGAACTGTAGCACAATAACTGGTTCAAGGCTGAGTAACAGATAGGGGGAGGATATTCTAGCCTAATGGGACATCTAGTATGCAGATTATTCAATTAGCCAAGTGTGCTGGCCCGTTTGATTGGCCGCATCCTCACTGAAACTAAGGCACGGATTTCTATCTCTCCCTATTATTTGTAGTAGGGATGGATATGAAATTTCGGATGTGGATACGGATATAGGAATAATATCATAAAGGTTTCAGATACGGTTACGGAAATTAGATATTGTAACGTAAATTACTGACTAGTTATGACTAAGCAATAGACATTATAATGCAGCTAGTGTAGTGTATCAGCTCGGATTGGTTAAAACAAGAATCTGTCATAACATGTCTAATTTAGACTGTCCATATTTGAAATGTGCGCTGATAACCTACTTGCCTGCAAAGAATCAGTGAAAGAGACACAGAAATGAGTCTGCCTAATGCCCCACCAGGGGATACGGGAATTCACTTATTTTATATTTGAAATAATTCGTGACTTTTATAGAGGATTCGGTTACGGCTACGGATAGATATTTATATTGGATACGGTTACGGAGCTCCATAACATCCCTGATTTGTAGTGTGTGAACCATTTCTGAGTTTTATTTCGTAACATTAGTCTCTTGCTACGTATGGCGTTGTATAAATCCAAGTTGTTCCTCCAAACATAGTAAGAACGAAGAGGTCAGATATCAAATTCACTAGTTATTAAGTAGTATTTGAGTGATAGAATGCTGCTCCGCGGACTGGGGCTTTTGGTAAGGCAGTGTAAGTGTAGAGTACGGTTTATAACGTAAAGAGGAAAGCCATGGTTTTTGAGGATACGAGTTTGTGGATAGAAAAGGTTCCATCTTTCATCCACTTTTTGCAAGTTTGATTCTCAGAAGATCCGGTTATTTTAAAATACTTATTTTTAATAAAAAAACTTTTATTTTATTAATTTCGATTTAACTACTCGCTAATAGTATAGCTTTCTATCTGTGAAATAATTTTTGAAATCGGCCGAGTAGTTTTTGGGTTAAATCTTAACAAACAAACAATCTTTCTTTATTATAATATAAGTATAGATGTGACTAGGTATATCTACGAAACAATACTTATTACAATCGACTTGACTATCTGGGGGCACGGTAGTGCCCCCGCCAAGTCGAGCAAAAAGTGGCACGGCCGTACTATCCTTTTCTCGAAGTAGTTCGGGCCATTTTCGACCCCCTATAACTTCGTTGTGGATAAAACTAGAATCCTGAATTTTCAGTCACACAGCAGACATTGTATAAACTCGGTATATTTCAAATATCATTCTGTTTGAACCAGTAGTTTAAGAATTATAACTAGTCAAAGTTTGATAATTTGTCACTCACTCACTGACTGACCGATCATCAAAACTCTAAGGCACTTCTAGCAGACATAGAAACTTGAAATTTAGAATACAATTAGTGTTTAGTCTATAAATCAAGGAAAAACTACAATATTTTGAAATTTCGGTCCAGTTTTCTAGATATACATTTTTTTTTTGTATTTCTGTATGTAATGAATAACTTAAAAACTACTGGACCGATTTTAAAAATTCTTTTACCGTTAGAAAGCTACATTATCACTGAGTAACATAAGGTATTTATTACTAGAAAAAATAGAGATCCTTAGAAATCCCTACTAAAAACAACCCAAGGTGTAAAAAAATTAGCCATAAAATGTCTTTCACCGCATGTGCTGCGGAAAGTATTGATGATAGAACAAAAAAACGTTCTACAATATTATAGAACATATCAAAATCTACAAAAAACTTCAGGAGACCATATGTCCAACTATTGTAGTTATGTCACTATAACTACTTTTTTACATTAAAAAGTTGATAAAAATGCCGATCAAAATCAGACTATGTTATCCATAGCTTTGTATTAATTCTTATCCAAATAAACTAAGAAAAGGACTATCTACAAAAAGAAATGAGATGCCATCAAAAACATAAATTGTAAAAAAAGCCAAGTCTTGCAACTCAGTTCTTCTATCGTAAAAAGTTGTGAGATCCATACAATACCAAGTCGGTCAATTTATTCAGTCTCTACTGAAGGATCCTTCTGTCTTAAGTAATTACATGATAAGCTAACCTAACAATATCTTATAGTAATCGTATCAATGCCAATATTAAAAATCTTTGATGTTTAAAATAAATAGATTGACTTGGCAATCGCACTAAACAATCTAATTTAATATAATATGTATTACTTGTGAGATACATTATGTTTTTAATAAAATAAAAAAGATACATTGTGATTTCATGCGATAGCCGAGCCAATCTATTTATTTTAAACATCAAAGATTTTTAATATTGGCATTGATACGATTACTATAAGATATTGTTAGGTTAGCTTATCATGTAATTACTTAAGACAGAAGGATCCTTCAGTAGAGACTGAATAAATTGACCGACTTGGTATTGTATGGATCTCACAACTTTTTACGATAGAAGAACTGAGTTGCAAGACTTGGCTTTTTTTACAATTTATGTTTTTGATGGCATACATTTTTCCTCTCGTGAGCTAAGTAATGAAATACGTAGCGCTGGGTCGACAGCTCTCGAGTTAATATTTTTATAGAAAATGTTGAAAATTTTAATATATTGAATATTGAAATACGCTATAATCTCTCAGAGACGCTGCATATTTTAATTTTCTCTTACATTATAAAATATAATACAGTATTGATAATTCTTGTTTGCTGTGTTATGGTATTTGATATTGAATATTCTTGGTATTATATTCATATCAGCTCACTGCGCCCCGCGGTGACACAATTATACTTTGTATATTACTCTGAAATGAAATGTAATGAAAAATACTTTATTGTACACCAGAAATTTAAAAAAAAAAATTTTTAAAATGAATGAATCGCATCAATTAAAATTTTAATTAAATTATATTTTTAGGCAAGAGCTAATACTTAATTTATACATAAAGCGTTTAAAAAAATAATTCGTGCATTAAGCATTCATTAAATTGGTATGTAAGGTTCTAAGCATATGGAATTCCGTGATCTCTGCCTACTACAATGGATAAGAGGCGTGATGTTAGTGTAGAACACGTTACGTTTTTTATACTATACTGTCCGTTTTCATGCATATTTTTTTACAATGATACAACTTTATACACCTTGTTAGGCCTATATAAAAAATATTTTTGTTTGCGCATACAAAATATGAAATATTAATATGGATGATGGTATATAGTTAAGAGGGCCCTTCCCGGTTCGACTATCGTCAACGCGAGCATGGTTGAAAAGATTTTTGTTTCATGCAGCACATACCTCTACCGCTAACGAGTGAGTGAGAACGCGATAACATTGAACGAAAAATAGTGTGCGGAAATTTCATAAAATTTGTTCTAGGAAATACGTGTTTTTCAGTAGTCTTTACAAGTTTATGAAATATTTTTTTGTAATTTAGAATCTCCATTATATTTGCAAGGTTTCTATCATAACAAAATATTTACTTTCACAATTTATGAGTACATTATGAACGCCCAAAGTTCAGGTATTTTTTTGCAAAAAAGCTGATTTTTGGAGGCTTATACTGAATTTATTTCTGAAAATTTTGAGATTTTGTTTCGATAGAAACCTAGATATAGTGCACGAGATACCTATTAGTTCAAAAGTTTCAAAGAAAAATCGGTTACATCGCCATAATCACGTACGAGCTTTTGTATGGAAAGTAAGACGGGTTGGGCCCACTTAAGTTTGAAAAACGTAAAACTCTCATTTTGTTGTTTACACGTCGTTTGGGTTATCGATATGTATTGCACTTATTACACTGTATATCAGTGCCTGGAAGGTACTAATAGTAACTTTCAGTATTGAACTGCTCAATAGTTTTTTATTTAAATAAAATACTGTATACCGGATTAAAACGCGATTTATTATTTATATTGTTTAAATTATTTATCCCGACGTTTCTGTCTCCCCGCGACCACGGTTGCTGAAAAGCATCCGAAACGTCGGGATAAATAATTTAAACAATATAAATAATAAATCGCGTTTTAATCCGGTATACAGTATTTTATTTAAATGTGTGATACTCGCGTTAATAAAAGACAATAGTTTTTGATTGTTCATTTATAAAATGTTAAGTATAACACACTTGTGTCATTTTGATTTTTTAAAAGAGTAACTGTCGAGATCATTACCGGTCGTAACTTAAAAAAAATGACGATTAAAATATATGTACTTGTGCTATTTGCTTCAATAAAATTATATTTGAATTTATTAAACAAAGCTATCTTTAGTGGAGCACAATTGAACTGTGTCACAAGGTACACACGACACCAAACAGGTAACAATAGAGACGATACAAACAAAACTGTTATATTCCTACTTTTACAGTCTATATTCGATGCCATTGTGCTTACATTGTGGTGCTCTCAGACTAGCCTGTAACCCAGTATACAGGAATTAACAAAAAATACAAGAAAACCGGGCCATAGCCTTGTTGAGTTGATATCTTTAAAATTTTCAGTAAAAATGTCCCATCTTACCGTCGAGTAAACCTCACGCTTCGTCCGTCGAGTAAACCTCACGCTTCGTCCGTCGATCGATATCTAACATAAAACACGTAGTAGTCAAATTTGAATATACAGCTGTTTTGTCCTTGCTCATTACTTAATTTTAGAAAGAGTCAGATAATATTGTCTTTTATTAACGCGATTTATTGTTTATATTGTTTAAATTCCTGGGATCCAGTAATAAAAAAAACTAAAACCCCAAATCAAACATACTAACAAGGGGACATCATTAGTCAATATTGTCATAATATAGAAAATTACAGTAAATATCAACTCCGTAGGAATAGAAGGCCTTAATATGGAAACTTTGTGACATTTCAAAAATCAGACAACTGTCATCTTTCTGTCTCCCCGTGACCACGGTTACTGAAAAGCATCCGAAACGTCGGGATAAATAATTTAAACAATATTATTTATATATATATAAATCGCGTTTTAATCCGGTATACAGTATTTTTTTTAAAAGAGTCAGATGTTAGCATACCACTATGTTACAGAAACATGTGCTAACGCCTTAAGTTGGCGTGTTCTAGTTGGATTATTGAACACACAGGCTATGTAGACATAGAACGCTAATGGAGTTTTTTTGTTTATTGAATCATCTAGAAGCTCTTCGGTAATCAAAAGCATTTTAGTTTGATGAACAGGAAATTGAGAGCCTTTCATCGTGTTGTTTGAACTTTTCTGCATTCAATGGATCAATGTTAAATATTTCAATCTTTTATTATGGAGTTATATTCTTATATTTTTTCTGATGATGTCCGTTTGGCTATGAATGGCTCGAGGCAGCGAGGGATCTTGGGTTCGAATCCCACCGGGACGACATGTATATAATTTTCTGTAAGCATATCTTCCCCACGTCTGGTAACTTCGGGCATTGAACGGGTGGGAGGATTATCGAAATTCCGACCGGGTAACGAACCAACATTCATAGATGGAAAATCCGTGAAGTGCATATTTCGCGTTTCGGTTTCAGCCTATGGATTTCCCAATGCTCGAAGTAAAAAGTAGGTCGACAGCGCATCATACACTGATGTTCGGTGGCTGGGGTATCACCTTCCATCAAGTGAACCTCATGCTCGAATGTACTAGCGATCGACTAGGCAAAAAGTACCGTATGTATTACGGCCGTATTCTCCACGCTAGTGATACCCGGAAGACTACTGTCTAGTTTGGCATTGATGACTCATAATCATCGATTATTATATCTGTTCCGGATGAAAGCTTCGAATAGATCGTTTGTTTTAATAGCATTTCGATTTTATACCCGAACTGTTATAAGTTATTAAATAAAGTTTTATCGATGTTATCTCGATTGTTTTTAAATTAATGGCTGCTATTACACAGAGTATCGAAGATAATCTGTTTTATTTATTTACTAGTAACACGCCCGGCTTCGCACGGGTAGATGATACACAAAAAGAATAGTCTATGTTACTTGCTGATAATGTAGCTTTCTTAGCTACGTTAGCTGTAGAAAATTTAAAATCGGTCGAGTAGTTTTTGAGTTAAATCGTAACAAACAAACAACTGATTATATGCGGATATTGTGTGCTGTTAACACCAAGAAAAGTATTAAACAAAACTTGTATAACAGATCAAGAATGTTACGTGCTGTTTAGACAATGCAAGTTATTTATTGCTTCAATTTATTTGTATGCAACAGGCAGGAAACTTGCATCGTGTAAATGAGCCTTTATGTTTAAATTAATTCGATGTTTGGTTGTTCCACCTAACAGTTTTCTAGACCACTCGTGGTAACTGAGACGATATTAGCTAACAAATCCATACACGGATAAATTTCCTTACCGAGATATAAGCAACCTTTTACAAGTCTAGTAATAGATAACAGGTTACACCGGTCGGGCTTAGAACTTCCGATGCTCTAGATTCTGGGATTTGCGAGGTGCTGGCCGTAAATATTCATGAGGAAGGCCGCGAATTTGTGAGAGGCGTGTGCGATTGAATATTCTTATAAAAATTCCGATAGTGTTTGTCTCCAGACTTCAGTATGATTTAGTGACGATTTTTTTCCACTTCAATAAATTATTAGTAAAAAATACGTAAAACGCAAGAAGAACATGGATAGAGACAGTAAGAGGATTAGAAGAGCTGTTTGTGGCTTCGAGACTTATACGATTTTAAAAAAATTTAAAAGGTTTTTTTTTGGCTAAATATCGAATCCAGCCTGCCGCGACCACGCTTGCTGAAAAGCATCCGAAACGTCGGCATAAATAATAGAAATAATAAATCGCGTTTTAATCCGTTATAAAGTATTTTATTTACATATCGAATACCGAAACTAATACTGCCTGCCTAGCATGACCATCAAGAGATATCTCTGTGACGAGTGAAGACAAACTAAGATATATTTCTCGATATCGACACTTTCATAGACAAGTTATATCGATCGACAAATGTTTCTACTTTTGATATTAGAAGTCGAGTTTTAAGTGTATAATAAATGTCATGTTAGACCCGGAAGACATAAGGAGGTAATCGATTAGAACAGGGACTGAAACCGGTTAATTTTTATTTTCCAAAATACGTGTCTGACTGAGATACCATGATATTAGTTTTAAAGAGTAACACACACTAAACTTATCACAGTAATTTTTTTCAATAAATATGAATAAAAACGAAAGAATATTAACAAAAACGTTTATTATACAGGTATAACTCCCATAGTAAATTCCGGTATTCAGTCCCTGGATTAGAACACGAGAAAACGGTCGACAAAATTTTGTCGTGGTTGTCGTTGCTCGGCTGATTTAAGAGATAGCGGTAAGCTGGGCAGTCTGCGTGGCTGTGTTTACTAATACTATGTTAATGAAATCATTCGTAACAGTCATGCGTAGCATTATGAGTTGCAGGTGATGCTTGTTGTGCAGTATATACCACGCATAAACATATAAGAAACGAGCTATACATTATTAAAAGGCCGACCACGCATCTAAGACGTTTCTGTCACGGATGTTCATGGGTGGTGATTACTTACTATCAGCCGCCTGTTCGGTTGTCCCCCTATACTATAACTCTGACTTCATTTGCGACAACATAGTTCACTATAATTTCATAATATATTTTTTTTCACATCTATCATTAAATTATGAATTAAAAATTGAATGTTATATAAAAAGTAGCCTAAGTCAATCAGATATACTAGTACCTATATCTTTCTATAGTTAAAATATTCCCTCCTTAAGCTTAGCTTTAAGTTTTAGCTTAGCCTTAAGCTCCTTACAAACAAAGTAAAATAAAAAGTTTGGCGGAGAGTTTATTGCCAGTTCTCGTCCGTTCTTCGCCCTTGATTTGAGTACTGGCAGTAAATGTAAAATTAGAAGGATTTAATTTTTATTTTTTATTGACGTTCATAAGTGTACATTGTATTACCTGGTTTGAGGAAAGAAAGAAGATTTTTTTTTTGGATCACATACCAACAATGTAACATGCAGCAAATGTTATTGATGAAACTAAACTCACAAACATTCTGAGTACATTGTAGTAGAGTAGTAGTAGTTTATTTTCATCAGTCGCAATCATGGTCAGCATCTGATATTTTAGTAGCTTTACGGTATAACATTAAACTTCTCAGTATTAAACATACTTTTCATAATAGTGTAGCCAATAAAGCTCTGTTTATAATTTGAATGCAAGCTTCGTTTTTTAAATGCTTTTTATGAGCTATTAATAATGGCCGTTGTATTGTTACAGATGTCCTCACGATAGAGATATGTTACCATCTGCCCGACGGAGTATGGTGTCTTAAGCCGCGGAGTGAAGAAATTGTACGGTGAGTCGAAATGTTTGCCTTTTATGATAAAATAAAAAACAACACACACACATCAATACTTACGTAAAGCTCAAGTTAGAGCTTATGTTGCGTATCCAAGCTACATTCGTCATCCCCAGCCGGCCTAGCATGACCGCCACGAGATATGTCGCGGACGAGAGGACAAACTAAGATGTAAGATATCTCGATATATTATATCTCGACATCGACAATTTTGACAGAAAAGATATCTCGATCGATAAACATATCTATTTTGGATATTAAAAGTCGAGTTTTAAGTGTAATTGTCATGTTAGACCCGGAAGAAATAAAGACGATTAAAACATGAGAAAACGGTCGATAACATTTTGTCGCGGTTGTTAGGCCGGCAGTTAAAACAAATATTCACGTTTAGAATCGGGACATTTAGCCATAGGCCTACTACATTGTAATTTTGAATAGTACATAATTGAATACTAATTGTACTCTAATAATAAGACTTTTCAGTTTAACTACCTAATATATTAATTCAAGCTTTGACGGGTTCGAATCCCGCCGGGACGACGTGTTTATAATTTTCAGTATGTCTTCCCCACGTCTGGTCACTTCGGGCATTAAACGGGTGGGAGGAATATCGAAATTCCGACTTATTACGAAAAGCTGTGAAGTGCATATTGCGCCTTTCGGTTTCAGTCTAGGAATTTCCGAATGCTCGAAGTAAAATGTAGGCATTTTTGATTGATGTTCTGAGGCTGAGGTATCACCTACCATCAAGTGAACCTCGCGCTCGTCTGTCGATATCTAACATTAAAAAAAGTAATTTTATTTCCAAGAGAAACATAAATAGTTTTAGTTAAAATTATTAAAATAGGGTCACTTGAATACATATACATAGTTTTATGATAGGAAAGTGACAGTTTTCTAATGAGCACGGTATATCCTACACATATGTACATTTAAATACATACATGCAAAATATTCCACCAATGCGCGGGATGCTGTGGGTAGACCCTAAATATACGTATAATATATACCCCGTAGTTCTAATAGTATGGCGGTGTGCTGCAGGTGTGTGAGTGAGCAGTGGTGATGGGCGGTGCGGGCGGTTCGGACGAGTACGTGCCGCCGCGGCTGTCGCGGCTGCTGCATTCGCTGCCGCACATCAACGTCACGCTGCACCGGGTCAATGACACCTTCGCGCCGAACTCGCCGATATATCTCGAGGTATGACGATGGGAAAATATTCTGATTGATAACCATCGAGGTGTATAATGTGGCGTTCTTAATCTTATAGGTTGTCTTCGTCTTACAAGGAGAGTATCAAACTTGGGAAACACAGATACCGCTGATTTATTAATATGTTTTAGGGTCTCCCCTCAATAACTAGGTAAAATGGTAGGACGCACTTCGAGAAAAATTAATTTAAAGTTCATTGAAATTGAAAAAAATAATAAACATTCACGATTAAAATTGGTTAAAATAAAAAATTAAAAAAAAAAAAAAAATTGAAATAAAAAATAGTCGAGTGGACTTGAACTTTAAATTCATTTTAGTGTTCTGGGAAGTTCCCCTGTTAGTCAAATATACACTGCTCTGCCTTCCCGTATTGATTAATAAATAATAATTTCCAGATCTATCTTTATCTCGTCTCTATCGCACAGCTGTTATTTGGCCATTTGATAAGCGTGTTAGAAGCGACTAACATAGGTATTTGTGATATTTTTTTAGTACATTTACATTGCTCCCTTGCGAAGCCTGGGCGGATCGCTAGTCATTGAATAATGTGACACTCACGCAGACTACATTATTTTTTTTTATGTAAGAAAAGTAATTTTAAATTTATTCCATTTTCTTCTTTTATTTACTGCACTGCTACACACCTCTCAACCAAGACAAGGTTAAACGGCAGAAAATCCCTTTAGGCAATAAGTACGCCTTTTGTTTTTGTGCAATAAAGAGTTTAAAATAACATATAAATAAATACTTATGAGATATTTTTAAATTTCAGAGTCTAGGAATCCTCGGCTCCATCCCCGGCGCCTGGCTGATCCTCACACTGACCGTCTTGCTCATATACTTGCTCACGAGATGCTGCGACAGGAAGCAACGCCCGCCCAAAAGCATCACAGCACTCAAGGTACCACATATTATAATATTATACACTTCTATGCAAGTTCAACTGATTTTTCATACATAAATATACAGTAGAACCTCTGTAAGACGAACATCATGGGAGATGCCAAAAAAATTGAGTTGTAGAGAGGAAGGGAGGTGTGGTCTTCCTCCAACCTAAAGGGAGGATCCTCGACCAGTCGAATCACTGACTGGCCGGCCCTAAGGCCCCATTGGTTGATGTCGAGATGTTGTATATACATACTCAGCAGGAAACATTATTTGACATCTTCGTATTGATTCTTGTAGCGGATTATATGTAGATGTCGCTACAAAGGATTTCGACTTGGATTGTGTAAGGAATTACTCGACTAGTTGTAAATGTCATAAAAACAAACATACGATGAATGTATTTATTCGAGTTATGAAGGGAAAATATGTATTGAAATAGTAATGGAAGTTTTGGAGCTTGAAGGGAAGGGAACAAAACATTTTTTCGAATTCTGGAGGTTTTCGACTTACCGAGGTTCTACTGTATTTTTTTAATTTTAATTATAAGTAAATAAATAAAAAACAAACTTGATTGGTTTAAGTTGCCTGATGAAACAAAAGCTTCCTATCATTTCTCTCTTATCGTAGCGGCCCATTGTCACATCTGCGCTGTTGTCATTCCTTCTCTCCTCAGGCTTCCTCGTTTCCGCTTCCTATGAAGGGGTACCCAAATCACTATTTGTGACTGTCTGATATTTGCAAAGGTGTCCATTTCCTTTTGAAATACCCACTATTTTTCACGGTGACTTTATTTTAGTATTTTTATCTAATGAATTTCAATTCTTTATAGAATTTAAATATTTCTGGTGTAATGATTTATGATATGATTATAAATTACATACCTAGATAGTCTAAAGGGATATTATTGTATCATCATTTATATCATGGCGTGTTTC
Organism: Anthocharis cardamines; assembly: GCA_905404175.1. Lineage (NCBI taxonomy): Eukaryota > Metazoa > Arthropoda > Insecta > Lepidoptera > Pieridae > Anthocharis > Anthocharis cardamines. The sequence goes on from FR989960.1 coordinate 882,063, forward strand.
GCCATCAATTTAGCATATATTTTAGGTTTCGGAAGATGAACAGTATGTTTGTTTTGGTACTACACTTATTGAAGACATTTTCCTTATCGTGTCTCATTAGCAGGGACGTTTCAGTCCCGGTTAATTTTTATTTTCCAAAATACGTGTCTGACTGAGATACCATGATATTAGTGAAAAGAAAGAGTAATACACATTAAACTTACGACAGTAATTTTTTTAGTAAATATGAATAAAAACGAAAGAATATTAACAAAAACCTTTATTATACCGGTATAACTCCCATAGTAAATTAACCGGTATTCAGCCCTTTAGCATGGTAGAGCATTTTGAAGTGTTTATAAAATCTAACAATAAATTAAAGGTCGATCGCATCACCAAGACATGGAAATTACTGCGGTTGTTTTGAAATTGGAATTAATTAAAAGCCAACAATATGTCAACATGGAATCCAATAACAAACTATTTTAAAAACAACTGTAAATCTTGCATGTTTACTGTTCGTGTTAAGTAGCTATATTTAACTCCAAGATCTGCTGGAGCGATCAGACGGTTCCCACAGCGGCGTGATGTAATTAAACATGTGCTAGCGATATCAGATGTTTTTTTTTTTTTTTTTTTTTTTTTTTTTATGTCAGATATCGACAGACGAGCATGAGGTTCACTTGATGGTAGGTGATACCTCAGCCACAGAACATCAGTCAATGATGCGCTGTCGACCTAATTTTTTACTTCGAGCATTCGGAAATCCATAGACTGAAACCGAAACGCGCAATATGCACTTCACGGCTTTTCCATCTATGAACGGTGGTTCGTTACCCGGTCGGAATTTAGATATTCCTCCCACCCGATCAATGCCCGAAGTTACCAGATGTGGGGAAAGCATGCTTACAGAAAATTATAAGCATGTGCTCCCGGTGGGAATCGAACCCACGACCCATCGATGCGCATGGCAGGTGTTCTACCGAACGCGCCAACGAGCCCGTCGAATGTATGGGACAACTCAGTGTTAATAACGTTAGTAGCACTCTCGATCGGTGTCAGTCGTATCGAAATTAAAACCTACACACTGCCGCTATAAGAAATAAGAAGGTTTTTACTTAATAGAATAATTGAAAAGGAAAGATACTAGTAGATCGTCTTTTATTTTACTGATTTGTCTCGTTTTTATTCCTTATCACAGTAGATGATGCATGGACAGATCATTTTATAAAATAAATTTATTTTTGAATAGGAGTTTGCAACTTTTATCTGTCATCGTTCGAGTTTAACAAGTTTAATATCCTAAATGAATACGATAGCTTCTTTGAAGTCGAACTAATTGGATTAAGAACGACATGATTATTTTATTTCAATCATTACGTGATCAGTTTACTTTGAAGCTGTATTTTATATTATATACTAATAAGACACCCGGCTTTGTACGGGTGCAATATACATATATAGATGTATGAACGGTGGTACGTTACCCGGTCGGAATTTATTTATCCCACCCATTAAATTACCGAAGTGACCAAACGTGGGGAAGACATGCTTACAGGTAATTATAAATATGTCGTCCCGGCGGAATTCGAACTCGCGACCTTCGGAGCGCACGGTAGATGTTCTACGTATCAGCGAGCCCGTCGGGCCAGGTTTAAAGTACTCGTAACCGTCGAGTGTGTATGAAAGCATTGATGAAAGTGGAAGAAGCGAAAGTGGTATGTCAGGATCGGAGCATATGGAATTGCGTAATTTCTGGGAACCGCGATGGGAAAGAGGCGTGATGTATATGTATGTATGTGTATGATTTATATTTCGGACCTTTCCTTTCTAGATAACACTAATGATACTCTCGGTGCTGTGCTGCGGTGCGATCGGGGTGGGGCTGTTCGGCAACGACGACCTCCACAACGCGATGCTGCAGAGCATCCAGGCGGGAAACCAGCTCGCAGCGCTCGTCAATACTGTTAAGAACCAGGTGAGCACTTTTGGGTTTCAGATAGCTACTCGTGTTTTATTTGCTCTAGCCGTCGAAGCAAACAAGTCAAATAGAGTTCCCTTTTTTTATGTTAGATATCGACAGACGAGCATGAGGTTCACTTGATGGTAGGTGATACCTCAGCCACAAAACATCAGTCAATGATGAGCTGTCGATCTAATTTTTACTTCGAGGATTCGGAAATGAATCGGACTGAAGCCGAAACGCGCAATGTGCACATCACGGTTTTTCCATCTATGAACGGTAGTTCGTTACCCGGTCGGAATTTCTATCGGCGCCAACGAACCCTTCAATAAAAAAGGTGTTCCTGTGTATTTATAAATGTGAAAATGTAATGTGTAAAAGGAATGTAGAGTGTTTATTTTATATCGTGTCGTGGTGGATGTTTTGGTTACCGACACAATTTTGAGATATCACGTCACTGACATAGTATGAAATGGTCTTCGGGTCACGCTAAAATGTGTCCCAACCAAAGGAATAACAGTTATGCAAATGAGTAACAATCATCTATCAGTCCTTGTTTTTTTGAAAGGTTGAGAACAAATATATAGAGTCCCTTTGATATTTATATTTTATGATCATATTACTTCAATTAAGTTTTCCTTGAGATCCGATTACGTACTCAATATGGAGAAATGGTATTAGCCTAAAATCTCACCACGTATCACCAAAATCACTTGATTAATGGACGAAAATGTACTATTGAATGAATATATCGCAATGTACGTTTTTAGTTATTTTCACAATTATTAATAATATTAAATGATACAAATATAATAGGTAATGTCCTATACCCTATACTGCTGCGTGCTGGTGTTGAGTAAGTGAGGCCACAGAACGAATATTTCGCGAAAAAATAATCGTATCATCTATCTGTCAGCCGTATGCAATTCGACGAGGTATATTTAATCGCAAGGACAATACGACTATTTAATATTTAATCGCAAGTCATTCCTGCTTAGGCTTTTCATAGTCCCACGCTGTCCTTTTAGTGATGTGAAGGGGTTTTAGTGCGTATGGGGGCCACTTTCCGGCCTAGACCCCCACACTCCCCGGTTCACTATATCTTGCCCCGGCGCGGGGGTCTGGAAAAGGATTTCTCCAAGTAAAAAAAGGCGTTTCATCACGTATTGCACAAGCAGGGACTGAATACCGGTTCATTAACTATGGGAGTTATACCGTTATAATAAAGTTTTTGTTAATATTCTCTCGTTTTTATTCATATTTACTGAAAAAAATACAGTGGTAAGTTGGTATCTCAGTCAGACACGTATTTTGGAAAATAAAAATTAACCGGTTTCAGTCCCTGCTCACAAGAATAGGTATAATGAGGTGGTGTTCGCATCAACGAGTATGAAAGCATAATATGTTATCCAGTCAAGCATATTGGAGGAAGCGATGGGGTCCCGAGCGCGCGCGCCGCTGGCCCGGCTGGCGGACGCGCTAGACGCGCCGGTCGCGAACCAGACAGCGCTGGGAACGCTGCTGCGGGCGCTGTCGGCGCTGAGAAACAACGCCAGCGCGGCCGCCTCAGCCGCTGACAACTTGAGGCGGCCGCTTGCAGCGCTCAACTTGGACGTTTTCATGAAGGTAAATACTAATGGCTGGCCATGCGTCATGCTCGTGAACGGGTGCTACTTGTGGTGACAGGTCGAACTTGAATTCGTGCATGCGGTGATATTAGTTATTTCGTCTATGTATTTGCGTGTTGTTCCCACTAGAATGTGAGTGCTCCTATTTCACCATACATACTGCTGATAGAGGACAAATCTTTGTTTTATTTTCTATTTTTTCGTTTATATATATTTTTTGATAATTATAGTTAATTGTGTGATGTCATGTGGAACATGGTGTAATGGTTGCAGCCCCTTATAAAACATTTGTAAAACAAAAACTTGGCGATTAAAAAGAGTGGCGGCGAGTTTCTTGCCAGTTCTTCTCGTCCGCTCTACGCCCTTGATTTGTGAACTGGCAGTAAATGTAAAATTAGAAGCATTTAATATGTATTTTTTATTGACGTTCATAAGTGTACATTGTGTTACCTAAATGAATAAATTATTTTTGAATTTGAATTTAATTTAATGTTTCAGCACAATTTGTGTGTTTGAGAGTCAAATCACGGGTAGTACCATAATATCTTGGATATGTATTACCTATAGTCACAATACTTTATGTACAATGCCTTTAGAATGCTGTTGATAGCGCTTCCGGGATAATAGATAATAGTGTGCATGTGTTAAATAATATGTATAACTAGGATAAGAAAAAAAACGGTAATTTTTTAAACGTAATTTCAATAACAATATTTACGTATACAGTGCCTAAAAATATTACAAGAAACTCAATAGAATAGATGGAATGATCAGATATGGATTCACGTCTTCAAATAAAGGATTATTAATACTATGGGAGAACGTAACGGCGCGATAGGTCGTGTATATCTTTGTTTCGTTTTATCGTCATGGACGCCTTCAGTAATATTATTTTATATGTTGATATAATGCATATGCAAGTTGAGCTCCTCTATAGATTGTATGATCAACAAGAAATGAGGGGAAGACGCAAGATGGTCCTCATTCATGGCTTGCCAGAGGTTGAGAAGGAAGACACAAGCACTGTAGTTGTTAAATGTGTGACAACACACCTCAAGGACCACACTTTTAATGCCACTTGCATTAATCGCTGCCACAGAATTGGTCGCTTAAACCCGGGTAAACCTAGGCCAGTATTGGTAAAATTCAAGGATATTTTGGCAAAAAATAAAATCTGGTACAGTAAAACTGCCTTAAAAAATACTGGAATCACTATATCTGAGTTTTTAACACAGTCCCGTCATGAAGCATTTATGGCTGCTCGTAAGCGCTTTGGGTTGAATAAGTGTTGGACCAAAGACGGCATGGTGATCGTTGCAGGCTCAGATGGCAAAAGGCATAGAGTTAGTGCTATGACTGAGCTCCAAAATATCCCTGGCTTTGTTCAACCTGAGGTAGCTGTGCCATCGGTAGCTGGGGAACACAGTGCAGAAACACAAGTTGCCACTCGATCTCGAAGGGTTCACAAGAATAAATAAGATCCTCAGTTTGTTATATATTTTTGAACTCTCTGGTCGTTGTAGTGTTAGCATTTGGTGACATATATATATTACAAATTCACTGCATAATATGAAGTTTTAAGCAAGTATAATTACTCTTTTGGTTCACAATATGATCATATCTTTATCTTATAGCTACAAATTTCATTGTTTGCCTTATATCTTTGTCATTACTTATTGGAGGTATGTACATATTATTTTCTTGTCTCAAATTAAAATCTAGAATTTGTATTTAATGTACCTACATGTAAATTGTAAATTGCAAACATTTAAGTTCGATGTCAAATGACTCTGACTTTTGACATTTGACAGTACCTGTTAGTCACTGCTTATTGCCGTGTGAAAGCCGCATCTACATTAGTAATATATGACATCTACTGAACATTCTTATTTCCATATTTATTATGTCTTGCAAATGCATCAGTTTATTAATATACATATGCAAGCGGTTTTTTATGTTGATGTGGCTGGAATGGGCCTTGGTAGGGTTTAAGGTTATTTCATTAAATGCTAATAAGTCTAACACATACTAGACAATTTACTTAATATACTGTTAAAAATATAGTTGTGTTAAGCTCAGTGATTTTTTGTTATTTTCTTCTTTTTTGTGAGTTTGAATTTAGTACTTATTAAGTTCAATTTTTTTTTATTATTTTTGTTCATTTTTTTATATAATTTATTTTTGGTTTATGTTGCGTCATTATATTAGGCTGGGTACAGGGTACAAAGTTAAGTAACTTTTATAGTGATACCTACTTTGTAATTATTTTATATATTATTTTAATTTTAATTTATATAAAATAGAAATATTAATAATATGTTTGATGTTAATGCAGATAATGATAATACTTTTTCTCCAGATTCTTCAGAGAGCCTTTCTGATAGTTTATGTGACTCTGAATACATACCCCTTGAGCAGGCTCTTACTACTTCTCTATCTGATTTTACAAAAAACTTTAATATTGTTCATATCAATGCACAGAGTATTCCTGCTCACTTTACTGATTTACTTTCGTCATTTAATTCTAATCTTATCCACGCTATCCTTATTTCCGAGTCCTGGCTGAAACCCTCTCTGTCTAGTGTTTCGTACGCGTTACCTGGATTTAACTTAATTAGGAATGATCGTATCGGTCGGGGTGGTGGGGGTGTTGCTATCTATTTGCGCTACAATATTCCCTATACTATAGTGAGCATGTCTCCCCAGCCACCACCAGCAAATGCACTCGAACATCTTTTTATTGAAGTTACTCTGTCTAATAACAAAATTCTTTTGGGTGTTTGCTATAGCCCATCGCTTCATGTTGACTATTTTAATAACTTTGAAGATTTACTTGAAAGTCTGTGTCCACTTTATAGACATATCATTATTATGGGCGACTTTAATACGTGTCTCCTTAAGAACGACCATCGTGCTAGTAAACTATCTGCTATTGTTAAAGCTTCTAACTTAAATCTTGTTCCTCTCGAACCAACTCACTTTTTTCCTGGCTGTTCTCCATCCCTTCTTGATCTTATATTTGTGTCCTGTCTTGATCATGTCTCTGTTCATGGTCAACTGTCAGCAGATGCATTCTCTTATCACGATTTAATTTTCCTGTCTTACAAAATCCGTCCTCCTAAAGTGAAACATAAAGTAGTCCTACAGCGTAATTTTGGTGGGATGAATACAGATAATTTATGTGACGATGCTCATAGGGTTGAATGGTCACTAGTCTTTGATGCGATCTCGATAGATTCAAAAATTCAGATTTTCAATTCCCTTCTAATAAAACTTTTTGATATTCATGCTCCTATTAAACCTGTGAAAATTAAACATGCCCCAGCTCCATGGTTGAATGCAGAATTAAAAACACTCTTACATAAAAAAACAGTTGCGAAATCAAAATTAAAAACTAATAATTCTGACTGTAATCGCGAGAGTTACAAACGTATTCGCAATCGGTGTAATACCATGTGCAGAGATGCCCAGAGACGTTACATACATAAATCGGTTGAGAGCGGCAACACAGCAAAGACGTGGAGATTTCTCAGGTCTCTTGGAATCGGAAAAACGACATATAATTCTATACCCAGTAATATAAACGTAGAAAATTTAAATCAACACTTTTCTTCTTCACCTTCTTCTCTTGATAGTAATATAAAATCTAGCACAATAAAATTTCTTACCACTCAATTTAACCCAAGCTGTCCACCTTTTAACTTTACACCGGTGACCGATGGAGACGTTAAGAGGAATATCTTGTCCATCTCGTCGAACGCGTTAGGCTGTGACGGTATCGGCCGTGCTATGATTATTCCCATCCTTGATATAATATGTCCTGTGATTACACATATCATCAATTTCTCCATCACATCCTGTACTTATCCACAAATTTGGAAAGACGCTTATATTATTCCCCTTCCTAAAAAGAATAATCCCTCTACTTTTTCTGACTTCCGTCCTATCTCCATCCTGCCCTTCCTCTCCAAAATCCTTGAAAAGTTGGTGCATTATCAACTAAGCCAATTCCTTACTAAGTACTCCTTACTCGATCCTTTCCAATCTGGTTTTCGACCTGGTCATAGTACGGTTACTGCCCTTGTTAAGGTTACTGATGACGTTCGTTTGGGTATGGACAATAAGCAACTCACAGTCCTTACTCTTCTTGATTTCAGTAACGCCTTTAATACTGTTGATCATGAAATCCTGTTAAGTTTGCTAAGTTCTCTTAACGTTTCTCCTTCGGTTTCCGCTTGGTTTCAAGAGTACCTGAGCGATCGTCGACAGTGTATACGTGTTGATGAACACCTCTCGTCTTGGTGCAGTGTTACTGCCGGAGTTCCCCAAGGATGTGTGCTTTCACCACTTCTCTTTTCTATCTTTATTAAAACTATCACTATCAACGTATCTTCTCTTTACCATGTCTATGCTGATGATTTACAAATTTATACCCAAGCCTCACTTGAGAATCTTCATCATGCTATAAATACCACTAATGCTGATTTAGCTACGATTGTGCAATGGAGCAGGTCGCATGGCTTAGTAGTTAATCCTGCAAAAACTCAAGTTATTATTATTGGGAGTTCAAGTATGATCTCGAGAATTAATTGGTCAAATCTGCCGCCAGTTTCTGTAGATGGTGTCACGGTACCTTTTAGCTCGTGCGTAAAGAATCTCGGTATTTACGTGGATCAGACCCTGTCATGGACAAACCAGATACAGGTGGTCAGTAGGAAAGTGTTTGCTGCCGGAGCGTCGTTACGGCGGTTAAGCAATTTCTTACCGATTCCAACTAAGATAGTCCTGGCGCAATCTTTGCTCCTTTCAATCCTAGATTATGCGGACGCATGCTATCTAGATATAACTGAGGAGCAACTTAACAAATTGGAACGGCTTCAAAACTACGCTATTAGATTTATTTTCGGTTTGCGTAAGTTTGATCACATCTCGGAGTATCGTTCTCAACTTAATTGGCTAACAATTCGACAACGCAGGGACATACATATACTTTCTCTTCTATATCGTATTCTCTTCGATCCTACAACTCCATCTTTTCTTAAAAAACGTTTTATCTTTCTGGGCGCCTCTCACGAACTAGACTTACGCTCAATTGATAACTTACTCCTTTTTATGCCTCTTCACAACACCAAAATGTATTCTTCTTCGTTCTCTATATATTCGATTAAGTTGTGGAATAATTTACCTCTTCACATTAGGAAAGCTCAGACTCAATTACAGTTTAAAAGCTTGCTCAAGGTGCATTTCCTTCAGTCTCTGAAGTAGTCTTACTTTTATGGAGTATTGTGTATATATGTATGTTGTGTGTACACACACACATGCGAATATATATATACATATTTTTCATTGTTGTGGGTTATTATTATTATTTGTTAAAACATATTGTTATGATTTTTCGGAAAACATTATTATTATTATTATTCTTTTAGTTCACTTATTATGACTTGTTTCTTATCTCTTGTACTTTATCTCTTTTCTTATTTGTATGTTTTCTTTTTAGAGCACTACCCTAATCTATGTTATGTTTATTTAATATTTTAATTTCTCTGGTTGCCTGGAAGAGATCGCTTCTCAGCGATAAGGCCGCCTTTTGTATGCTACTCACTTTGACTTTTTGTATAACTTATTATTTTTACGTGTGGTGTTCAATAAAGTGTTTTTGATTGATTGATTGATTGATTGATTGATATAATCTGTGTTTGCGTTCAGAGGGCCTAGCACGAACTATTATCGAAAAAGTGTTCGAATCGTCCATATGTCAGTTGTATGAGAAATGATTTGAAATGTCATACAAATGACAGCTCGACAATACGAATACTCTTTCGATAGTTGTTCGTGCTCATCCCTCTGAAGGCCTATCGCGAACAATTTGCGAAAGTGTATTAGTATCGTCAAACTGTAATTTGTATGAAATTTCAAATGATTTCTCATACAACTGACAGCTGATGGATGATTCGAATACTTGTTCGCAAGTCGTTCGTGCCAGGCCTTCCGTCCGGTTCACGTGTAACGGTGACGTTGCAGCGGCTGTGGGTGTGGGAGGCGGCGCGCTGGGCGGGCGGCATGGCGGGCTGGTGCTGCGGCGGCGCCGTGTGCGTGGCGCTGCTCGCCGCCGCCGCGAGGCGCTCCCGCCGGGCGTTGCTCTCGCTCTGTGTGAGTATTAGTCTGCCCGCAACACCGTATCATACTATAAACGTGCTAAGAACCAGGAACTGAATACCGGTTAATTTACCGGAGTTATACCGGTATAGTAAAGGTTTTTGTTAATATTCTTTCGTTTTTATTCATTATTTACTGAAAAAAATCACTGTGGTAAGTTTAGAGTGTATTACTCTTTAAAACTAATATCATGGAATCTCAGTCAGACACGTATTTTGGAAAATAAAAATTAACCGATTTCAGTCCCTGCTAGGAACGATAGCCGAGTAAATGAATAACAAAACAATAAATTTGATCAAATCTCTTTATTTTAAACTAGGAATGTTATTTTATTCACTAATGAAATGAATTAAAACTACCGAAAAATCGGTAGATTCAATACCACTGGTGTCAGGTAAACAAATATTCTTTGTAGACTATGACCACTATACTCCAATGGAGGCCATGAGAGCCAGAGTGGCCTAACTGTAATTTTTTTTCAATATGGCCTAAGATAAGTTATAATATTTTTTCATAGGTAGGCAGGAAATAAATAAAATGTAACCAGACTGGTGGCTCACCTGTTAATCGATTTCCATGGGGACGTTGATGCGTTACCGGCCTTTAACACGTTGAGCGCCACGCGTATTTCTAAGTCTTTTATTCTATTTGGGAATTTCATTAGTTGCAGCTGTTAACAGAGCAGCTTAAGGCTAGCTTATTCTCGGACGCAATCCATAAGAACTACACCTGTTATATCACTAAATTTGAACTTACAAGGCTGTAACTGGTTATATCTTATTCCCAGGTGTGTGCCCTGGGGGCGTTGGTGGCGTGCTGGGCGGCGAGTGCGGCGCTGGTCGCGGGTTCGGTGGCCGCGGCGGACGCGTGCCAGGAGCCTGCGCGGGCCATCGCCCTCTACGCCCCCCATAGACTGCCCCTCGATGTACGTATCTCCCCTGTGTCACACCTCCCGCACATCCTCGTGTAGAGACTTCCAATCAAAAAGTCAATTATCCTGAATCGCGTTATCAAAGTTTTTCCAAACGCTGAGCATAGAACACATCGACCTCAACCATCGGGGCCTTACGGCGGGCAGATCAGGGAATCGAATGTTTCATACCTTCCTTCCTCCACACTGGTATCCGTAGTACAGAATATAATTATGATACAGGATATGATTATGATACCAAATACCTTTTTTTTTTGTATTTTTAAGGCAAACGTGATCCATATAATTTACTAGAAATATTTAAAAAACTTTGTTTTCGAAGGTAACAGTCGAATAACCAATGAGTACGATTCGACTCTGGGTCCCTGTGACGTGATGTGGTCTGCATTGCAGATGGTCCACTACTACCTGTCGTGCAAGGTGTCCCGCGAGAACGTGCTCACGGCGGAGCTGCGGAACGCGCAGCGCGCCGTGGTGGCCGTGCGGCAGGCGCTGGCCGTGCTGTCGCGCGGGGCGCCGCAGCTGTTCAACGACCCGGGTGAGACTCACTTTGTATTGCGGTATCTTCGACGACCCGGGTGAGACGTTGTATTGTGGTATCTTCAATGATCCGGGTGAGATTGACTTTGTATTGCGGTATCTTCAATGACCCGGGTGGGACTGACTTTGTATTGCGGTATCTTGGACGACCCGGGTGAGACTTTTTATTGCGGTATCTTCAACGACCTGGTTGAGACACTATGTATTGTGGTATCTTCAATGATCCGGGTGAGACATTCTATGTATTGCGGTATCTTCAACGATCCGAGTGAGGCACTAAACAATAATTTACCCTTTCCATGGTATAAAAAAGTTACATATCGACCTTGAACAGTGGCGCGCGCTTCTGCCACGAAAAATGGGTACCATGTTAGTGCGCGCAGTACTTGTCGGTCCGACTATCTGACGGTTTTTGCAAAATACACTTTTTCTCTATTATTCCAAACTTTAAATGACTTTCCTGTAAAGCTGCGCTTATCCTTTTTTGGCTGTTAGCGTAACATAGGCTATTTATTTCACTCGTGCGATGTATAAAATATACTTCATAAGCTTCAAAATATAATTGGCTTTCGACACCAATTGTTAGATTATCAGGTAGCTAATAATCATACGCTTACGGAAAGAGGGCGCAACGGTCGCTGTGTTTACATGTTTTGAAATAAGCTCTGTTTTGTTAAATCTATTAATATTAAAATAGTGCCGGAAACCTTGTGAATATTACGTGTATGGAAGATAGAAGTCAGAAACTACACAAAGAAGATAAAATACCACAAGAATATCGCGAGCCAGTTCCACAATTACCAAAAATATAGTTAAGCATTTCGTAACGGAAATTCTTACAAATAAGTGACAAGAAGTAACAAGTACAACTGTTATTAACGCCATCTGTTGTCGGATAGTTTAACATTTAAGTAGCACAGATAACGCAGAAAACTTCAGAAATCTACAGATTATATAGAAAAGAAAACATAGATAATTCTGACGGACTAGCGCCATCTATCGTGGAATAGCGAACAAACAATGGATGAATTGAAGAGTATATTGGAAAAAATACAGAGCGATATGAATGATATTAAACAACAACAAAAAAACCAAAACAAAGAAATTACGTCAATGAAAGAAGATATAATCTCCATCCTTGGTCACACAATTGATGAAAAATTTTCTTTTTTGGAAGCAAAGTATAATAATATAGAAGAAAAGATTGAAAACCAAGAACGCAGATTGTACTTTTTAGAGAAGCAGGCTAGACAGCGTAACCTTATATTTTTTGGCATGGAAGAAGTTGATAAAAACTATTTCGACATGGAAAACATAGTAATTCAATTCATTAAAAATAAATTACAAATAGATATTTCCAAGCAAGATATAGAATCAGTTAGAAGAATGGGCAGAAAATCAGCCAGAATTCGACCACTTATTGTTACCTTTACTACACTAGGTAAAAAAATTGAAATATTAACAAACAAAAAGAAACTTGGAAATACTGAGTATTATATTAAAGAAGATTATCCTGACTATATTTTGGAAAAAAGAAAAGAGCTTAGAATACAACAGGAAGTAGAAAAAGAAAAAGGAAATAAGGCTATAATAAAATATGATAAACTGATAGTAATCGAAAATAAAAAGGACACATCCACTAATAAAAAAAGAAATCTATCAGTATCCCCTCCAATCACTCAAAATAATAAGAAAATATCAGAATCATTCCAAGCTGAAAAGAAAAACAAAACATCTATGGCCTCATTTGTGACAATAAATAAGAAGTATGCAAACTTACCCAAGCGTAATGAAAAATCACACAGCACCTCAGAGTTGTGTAACAATAAAGAAATATAGCAAAAAGATAAGGCCCCTCTCCATCTTTCTTTCCCAACTCGGCTGGTCCCCGCGGGAATTGTAGACCAACACCCTCTAACACTCAATAGTTTACACCAACAATCGATCCTAAATTATTCTAAACATCGACAATTTACCCAACTTAATGACAAAGTAAATATTAACAGTCAAAATAAAATACAGAGAAGGTCCTCCACTTTACAAATAGCTACTTTAAATACTAGAACATTAAGAACCGAGGAAAGTTTACAAGAACTAGAATTGGCTTTGAGTGACATAAAGTGGGATATCCTAGGTATTAGCGAAATGCGGAGGCTAGGAGAAGCCATCGAAGAGCGACCAAATTACCTCCTTTACCACAAAGGTGAAATCGCAGGACATAGAGGGGTAGGCTTCCTCATTAAAGTGTCGCACAAAAACAAAATAGAAGAATTTATAGGAATATCTGACAGAATCGCAATATTAAACATAAGATTTCCAGGTTATAAGAAAATGTGGTCGATAATCCAAGTTTATGCTCCGACCGAGCAAGCGAAAGCAGAAGATCTAGATTTGTTTTACAACGGACTGTCGGACTGCTTAGCTAAATATTCGAGTAACTATGTCATAATCATGGGAGATTTTAATGCACAAATCGGTAGTAGAAAGAGCGGGGAAGAACTTGTCATTGGTAAATATGGGCATGGAAAAAGGAGTCCACATGGACAAAAATTAGTGGATTTCTTGCTAGAACACAACCTTACTATCCTAAATACCGTATTTAAGCAGAAATATAACAAAAAATGGACATGGATATCTCCAGATGGGAGATACAAGAATGAAATTGATTATGTGATCACTAACTACTCAAAACCATTTACAAACACCAATGTTATTCAAAATTTAAACTTCAACACCAACCACAGAATGGTGAGAAGCTCTATAAGACTTATCCCACCAAAACACTCAAGAAAAGTAATTAGCAACACCAATGCTAGGCAGTTGGGAGAAGAAATTATCTGGAAAACTACCAAAATGTTGTCGGAATTAAAAAATGAACATGATTCGGAGCTGGATATCTTAAAAACTTACGGAAAACTAGAGCGAGGCTTAGTAGCAGCGATAAACTACAAAAATAAGAATAATACTAAAGATTACCTTAGCGAGAACTCTATTAAACTTATGCAGGAGAGACGGAATCTATTATCTCACTCTAAAAAGAAAAATAATCTCACTGATATTGCCGAAATTAGCAAATCTATAAATAAAAGCTTAAGAAAAGACCAAAGACGAAGAAAAATGCAAATTCTGGAAAAACATATTAATCAAACGGGAGGCATTAAAAAAGCATTAAAAGAACTTAAAGAAATTGACAAAGAATGGATACTAAAAATGAACCAAAATGGAAAAAATATTACAACAAGGAATAATATCAAAGACCACGCGACATCATTTTATACTGAACTCTTCGCCAACAAAGACAAAATATTACATCAACTTCCCGATCCCTCGACACACATTTCACTACTAGGCGTCTCTAAAAACATAGAACAAGAACCTGAAATATTATCTGAAGAAGTAGAAAAGGCAATATTCAGTCTAAAAATGGATAAAGCTCCCGGACCCGACAAAATTCCAAACGAGTTAATGCGAGGTACTGTCAATGAACTTAGTCCTATTCTTGCAAAAATTTTCAATCAAATTCTAATCACCGGCAGTATTCCCGAACAATGGACCAAATCTCACATTATTCTACTACACAAAAAGGGATCAAGAGAAGACATTGGAAACTACAGACCCATTAGTCTAATGTCTAACGTGTATAAGGTTTTCGCTAAAGTGATCCTAGAAAGAATTAGTAGAGGGCTAGATGAACAACAGCCGGTAGAGCAAGCCGGATTCCGCAAAAACTACTCAACGCTAGATCACATTCACACTATTAAGCAAGTTCTTGAAAAATATAAAGAATATAATAAAATTATATACATTGCCTTCATAGACTATAACAAAGCGTTCGATAGTTTGATTCATGAACGAATTTGGGATAGTTTACAACAACAAGGTATACCTCAATTATACATAAATATCTTAAAAAAGATATATTCAAATTGTAGAGCCAGAATACAACTAGAATCTTTGGGCAACGAGTTTCCGATAGAAAAAGGAGTAAGACAGGGCGATCCCATCTCACCAAAATTGTTCTCAGCAGTGTTAGAAAGTATCTTTCGAAAAATGAATTGGGATGATAAGGGAATTCGAATTAACGGAAAATGCCTTAACCATCTTAGATTTGCTGACGACTTAGTGCTATTTGAAGAATCTGCCAGTAAACTAGAACAAATGATCAGGGAATTATCTCAAGTAAGCAGGGAATTTGGTCTCTACATGAATAATACTAAAACTAAACTCCTGACAAATAGCGTGCAGCTTGAGGTAAAGGTAAACGATTGCCCTTTGGAATATGTTGAAGATTACGTTTATCTGGGCCAGATTATTTCATTTAAAGATCAGATGACAAAAGAAGTCAACAAAAGAATTGCAAATGGCTGGAAAAAATATTGGACGCTAAAGTACATTATGAAAAATAAGGACTTCAGCACATTTATTAAGCAAAAAGTATTTAACTCTTGCATTCTCCCTTGCCTCACCTATGGCTGTGAGACTTGGTCACTTACGGCTTCTCATAGAGCCAAACTAGCAGCATGCCAACACGCCATGGAAAGAAGCCTTCTCGGCCTTAGGAGAAGTGATAGAGTGAGGAATGTGGACATTAGGGGGAAAACCAGAGTTACAGACATTCTGCAAAGAATCGATGGATTAAAATGGAAGTGGACTGGGCACATGATGCGCGCTAAAGAGGGTAAGTGGAGTTCAGAGGTCACAAATTGGTATCCCAGGGGCTCAAAAAGAAGTAGAGGAAGGCAAACCTGTAGATGGGAAGACGAATTAAAGGTGACAGCTGGGCCCTACTGGAGAAGAGTGACAGGCGACAGAGTCCAGTGGAGAGAGTTAGAGGAGGCCTTTGCCAAGAGGCATACTGAGTTAAGGGACATTATTTAAGTGTGTATTTAGTAAGGTGTAGTTTGTAAAATATGTATTAGCAGTTAAGTTAACATTTATAATTTTTTTCTTTGTAAAAACTCAGTATTAAAGGCTATTTTATTTTATTTTATTTTTATTTAATAATCATACGCTTAATTTCATCATAGTTTGAAACTCGCCGACAATGCGCTCAACCTGCGTCAAGTCGCGGTTTTTTGTGTATAGTTCTAGTAATTTACACTGCACCCGTGCGAAGCCGGGGCGTGTTACCAGTAAATAAATAAATGTGTGTATGCGTGCAGGGCTGCAGCCGGCGCTGGGCGCGCTGGGCGCGGGCACGGGCGAGGCGGAGCGCGCGCTCGTGTCGCTCAGCAGCGCGCTCGAGTGCCGCATGGCGCGCGCGTACTTCGTGACCGCCGCGCGCGCCGCCTGCGACGCCGGCCTGCAGGTCAGTACCGCTATGTGTGTTACGGTCCGGCTCTAAGGACCATAATGTACGGAGTTGTAACGACCGTTCAGAGATTTATTCTATGCTACGTAAATAAAAGAATTAAGTACAATGATTGGTATATTGACTTAATCCTTTATTATATGGTTTTGTAGCGACATCTATGATCAGGTACAAGAATCAATAAAAAGACGTCTAATCCTGAATCGCGCTATATAAATGTTTCCGAGCGCTGAGTATATGTACAAAATGTCGACATCAACCACTGGGGCCTTAGGGCCGGCCAGTCAGTGGTTCGACTGGTCGAGGATCCTCCCTTTAGGTTGGAGGAAGACCACACCTCCCTTCCTCCACAGTTTTATATGAGAACGCGCGAACTGGTAAGCGATCGTATGAGAACTAATTAAAATAATTATTGAAATGACACTGGCGTAAATGTTGACATGATATATAAACTCCGTACAACTATCATATAAATCGTTTCAGGCCCTGACTCTGCAGCTGCTCGCGGCGATAGTGGCCGGGTTCCTGTTCACCGCCATTGTTCTGGTCGATTCCCACGCGTGGATATACATTAACACCAAGTGAGTATCGACGTCCCTCTGACTAGCGTGAGTGAGATAGAGGATGTGTGCTCACTCACACTTATAGGGATGTTGATTAACTGGTCAAAGTGTAAGCAGAATGAAGTAACTGGCATACACTAGCAATTTGTAAGTTTATCACCCTCTGATGTTTTTCTAGTCTATGGTGCTCTAATTCTAGTTTTCAGAATAATAAAAAAATGCAAATTATTCTAAAATAATGTTGACACTTAACTCTAATCACTTTTTCCGAGGCAATATGTATGCAATTGTTTATGTCTATATTTTCTATAGTCTTACGTAAATTAAATTATTTTAAAGTTTGTAATTATCATGTATCAATTTTCTAGTCCTAAGTAGAATATATAGATCTTTTTTAAATGCTATCATATTTCATTATTTTAAAGTCGTAAATAAACAAGACTTGCCTGACATTTATTCCAAAATTGAGTTAATATATTCAATTATTCAGAATTAGTTAAAACGAGTATTTTTTCAAATATTATGTAGAAACGTCTGTTCTGATGGAAGTATTTTATCCGTTTCAAATATCACCAAGTAATGACCTCTTTTGGTGGCAGTATTTTATCCGTTTCAAATATCACCAAGTAATGACCTTTTTTGGTGGCAGTATTTATCCGTTTCAAATATCACCAAGTAATGACCTTTTTTGGTGGCAGTATTTTATCCGTTTTAAGTGTCACCAAGAATCGTCTTTTTTGGTGGCTGTATTTTTTATCCGTTTTAAATGTCACCAAGCAACGTTTTTTTTTGTTGTTTTTATTTTATCCGTTTCAAATATCACCAAGCAACGTTTTTTTTGTTGGTTTTATTTTATCCGTTGCAAATGTCACCTAGAAACATTCGTTTTTGGTGGCAGTATTTCCTCCGTTTTAAGTGTCACCAAGAATCGTCTCTTTTTGGTGGCTGTATTTTTTATCCGTTGTAAATATCACCAAGCAACGTCCTGGTGGTTGTATTCTATCCGTTTCAAATGTCAACTAGAAGCGTTCTATCTCGGTGGTAATAGTGTAATAACGTGACCCATGTCAGACGCAGCGCGGGCGGCGAGGAGCAGGCGCCGTTCCTGGCGGGCGCCGCCGCCGCCGCCCCGCGCCCCGCGCCGTTCCCCAACGGCAAGCCGCCGTCCTACAGCGCCGCCGTGCAGCTCATGGACCTCGGCGACCGGCCCGAGCGCGAGCGGCCCAGGTACGCGATTAACACTTTGACTGCTAGTCCCAAAATACTATTTTACAGCCGTGCGACACGTCACTACACGTCAAAAAAACGTTAAAACACGTACCGGCGACTCGATACAAATAACACGCAAACCGTCGCAACGCGTTTACCAGACTGGCAGACCCGATTTATTTCGAACACGCATTCGTGTTAAGGTGACACTAGTCGACATTTTTTCCATAGAAATTTCGGGGGGGTATTACTCCACTATTTAGCACCGTACATGCAAAGTTAAACATGATATCGTTTTTTCTCATTATTAATTTTGTCTGTACGGAAACAGAATGGTAAAATAAAAAAACATTAAAAAGTTACGAGCTACCAAAGATTCGTTTTTATTGCCATTTTTTAACACAACTTTGGGCTTAAATTAGTAATGAAAGAAGTATCAAATTTTCAAAACAAAGTCGGTACCGACAAAGCACGATTATCGAAGAATACAATAACTTTTATTTGTAATTGATTTATGCAGTGGTTTTTTCATAAAACTCGATTTTCCAAAGGCTTTTTCGTATTTTTTTAGACTCCCCTTTTACTATGAATTATCGTGCATCTCACTTAATAATGACTGCCCCGGTGCGGTGCGGGAGAACAGCATGGTTTTTGGCCACGCCCACCAGTGAGTTCGAGCCCGCGACTTGTGCAACCTTAAATACGCATACTCGAGTCAAAGTGAATGTTATAATGTTTGTATCATATTTTATAAAGTTTTTATTATTATTATTAAGTGTACCGTCCAGGTCCCGCGTGTCGGGCAGCGCCACGCTGGGCCGCAACAGCGGGGGCGGCGGCGGCGGCGCGCTCGGCTCGGCGCTGGGCGGCGCGCACACGCTGGGCCGCGCGCCGCACAACGGCAAGTACGCGACGCTCAGCAAGCAGTGCAAGACGCTCGAGAGCAACGACTTCTACTGAGAGCGGCCCGGCGGCGCGCCCGAGCGCAGCGCTGGTACGTGCGGCCGTCTAATATGGCATTATTAAGTGCTTAAAACATAATATTGTCTTTTATTAACGCGAGTATCACACATTTAAATAAAATACTGTATACCGGATTAAAACGCGATTTATTATTTATATTGTTTAAATTATTTATCCCGACGTTTCGGATGCTTTACAGCAACCGTGGTCGCGGGAGACTGAAAGATGACAGTTGTCTGATATTTGAAATGTCACAAAGTTGCCATATTTAATTTAATTTTTGAATTTAATTGATAAATCGCGTTTTAATCCGGTATACAGTATTTTATTTAAATGCTTATAACATTTAATTGGACTTAAATAGCACTAGTATCATATTATGTTCTCTTTAAAGGCTCCTCTTCACATGGCCCATCAAACGATCTTCCATCATCGCCATCGTCTGTCTACTGTTGTGATATTATGACGTCTATCGAAAATGAATACCGAGGTGATCTCGGCTGCGGCAATATTTTTACTCAGCTCATATAACACATAAAAATTATCTACCTACACATTTATGCGCTCCACACTAACGTGATTGCCTTTATTCGCCCATCATGGCCCATTGTGAAGAGGAGCCATAAAACGAGTAACGAAAAACCTTTATGAGTAATTTAATGTAGCCATTTTTCATTTATTAACTTATTGCTATTTATGTATGTTGATAATACAGTTGCAGTAAATTATTTCAACATTTACTGACATCTTTATTTATCAGTATTCGATATCATAGTATGGACAGACAGTTTATCAGCTCACAGTTCTTACGAATACATTATATTTTTTAATTGTATTTAAATTTTTTTTATTTATTCTATACATCTTATAAGTGAGGCGTGTACACTTCTGTTTCATGGGACAAATATTTTTTGTATGCTATTTATATTGTTTTTTTTTTTTGTTGATATAATTTTATAGTTAGATTAAGGTTTCTTTTACATTAATTTTTAATATAGTTGATGCTGTAGACATCAAACAAATGGCCCAGGCTGAAAATCAGCGCTGTATGGTTGTGGCACCCACACCCGCAGCACAAAAGCTGAGCCTGGACCAATTGCTCACCAAATGCAAAGTGTTATAAAAATTATTTGTTTTCTTTGTTTATTTTTATTGTATAGTACTTGCTGTTGTGTGTGCAATAAATGATTTTTATTATTTATTATTATTATTATTATTATCTCCTCAGGTCAGGCGAGTCGCACGGCTAGCCTGAACCGATTCGATCCGAAGTACGCGTCGTTCGGTCCCCGCGCGCCGCGCCCGCGCCCCCCCGCGCCGCCGCCCGCCCTCCACACGTTCTCGCCCGAGCCGCCGCACACACGCGCGCACGACCCCGCCCCCGCGCACCCACACACGCACACGCATGACAAGTACGCGACGGTCCGCCCGCAGCGCCGCGCCGACCCGCAGCCGCTGTCGGCCGCCGCGCTGGAGTACCGCAGCCTGCAGCGCCCGCGGCGACAGACGCACGCCCCGGGCGCGCACCGCCGCCGCCCCGAGCGCCCCGAGCGCCCCGACCAGCGGGACCTGTACGCGGTCACCGAGTTGTAGGACTCGCGAGGTACGAAGGTGCGAACTTGCGTGCGGATTTGCGCGCGCGGGGACGAAGTCTGAGTGCGCGCTTGGCGTGACGGATTGCAGTTAACTATGCCGATAATTTATATAAAGGCCTTTCCACATTAACCTCGATTAATATGAATCTTATTGAATATAATATGTCTTATTTGAGTATCGGGGTTAATTTGGAACCTTTTGAAAAGACCATGATACGTGAAGCTGAATTAATATTATGGTCTTATTTGAGTGTCGAGGTTAATGTGGAAGGCCTTTAGACTAGTTTATGGTATGTGGAATTCTGTTTAAGTTGGCTCAAGGTAGAAATAGTGATGTACAAAACTTTTGTCCTTCTCATTTAATATGGTAACAAGCGAGACAGCAAAAGTCGTAGTTTATGTACAACAGAATAAATGACAAATTAAATCAGAATTTTATGTTCCTATACTAGTCTGAGGGTAGTTTGAACACAAATTGAAGGTAGCTATCAAAAACTATCGGTATAGAACAATACTGCGATCCGTATTTAGAAGAAATTCAGCCAGTTTCCGTTCAGAGATTCAGTTCGTTACTTAGTACCTTAAACGCGATACAAATGAAGTGATATCAATTACATTAATAGTGTGTTACATCCGAAGTGAGTCGAACGAATGTGAACTTTTACGTACTCTTTCTATACATTTAAGTTAATGTATTCGGTAAGACATTCACTAATCAACAATCAAGATAAACCTAGCAACTTTTAGACATCACGGTACAATCATTAGAGAAAGGTTTTAAAAGGTATTCAAAGTTGAAATGTTTTTAAAACTATAAGCTATATCTAAAGTTAATTTCTTCACCTTATTATCTCAAGATAATTATAAATTACCTTAATTATTATAAAAATAGCAATAGCCTCTTTCAATTCACTTGACTTTATTGTCATTGCTGCAAATTTTTCGTCGGCACTTCGTAAATGAGTCGTATAGAATCAAAGGCGGCTATCTGCCATTTTTGGTCCGGCAATCTACCAAAATAAAATAATATCTTGTCGTTTAGACTTTTATGTTTTTCTATATATTTGGTTTTATCTTTAATTGTTAATATTAATAGATACCTTAAACATGCAATGAATGATACCAAATACAAAAATAAAGCAGAAAAACGTTTTCTTATTTAAATTGCTAACAATTAGCCATAAATCAGATAGCCGCCTTTGATTCTATACGACTCAAATATTGTTTTTTTTTTTAATGAAAATATAAAGCGAAGGCATTTCGATAATTTATTTTATTACTCTATCATTGTACCGTGACTAAACATGTACCACCATTTGTACCCGGAAAAAGGGATATAAGATCCGTATGCCAAGATACGACTATCAAAATGTTACATTTTCGAAAAAAAAAAGAGGTTTCGTTCTCTTAAAATAACTCAAACTATCTTAAGTTTGAGTTATTTTAAGAGTTGGAGTTGTTGGAGTACGGGTTTTACCGTCGTGTATTGCCATAAGAAAGCATATCCAAGTTGTTTTGACTAAGACAGTCTTGGTGAATGTAATTACAAATCCTTTGTACCAACAGTCTAGACAAAATCATGTCGCTTCAATCCGAGTTGATACAGTTAGCAAGATGATTGAATGATTGAATGAATCACCGTAGAATGAATCGACAAGCGATTATGTTTTTGTCTATGGCATCCGAATATGTTTTCTTTTCATCATAATATTGATGATTTTGTAGTTTTAATAACGAAATCATTGATTTTACACTATATATAATGACTAAATTTATTAGTATCGATGGCATTACTAATAAAAGGATATTAGCTCGATAATTCACTATGCTGGCCATAGAGATTATAGAGCGAATCCGATTATGATTAAGCAATAAAAACTTTTTTATATAACATCTAAAATTGAAACATTTTGAAGATAATTCAGTGTTTTTATATTAATCTATTATAGTATAGATAATATATTGGAAATTTAACATTTCTATTTTCAATACTGTCATAATCTCAAAAAGACGATGTTTCTTTCAAGGACTTTCTATGGCTGTGGTACCTATATATATCTGAAGTAAAACGACGTATAAAGCGTTTTGTTTCAATAAACGATGACTCCGTTAGTCTCAATAAATAGCTCAATATTATGACCCTATGTAATGTAATTTGGGTCATTCGATTAGGGGCCGTCCATTAATCACGTGAGGTCGTTTTTCTCATTTTTTGACCCCCCCCCCCCCCCCTGATGATATTTGGTGAGGTTTGGGACCACTCCCCCCCCTCCCCCTGGATCACGTGTATTTTTTTGGAAGTCTATGTAAAGGCTATTTTTGACTGGAAAAAATATTTAACAAATGGCGTTTTGATTCGAAAAACATTTATATGTATTTGCAATAAAATTAATGAATAATTAATTAATTAATTAATGAATTTTCGCGCCGTTCAAAATTTCGGTTCATAAATAGCGCTTTTTGACAAAAAATAAATAAAATTAATACACGTGATGTCTAACGAGACCCCCCCTCCCCCCTCGTGATGTTTCGTGATGTTTTCTGTACCCCCTCCCCCCCCCCTTTTGAGCCTCACGTGATTAATGGACGGCCCCTTAAGCAAAATTTACAAAATACAGCTAAATGGTAGCAACAGTTAGTATGACGAGAATTAGTGCAAATATTAAGAATAATACAAATATCTGCATTCTTGTAATGCTTAAGTAATGTTTTTTGTAAGGAAGTGTAATTTGAAATGCCAAATCGTAGTCTGGCGAGTAGGGGCTCGGAGCCTAACGTAGTATATACTAAATGTATATAATATATAATTTATATACTAGGATATATCTCATATTATAACAGTAATATAAGCTTGTTTGTGTGACTTTTAATCTTTTGAGTATTTATTGATGAATGAACAATTTTCCATTTCTCTACGAGAATGCACCGATTTTTTATGAAAAATCAGCTCAGCTCGAGACGATTTTTAATTAGATAATAGCGTGGACCTAAATGTATATAATATAGACACTTCTTAAGTATTTTAAGTGTAATAAGCATTCCGCCGTAATTTTAGAGGATCGGGAATTGGTAGTATGAACTCTTATCTATCTGGTATTAAGGTGCAAACGATACTGCCATTGGTAAATGCTAGGTTAAGATTGGACAAAGTTCTATTCGCTAACACCATTTAGGTTATTTATTCAATGGAAGGGATGGCGAAAATGTTTTTATTCTTGCTCTATGCTGCTGTGTTGCTAGATGTGATTTATTTTATAAGTTCTGTATTTTCATGCGGTGAAATTGTATTTGGGAATTGGGATTGTATGGTTGAATTGTTGATTGAAGGCCTATAATTATCGATTAAAATAATGACAATATGTATATTTAGAACGTTTTCGCGATCTTATTCCATATATGGGTGCGTCCACCAACGCGGAGCGGACTTTTGGCCCATGGCCTCCTTGTTTTACGAGGGAATGTGATAGAGCGATACATCGTGTAAAGCTCTGTCTCTTTCTATAGTCAAGGACGTCTGCAATCATATTGTATAAAGGCTGTATGGCGATGGTCAAATTTAAAACTGATTTTCCCATCTCGCTCCTCATTGGTGGAAGCGCGCCGATTTAGGATAGGTTACTTCTAATATTAAGCGGAATGGTACCAGTTTTTATTCAGTATTAAAAATAGTGAATTTTGTGAGAATTTACAACGACGTTTCGTACGTTTTTAATGGAAATAATTTAAGTTGACTTCAAGGTACCGTAAGCAGTGTATTCGCCAAAGATATGCATAATATAAGTACATATAGTTAGTTAGTTAGGTTATGTACAGGGTTGCATCGAAAAAGCGCCGAAACTTCAGAATCCTCGTGTATCCATAAGCTAAAATAAGTACAACTCGAAATATCACTTTGTAATCTTTTGAATTTTCTCATGTCTTAATGAAACGAGAGTTCAAGTGTTGTTGTTGATTGATATTTTACACTTTCTAACGATACTGCAGTTAGAAGTTTTGAGACTAGAAGCGCTATACTTGATGTTGATGTTGCAAAAAAAACACGACAAAGTGAAACAGTTTGGGAACTTTTTGATGCAACACTGTTCGAGAGCTGCTAAAAGGCATTGCGGAGTTAATTTGTACAAAAATCTCACTTCGTATTCTGTTAGTCGATATTTATAACATTGTCGCCTATTTTATATTCTATGTATTATAAACATTATAGAATATTGCTCAATTTTGTAACTTATCCGTGTAAAATACTTTTTCGTGAGCGACTATTGGCTGAGGTTGTGGTAACTTGTAGATATGGGTTACTATTATCGGTATAGTGTACTTATATCGACCATTTACAGTTTAATATAGATTTTGTTAACCCTCTTCAAATTTTATAGTGTCTATATTATAACCTGATAAAGACTTATGGCCAAATATTCAAATGTTAATCAAATTTGAGGTTAGTAGTACTTAAAAGTATTTCCGTCACTTTCATTAACATATATAATATAAGAGACAGAAACAGTTTAAGTAGCTCTCAACTTTGATTACTATTTAAGTATTCCACCATTTTATCGTTTTGTTTAGGTTATATTTTATTAGGTATCAAGTCCAGTTATCTCATGAACTAAATATTGCCTGTAAGTTATTCTAAAACAATATAACAATATAGACTCAGACTGGAATATCGACCCCAAGCTGGTAAATTGAATTTAATATTCAGACTATAGGTTAATTTTATGTGGCACTAAGAAATTATTTGACGAAATTAGATAATAGTAGAAGGATGAATTAAAGGAATAACGCGCGGTTAGATCTGAAGTCCATCTTATTTTTTATAATTTTCTACTAAATAATTTCATTATTCATACTGGCAATATTAAATAAAAAGGCCTCATGTTAATTCCAAATACAAATGTTACCACGACCTTGGATTCACTTCATTTTACGAATAACGCATCCGATATATTATGTATATAGTATATAATATGTACAAGCGCTTTCGTTATCCGTAAAGTGAGAGCGAAGAGCTATTATGATTTTTTTATATAATTATTTAACTGTTGTAAAATAATGTACAATTTTCTATTTAACATTAAATGTCTGAGGAAGAAGTGTTTATGGGTGAATTTTAGCGTTTATATTCTGAACGAAGCTATGCAATAATATATCGGTGTTGTAGCTTAGGGCTGACGTAGACGATGGAGTATAATGTTGCCATTAGACAAAATATGGGTATCTCAACAAAAAAAAATGTGTTTCTGGTAATACCTATCTGTACCAATTCAACTAAACAAAAGTATTACTAGTAACTTGCCATATTAACAAAAACCCCTAAGAATATTTCGCTTCTTAATTAAGTGAAAAAAAAAAAATATTTCGATTATCCCTTAAACCTTCTTGAAGTATTAACACAGACATCCAACTAGAAACTGTGAATTGAATTGAATTTTGTGAATCACACATTTTAATAAAATTAAATAGAATAGTTTATACCACATTATAATGCATTTTAATCCGCTATAAAGTATTTTATTTCAAAATGTTAGTGTTCTATGTCAATTATCGCCATATGCAATATATTTTTAAGGTAAAGTTTGTCTGTATATTGTTGTTAAGGTTCTAAATAAACTAGAAACTCCGAGTCCGAAATGACATTAGAAAGAGTTCTTTTCCTTTTTGAGACTGAAGTTTAACCACTCGTGAGAGAGCATAATATGAGAATTGAGAAAACAGTTGTAATTGCTGTATGATAGATTGATACGAATATTTTCTCGCAAGTTCGTGTTTAAGCTTTTTTCCATCCATTAATCTATCAAATATCCATCGTCTGCGTCAGTACTAAGGAAGAAATACATAATTTGGCAATATTGTTAATATGTCACACGATTTTATAATTTGCTTGTAATTAAATAAGTGATAAAAATGTTAATATACTGGATAAATCGAAGTTTGTATGTTTGGATTGGATTTTAAATTCCAAACAGAACCAATAATTCTTATACCAATGCATTTTCTATGATTCATATATGGCATTATTTGACTTTTATACAATAGCTATGTAAATTCTTCCGAAACTACAGCACCGTTAACACTACACTTAAGTGATAAATACACGGTTTTCAATGTAAGTAATGCACACTATTTATTACCTTTATTAAAAATAATTAGACATCATGTTTTAGAAATATTACCAGCCGCAAAATCGCTTTCAGTTTGATTCTGTTTCGATATTCCTTATAAAATAGTATAATCTGCACAATGAAGGTTACCAAAAGAGCGGGAAATTGTTTGATGAAGCATTTAGTGTTGCCATTGAAAAAATTTAAAATACATTTTTATTTTTGGTTTAGATAATTATGTTAATCTCAAGATTTGACAATGTTTATTAATAGTTAAAAGTGCCATAAATATACATTAGTATGATTTGTTTTTTTTTAAATTATATTTATATAAATGGTGAATTTGGAATGTTTTATGCAATACTTTATGCTTTTTCGAGTCAATTATGGTGCGTATGTTACATTTGTATTACATTATTTGGTCTTTTTACACTGTAACCATTGGTCTAAAACATCTTTCTTATATTAAATGGAATTTATAACATTTAATAATATACCTATTAATAATTAACTTTTGTGTAATTCGTATCTGTCTGGTTTTAGATTTACAGTTTCACTACAATTACATTTTACGGTGCAAAAAGACCATTTGATTTTGAAGCACTAATGTGCTGAATTAAACGGTTGATGATTAGATGAAGTGTACGAGTTTACAATGAGAATAAATAAATGGATAATAATAATTGTTTTATTTGTATATTAAAAACACTACATATACTCTGTGGCAGGCAACGATGAGCGTGACTTGGATGGTAGTAGCTGGTGGTACTTCACGACTTTCCCATCCATGATCGGTGTAGTAATATTCCTCTCGATCGATGTCATGATCGGAAATAGCCAGAGACACGTTACATCTACCTACATATAAAAATATTGAAATATGTCAGACATGATTGCCCTATCGGCTTTTTTTATATCTGATATTTGTCCCTTTGGGGATGTTCCGAAGTCAAACTATCCTGTCCAAATATGTAGAAGTCTGCGTGATGTTGCAGTTTAGTTTTTGGCTGATTGGTATGCATATTGATGCATACCTTAAAAATTAGTCGTAAAGCACCAGGAATTTCAGATATTTGAATATGATAGATTTTTGAATTTGAATTTAATTGATTTTAAATAATAATTTCATTATTCATACTGGCAATATTAAATAAAAAGGCCTCATGTTAATTCCAAATACAAATGTTACCACGACCTTGGATTCACTTCATTTTACGAATAACGCATCCGATATATTATGTATATAGTATATAATATGTACAAGCGCTTTCGTTATCCGTAAAGTGAGAGCGAAGAGCTATTATGATTTTTTTATATAATTATTTAACTGTTGTAAAATAATGTACAATTTTCTATTTAACATTAAATGTCTGAGGAAGAAGTGTTTATGGGTGAATTTTAGCGTTTATATTCTGAACGAAGCTATGCAATAATATATCGGTGTTGTAGCTTAGGGCTGACGTAGACGATGGAGTATAATGTTGCCATTAGACAAAATATGGGTATCTCAACAAAAAAAAATGTGTTTCTGGTAATACCTATCTGTACCAATTCAACTAAACAAAAGTATTACTAGTAACTTGCCATATTAACAAAAACCCCTAAGAATATTTCGCTTCTTAATTAAGTGAAAAAAAAAAAATATTTCGATTATCCCTTAAACCTTCTTGAAGTATTAACACAGACATCCAACTAGAAACTGTGAATTGAATTGAATTTTGTGAATCACACATTTTAATAAAATTAAATAGAATAGTTTATACCACATTATAATGCATTTTAATCCGCTATAAAGTATTTTATTTCAAAATGTTAGTGTTCTATGTCAATTATCGCCATATGCAATATATTTTTAAGGTAAAGTTTGTCTGTATATTGTTGTTAAGGTTCTAAATAAACTAGAAACTCCGAGTCCGAAATGACATTAGAAAGAGTTCTTTTCCTTTTTGAGACTGAAGTTTAACCACTCGTGAGAGAGCATAATATGAGAATTGAGAAAACAGTTGTAATTGCTGTATGATAGATTGATACGAATATTTTCTCGCAAGTTCGTGTTTAAGCTTTTTTCCATCCATTAATCTATCAAATATCCATCGTCTGCGTCAGTACTAAGGAAGAAATACATAATTTGGCAATATTGTTAATATGTCACACGATTTTATAATTTGCTTGTAATTAAATAAGTGATAAAAATGTTAATATACTGGATAAATCGAAGTTTGTATGTTTGGATTGGATTTTAAATTCCAAACAGAACCAATAATTCTTATACCAATGCATTTTCTATGATTCATATATGGCATTATTTGACTTTTATACAATAGCTATGTAAATTCTTCCGAAACTACAGCACCGTTAACACTACACTTAAGTGATAAATACACGGTTTTCAATGTAAGTAATGCACACTATTTATTACCTTTATTAAAAATAATTAGACATCATGTTTTAGAAATATTACCAGCCGCAAAATCGCTTTCAGTTTGATTCTGTTTCGATATTCCTTATAAAATAGTATAATCTGCACAATGAAGGTTACCAAAAGAGCGGGAAATTGTTTGATGAAGCATTTAGTGTTGCCATTGAAAAAATTTAAAATACATTTTTATTTTTGGTTTAGATAATTATGTTAATCTCAAGATTTGACAATGTTTATTAATAGTTAAAAGTGCCATAAATATACATTAGTATGATTTGTTTTTTTTTAAATTATATTTATATAAATGGTGAATTTGGAATGTTTTATGCAATACTTTATGCTTTTTCGAGTCAATTATGGTGCGTATGTTACATTTGTATTACATTATTTGGTCTTTTTACACTGTAACCATTGGTCTAAAACATCTTTCTTATATTAAATGGAATTTATAACATTTAATAATATACATTTAGCGATTTATACACTAAAACATTAAAAAAAAAGAATATAAATTTACACAATATACTTTTTAATCAAAATAACTAATTTCATATAGAACTCTTTCATGATAATAACTAATTTTACATAGAACACTTTCATCGATCCAATATCATCATCAAATAAGTAAACCAATCAAATAGGTAAATAAAGAGTCACTTTCAACACAACGACAACGTTCAACATCGTTTAACAACGTTTAACAATCGTCCAACAACGTACAACAACGTCCAACAACGTCCGTCTATCCCTGGTGCTTTGTTGAAGAGAAACTGCGCTCTGCTGGAGCGCGCACGTGGTTTTATAACCTGTCTCCCACTCCAATTATGTCATCATGACGTCAGCCCTAGGTCACGCCCCTTCTCACATACTAGACATCTAATTCGGCCTCTCCTGGCAACGGTGCGTCCTCGCCCGTATAATCTTCAAGTTAGGTTGACTGCTGCAGACTCTCTGTGCTATGAGATGTCGATGCCGAGTCGTGTGTGTCGAAGCTAAGCTCTAAGCTTCGGCGCCTTGTTTCACAGGAAATATCATTGTCATCATCGTTCTCGCTACCTGGAACGTCATATTGCTTTCA
This sequence comes from Anthocharis cardamines, assembly GCA_905404175.1. NCBI lineage: Eukaryota > Metazoa > Arthropoda > Insecta > Lepidoptera > Pieridae > Anthocharis > Anthocharis cardamines. The sequence continues at coordinate 912,499 of FR989960.1, forward strand.
TTAATGTTTGAAATACAGGTAAATCAATGCAAATAATTGCATTGAAAATACAAGAAGTAATCTTTTACTTCTTTCTCAAAAGCAAGAGCGAATCCATTGCTTTGAACAATCACAAAGCGAAAACAATTCCATCGCTTTAAACAGACACCGGAAGTAAGAGCGAATCCATTACTTCGTAAAGTCTACGAAAGCAAGAGCGAATCCATTGCTTGAAAACAGACACCAGAAGAGAGAGCGAATCCATCTCTTCGTAAAGTCTACATAAGCAAGAGCAAGTCCATTGCTTGAACACAGACACCAGAAGTGAGAGCGAATCCATCACTTCGTAAAGTCTCCAAAAGCAAGAGCAAGTCCATTGCTTAAAAACAGACACCAGAAGTGAGAGCGAATCCATCACTTCGTAAAGTCTAGCAAGCAAGAGCAAGTCCATTGCTTGAAAACAGACACCAGAAGTGAGAACGAATCCATCACTTCGTAAAGTCTAGCAAGCAAGAGCAAGTCCATTGCTTGAAAACAGACACCAGAAGTGAGAAAGAATCCATCACTTCGTAAAGTCTAGCAATCAAGAGCAAGTCCATTGCTTGAAAACAGACACCAGAAGTGAGAAAGAATCCATCACTTCGTAAAGTCTACAGAAGCAAGAGCAAGTCCATTGCTTCTAACTGTGACTCAGGAACAAGAGCACGTCCATTGCTCCAAGATCTACTACCGAAAGTAAGAGCGCATCCATTACTTTCATAGCTTTAAAGTTTAACATGTCACAGCATATCACAATACAAGTAAGAAAAAATAGCTTACTCTCAAAGAACGTGGCACAAACATCAGAGGTCGTTTCCCCACGCCATAAAATAATATGTTCCTCAACAGCTTGCGTAGCGTTCCCGTATGAACCAGTGACCAATTTCAGTCCATAACGACCATGGGTAAACGTTTGCAGGACAATCTAAGGTCCACGCATACAGGAGTCTAACTTTCTAGTGGCTTAGCTCGTCTTACGTACCAACACGCTGTCTCCAACTTGGAATAACCGTGGGACTTTTCGTTGTTTATTAACTCGCATGTCTTGGCGAGTACGATTCTCTTCTAGAGACTCTGAGGCACGTTGGCGGGCTCACACAACGACTCACGATTCGGACTCTATGCCAAATCTATCACCGAAATCGAACGCAACGAAAGAACAAAAAAAAACTTCGTACATTAACTCATTAAGAAAACATTTTCATTTCTATTTACGATCAAAGTAATGTCAAACAAAAGACACAATGTCCAATTGTGAACAACAGATCAGTCATCGGAATTTTAATAGGGAAATGTACCGTCAGCCGAAACTTCGTATTTTGTTCTGGTAATAGGCCTCCAGGAATCGTATGACGGGCGTCGCACCATTACTCTTTAACTTTGCTCGGCACTATTGATTCTACTAAGGCTGCTACCTTGTGTGCGCTCGGCCTCACCTGACCATTACTAATCGTGCGACCCAAGTATTCTATGTCAGTGACGAGAAACTTGCATTTTTACATTAATTGAAACCCAAATCTTTTGGTTCGCCAAATTAAAGATCTTTTGTTCCATTACCTATTGAACCACAAATAATTCCATAAATAATGCAGTCAACTACCTTTCCATAGTAATATTCCCTTAAAATTTAACAAATGTTCATCAGCCGCAAATGGCTTTTTTTTTTGAAGCCAATCTTTCCCAGATAAATAAATCGTAGATACCATAGTCTTTTTGTATACCACTTAACGCTGCTATCATATTTAGCATCCAGTAGTATCCAGCCTTCCAATATTCTCTTAGTTACCGCTGGAACATCTTCTGTCCCACTAAATAAAAATCTGCGTCCTGCGCTTACTTAACTTCCAGGGTGAACCCCTCTTTTCTTCTCTGGTTAGCTGAAATACATATTTTCACACGCTTTATATCATTTTATAGTAACTTAGAGCACTGTAAGTAATCTTTATACCATCTGCTTTAATCTTGAAACTAATTTCAAAAATTCAAATATTTCTGTTCATTCAATACATGTCTTAAATACATGTATACAGACATAATACTATTATGTTATTCATATAAAAACACATGTATCTTAATGTCGCACATTAAGAAAAACTAATAGCAGCAATTTTATATTATTACTACTACACTTTGATTGACAATAGCACACCTATTGAACTACACTTAAGTATCTGATACTTATAAAACTTCGCCATGGCAACTATGACACACTTAAATAGATGACGCACATCTACATAGCTATTACATGTAATTATATTACAACTGCAGCACACCTGCATGGTTATTAATAATTATTTAACAATATTCATGGCTATTTCGTCACAACTAAATTACAATTTCAGTATGTTTATACGGTTATTCTATCACAACTACATATATGACTATTGCAGCACGCCTACATTGCTATTCCATCACAACTATGTGACAATAGCAGTAGAACTACATGGCTGATAATTATAATACGCCCACATGGCTATTCCATCACAACTATGTGACTATAGCAGTAGAACTACATGGCTGATAATTATAATACGCCTACATGGCTATTTTATCATTACTGACCTTTACAGCATATCTACATAGCTGATCATAATAGCACACCTACAAGCTTTTGTATGAATCTCGGACCGTCATTTAAGATATGTAAGCCTTCCTGAATCGTGCTGTTGGGCAGCAAAAATGTCATTGAGAAAGACACAAGCCTTACCTTCATCTATGAAGGGTGGCAGCATATTTGATATTATACGCTGATAGACAACTGCTGCATTGGCTAACCCATAAGGATCTTTATATACTCGTAGTGCCCTTCAGGAATAACGAATCCGGTGAGGGATATAGATTTCTCATCCAACCGAATCCTAATGAATCTATATGATCGTCTATTAACGGCAATGGGTAGTGATCTTTGACAGTATTCGCGTTAAGGGCACGAAAGTCTACACAAAGTCTGTCGGTGCCGTCTTTCTTCTTCACAAGCAAAATAGGACTCGAAAACTCTGACTCAAATTCAAAATCATTTATTCATTTAGGTAACACAATGTACGTCATTAAAAGTACATATTAAATGCTTCTTATTTTACATTTACCGCCAGTAAAGTTCAGATTCTCTAATTATATTTTTATGTAGTAGGTCTTTTATTATTTCTCTAACACGTAATTTTTCGTCATGAGACATCTTGTACATCGATAGACAACCGGTGTGTTGTTATGTTATCGAATGTGCATCGAACCAATACGTACGGTAGTACACGCAGTACCCACAACTAAGTAATCCGAGTATTTATTAATTAAATGCATCAAATTCTGCCTATCTTCACCCCGCAATTGTGTATCAATAGAGAGATTTACTACAAGTTAATCTCTGCATACCATGCGCTCGTGTAAATTACGCCTTCTCTATTTAAAACGTCGGTGCCAACAATAACAGGCGTATTCATCAACTTATCCGAAATAACATGAAACTAGATTTCCAACGTTATATCCGAAAATTCTACACTTTTACAAAAAGAGCACGGGTTATTACAGGGTAGATTTTTATTTACATTTTATTTAAAGTCGAATTTTTTTGTCTCTATTCTCAGATTTATGTCTCTTTGGGCAAAACGACTGACTGCCTATGACCGATATTACTGCATACTTTTATGCAAGGATTGTTTAATATTTTCGTAAGATATATCACGTGTTCGGGATTGCGAAACAGAGTCGAGTTTTACATAAATAGATAAAAATTTCACTGAGTCTTGGGGTAATAGATTAGCATTCGTAGCTGCAGCCCTGACTTGGGGGTCGGTAATGCCACGTATCACAATAGCCGCAATTAGTTCTTCACTGAGACCCTTCACTATACGTAAACGCAGTAAAGTCCGCCTAGCATATTCTGCGTAGGTGGGGTAATTATTGGAATGAGTTTTCATCGTTTCGAACAAAATATTGGCAATATCTACGCGTTGGGGGCACAATGATTTAAATTCCTTTTTGAAATTAGACCACCCACGATCATTAGTGACCCACTCGTTAAGCCACAAACGCGCGTCACCCCTAAGACAGTTCCCAATCCGTGATAGACACTCACGATCGCTCCAGCGGTTCGTAGCTTGAGCATCATCGACTTCACTACACCATGTGTCAAAATCGTTATAAGACGGATCAAAGTTTGAAATAAATATATTGGAGCTTACCGGAATGGCGTTTATCACACTTACAAGCCTATCGGTTACCTGACCCATCACTGCCTCAGCACCAAGCTGAGACATACTCGAGCACGGTACAGATACGTCGATGCTGGCTGCGCGTGACCCCGCACTCAGCGATATGTCCGTGGCAATAGCGCTCGGCTGCGCAGGCAGCGGCGGTGACAACGGCCGCGGGGTAGACACTACCCGGGCTGGCAGCTGAGCCTCCAGGGCCGGTGTGCTAGACTGCGCCCGCGGTGGCCCATCTGACGTGGCCGGTGTCGACGTTTGTGTCGACAAATCGGCAGGAACCACGGCGTCACTCACACACACACTATTTTCACCGCGAGAACTACCCGCACTATTTTCACCGCGAGAACTACCCGCACTATTTTCACACGTATTTGAAATACTAACACCACTTTCTAAAGCCGTCTGATCGAGCCCAGGGGTAGACGGACTCGCCTTCTTACGGCTTTTACGCTTATCGGACATTTCTCTTTTATTTTATTTTTTTTTTTTTTTTTTATGCAAAGAGGTTAGTTTATGTGGGCTTTAAATTACCAAAAGTGAGATAGGAATCCCACTTCTGAATTTAGCGATTTATACACTAAAACATTAAAAAAAAAGAATATAAATTTACACAATATACTTTTTAATCAAAATAACTAATTTCATATAGAACTCTTTCATGATAATAACTAATTTTACATAGAACACTTTCATCGATCCAATATCATCATCAAATAAGTAAACCAATCAAATAGGTAAATAAAGAGTCACTTTCAACACAACGACAACGTTCAACATCGTTTAACAACGTTTAACAATCGTCCAACAACGTACAACAACGTCCAACAACGTCCGTCTATCCCTGGTGCTTTGTTGAAGAGAAACTGCGCTCTGCTGGAGCGCGCACGTGGTTTTATAACCTGTCTCCCACTCCAATTATGTCATCATGACGTCAGCCCTAGGTCACGCCCCTTCTCACATACTAGACATCTAATTATACCTATTAATAATTAACTTTTGTGTAATTCGTATCTGTCTGGTTTTAGATTTACAGTTTCACTACAATTACATTTTACGGTGCAAAAAGACCATTTGATTTTGAAGCACTAATGTGCTGAATTAAACGGTTGATGATTAGATGAAGTGTACGAGTTTACAATGAGAATAAATAAATGGATAATAATAATTGTTTTATTTGTATATTAAAAACACTACATATACTCTGTGGCAGGCAACGATGAGCGTGACTTGGATGGTAGTAGCTGGTGGTACTTCACGACTTTCCCATCCATGATCGGTGTAGTAATATTCCTCTCGATCGATGTCATGATCGGAAATAGCCAGAGACACGTTACATCTACCTACATATAAAAATATTGAAATATGTCAGACATGATTGCCCTATCGGCTTTTTTTATATCTGATATTTGTCCCTTTGGGGATGTTCCGAAGTCAAACTATCCTGTCCAAATATGTAGAAGTCTGCGTGATGTTGCAGTTTAGTTTTTGGCTGATTGGTATGCATATTGATGCATACCTTAAAAATTAGTCGTAAAGCACCAGGAATTTCAGATATTTGAATATGATAGATTTTTGAATTTGAATTTAATTGATTTTAAATATAAATGATCAGAGGTTCTTACTTTACCTTACCTTATATATCTATTATACCTTTGTAGAATAGAAACGTGAATGTATTGTTATTATTATTATTGATTTTTATAGACAAGTGTTATCAATCTATTCAATGAATCAATAATATGAAACGATTGCTAGGCTGGACTGGTCTCTATCGATTTCCGTTTTCAAGCGTCGTGTTGTAAGTCTATAACTACATTGCGATGCACAATGGGGTCATTGAAGATCAGTGATGTGCTCATTAAGCCAACTGCGACTGAGTAGGCTCCAGTTTCAGACGACCAGTGCCGCATAGCTCATTTTATTTTTTAATGGTCCACAGAACAGAATTTAATACATAAAGATTAAATGAAAGTGTTTTACAGATTGTATGAAATATAAAATTCTCGATGGGGACTCAGCTTGCCAAACAATTACCTACATAAAAGGACAACATTTTAATGAAGAAGAAAATATTTAAGCGCGTCATAACAACAGTTTATAGTTCCTAATGATTTCTCATACAACTGACAGATGGACGATTCGAATACTTTCAAATGTTCGATTCGATTCGATTCGAATACTATTTCGCAAGTTGTTCGTGCTAGGCCCTCTGATAAGAGAAAAATGTCTACAATAATTTTTTTGTGGTTTTTTTTATATCAGAGGAGTCAAACGGGTAGGCGGCTCATCTGATGGTACGCGGATATCGCCGCTTATGTAGCTTATGGCCATCTGCAATACTACGTAAGTCTCCAGGATGCGTTGCCGGCTTAGTATCTTTTCGAATAAATTTTCATTTTATTGCGATGAGAGCTAATGTATGTTTATAAAAACTACTTTCTACTGTACGTGTACTCCAAGAGTTAATCGGATCGTTTAAAAATTCATGAGTCCGGTGTTGACCTGACATTGTTCGCGAAATTGTGTTATTTCAGTCCCCTGAAAGCTTTATGAGTTTCCAACTGTGCTCACTTTATTGACAAACTTTAAATATGCTTTGTGAAATCGTTGAACTTACTCAAGTAAGTTGTTACTGTATTTAGGTTTATATTAGCTTCAATTTTATTATTTGAAATGAAATGAAATGAAATACATTTATTCGGGACGGCACAGAAGTAAGTAAAAATACATCATAAATAATACAACTTAAAATATAAACTTACAATTAATAAATATAGGAAGAAGTGCCGCCACGAAAAGGGGAGGTACTCAGCATATGTCAGAGCATAAGCTCTGACGCTGATTTTCAGTAGTCCCCAGTGTGGCAGAAGACAGTAGTGGAAGATAGTTAAAAGAAAAAAAATAATAATAAAAAGCTATACATATAAACTAATTCGAATTGAAAGACCTGGTTTTTTTTTATATAGAATGCAACACAATACCAAAAATCAAAATATATAACAATAAATAACTAATGAAAAACACATAAAACACATGAAGAACAGAGTAGGGAACAGTGTGAGGACTAGAAGAGCTGTTTGTCGCTTTGAGGAGTACAAGCTTTTTGTGTATTAATAAGGTGTCGTTTAAGATTTTTTTTAAAACTAAAAACCGAACCAAGGCAGCGTAAAGGCGGAGGAAGGTCGTTCCAGCACTTTGATGCACTAAATTTGAAGCTACCCCTGTTGTACGATGTAAGGGTATCTCCAGAAGCGTGTTTGCTGCTCTGGTCACATGAGTGTCCCCGGCATCATTTAGCCATTTTAGTTTGCATGCAAGATACGCTGGTATTCTAAATTTTATGACACCAAACAATAAAGTGGCAAAGTGAAGGTGTCTGCGATAATCCATTTTTAGGACATTGTTGCTATTGAAATAAGGAGTGACGTGAGATCGAGGAGGGATGTCATAACAGTAACGGGCACACGCATTTTGTACCCGTTGTATAGCGTTTTTAGAGCTTGCCAGTAAACGTGGACCGAAGAGAGCATCACAATAATTGAATTTCGATAATATTAAGACTTCACAGAGCCTTTGGCGAAGAGTTATACTTAAGCAATGTCTAATACGATACAGTATTTTTAGTCGATAAAAGCAAGCTCTTGATATATTTAAGACATGTTCGTCAAAACGCAAGTGTTCATCGAAGAGGATACCCAGATTACGTGCTTTAGTAACTCTGTCAATGCACTCACCTTTTATTACTATAGAGGGCATCTCCTCTGCAATCTTCATAGTTTGGAAGGTAGTGCCTAAAAGCATGAATTTGCTTTTTTGTGGGTTCAGAACAAGGCAGTTGTTCTCAGACCAGACGGCAATCCGCGAGAGATCATCATTGATTTTAACTACTGCAGAATGTATATCATCGAGTGGACATGGGATGTATATCTGTATGTCATCCGCATATATATGATATCGACAGTTTAGTATGCAATCGGTGACATCCGCGGAATAAAGAATAAACAGTAGGGGGCCTAGGATAGAACCCTGCGGTTTATTGAGTAAATTATAGTTAACATAAGAGTATCATGGACAATACATCAAATGTACGCTGATAAACAATACAGAGTCAACCCACATGGTTGCCAATTTGAGAAAATTGAGTTTTAAGTTTTAATTAGGTTTTTTCTTTTAAACAATAATAGAAATAATAGATTTTTTTTTAAATTATTATTATTACACTAAATACATTTTGTTTCCCTTGGTAGCAATATATACATATAATAAAAGAGTAGGATCGAAATTACGCTTCACTAAATATTTTTACCAGAAATTAAGAGGGGTGATAAAAGAAGGGTAGCAGAATGCATAAATGCAATTTTTAAGATTCTTGTCTGTCTGTCTGTCTGTCTGTCCGTCTGTCTGTCTGTCTGTTTGTTCACGCTAATCTCCGAAGATACTGAACCGATTTTCATGTAATTTATACAAATATATTAAGCAAAGTCCGGGGCAACATATAGGCTTTGTTTCATCGAAATCGGTTATCGGAAAGAAAAGTTATCATCATTTAAATATTATTTTAAAGGCACCATATCACCAAATTTCAATGCAAACTGACTCGCGTTGAACTTTTTCGAATTGTCAGATGTCAATCACAGTCTGATATGTATTTTTTTTTTTTTTTTTTTTTTTTTTTTTTTTTTTTTATCTAAAACTACTGTAATCTAGCCAACAGAGGCTAATAAACAGTTCTATTTTAACTTAATCTTCTAGGGCTATTTTCTTAATTTAAAGTTCACCCACTGGTGTCCTTAAAAACATTGTCTTATTACACTAACACTAATAATTGTCACTGTGTTCACTTGCACTTTACACTTTGTTCTCACTTTGCATAATAATGTGTATGCTAGATTACACTAACTCAAAAGGTTTCGTCCTTCTGAGTCTTCTCACTAGTCCAGTGGTATCGAGTATGATATGTAAATGAAATAGTTTGATTATTTCGCCATTTCCAATATGATTTCGTAGAATAGTGGATATGCAGTCTCATAGCGTAGATTCTGATGCGAGTTCGAATCTGAAGTTGATATTAAAGAAATATTTTTTTTGTATTTATTTATTTTTTGAAAGAACTATATTATAACAAAAATAGAAAATATATTATTGAAATATTAAATGAAAAAGTATTTCTTATGAGATCATTTATTTCACCTTTTCATCAATCCTTTCTCTTAAACAGAATTACGATTATTCGACATTGCTTTTTTGCTTCCGTATCTTAGAGGTTTCCGCATTTAGCACCGGAAACCCGGGCAGGAATCCCGGGAATTTAAAAAAAATGTCCGAAAATGAAAATGACCAATTAAATGAACGCACGCATCTATTTAAGACAGAAAATGCATTGAATCCAATCTTCGATTGAACTCTGATTAGTAGAAAAAAGACACATAATATCTGGATTTTGGTCACCTAAAATTTAATTAATATGAATCTCCCTAAAGTTTCTTTAAAGTCAGGTTAATTATTTCAACTATTGAATTTCAAATCATCCTTCGAACCCCCATCTCAACCACCATTAAACATGTCGATAACATGATGCAAAAGCAACCGTCAATGACTAAATTGATAGCTCTTTCCCAAAAGAAATCACCAAGTACAGAGGGTGGAGGAGGATATGTCATTTGAAGAAAGCTTGCTCAAAAGCTCAGCTTAAAGTGAACCCCACGCGAACGAAGTCGCGGGCATCAGCTAGTCTAAAATAATTGTATTTAGTGCGTTTTTGTTAAATATTTTAAGCATGTTAGGGTTTCGTGCTTTTTCAATATTTTTGCTATTAACACGATTTAAATGATATATACGTATATTTCTTTTGAAATATGTGCTCCAGCTCATAAGGAAGCGATTGGTATGAAAATTTACATTTTTGTCATTTTGTGGGTTGACGCTGTATTGCTTAACAGCGACCAAATATACTATATAAAATGCAATTAGTATGAAGATTGTCATGATCGTAGAACGACGACGGTTCTGTATTTTAGTTTTATTGTACAAAAATCTTTAAAAAAATGTCAATTCTTTACAGAACAAACAAAAATTGGAGTTTGATAAAAACAATCAAGTTATTGCCTAGAATACCAGCGGTTCTGCTTTTTCAACGAAATACAAATACCTTCATTGTACTACGTCGTTGTACTACCTCGGCCTCCCCCCACGGTAATCAGTATAAATTTAATATTAAAAAGACATAATATTGCCGAGTTTGAACCCGAATAGATTAGCCGTGTTTTAATTATGCATAAAAAACGACTTATCAATCTTTAAAACGCTCTCCTGTAAAGTAGCCGTTTTGTAGATCCGCCATTGTTCTACGATCATGACGAGATGGTACTTCTAAAGTAATCAGTCAACGTTTGGGAAGCGAAGATCTGTGTGTTTAAGGTGTTCCTGCATATAACTTTCGACTTCTTTCCGCATCTCTTCAGTGTTGAAGTAGTTCACCCAGTTACCGGATTTACCTGAAATTAATATATATATATTAATATACATAATTGTAATATGGAAATTTGAACTTTTTTTGTGTTAGATATCGACAGACAAGAATGAGGTTCGCTTGATGGTAGATTATACCTCAACCACAGAACATCAGTAAATTATGCGCTGTCGACTTACTTTTTACTTCGAGCATTCGGAAATCAATAGACTGGAACCGAAACGCGCAATATAGAACCGTTTTTCCCCCGAAGGGAATAAAAACGGATATTTTGGGTCTAGCCAAGGCTTGACCCTTCGAGATTACACCTTCATATTATTAGAGAGTTTACACAAAATAGTCCTGTTCCATAGTAATAATCGCTCCTATGCACGTCGTAATAAGCGCCGAGGCGCGGGACGCGAGGTGCGGGCGGCAAGGTTAGCGCAAGATTCGCGCGTCTCTTCAGTACCGTCTCGGCCGGCTAAGGCTTTAAAACTAGGGTCAAGCCTTGGCTAGACCCAAAATATCCGTTTTTATTCTCTTCGGGGGAAAAACGGTTCTATTTTAGGTCTGAGCCTACGGCTTGACCCTTCGAGACCTGTTTGGTTTCTGCCGGCCATAGGAGCGTACTGTGAAATAATAAAAATTAACACCCTATTTATGTAATGATGGTTACAGTGTAAACTAGAAACAAAACAACATTCATAATATAAACAAAAGAAGCATTTTTTCGTTCATGTCTTCAAATACAATTAATAAAACACAAAATTATTTCTAAAAATATAAGAATTATGTTTTAAGGTAATAAAAATAAATTATTATCCAACTTAAGTTAACAAGTGAGATCTAAAATTGTCAGTCTTAAGAATTACATTCATGAAGTATGTTAAAAGACTCACTTAATCTTATCGATCTATTATTATCAGAAGAAATATTACAATTTTATTACAATAATGCTTAAAAAAGATATCTCTGCTTTGTCAGTTTTCCTTGTCTAAGACTTCGTCTAAAGGCAATATTTTATTATTCTTAGCTGCTACGGCTGAAGGTAAACTTCCTGATGATTATTTGATACATAAAATATCAAAACCCAACCCGCTATAACACTACGGGAAGCCGCTTTTACCACTCCTCTTGTTGTAAGTAACAAATAGGTTAGTAAGCTCTGCCAGAGCTAATCTTTGCGTTTTACTTTAATCTTACTTATCCAAAAAAGAATGTTCCAATTATTAGTTTCACAAGATTTGAACTCCCACCCAGACTGACTGTAGTTAACTGAATCAGTTTTAGATTCAAATCGAGGCCAAAAAGAAAATCTTTCATATTAACTTTGCATATCATCGGGGCCTATGTGTAAAAGAGTAAGACTATGCAAGCGACGTCCAATGCTCAGAAAAACAAGTCAAGATACGTACATGCCTTGCCAATTGGAAAAAAAAAAAAAATGTTTTCTAGGGATGGATTACATGAAAGCCATAATCAATAGCCTCCGAGACATTTCCAAAAGCGAAGTTGGTTTTGTTCCTCTTTGCACATATTATATGGGAAATAATAACTGTTTGATTGTCCGACTGGATCACTATTCCTTGGTTTTGGACATTTTTCATATTTTATATTGTTACATCTTTACATTCATCCGACACCCATTTTATTTTGATCTCCATGGTATCGACATTGTTTTGTCCTTTAGTTCTGCCCCCAATCCCCAGTCGGAGGCATCCGTGGTTAGAAATATCGTTGAATTTTTGTTCAAGATTGGAGAATTCTCGTAGACATTCTCAAAAACAACAATTTATGTTGTAATAAACAATTATGGGAACAGAAAAAAAAATAATTCTGGTCTGGTCGAAACAAATTCATTTTGGCTGTTGCATTTTTGAATGAGACGTCTATCTAAAAGCCCTAGAGGGACTACAAACGACGCAAATACCAGAAAACCCAGCACAGATTTTGCTTTTTGTCATGTCCAAGTGACTAAACCTCAACTCACCTAAACCTCAACAATGTCCTCTCGATTATGTGGATTTTGATAATATTTAAGCTTCTTAAATTGCTTTTTGTATCCCAAATGATACCTTGGAACCCTCATTTTTGTGTCTGAACGAGACAAGACTTCTCCCAATTTATCAGCTAGCCTAACTGGCTTAATCGGTTTTGCAGTCATTTTTATTTTATTCTCCAGAACATCGAAGAAGTGCTGTCTTCTGACAGCAGTGGCTGTCGTAATAAAAAGATGATCCAACGTTATAGGGATATACAGCTAAGCATTCATAGGTCAATTTTATCTAGAAAATCGTCTGGTTGTAGAAACTTTAGAACCCTCTGATGATTTATAAGTCTGAGAGTCTTAGGTCAACTGGTCTTTGAGTACCGTTTTGGTGTTGGAACTAATATTATTCGAGAAAGAAATATCAACTTTTGATTGCAAATTTCGATTGCCCCTATTTGATGTAGAGTCTCGAGTTCGAATTGCATAACCCTGATTTTTTGGTTTGAAGATTTACAAGATTTACCCAAGCTCAAGCGAGGTTTTCGTATAAAAGGAATTGAAATGCCCATTAAAGTCCTTACAATGAAGGAAAGATCAAGACTTTTTCAAACTTCAAGTACGTATTTTAGACGTATTGCTAATTTTAAATCAAAATTTACTGGTTCAGGCTTTTGTTATCCTCCCATTTTTGTTGTTGACATTGACTCAAACGTCTTATAAATAACTTTGCAAGAGGGTTGGATAAAAGTTATTTTTGTGTGATTGTTGTTTGACGTTAGTTTGGGAACGAGACAACTTATCGTCATATCGTCTAAATGCTTGTCTTTTTCTCCTTTGAAGGAAGGAAAAAACTTGAAATACCTGTTATTAAATGCTGTTTTAAAAATTCGGAATGTGAAGCTTCATTAAACAATTGCGAAGTTGATGGAGGTATTCTATGAAGTACATTAGGAAAATAGTTAGAAGGCGGTTTGTATAAAGACCGTCTGGTCTCTATTTAGCCCGCGTGGTGTACACCACAAACAAATTGAAGCATATCACCACAGCATTTCCGAAAGTCTGTATCAGTATTAGTAACATTATTCATGATTGCGTCTTTAATACTTGACTTGACTTAAGGTCCTATATCCCCTAAATGGGGCAGAGGGCATCCAGAGTGTTCCGCTAGCCTGCTCTGTCTTGAGCAACCCTTTTCATTTCGCTCCAAGTCTTCCCAATGGACTTCGCTTCTTCAAAGACAGTCCAGCGCCAAGTCAGTTTAGGACGAGCACGTTTTCGTTTCCCTTGGGGATACTCTCCAGGTATTTGAATTTACGTCCAAGACCACATTTTCTAAAGCATCTTTCAAAAGTTTTCTTTGACATAGAAGAGCATGTGCGAGAGAACCTAAAGTTTGGTCCGAACAATATTTTTATATGAGATCCACTTGGGAGTCTTAGATATAAGCTGCGGCTTGATAATTAAGGATGTAAAAACCGGCGCGGCCTGGAATTTCTTTTGAAATTCTCAATACCATACAATATTATTCCAGTCCTCTTGGTCAAAGCTTTGGCAATCAAACGATTGTTTCAAAAAATCTACCAGTGCAGGCATAATCTTGGAATCAGCTTCCCTAACAAGAGGAGAAATATATATATACCCTCCTGTGAGGTCCAGATTAAAGTCACATCGACTGATGACCCAAGGGTGGAATAATTTTCTTTATTTTGTACATCTGATTCGCATATTTCTTCAATTGAGGGCGATTTGTCACGATTTGACTCATCATAATTTGTAAATGTCATATTTTGAAATTTGTAACAGGAATTTACAATGGAGTATGAACGGTATAAATAAGCGACAGTTAAAGAAGTTTGAACCGTCGTATCAGCAATAGCAAATGGACGGATACTTACAGTACACACGACCATTGCTAACGACCACAGCATACCCACAGGTGGCCTCCACAAGTTATTTTATGGAGAATTATAAAACGATCGAATAACATAAACTAACGACGAATATTGATGAATAATAAAATCCAGAACGAGCTTACAAAAAGTGGGTGGTGATTAATCCATTTCAGATATTAAAATTCCAGCCATGTAAATTACTAAGTGAGCGACTAGTTTTGAAGTTCTAGGTTAGGTTATGTTGGTATGGTGACCACCGCGCACGAGTCGAGCGAGCGAAGCGAGCGGTGCCGCGGCAGCGGCCGACGAGTGCCAGAACCGAATCCTACTTATTTTACTTGGCTTAATAAAATTAACTTACAACACCACCTCAGGATGCCGCTCAGTATAAATAAATAATTTGCCAAATATTGAGAAAAAAAAAAATGCAGGACATAACGTTGACACTCAAACAAATATTAGTTCGGTCAAATATTATGAAGCTTCTCATTTTGTATTTTAAGTAACTCAAATTAATGTTTGTAAGTTACTGTTCTGTTGATTTCTCGTCACTCGTCAGTCGCTCACTAAGTAATACCATAACGTAAAGTAGTTATATTTGTCATTTAAAACTTTTTATATCAGCAAACACGGCGCAGGCAGTCTCCATCCGACGACGGACAAGGTAATCTTGTCCGCCTGCGGACCACGGAGTTAGGCGGTCGGGCAAGAAAGCTTGGCCCGACGATTAGCAGTTTTAGTCCGACGGACTAGTTGGTGCGGGCCGACGGACCACGGCACCATAAAATAAAAATAACATAATCAATTCACATCTAAAATATCAAAAAAACTGTAACTAACAATAAACAGGAAATTACTTACATAAAATATAGTCGAGATCTTCCAATAAGATCTCTCGAACAGTCACACTGTTTTATATATCACGTGTAATCTCTCCGCTAACATAAAGCGTACTGAAGAGACGCGCGAATCTTGCGCTAACCTTGCCGCCCGCACCTCGCGTCCCGCGCCTCGGCGCTTATTACGACGTGCATAGGAGCGATTATTACTATGGAACAGGACTATTTTGTGTAAACTCTCTAATAATATGAAGGTGTAATCTCGAAGGGTCAAGCCGTAGGCTCAGACCTAAAATACACTTCACGGCTTTTCCATCTATGAACGGTGGTTCGTTACCGGTCGGAATTTCGATATTACGTCCCACCCGTTCAATGCCCGAAGTTACCAGACGTGGGAAAGAGATGCTTACAGAACATTATAAGCATGTGGTCCCGGTGGGATTCGAACCCACGACTCATCGTTATGTACGGCAGGTGTTCTACCGAACGCGCCAACGAGCCCGTCAAAACTCCTTTCGTTCAGCAAATTCAGACAATTCGCTCAACACTGCATTACCTAATTATTTGCAGTTCACGTTGTATGTTTTAATACAGACCTTGAAATTAATATGAGAGTCTACTGTTAAGTTCACTTTTGGATTTACAATGTTTTTAAGCAAATTATATCTTTACAATATTAATATAACCTTCAAGCCCCCACCCGGGCTAGCATGACAACCACGACAAAATTTTTGTCGAACGTTTTCTCGTGTTTTAATCGATTATTTTTTTATGTCTTCCGGGTGTAACATGACATTTACATTTAAATCTCGACTTCTAATTTCAAAAGTAGATTAGATATTTGTCGATGTCGAGAAATAGTTTGTCTTCACTCATCCGCTAGATATCTCTTGATGGTCTTGCTAGGCAGGCTGGTGTGGCGGATGTGTGGGCGGCGGTGATCACTTACCATTACGTGAGCCAACTGCCCGTTTGCTTTCATTCATTCTATATAAAAAATATTTTGGTTAACATTGACTTGTTAATCGTACACATGAAATTAAACATTGATCGAAATGAAAAAATTAAGAATACTTATTAATATTTACAAATCAATGTCTAAACTATTCGTCCGATTATAATGAAACTTTTGGTTAGTTGCAGAAGTATATGCCCTTTTGTATGCTACGTGTAATTGCAATGTATACTTAATACTAAGTCAAAGTGTATACCTTTCCGCATAAACTTAATTTCAGAATCTTTATCATCGTCCTTAGTTTTAAAGATCGTAGCGTTTTTTTTCATATTGTCAAACGTCAAATGCTCCGCGAGTTTGTTCTTCTCTTCATCTGTGTACGTCTTGCCGAGAAAACTGGCAACTTTGTCGATGACTTTGCGTAAATCCTGCATACGAAAATAAAATATTATGATGAATTTATTAAAATTAAATAGGTAACTAAATATATATCATATTATTAACGTTTGTAAGATTAGATTAAGTTTAATTTTTTATATATTTTTTTAGTGTATAGTACATCTACATTTCATCTGTATGAAGCCGGGGCTAATACCTATAAGTACATATTTTACCTTTATATTATATTTTGTATAACAGTGATAATTTTGTTTTCCTTTAAATAATATATCTGTGTGTGTGTCAAATAAAGAATTCGTATTCTTATTTTTTAAAGTTTTTTTAGCCTCTTGTATTTTCAAAAGAATCGCCCGGTGAAACTTAACGATTACACCATCTATTGGTAAATTAAAGACTCACTTTCTGCATTTCTTCGTAGAATAAGAACATCATATTCGGGTGGTTTCGTTTCTGCCACGCTTCTTCGATGTGCGGGAAGATTGGCATGTGTAGGACTGGAAAAATAACGACAGAACAATTTATTGTTTCTTCATACGCAGATAGAGATGGTAGTTTTTGTAACAACGGTTTTCAGCATCGATGTATACGAAACATGGATTACCGCAATACCCGAAGCGAATATCACCAAGTACCAGCAAGAGACGCCATTTGATCGTGCAACAGAAAAATTCGGGAGTAATTCTGTTAAATCGCATCCACAGTTGCTTGGCGTCGATGCCAGAAAAAAACGATGCCGGCATCAGATGCGGTTTGCTCAATAACGATGCGCAAAATTTAATGAAAACGACCATTTCCATACGCTGATCAATTAATCCGTCGTATATGGTATTAACCACCGTGTTTTTTGATAATTATGGGTTTTATTTTGGAAGTTGAACTTTTCGTTTTAAGAAGTTATTTTTTTGTTATTAGTATTACTTATATACTGTTTGTTGCCGAATGAAAAGAAAAAAAAAGAAAATGTACAACTGTTTATTTTGCGTTGTAGGCAATGAATCCTCCTTTATCTTATATCTTTAAACAAGCAATTCTTGTATATATATAATTGGAATCTCGGAATCGGCTCCAACGATTTTCATGAAATTTAGTATACGGGGGGTTTCGGGGGCGATAAATCGATCTAGCTAGGACTCTTCCTGACATCTATTGGCGAATATTAATAATACTATTTTTTTAAAACTAGGAATTATTTCTAGAAAATGTCATTTTATTCGAGTTTTATCAACTTAAAAATAAAATTACTTTTTTTTTATTGAAAGAAAAATAACAAAAAGGTGGCGTTTGAGCAGTCCCAATTTAAACTGAAAAATGACTCTTCCTGACATCTATCGGCGAATAATAATACTATTTTTTTTAAATTGCTTTAACGACACAACAACACTAAAGCTATTCCAGCAGATGGCGTTGTTAAGTAACACGAATTCAATGAGTGTTTGCTTTGAGGTTAGACTTGATTTTATTAGTATGTAATTCGTACTTAAATATAATTTCCAAAAAACACAATTTATAAAAAAAATTAAAAAATACCGAGCAACGTTAAGTCATCCAGGTACTGGTCCCTTACACAAACAACTTACGTAAGTCCCGCTTGAAGAGTTCCCAGAACTCCTTGAACTCCACACCTTCATCGAAGTATCGGAACAGCTTGTGCATGAAGTGGAACGACACTGCAACGTCGCGGGGGTCTCGGGCGATGTACAACACCTGGCAACATTCATTACATCACCGTAAATTCATCATCATATTCGAACGGCATTGACATAACACACGACAACAATATAACAACAGTGATCGAAAGGCATAACACAAGACAGGAAGTCAGCAATAAAAGAAAAGTAGTCTTTCTTTAATGCCTTAAAAAGCTCTTTGGAGAGATTTGCCAACCAACGGCGCATTCGGTAGAACACCTGCCGTGCGCATCGATGGGTCGTGGGTTCGAATCCTACCGAGATGACATGTTTAGAATTGTATGTAAGCATGTCTTCCCCACGTTTAGTAACTTCGGGCATTGAATGGGTGGGAGGAATATCGAAATTCCGGGCGGGTAACGAACCACCGTTCATAGATGGAAAAACCATGAAGTGCATATAGCGCATTTCGATTTCAGTTTATGAATTTCCGAATGCTCGAAGTAGGTCGGCGGCGCATCATACACTGATGTTCTGAGGCTGAAGTACCTTCAAATGAACCTCATGCTCGTCTGTCGACATCTAACATAAAAAAAAGATAATTGTTATATTACTGGCCATAGTTTATGGTGACCTTTTTATTATGCAGTGTTTTTTTCTTCATTGAATAACAACATAAAATAGCTAGATTAAGAATTTAAGTAAGTAACTTAATTCGTAAATGGCAATATTACTTTTGACGTCAGTGTTCGAGGCTTAAAAATCCGGGATTATCCTGCTTTTGGTTCTAGTTGCCTGACTTTAAACATGGCCCTATCCAGAATACAAGGTTTTATACAAAGATGCGTACTGGGTTTCTACAATTTGAAATTCACCTCACCGCTATTTTAATATTACCTATTTCCCTATTTCTAAGTTACTAAGAAGAATTTATTCAGATATTTCTCGCAGAAGCTGCGTGTGGTAAAATTCAAGACCCTTGTTTGATTTGAGTCAGACAAACCAAGTAAAATCCCATTTACGTAATTTGAAATTCAGATTTATTTGGAATTCGTGAGACGTCAGCTCGTTAACCCTTCTTCTAGGTATAAAAATACTACCGACCTACGATCCGGTTAAATGACTCGATTTTTCTTGTGAAAATTAGCATTTTTTTATTTTTCTAAAACTTTATTACACGTATCAATGTAGATTTCTTTATTTTATATTAGATATTAATAGACGAGCATGAGATTTACTTGATGGTAGGCACAGAACGTCGGTCAATGATGCGCTGTTGACTCACTTTTTACATTATATGAATCCATATATTGAAACCGAAATGCGCAATATGCCCTTCCCTATGAACAGTAGTTCCATACACGGTCGTAATTTCGATATTCCTTGTACCCGTTTAATGCTCGAAGAGACCAAACGTGGGAAAGCTTACAGAAAATTATAAATATCTCGCCCAGTGGGATTCGAACCCGTAACCCATCGAAGCGCAAGTTAGGTGTTCTACGATTTTTTGTCTAATTTTGGTGCAATAATCTGTTTCATGATGAATGATGCATGAAAACAAAAAATGGAGCAGATTAACACGGTGGAATTACTTACCTTAGCCGTATCTAGTAGTTTTGGAGGTAAGCATTCCAGATTGATGTGGGTTTTCACGTATCTTGGTGACGTCAGAGTGTGCAAATCTCTGTAGTCATGGACTGTAGCTCCATGCCCACTGCTGGGGGCTGGTCCACTCTTCTTTATTTCAGGCGCTTGCGTTGGGTATCTAGGAACAAGTAGTTAATCTGTATCAAAGCTGAACTAAACATCTGACTCTTTTGGTCAAAAGTCAACTTTGTATTTATCATCATAAGGTCTATAATGACATTGTGTTTGGTGATTATTTTATAAACTTTAACTATTGACATAGTAAGTACTATGTCAATGACTTTCACTATTGTTAAGGCCCATCACTAAGCAAAACGTCGTGCTTAGTGATTTTTACGCAGTTTTTTGGAGCTAAGGGGCCGTCCATTAATCACGTGAGGCTCAAAAGGGGGGGAGGGGGTACGGAAAACATCACGAAACATCACGAGGGAGGAGGGGGGGTCTCGTTAGACATCACGTGTATTAATTTTATTTATTTTTTGTCAAAAAGCGCTATTTATGAACCGAAATTTTGAACGGCGCGAAAATTTATTAATTATTCATTAATTTTATTGCAAATACATATAAATGTTTTTCGAATCAAAACGCCATTTGTTAAATATTTTTTTCCAGTCAAAAATAGCCTTTACATAGACTTCCAAAAAAATACACGTGATCCAGGGGGAGGGGGGGGGGAGTGGTCCCAAACCTCACCAAATATCATCAGGGGGGGGGGGGGGGGTCAAAAAATGAGAAAAACGACCTCACGTGATTAATGGACGGCCCCTAACTACTTGTTGTTTCATGTTACTTACTCAATAAATGCGAATCGTTTAGTCAGCGGGGTGGCCGCAGCGCCTGTGTAGTCAAGGTCGTTGGCTACCAACCATACCAGCTCTTGTAGCCATGTTGTACCTGTTAGAGCGCATATGTGATACAAACATTCATTCAATCGTTATATAGCTTTTAGGTAAGCGTAATTATCCACATGTACTTCGATTAATCTGACGAGGTTGATGTTTAATGCTTTTATTGAATTTATATGGTTTGTTTGAAAGGGTCAAAGGGTGTACCTTACATTTGGTGTACTCACAGGACGTGAGATAAAAAGGCAGGTACAGTCGTTGTGCACAAAACCTATAGCTACGCCATGAATATAGTAGACATTCCTTATTTTTTGAAAGACAGAAGGATCTTATTCCTTCCATAAGGAGAAAACTATGAAAAACAGAATATATTATAAGGTTACTAGCGACCCGCCCCGGCTTCGCACGGGTCAAGATTTTTTGACAAAAAAAGCCAGGGTTGTATGTATTTTTTAATGCCACATTATAAAAAAATAAAAACAAAAAAAATCGTCCAAAAATTAAAAAAAAAATTTAGTGGTGGATTACCCTTAACATTTAGGGGGATGAAAAATAGATGTTGTCCGATTCTCAGACCTACCCAATATGAACACAAAATTTCATGAGAATCGGTCAAGCCGTTTCGGAGGAGTATGACAACGAAAACTGTGACACGAGAATTTTATATATTAGATATAAATTCAATAACTATTTATATTGATACGGTTTTCACCAAACTGGTAGTGCTTTTATATAATACAAGTCGCTAAAGTAATTTTTCCAAGTTATGTGTTTATTTAAAATTATTTAGCGACTGTACCTGAGCGTGAGAAGGACACCACCCAGATGTCATCAGAACGAACTTCCAAGTTGTAGATGTCTTCTGCCTTGTCTCCGTATCCTGCCATCCAGAAGTAACCATGAGGTCCCACTCTGATGAACGGTCGCTTATAATCTGATGGCGAAAACAATATTCATTTATTTGAGGATGTATCATGTTCGCGAATCTATGACACTTACGAAGGAGTTATTTACACACGGTGTATAAAAATGTTGTGTTAGGACCACTAGGACATAGGACCACTAGGAAATGTTAATTCATTAAATGTTTTTAAACGGCGATTTGCCCAATATACATATTTTAAATAATTTACAAATAATTACAGTTATTTTTATAGCGGCGACAAATGTTAAGCGATGTAAATCTTTAATGGGAAATAAATGACTTTAAATTTTAAACCTTAAGACAATTCCTAGACTTGTAGTAGCTAAGTTAGAGAGATTAGAGATGTTTACTAAATGTAGCGATGACTTGACATTTGCTGTGTTTAGAAGACTGATCGCCTATTTGCTTGTTATGGAACTTTGGAATGGACTGACGGTCTTAATTGTAGATTGCTCAGACTTTAACGTACCAATTAGAAGGCTAAAAAAGCAAATTTTTGCATATCTGTGGTGGATTTCTGTTTAAAAACCTTCCTCTTCAACGTGCTTTTTCCCGATTTTATTACAGACCTCCCAATACGGAGATTATGTCTGTCTGTGTGAGACTACTTCTTTTTTCGAGGACGGTACTTTGGCGCCCTCTACCAATCACCAGTCGAAGTCACCTGAGACAATCCTTTTTGAAATTTTTAAGTCTTCTAATAGGTACTAGTACCTTAAGCTATACACTTTTTAAGGCGAATAATTATTTATCATTGATATGTTGTGACTCACCATCGTGCTATCGATATCTAATTAAAAAACTTCATAAAACACATCAGTCTATCAGTAACTGATTAAAAAAGTAATGATACAAATTATTTTCAATTTATTGACTTTGTTCGAGCACACTATAAATACCTTTGTAATATTTCTTCACAATTTTATCTTCTTCCTCTGTAACATTTTTGATTTCGAATGGGAACTTTATTCTCTCCGCCATGGTTTTCTGAAAAGATATGGAATTTTGTCTATTACTGTTTCCGCTAATTAGCTGTTTATTACTTTATTTGGCGCCATATCCTCAACCAATGGGGGCGCTGATCGATGACGACATGTTAATTGTCATTGGATGTCATGTCATGTCATCGGACCATGTGACTTCTATTTTCTTTCAACATTTTTGTAATTTTGTATACGCATTCCGGGATAACACGTGTAAGCACATCACCGAAGTATTTTTTTAAAATTAAGAACCAATGTAGGATGAAAATTATCAATTGAATGGAAAATGCACCCAAATTAGAAGTTTTAAGTACGGAAAGTAAGTATTAAAAGGGCATAATTAAAAATATACATTAGAATGAGAAGAAGGCTTACTACGATAAGACAGATTCATTAAAACTAATACAGAAGGTAAGATTGAAGGAAAGAAAGACAGAGGAAGACTAAGAGTTCTGCGGCTTGGTAAATTTGACGTTAAAAAGACACGCCCTGTAAAAGTGTGCTTCCTTTCTGATGAAACGGCAAAATATATATTACGAGAAAAAAGTAATCACAGTTTTGAGGGTATCAAAATTTATTCTGATCAAACTCCGCAACAGAAAAAGCATAATATTAACCTCCAAAATGAACTAAAAAAACGACAAGACAATGGTGAAGAACATCTCACAATCAAATATATTAAAGGAGTCCCTAAAATTATAAAGCAAGTACCAAAAAACTAGATAAGAAATCAATAGGAGTAGAAAAGATAAGGGATGAATCTATTACATATGAAGTAACAAATAAGTATACGGATATAACAACTACACTAAAATCAATAAACTTTTTATATACAAATGCTCGCAGTCTAGTTAAGAAAGGTAAACATGATGAGCTTAGATGCATTGTAGAAACCTTCAAAACAACTATACATGTTATAATTGTAACAGAGACCTGGATAAAAAATGAGGACGATGCCCAAAGACTTCTAATTCCAAATTATCAACATTATTACAACTACAGAAAAACAGTAAAAGGGGGAGGTACCTCGATATATGTACATAAGAATTTAAAACATGAATTCATACTTGACAAATGCGAAGATTTTAATCACTACCTTTGGATTCACTTAAATAACCTGTCTCTAGATATCGGAGCTGTATATAAGCAGCCTTCTTCAAATATAAATAACTTTTTGGAAACTTTTAATCATCAATTGTCAAAACGGAATAGAGTCATAGTTTTTGGAGATTTTAACCTTAACCTACTTAGTAAAGAAAAATCCATAAAAGAGTATAAATTTATATTAAAAGAAAACGGGATGAAAATCTTGAATAAAATTGATAAAGAACACTGTACACGTAAAACAGGCACTACTGCGACCATTATAGACCATGTCAGTACATCGTTAAATGATAACGTATTTCATATGGCTCTGATTGAAACTGCATTTTCGGATCATAGACAAATCTATCTTGAGTTAAAGAGGGTGAAACGTGAACATATAAAGCGGATAAAATATGAAGCACTAAATTATAGTAGTTTATACATAAGTGTTAAAAACATTGTGTTCGGCCTTGATAATGAATATTCACTCTTAGAAAATGCTCTACTAAAAGCGATATCACAAAATAAAATATCTAAAACAAAACTACAAAACCCACCCAATAAAGACTGGATTAATAAGAATTTGATCACTTCTATTAACAAAAGAAACATCCTTTGGCATAATCTGAAACAATCCCCTGAAAATGAGGATCTTAGAAAAGAGTTCTTGCTACAAAAACGCACGGTATATACAACTATTCAATCAACTAAAAACCAGTATTATTATAACATGTTTAAAAATTGTGAGAAAATACCTATAAAAATGTGGAAACTAATTAATAATATGGCCTGCAATAAATTAAAAAATCACTCAACTCCTTTAAAATTAACTACTCCATTAGGTACGACCACAGACACTCTGAAAATATGTGAATGTTTTAACTCTTACTTCTCAAATATAGGATTTGAACTTGCCAAACAAATCCCAAACGAATACCATAATATTGCCACTGAATCGTCTTTGCATGTTAATGTGAAACTAAATAAACATAACTTACCTGAACTAGAACCTACCACTGTCGCAGAAGTTGTAAAAATTATTGGTAACTTAGCCTCGAACACAAGTGCTGATATAAATGGGGTAACTGCTAAGACGGTGAAATGTGTAAAAGACCTGATATCTACAAATTTGACTAGATGCATTAATAAATGTTTAAGAAATGGCCAGTTTCCAGACTCACTAAAAATAGCCAAGGTAAGCCCAATCCACAAGTCCGGGAGTAAAATGGATCCTGGGAATTATCGACCGATATCTGTACTGCCGATTCTATCAAAGGTATTTGAAAAAATTCTGCATACACGCCTAAGTAAATTTCTTGAATCGAAAAAAATTCTATTTAAAAAGCAATATGGTTTTCGGCCTAAATCTAATACCCTCACAGCAGCTATTGATCTAGTCACATCAATAAAACTTAGCATGGACAGAAAAGAGATTACTCTAGGTATCTTTATAGATTTAAAAAAGGCCTTTGATACCGTCAGTCATCAGATACTCTTATCGAAATTGAGAACCATAGGTATTACTGGATCTGCCTATAAAATGTTCCAATCTTATTTAGAAAACAGATACCAAATTACAAAAATAGATGGCATTCAGAGTGAACCGCAACTAATTACTTACGGCGTCCCACAAGGATCCATACTCGGACCTTTATTGTTCCTAATCTACATAAACGACATAAAAGAAATCGGTCTTAAAGGCGATATCACTCTGTATGCTGATGACACCAGCTTATTTTACTCTGGTCATTCCATAGTTCATATAATAAACAAAGCACAACATGATCTTCAAATCTTACATAAGTGGCTACAATTTAATTTACTCACTATTAACACGTCAAAGACTAACTATATGATATTTGCACCAAAAAACAAAAAAATTGGCCAGCATCCTCCTTTGACTATTAATAATGAACAAATTAACAAAGTAAACAAAGAAAAATATCTTGGCTTAATACTTGATAATCAATTAACTTGGAAACATCATATAGAACACATCAGGAGTAAACTAATATCACTGGCAGGTAGACTCCGCGGCATAGCACCGTGTCTTCCAAAACCAGTAAGATACATTATTTACAATTCTATGGTAAAGTCTCAATTAGAATACCTAGTCGAAGTGTGGGGAACAGCAGCTAAATCAAATCTTAAAGTACTACAAACTACCCAAAACAAAATTATAAAAATATTATTCCGATATGATTATTTAGCGCCAACTATTAAAATTTACAAAGAAACGAAATTACTCAGTTTACCACAAATTTATAAATACAATACATGTATCTTAATACAAAAAATTCTAACTAAGGACATACATACACAAATAGAATTTGTAAAAAATATAAACAAAAATAAAACTATAACTAGACAAATAAATAACATTTACGTAAATAAACCTAGAACAAAGTATGGGATAAAAAATATAATGTTTGAAGGGGCCCAATTATTCAATAAATTACCAAGCAAAATAAAACAGGCAAAAACTTTAAATAATTTCAAAAAATTACTAAAAAATCATATTTATAAGGAGTTTTCTTAAATAGATATAAAAAAAAAAAATACACTCACAAAAAAAAAAAAAAAAAAAAAAAAATACCACAAAATAAAGGGTTTAATAAAAATAACACTTCGTAACATATTCATTTAAAATTAAATTAATTCATATATTTTAAGTAAAATTATATTTAAGCAGTAAATATCGTTGTGCTGTGCACATGCCTTAAACTTAGTACTACTGTTTTGTATAGAATATCGTTTGTGTGCAAACTGGAACAGAGTGTTTGGTTAATTATCAATATTGTAAAACTTTAATTAATTTACTTTAATTTTTTGTAATTTATTAAGAAGCTATTATGTTGTGATGAATATTAGTGATTTGGAAGTGTATTTTAGGTTGTGAATGTTATATATATATATATATATATATATATATATATATATATATATATATATATATATATATATATATATATATATATATATGTGTGAAACAATAATATTAACGTAAGTCTGTACACTGCGCTTAATAGCACAATATGCATAAGTTAGTCTCAGTAAGTGAATTTTTGTAATTCTTTTGAGATAATAAAAATTCTTAAACCGTAAGACTAAGAATATGTAATATTTTCTGTTTCGAATTGGGATAGAGATATTTTTGTGTCTTCGTTATTAATCACTTTTTAAGAATATGAGTTCACATTTCAAGGTGACTTAAATCAAGGACGTCCAAGGTCGTATCAAAAAACAATTTAAAAGAGCATTGGATTTAACGTCCAACATCCGTTGGACAAATACGATTCGTCTTTTATTTTTGAATACTTAAGTATGTTGACTTTGTAGCGACATCTACAATTATTATTATATTATTAGCATCTGAAATCAGTACGAAGAGATCAATAAAATCACGCTATCAACATATCGGACCTACATAGATAAACCGCTACTAGACGAATAGAATATTCATAAAAATCATTGTTTTTTTTTTATTAAAACAGCCTAAATATATATATATATATATATAGTTTGAGACAGCTTAATATTATGATATACAGAAAAGGGCTTTATTTTAATCGGAACTCTATTTATTTTATGATAAGAAGCATAGATGTTTCGATTCTTTAACAATTTAGTAAGTTCTTTAAGTTTTAGAAACGGGTGCGATATATCTACACAACTTCTTGACATTAACTATGGGCCTTTTGGCCAGTCAGTGGTTAGGCTGATCTCTTTAGGTTGGAGGAAGTGCACGCCTTCCTTCCTCCACATTTGTGACCCCAACATGTTTTTCACCTTTCACAACTTCTATCTTGATCACCCATCCGTGAACTGACAGCGCCAAACGTCATTTGACTTTAAAGTTCAAGCTACCAATACCTCAACCGAGCGACGTCAAGTAATTCTGAATTGTTCAGTTTTAATTAGAATCAAGGTAAAACTCCTCCGATGAATGCTTGAGAGATCAAACAAGAACAACAGCGCGGGAATGCCTTTGAGATGGCGTCTTTAATAAACTGAGCTTCAAGATGGTGAGACGTGTGCAATTTACAACTAATTGTCTTTTGCTAATTGTGTCTCAAATTCGAATGAGACGTATCTCGAGGGTGCAATAGGGATGTGCCGATCTGGCGCGTTTTAAATGATATATACAAGTTTATTTCCGTGGCTTCGTTCAAACAAGAGCTTTGTCTAGATTTCTCAGAGTCTAAATGTCTATAATATTTGATAGAGATCAATTTCACACGTTTTAAAAATCATAATGGACGATACTAGAAAAGTATGAGACATACCTACAATTGTTTTTTTATCAATATTGAGCATCATCAATGATGAGCTGTCGACCTATTTTGAGCCTTTGGATACGACTCATGGCTTTTTCATCAATATTTTTAACAATTTTAACGGTTTTAAGAAAACGAACCATTATTTGCTGCGACAATATTGAGAAACGTTATCATACAGATAAATAATTAAAATAAACTTTACGAAGACACTGCCGATTAGATAAGGTACGAAATTCTTTGTAAAACGAGTCGAGACAAAGAGGTCTATAGCTCTATAAGAAATATTTGTTGTCGATCGACAGTCAATAGTGAGAGGCTCAATTGATACTTCACAGTAACATTTATCAAAAACAATCCGTCCCGGCTTCACAGGAGTGTAATGTAGATCTACAAAACAATAAAGAATGCCTATGTTTTTAAAATCGGTCCAGTGGTTTTTGAGTTAAATCGTAACAAACAAACAAATCTTTCCTCTTTATAATATTAAGTATAGATGATGCAAAACTTTTGGTTTTACTTCAAGCATTTGGAAAACTCTAGAATGTAGCCGAAATGCGCAATTAGTATACGGCTATTCTATGCTTGACAGTTTTTATCTGAATGAACTTTTGATGACTTTCTACTGTGAAATGTGAATTCCTGAGTCCTGGGACATATGCAGATATATTTCTATGTTTTAGTATTAAATAGATCACGTACATAGTGATTGTCATAATGAGGGACAGTAAGGGTGGGATAAATATCGAAATTCCGTCCGGATAACTAACCACCGTTTATAGATGGAAATACGTGAAGTGCACATTGCACGTTTCGGTCTATGGATTTCCGAGTAAAAAGTAGGTCGACAGCGCATCATCATCATTAACTGATATTCTGTGTCTGGGGTCCTATCACCTATCATCAAGAGAATCTCATGCTCGTCTGTCGACATCTAACAGAAAAGAAATGTACTATTTTTTAATGTTTTCAAAAATATAATGAGTTGAAATCAGATGAAGTATATCAGAAACAGATAAGTCGTAAAATCATTTAAAGAAGGTGCTTAACAAAAAAAATCATATAATATTTTTCTAAAAATAGTTCTTAAAGATTATATGAATTAATTAAAATATTTTAGCACTGACCTGTACGACTGCTGGTGAGCGGGTATGTGTGTCAACTGAGAATTATACAGGTTTTATATTGCTAGATCGAGACATATGGCTAATGTTTTAAATTTAAATAAAGGCCAGAGGAAACTCAATACAATTCACATTTTGAAAACAAAAATTACATTATGCAAAGAGTAATATTTTTCAATATGGCCATTTGAAGTCAGTGAGACTTCAAAAACCTCTGTTTGTGAACAAACAACGTTCAAAAATTGGCATGGCCACTTTGGTTTTGAAAGTGCGATCATATTGTAGTTTTGAAGTTATTTATGCAACCTAAAATATAATCATATCAAATACACAAAGTTTCATCAAAATCGGTTCAGTGGTTTAGGAGAAGTTCAGTGATATACACACGTTCAAAAGAATTATTTATTAATCCCTATAGTGGGCACATAATAAATATATTATCCGTCCCAATTTTAAACTAAACTCTAACGGCCTTATACATAATCGTATTTTAATATTGATATACAATAGGTATAGTTAAAATATGTTTTGTCTCGCTCTATCGAATATAAAAAGTCTATAGAACGAATGAAACAAAACATATTTTAAAACGTTTATGAATAAGGCCGTAATGATTTATTTGTTCTATATATCAATGCAAATGTACCTACATTTTAATTAAAGAGACTTGTAAAAATGTATTTATTCCAATTAATTTATAAACTAATTAATACTTAATTTTCATTAACTTCAAATACATACACATTGAGACGTGATGTTCAAATCTGGATGAAGTTTAAATAGATTCTAACTTGTAAGACTCTCGCTCTAAGGGCTTACATTAGTACCTAAGCTTAGTTGGAAAGTTCTATTTTGAATATCTAAAGACTTCAATAGAAACCTTAAATTATTCTATAAATTTTTTTGACAGTGCATTATAGTTGCGCACCTCATACAAGAGGCACCTCAAATGTCACACTCAAACTTGTGAAATGTCGCAACACCTCAAACATACATTTTGTACCGCTTCAAAGTTCAAACTCGTTGAGGTACTTGGAACGCGGGCGAGGCGATGAATGTGATTGAGGCGGTGAGGTGTACGTCAAGATGAATGAGTGAACGGTTGAAATGAATCGTTTTGTCTTACTCGCCTCTCATACATGACAATTACTCTTTGCATGACAATTACAATCGAGTCTGATGAGCAACTGATAACGAACCGAAGCGATATTTGTGAGTGAATTGACGGTGATTGTGACATGACATTATTGTTTGTATGCATTAATAGGTAATTATAATTATTAATATTAATTTGAATTCTGTACTCTGTGGTACAGTAATTAGGATTAATATTTTTATCGATATAGGTAGCAATAGTGTTGCTTAATATTTTAACTTTTCTTAACAGCAATCATATTTTAACTTTTTAAATTACATATTATAGAACAATAATATTGCTTAAATAAATAATTAATATTTTTATATAATGATAGTAACACAAAATAATATTTAATAAAGATTTGAAAAAAATGTACGTTTTATATAAATAATATATTTAAAATGTCAAAAGAAATGTTAGGTATTTCATTTGTCCTGTGGCAACCTCAGTCACCTCACCTCACTACAAAAGTCACAACCCTCAGATTAAGTACCTCACAACCACTCGTATGACGTATCGTACATAAAGGAACTAACAGTACAAAATGAGGTCCTCAAATGAGGTGGTACAATGTCCCAACTCATTTCATAAAATGAGGTAATACATACAAACACTTCAATTTCGTTTGTCCTACCCATCACTACAGTGCATCTATGGCTGAAATGTTATGTGACCTTTTTTACAGAGGGGGAAGCTGTGTTACCTTGTGAGGATTTTCCTCAGCCCTCTCCGCAGTCCGCGGGTGGTGCAATTCGGAGAGTGTTCAAATGACTCTCTGTTAGCCAGAGAGTCTGGAAACCCATACCAAATAAACCTCTTCTTGACCCTCAGGTCTCGCCGTAATTTTTTTAATGTTAGATATCGACAGACGAGCATGAGGTTCACTTGATGGTAGGTGATACTTCAGCCACAGAACATCAGTCAATGATGCGTTGTCAACCTACTTTTTACTTCGAGCATTCGGAAATCCATAGACTGAAACTAAAACGCGCTATTGCTCTTCACGGTTTTTCCATCTACTATGAACGGTGGCTCATAACTGGGTCGGAATTTCTATATTCCTCTCACCCGTTCAATGTCCGAAGTTACCAGACGTGGGGAAGATGCTTACAGAAAATTATAAACATGTTGTCTCGGTAGGATTCGCTGCAGGTGTTCTACCGAACGCGTGAATGAGCCCGTCAAAATATAATACTCTCCGCGGATATTGCAATGCGGAGAGAGTGTGCATAGCATAGGTACCTATCCAGTGGCATAGCATAGGTAACTACCACCCGGTGCGGATCCCAAAGCCGCCCCCTTATTTTTATAATTGATTATAAAACATTGGGGCGTGGTAAAATGGTACTCTTATTGAATAACACTAACCTAAAGAGAAACTCTGTTATTAAGGTGATATACTGGAAAAAGTAATTAAAAAAAGTACGTTGAAGGATGTAATTTTTTTACCGTTACCTGTGAAATGCCGCCCCGTCAAAGTGCCGCATCGGAGTGCCCGGGGCGGACCGTAACGCAAAAAAATGAATAAGAATAAGAATAAGAAACATTTATTCAATGCCACACACAAATATACATAACATTCTTAATATTTAGGCTACATTCTTAATGATTACATTCTTAATCCTACACTAAATATGCTGTGTGGCGAAAGAAAAGGCCGATGCTCAGCTTGTGCTGTTAACCAGTACTGGCTACAGCGCTGATTTTCAGCATCTGCCTGAGTAACTGTTTGTGTGCCAGTAAACACAAAAGAGAATTTAAAAAGTAAAAAAAAGAATCATTAAAAAAAACTAAATTAAATACTTAAATATATGCTCGTTATCGTAAATATAAAGAAACAATATGGAAGGAGAATACATGCTGTGCCGACTCAACATAGTAATAGAGTTCCGTATAGTTAGCAGACGAATAAAACAATTCATATTTTTATTGTTGCACAATTACTTCGCAAATTATTTCAACCTTAGATACACGTTTCCCGTTAGGGAATAAAAACTGAATTTCAAATCACGTTCTGCTAACTATAGGCTTTGTAAAAAAAAGTTATATTAGTGGCATTAAATTGCGTAAATAATTCCCAAAATATGAGAAAAATTCATCTGCTAACTATATACAACTTAGTAATAGGGATAATATAAGGGAAGAAAGAAAGAATTTGGTTTTTGACAGAAAAACTTACCGATATACTGGCAACTGTCACAATCACAGATTGATATCGCGATACTGCAAATTGCACATACATTACACGCTAAGAGATTGTGTGATACATTGTGAGTGTGTGTTATTATTAAATTAAGTGCGATAATAGTAAAAGAAGAGGAATGGAGCTTTCGTATATTTTATTTCTACTGTCCATTTCGTGTGGATTGTAACTGGGACTTCGTTCAGGTGGGCTTAATCTAGCTTAGGCAAACTATTTAAATGAAGATAACATTTTGTGCCGACATCCGAATTTGATGTAACAAAGTGCTGATGTTGCAGACTAAGCACAATAATGTTATGTGGCATAGGTGTATATCAAAGCTACTTCAAAACCAGTTCAATATCTTCGGAGTGTGAACAAACAGACAGACAAACACGTGCCAAATTATTTTTATCTATAGTGTTTCCTTTCTGTAATAATCTAAATAAAAGGTTTAGGTCGCGTTTAGGTTTCAGTCTATGGATTTCCGAATACTCGAAGTAAAAAGTAGTTTGACAGCGCATCATTGACTGATGTTTTGTAGCTGAGGTATCACCTACCTTAAAGTGAACCTCATACTTGTCTGTCGACATCTAACATAAAAAAATAGATCTGTTTTTTTGTAATCATTTATATTATTAATTCGTTATATATCTATCCATAGCCATCAGACATGGAACTACAGATTTAAAAACTTTAAGTGGTAATAAAATATAGGTGAAATTATTGTTTGGAATTGACGAAACGCCTTGAAATGATCCCTACGTGTCTGTTATTTGGGTCACTAAAACATTGCTCCCTATAAGAGATTAATGGCGAGTGGTCG
Source organism: Anthocharis cardamines (assembly GCA_905404175.1). Classification (NCBI taxonomy): domain Eukaryota; kingdom Metazoa; phylum Arthropoda; class Insecta; order Lepidoptera; family Pieridae; genus Anthocharis; species Anthocharis cardamines. Next base: position 945,909 of record FR989960.1, read on the forward strand.
AGCGCTAATCAACATTTGTGGTGTGTTTAAAAGTATCGCTATCCCTATCATTACTATAAGTAAAATAAATAATGGATACGTTTTGAAATATCTTTGTAGCGACAGCGCGCAACAAGCGCTCGTTGGTTATTTATTAAAATCAAATTTTCATATTACGTTCTAAGTATTTACTCATATTATTAAATATATAATACATAAAACCGACTTCACCGAGTTTGTACATACTATATGTAGTTGTAGTTTTGAAGTCGGTTTTTGTTTTTTGTTTAAAAATAATTTTATTTTTAAATGTTTGTAGGAAGTGTATTTTTTAAGTTCATTAATCCTTACATAATAATTTAGTAGACCTACCACTAAACGTGCTGCTCAAATGAGACAGCGTCGTGAAACGAACCACAAACCAAAACATCATCTACGTAAAAGTATATTTTCGTTTTTGTTGATTTTCTAAAAAAGTTCCAAACCAAATTCAAACATTCAAATATATAAGACCACCTCTGAAATATGCCCTACCAAAAAAAAAATCATCCAAATCCATTCATTACTTGCGGAGTTATCGCGATACAAATATACAAAAAAAAAGCAACATACAGACGAATTGAGAACCTCCTCCTTTTTGTTTGTTGGTATATATAGATCGCATTTTTGTAAATATAATAATCAGTAACAAGTCTTCTATTAACATCTCGGTAGCCATCCTCCTTCAGTTACCAAAGCCTCAATTATGATTTTGAATACTTTTTATACAAATTAATTATTACTAATACCATAATCCTTTTCAACACTTAAGCGCGATGGGAGGATTCTTCTCCATCTTTTTCGTATTTGCAAACATTTTTCCAATATGTTTTTCTTTTACTCTGGCTCAATTATATTGCGTTTGATAAAGGATTAGAATGAATCATGCGTTCTTTTTCTAACTTATTAAAATGTCTTATGTTTGAGAGAGACGGACGATATTTAATTTGTACACAGGTTTAATTCTATTTCATAATAGCGCGTGAATGTCCCATGGGCAATACATAGGTACGTATAATTATGAACTGTTTCAATCGGTCGTTGTAACAGTTACAAGCGAAAATTCAAGTTTGTATTTGTCTGCTAAGAGACATATCTATGCCTGCCGGCCTAGCATGACAACCGCGACAAAATTTTGTCGACCGTTTTCTCGTGTTTTAATCGATTATCTCTTTATTTCTTCCGGGTCTAACATGATAATTACACTTAAAACTCGACTTTTAATATCAAAAATAGATATATTTATCGATCGAAATATCTTTTCTATCAAAATTGTCAATGTCGAGATATAATATTTCGAGATATCTTACATCTTAGTTTGTCTTCTCTCGTCCGCGAGATATCTCGTGGCTGTCATGCTAGGCCGGCAGGTATCCTTTAAGTTAAAAAACGAATTAATTATTTGTTATATTTTATGAAACTTTTTTTACTTTTTAGCAGGTAACCCACCTGATGGTTAATGATCACCTTTAAAAAATTATAGCTTCGTTTTATTGAAACCAACGTGGTCAAAATCAGTTGGAAACACTACTTTTTAAATCATTACAAATATTTGCTTGATATTGGGTAAAAATATTGTAAATAATATACCTTTTTTATTGTTTCATAACTTAATAAGTATTTATTGTACCTATGTTTTATTCGGTAGGCTCGGTAGATTCATTATTATCTATGACTGACTATAATTCTACATCAGCTAATATACATATTACTACGATACAACCTTTGTTATTTAATCTGAGCGATACAATAACGATTTTTAATTATTTGCAATAGTATTGTGGTAGTATAGGAGTGAGGTATATTGTACATAATTATAGGAGTAAAAAAATTTCAGGAATAATGACTAGATAGACACTCTGTTTTGTTAAAGCGACATCTATACAACGCTTCCTGAATCAACATTATCATCAATTCAGCTTTATACTTTATTTAAAGTAGAGCAGTATATACGGACTAATTGAGTTTACGTTTGAGTGAAAAATAATGAAATGGAACACAATCGAATATATCAGATTGACGATTCTCGATTTTTGCTTATTGTTCTGAATATTATTGATTACGTATTCAGTATATTATTTGGCGTGGTTTTAGCACCGGAGGTTCGGGGTTTGAATACTAGGGAAACAATATTAAATACTGTATCGACCGGACAGGGTATCGAAGACTTGCCTGTAAATAAAAAATGATGCGTAAAACGGACACAGAAAAGTGTCTGCTCCATGCCCCTCTAGGTGATTCAGAAATTGTATTTTTAGTTTTTTAATGAGCTTATTAACGAGGTGGGTCAGCTATTGTGTATTTAGTTTTTTTTAATAATTTTTCGTCGGAAATTCCCTGTGGGTTTAATGGTGGTTTCGGTGTTAGGGGGCCGCGCGATGGGGCAACGGCCCAGGGCACTAAATTTTGGGGGGCGCCGAGGTCTGGTGTCTCCTACCTACCGAGCTGCATACCCTCAATACCTATATGCTCTACGTATATCGTAACCTGGCTACTCTGTCGATTGAAGAAAATCGCTGGAAAATTAGATTTTTCTATTTTAATACGTGTATAAAAAATAAGCAGAAAATTAACATTCGATGTTGATTTCCTAAAGTGTGCGCCTCAATATTCTTGCCCGGGGCGTCAGTGGCCCTAACACCTGCTGGCTGTAAACATGGTTGCATAAAATGTATGAGAATTGTGAATTGAACAATTGCGTTCTCATTCCATTTACAAATTTCTAATCATCGTTTAGTTATTTGATGTAAAGCTCATTATAGGTCGCTAAATGCAATTTGCTACTGAAAGCTGACCAAGCAGATTGTAAACTCAATGCATGCGCGAAATATTCAAGTGAAGTGCTAAAATAATGAACATTTGGCAAACATTAAATTGTATGAGTGTCATTCAGTAATAATTTCACACATTAGCACACAAAGTGAGCGTTTGTGGTCGCTGGCTAAGTAGCAAATACTTCACCGCCTGTTTTCCGCCATATTGAATTTCATATGTCCAGTTTTTTTGTGATTTTTGTTTATGCCAGAAATTGGCGAGTAATAGAAATAGATATTATTTATTTTTGAAAAAGTAAAAATGAAGAAAAACATTTTTATTTAAAATATATTATCCGGTTATTGAGACATAATATTACCAGGGTACACTGCTATTCCATAGAAATTGGCGGTGGTCACATACCATCACGTGAGCCGCCTGCCCGTTTGCCCGCTTTATATGAAGAATAAGTAAGCATTTGACCGCAATCCTGCCTGATGGTAAGCGCGGATGCGGTCTAAATGGGAGCATACTTACTAAGAAGAAGCCTATTCACTCTGGCTGTGAAGACATCAAGATTGTAGGAATCGGGAAAGACAGATCCAGGTAGAGAATTCCATTCCTTGGCGGTTCGGAAGATAAAGGTTCCAACATCTTTTGTAAAGTTGAAGAGTAATAACGGAGTTATAAAGTATAAATATTAATTAGGAATACCTAAGTCATACTAGACTTGAGGAATACCTCAAGTCTAGTATGACTCAATATAATCTTGGATTGATATACTCACGGAAAAACCACGTAGACTGTAATTTATAGTAGGTATTCAGAAGTGAGTCATGAAACACTGAAGCACCGTTACTAGACGCTTTCTAATATCGTTATCTTTTGATGATAAATAATGGGGAATGAGGAGTTGCGTCTAACTACATTTTCAAACCTTTTGCTTTGGACTACAGCTCATTGGAAGGAAAGCCATGTAATTTTTTAAGAAATTTGGCATTTCATTATGGCTTCGGAGACCCTGACTATTACTGTCGATCTAGAAAGCATAGGCCCTTCGCTGTACCCTATTTCCGCACTGTTGCACGTTGTAACTCTCCTAACTCTCAAACTTTTACGGAACTCAGTGCCCTTTAGAATGAATACCCAGAATGTGATTTATGTGCGGATTGAAGGAAATACTATCAGAATTTTTTTTTATTTTCTGCGATAGATTAGTGCAATGTGGATAAGAGCCCCTGTGCATGGAGAAGTAATTACTCTGCCCCCTCTAGGTAAATTCAACGAATGAGGATTTTTTAAAAATACCGGAAGGGGGTTATAATAGAGGGTGTAGCGACATCTATGATCGGCTACAAGAATCAATACAAAGACGTCTAATCCTGAATCGCGCTATATAAATGTTTCCGAGCGTTGAGTATTTACAATATCTCGACATCAACCACTGGAGTCTTAGGGCAGGCCAGTCAGTGGTTCGACTGGTCGAGGATCCTACCTTTAGGTTGCAGAAAGAGCACACCTCCCTTCCTCCACAAGGGGAGTACTGAGATTTTCGCGAGCGAACTCACGAGTAAGTCGCCAGTCTAAAATAACTAAAGTCCGCTAGAGGGATATAGGGCGTAGGTACACATTTCTGTGTCTGTTTCACCGATCATTTTTTTTACAGGCAAGAAGGTTGCGTATTGCGACTGAAACAATTTTTTTAATGTTTTTTCTTCGGAATTACAACCCGAAACCTTCGATGCTCAACGCGCATACCAATGAGGTTCGATGGATGTCATCTATATAGCTACGCAGCGAATCCCTTCAAAAACGTTTAATATTGTTATAAAATACTTAATAAACGAAATACCTCCTCCAGACGTACAAAGAATTTTAATTAAATGCTAAGTTTAAGCGGAGCCATGCGATTCCGCCTTCAAACTATTCGCTTCAAATACCTTGTTCGTGCTCTTTCTCGGCCATTTTGTTTTTAATATTAAACATTTTTCCAAGAGGCAAATGAGAGACGGGCTCACTGGCGCGTTGGGTTTCGAACCTTGCGTTTGCGTAGAAGGACAGTATGCAGTAAATATAATTGCCTTGCAAAATAAGCCAAATATCAATGAGAACAAAGTCGGGGGAAAATCCTATTATCTATATTAATATTACAAAGAGATTGAATTTTTGTATGTAATGAATAAATTCCAAAACTACTGGACTGATTTTAAAAATTATTTCACCAATAGAAAGCTATCAGCGAGTAACATAGGCTATTTTTGTGCATAATATATCTACATTGCACCCGTGAGAAGCCGGGCGCGTTGCTAGTATATGATGTATGCAGAACCAGTGGTAAGGCACTGTCAGCGCATAATACCAAATTAATTACTTACTAGTAATTAGGGCCCATTGTTGAGAGATTTGACGCGTACGTCTTGTTGCTAATTGCAATATAATATACTAACGATCCACCCCGGCTTCGCACGGGTGCAATACAGATGTACTAAAAAAATTGTTACTCGCTGATGATGTAGCTTTCTATTGGTGAAAGAGTTTTTAAAATCAGTTTAGTAGATTTTGAGTTAAATCGTAACAAACAAACAAACAGATATTTCCTCTTTATGATATTAGTATAGACATGGCATAATATATATAATAATATTGTCCACAGATATCAGGGGTAATAAAAACTGCTTTTTTATATTTAGATATTAGGGGGATCAGAAGTGCCTTTGGTGTCTTGACTATGATTATTTTTAGTGAGCGTGATGAAGGCAGAAACTATAATTAAAAGTATGTTGAAGTTATTAATTGTTATCTTGTTAGAATTTTAAAACACTTTTGCATAAGATTATTCTCGGTTAACAATAATAAACTCGATTAAGAGTTACTCATGGCAATGGAATGGCCACACACTCCGAAGCGATCCCGGCCATAACCCGAGGCAAGCCCTTGACTGGAATCCCCAAGGAAATGGAAAGCGTGGTCGTCCTAAATCAACTTGGTGACTGGCATTGCAGAGGCGATGGCCATTGGGAAGACTTGGAGCGAAATGAAGAGGGTAGCTCAAGACAGAGCGGGCTGGTGGAACACTCTAGATGCACATCCATTTAGGGGACATAAGACCTTAACAAAAGTATTTATGAGCACTGCCGCACAATAGGCCATCGGTAGCGACAACTATCCTCTTCCCCTATCACCTTCATATTCAAAACTTTTTTAGATACTGCAATCGAACTATCGCTGTTAAAAAAATTAAAGGTCGATACTGAAACTCTTAGCTTTCTGAAGCAATTTAGATAGCTTATCAAGCTTTGAAGTTTCTTGGACATAGTCCATATTTCCACTCGAGATTTCAAAAACTAATTTACAGGCGTTTCTACTCATCCGATTTCCGGACTGCGGCCACTCTAAACTTTATATTTTCTTTAGATATTTTATTGGAAATCTTCTAACAGTCATTTCGAACTCTATTACAAGTGTAATAGAGTTGATTTTTTATTTGTAACAGACTTGTTCTTGACTGAGGGTTTTGAACCACCGTTCATTGATGAAAAAACCGTGAAGTGCACATTACGCGTTTCGGTTTCAGTCTATGGATTTGATTTTGATTTGATGATGACAGGTCTGTCTCCACGTGACCAAGATTCGTATGGACGAGCTGTCATTTTTATTTAATTTCAAATGATTACTCATACAACTGAGAGATGGACGATTTGAATCCGAAAAAAGATTCGATAGTCGCTAGTTCTAGGCCGTCAGTACACGGCTAGTTACTCCAGTAAATTAATACTCACATCTTTTCATGTGTTTTATGTATTCAATGTTTCATGACCATTTTGCTCTGCGGTCTCCATGTTTGATCAATCGACTGTAGATTATCTGTTGTAAGTTCCCAGGCGTAGTGACAGTTGGCTAGCCGCCACGTCTTGGGGTCGAACTGCGATATTAATCATACGTCCTGGCTTCGTACTGACCACTAAACGGGAGTTTATGGAGTTACACTTAAGAATATCAAATGTTATTTTACCAGCTGTGTCTAAGGTTGCCTAGGAACCTTCATTCTATATCGGAATAATTTGACGGGCTCGTTGGCGCGTTGGGTAGAACACCTGCCGTGCGCATCGATGGGTCGTGGGTTCGAATCCCACCGGGAGCACATGCTTATAATTTTCTGTAAGCATGTTTTTCCCTCGTCTGGTAACTTCGGGCATTGATCGGGTGGGAGGAATATCTAAATTCCGACCGGGTAACGAACCACCGTTCATAGATGGAAAAACCGTGAAGTGCTCGTTGCGCGTTTCGGTTTCAGTCTATGGATTTCCGAATGCTCAAAGTAAAAAGTAGGTCGACAGCGCAACATTGACTGATCTACAGTGGCTGAGGCACCTACCATCAAGTGAAACTTGTGCTCGTCTGTCGATACCTAACATAAAAAAATGTATAATTAGAAAATCAGCATACAGCATAATTCGGTATCAGACTTTCAAGCATGCTTGAAGTATAATAAATAGATCGTCAGCGCATTATTAACTATTGTCCTATGGTTGATGTGTCCTATCATCGGGAAGGACTCTCGCTCGTGCATAATAAAACCGTCAGTAAAATTGTAAGTAACCATGAAATGTATAGAATAAACTACAAGTTGTGTTCATTATGGGTAGGTCATGTTATCTTTGTTCCACCCGTATGGAGTACAGTGATAAAAACAAGTTTCCTAATGCATAAATTATGGTTTAAAGGATGCCGGGTAAGATGGATAAAAATACAAAGTCACACACACTACAGGGTTTTGAAGTTCTAGGTTAGTTGTTTTATCCAGCCAAGTAAAATAAGTAGGATTCGGTTCTGGCACTCGTGGGCCGCTACCGCAGCATCGCTCGCTTCGCTCGCTCCATGCCAACCTAACCTAACCTAGAACTTCAAAACCTTTTAGTGACCACCGCACCACTTATTTTGGGTATGCGTGTGTGTCTGTATGTGCATCCCCCCCCACCCACCATGAAAGTCGAAATATTTGTAATTTTATCAAATATTTATGAGAAATTCAAGACCTCATAAGTTATGGAGTTTATGGGAAATTTCAGTCTCCCCCGACGGAATATCATTATTGGCAATCAAATAAAGTAGTCTAAAAAAAACTCATTTTTTCGCAAAAGTAACCAAACTGCATAATTAAAAAAGCGAGACTTTATCACTTACTAAATATTGCGCAATAATTTGACGACGAGTAATAGACACATTAGTGTTTTTTAAACTTTACTAAAATAATTTTAAATTTACTGCTGTAGAATAATTTGTATAATACAAGATCTTAATCTAAATAATTTTCTGATACAGTGTTCATTTCAGTTTTAAAATGTCACGAGAGCATTACTACCTGAAAATATAAGTTATCATGAAATCGCTCAATTGATTGAAAGATAAGACCACGTTATAAGTAATTATGCCAATAATAAAGAAAACTATAGTACGAAATAGTCATCTGGTAGAAAATCGAAATTAATATTGAGAGACAAGAGAAATATTTTATGACTTGTACATATCAGAATCTAACAAATCCGCTGACAAAATAAAACGAGATTTAAATTTTCATATTCATATTTAAACGTTCATAATATACAAACTATCATCGGTGTCGTCACATGACGACCCCATCGCCTGCTGGTGGAATAACTGTGACAGAGATTATTCCACCAGTGCAGTCAGTCAACCTTAGTGGTAGTGCCTAGTAGTAGTAGTGGTAGGAATAGCCAAATTGGCCTCTAAAAAGCTTGGTGTGCTCAATAAGGCGAAGCATACTTCATGTCGTCCCATCGCCTGCAACTTTATAAGGTGCAAATTCGGCCACACATGGAGATTGTTCTCACCTTTCGGCGGGGGCTCCCCAGTATCAGCTCCTTCCATTTGACCGCATCCAACATGGAGCGGCTCGAATCGTCGATGATCAGGCTCTTTCCGATCGACTCGATCCTTTGGCGCCGCTCGGAGGAATCGGCCGCTGAGTTTCGCCATAGGACATCGCGTCAAAAATACCACGCACACCATCTCTTAAGAGAAGCCCACTTGAAGAGGCAAAAAACTGTCTGTACTTCAAACTAATTTTTAAGCATGGCAAGTCAATCGACTAAATATATATATATATAACGTATACAAGGTAAATAAATAAAGACGAAAATTCCGTGTTACAAACTGTATATAAAAAATTATAACCTATGTTACTCGCTGATAATGTAGCTTTATATTGGTGAAAGTAATTTTAAAATCGGTTCAGTAGATCCAGAGATTACTCCCTACGACCTCACAAAACCTCTTTATAATATTAGTATAAATTAATCATCGACAAAAGGGTAATCTTGTTACAAGTATATGTTAAGAATTATTAAAGTAATAGAATCGTTTACGATCAGACAATTACCGAATATTTTGATCTTTTGGCATTTCGTAGATGTTGGATCACTCTGCATCTTCTATCGCATATATCATGGGGAGTGTTCTGAGGAATTGTTTAGGTTAATCTCAAGCAACCAATAAAAAATTGATAATTCAATGAAGATTTTAAAACTTAATCGAATAAATTTTGTTGTTGTTGTGTGTATTTCTTGCAGTATCAAAAGTTATCAATAAATGTTACTGCTAATTTATACGTTATTTAAATAGTGTCAGACGAACGCGAGACTTAGTGAAAATTTATATTTCAGCCACAGAACATCAGACAATGATGCGCTGTCGACCTATCTTGTACTTCGAGTATTCGGTAATCCATAGACTGAAACCGAAACGCGCAATTAGCACTTCACGTTTTTCCGTCTATGAACAGTGGTTCATTGTTCGGTCGGAATTTCGATACTTATATCACTCACTGCCCGAAGTGACGAGACGTCAGTAAAATATCTTTATAGAATATTATAGACATGTCATCTTGGCGGGATTCGAAGCCGCGACCCACAGGAACACAAGATGTTCTACCTACTACTCAAAGCGCCCACGAGCAGTTAATAATCAATAAGTTAATCATTTTATTTAAAATTACTTAAAGCACTGAACAATTTTGCAATTCTACATATTTCCTAGTATGACGCTGGACGCAAATACTGATGACGCGCTATGACTAGGCCTAATTAGAGCTACAGAGATTTTAATTCTTCCTTCTCATATGTGAAGTGTTTTGAAACATAACCTTGCTAGCTTCCTTCCGAACTGGCCATCCATATATGAAAACTTAGATTATTCTGTATTGTGCGTATTTTAGGATAATTCTCAGGGTTTAACCGGTAATAAAATATAAGCTAAAATATATCAATATCGCTACAATCGATTTGCAGATTAGATATATGTTATTAAAATTGTAGCGATAAAGTAGTGAGTGACAGTGGTAATTTTGACTTGGTACGATGGCGCCGTGGATTGAGTTGCCTTACGAGATACATGAAGTTACGCCTGAAGAAGATAAAATTATCAAGAAATGCTTGATTGGTATGTTATTTGTGATTTAGCCGCTCTGAGCAAAGTGCAAACCTCGATAATTAAAAAAAAAATATTTAAATGAAAAACCATATTCAATGTTCGCCTTATAATTTCAATTAAATTCCATGTTGGTTTTAACTGTTGAATTATTTATTTTTGATGAAATCAACTATTTCACGCAGTTTCATGGGGAAAACCGATGAAGTGCATTTTGTAACTTTGTCTTCATCTGGTTAGACGTAGGGACAAATATTGTGCTAATAATGAATATGTGAAATAATTTAAAGGTTAATTGGCTCAAGGCTCGTGAAAATTTACTGAATATTTATATGAAGATTCAGTAAGAGATTGAAAATATTACTAACGCCTTTTAAGTTTTTAAGTTATTTTATTTAAATGTATGATACTCGCGTTAATAAAAATAAAATTAATTAGGTGTAACAATTTAAATGCTCACAATAATTAGTAATTACTCATATTATTACATAATGCAATATTGATACAGTAATTTAAAGTTATTAATTTTAGAAAACGCTAATGTAATAAACACAACATTTACATTCAAACAAATTTTCAATCCATAAAAACTAAGTTGAAATTTTAAGAGTAAAAAAAACATTTTTGGTAACTAATTAAAATACAGATAACACTTGACATACATACAAAACGTATAATGAAATTACAAATTAAAAGTACTTAATTCGTTACATTTCAAACTCTTTATTTATCTCTATGAAATTCTTAGTGAAAATGTGAAATTATTGATTGCGAAAGCCGTTTTATAAGCCGATCGAATGTAACTAAACAAAATCTATTGGGTAAGGCCTTTTACACAGTTAATGAATATCTGGAAGATGGAAACGCATGGAGTACTGTAGCTGCATTACACAACTGTTCCATTATTGTTGAACAAATTAGCTATAAGTATTTTTCGGCATTTTTGTATTTGTGTTTCTTTTTTTTTTATAACAGAGCGGACAACCGAGCCGGTGGGTAACCCGATGGTTAGTAATCACCATCCGCAACTTAAGTCTCAGATGCGTTGTCGGCCTTTCAAAAATTTATAGGCTCGCTTTTTTTCATATACAATTTGTAAATTTTGATTATTAAAAAGAGTAATTACCGAATTCCGGTAGAAACAATTTAAAAAATTGAAGATTCGAGAATACTCGTAAGTTTACTTGAATAAATTTATTTGAATATTTTATAAAGAGAATATATTTTGAACTGTAATCAAATAACTACAGTTTCAAATGTTTACTGTATACTGTTGAGAGGTTCTGATATTAATCTCTGAAGATATTCATCAAGCTTACACTCATACGGAAGCAATTTAATCAAGTCTGTAAAACAAACACTAATGATATCGAGTAGATGACGGACTTACTATAACGATTCTTTTTTTTTTTGGATTTTATTTACAGAACTAATTTATACAGTTTAGTATTTTAAACAAAATAAAAAAAAATCATCCAAATACGCACAGAACGTGTTTTTTTTTCGCACAGAATTTTTTTTCTCAGATTTTATGACCTGTTGTTTTTTTAAAGATTAACCTTGCTTAATGTTTTTTTTTTTAATTTAGGCTTAATGTAGTTTTATCTTATCTGATATTATTGTAATAAAATAATAAAATTCCAAAATTGAATGTTGCTATCACGTAAAACTTACAAATTAAGAACAAAGTTACCTAAATTCAAATATTTCAATCGAACGATGCCATTCTTTTAAAAAGATGACAATTCTTTTTTCAAATTCAAACATTTGAATTGTCAATTTTAAGTTTCATAATACGTAATCATTTTGAAGAATATGGAATGCCTTGATCTGAAACATGAGAGATTAGATATCTATCTTATGTCACATAAGCCCATAATCTGTTGATTATGGTTACAAACTGTGTCACACATGTAAAGCTAGTTATCACTTTTTATTCTGCCGTTCAAGGTATACTGACGAGTCATTTTCCATACTGTAGGCGATCGTAAACTTATGAAAGAAGATCTAGTTGAAAAATTGGTTAATACTAAGTTGGCTCACGATTTCGATTCTCATCGGATTTTACACAAAATCAAAATACAAGTTTGGATTAAAGCTAACAAGGTCTTTGTAATGCCGAAATGGATCCATAATTAGCATTTCTTGCAGTTATTTTCAGATGATTTTAATTGATAATTGATTGATTAACTTAAAAAACTAAATGACATACTTTGATTAAAAAATCGGGGTTCAGTCAATTGAACAATTGGTATATGTAAAAAAAGGATAACATAGTATGGAATTAGAAAAGGCAGGCAGTTCTTACAAATATGTATCTACATATAATGGCAGTATAAAGTAAAGGTATAAATATTTCTACACGATATTGTCCTCTACGTATGTACTTTATACGGATAATATGTACTGCAGTTATTTATTCTTCACTTAGAGTCTGACTTTTTAACCCTAATATGTTAAATTTCAAACGATTTTTTTTACCGTGTTGAACACCATAAAAATATGTGTATTAGTGGCCGGCATTATGTTTATCTGAGCTACAAAGTTATATAAAAAATAATCAAATGCAAGAATATTTATCCATTTTTCTCTTTCAAATGTAAAAGTCGACAGACCCTTTGAAATCCACTTGTTATTGTACCATTACACACACAAACACACACACGCACCTTTCCACACTCACTCGCATACATCCAAACCTTTTGTTTAGACGTCTATCTAAGTACCTAATCATAGAAATTATTTTCTTAATCTTATTTAACTTCTTTTTTTTGTTTAGTTTTATGTACCTTTATCTTTATTATTGGTATTGTTCAAATTCAGCGGGCGTTGACCCCTGAGCCACAGATGAACTCAGCTTTTTCAGGCGTCGAACTTTCTGAATTGTTTTCTGTTAAAATATTTTTTTATTTCACTAATAAAGATTATTGTTCTCGCAAGTTGTTCGTATTTGTTCTCTTTTTGTTTCGGCGTGTGTATGAATGAATTTACGAAAAGTATGAGTTTTCGAATGCTTTACATACATACATAAATATTTTCCATTGGGTAGGCAGAGATCTCGAAATTCCATATTATGCTCGGATCCATGCACACTACTTTCTCTTCTTCCACTTTCATACACTCGTCTGTTTCGAGTACTTTATACCCTTTTGAAAAAAATCCCCGATTTGAACGACTACTCCCGATTCTTTCACGCACATCAGATTCATAAATATTTTTAGTTTTCTGAGTTTTATCCATACTTTGCATGCCTATGTCACCTTTTTGTGACAATTCTAATCCCTCTTTTGCCTCTACCTCCAATTCCAGTTCCGTATCCGGTTGCGACATACCTAAAACTCCGATTCCGAATTCGGTTCCGATAAAACCACCTCCGTCCATCCCTAGTTTGAATCATCTAAAAATGCAAAATTTCACCATGACCTTATTTATAACGTAATATAATTAGCGATTCGGTAATTACGGTTAGCTGTTACATCCATGATTCACTCAGGTGCTGAAATTAAACGAATACTGTTATCAAAATCGGTTTTGTTTTAAATATTATCGTAGATAAATTGGAATTCCAATACATATTTATGTACGTATACTTATTTGGAATTAAAAAGAAACTGTTTGACTGACCTGACACTACAACAAAGTTCAAAATACTTCCGTAGAAAATATTATCGATATTTGTTCAGCGGTTCGTGTTTGAAAACATTACTCTGATTTTGAGGTGGTAGACGATGATTTTAAGTACCTACCATTACATAACTTAAATATCAGAGATGAATCCTATTACTTGATTTTGCTTGAGTCACTCAAGTAAATACATGTCTGTCTGATTTGCATTTTCACAAAGTTATTAAAGTAATGCTGTCTATATCATTTAATTATATTAATACTCGCATTAAAAACAATATTTAGTTCTGCGTTATTAGAATATTTCAAAATGTATTTCATTTCGAAAATAAAACACCGTTAGGTAATGTTGTAAAAAAATTGAATAATTTATAATATTTATCTAATAGCATTGCTAATAAAGATCGAATTTTGGGAAGTAATATATAATTACAAATTAAAGTAAAATCCTCGTTTTTAAGAAATTTTGACCACTATAAGTGGTATTTCCAACTTGTATTGCATTTTGATGGGTAAAGAGTTCGAACAACGCTATAGATAATATGTTTGAAATAAAGTTAACATTTTACCCTGGCCATTTTGAGCATTAAGCGGGTGGAAGTAATACCACATTCCGTATTACGAACCAAGTGAAGTTATATAGCGTGTTTCGGATTCGGTCTACGGATTTACAAATGTTTGAAGTAAACAATACGTTGATAATGTATTATTAATTGATGGCCACTAATTGAGCCATTTGTATATTGATATCTAATAAAGAAGGGTCAAATACACAAAAAAATCTGTTTTGCAAAAATTGTTGTCTACCTTTCAATAGAAAATGGTCTCAACATCCAATAATAATCAACCATGATTTGCTCTTTAAAAAACTGTAAGTCCCTTGATTTTTATTTTCTGTTATTGTAGCATGTATTATTTATCACTATGCTTGATGATATATCATTTTCCATCAATAAACGATCAATATTTAAGTATTCATAAAAAACAAATATCTTACGTAAAAATGATAAAACTCTGAGAACGTCTGCACTCGGTACTTTGAAATGGTATTTAAAAATTATCATAATTTATCATAAAAATATTTTAATGAATAGAGATAATTTTGTGATGATTTATATACATTTTTGATAAGTTGTAATCTTTTGATACTACTATATTAATAACTTTGTCCGCATGAGACTCGAAAAACCCATCATTTATCTTACACCTTCAGTGAAATATTTGCAATAACATCGATGGAAAATCAGTCTACCACAAATTATATGATTTCATTGAAATCAAAACGCGTAATTTGCAATATAGATTTTGCGTCTATATTATTTTCTCTGTACTGTTCTACTGTTGATTTTCCGATTTGGAGGATACAGTCTTGAAAGTATGTGAGGTTCTCTTGAAGATAGGTTGTTTGGATAGGTAGCCACAGAAAATCAATCAATGATGCGCTGTCGACATACTTTTTCGATTCGAGCATTCATTTCGCATCATTGTTGAGCATTCATTTCGCATCATTGACTGATGTTGAGGTGATTGAGGTGGTAACAATCAAGTGAACCTCATGCTTGTCTATCGATATCTAATAAAAAAAAACTAGTCAGTCTATCTTCTTCTTCAGGTGCCTCTCCAATCAATGAAGGTTGGCGGTCAGCGACTTAAACTTGTCTCTGTCCCGGGCTGTACGGAACAGTTCAGCGGCACTGGCGATCCCCGTCCATTCCCTGATGTTGCGAAGCCACGACTTTTTTCTGCGGCCAACACTTCTTTTTCCGGCCACTTTTCCCATAATTATTAGTTGCAGAAGTTCGTACCTATTGTGCCTTAATACATGCCCTAGGTATGCAACTTTCTTTTTCTTTATGGCCGTTAAAAGCTCACGGTTAGTGCCAATTCGTCGTAGAACTTCCACATTCGGAACTTTTTGGGTCCAGCTTATCCTCATCATACGCCTGTAAGCCCACATTTCAAAAGCCTCAATGCGCTTTCTGAGATCTTCTTTTATCGTCCACGCTTCACATCCATACATTATAACTGGCCAAATGTAGCAACGGAGAAGTCGTGTACGTAAGGAAATCTTTAGGTTGCGGTTACAGAGAACTTTTTTCATTCCATTGAAGGCATTCCTAGCGAGTCAGTCTATCTAGGTTTTTAAAACATACAACTGTCGTTAAACCGGACTGTGCCAGTTGGACATGAATGCGTCACAGATAAAGCTGAATATTAGTCACAGATAATAAAATCGATCAGATAAAAATCAGACCAAATATTATGGACTGTGGGCTCAGGACACACGCACGTGATGCACTTAGCCTTATCTGAACTCATATTTTCCCTAAAACCTTTATCACTGACTTAATGAATTACTTATTGATTGTCTTGTTTATGTGATGCGATGGTTTTTAGGTTATATTGAGCTTTTTTATTTTGCGAAAACTATACGCAAATATTAAATAAAATACTAAGTAGTTTATTCCACGCTTGCTGTAATGCATCCGAAACCTCGGGATAAATAATATAAATAACAAATCGCGTTTTAATCCGGTATAAAGTATTTTATTTATATGTATGATACTCGCGTTAATAAAAGTCAATATACCTACATCATATGCAAATATTGTTTTTTGTGCACTATATTTTACTTTGTTTAGATCTCCACTATAACAGTTGAATTTGATTTTATTTTTATAAATTATCTCTAAATATGTAGTAATATAATAACTGTAAATATGCGCCGTCGATCTACTTACTACGTCGACTTACTTCCGGCATTCGGAAATCCATATAGGTACTGAAATCGAAACGCGCAATGTTCACTTCACGATTTTTCGATCTATGAACGGAGTTTCGTTACCCGGTCGGAATTACTTCATCATACATTTAGTTATATAGCAGACATTTATATGTAGTTCTCACGACGTTTATCGTATTTTTTAGTAAATAGACCATTAAAATTTTGCAGATTAGTACAAATCTCTCTTGAAACCTTGAATAATTTCTACGCCCTTGATTTGAGAACTGGCAGTAAATGTAAAATTAGAAGCATTTAAAATGTATTTTTTTATTGACGTTCATAAGTGTACATTGTTACCTAAATGAATGAATTTGAACTTAAGCGGATAATAATTAGGTATATTAGTCTAACTTTACATTTTTTTTATTGTAGGCTATACGAAGCCGTTCGTGAAGTGTGGCAAGGCGGGTTACGTGATGCCTGGTGCCTTCAGGAAGCAGGCTGAGAGCATCTACAACTTCCAGGTCCGGCCTGATGACATCTGGGTCATCACCTATCCTAGATCAGGTCGGTATACTAGCTGTAGTGACGGTACACGAAAAAAAAAACGATCTGTCAAGGAACCTCAAATGAATTCGAAATATGCAAAACTGGAAGATTGTCCAAAGCAGTAGAAACGATAGGGATACTCAAGGCCATCTTTATTCTACACTAGTAACACACCCCGGCTTCGCACGGGTGCAATGTAGATGAACTGCGCAAAAATATTTTTTTTAGTAAATTTGAAAAATAAATACTAAACAAATTTTGATTTTCTTTAAATTTCGGCCGGAATGTCACTGTTGCTCTCCTCCATTTAATGTAAAAATATTACAAACGAAAAACTCGAGATTTGCTTCTAGATAACACTCAGTTACTAACAGAAAGCACTCAGAATTATTCCGATAGGCGATAACTAGCTGATAAGAGCCGTGACAACGAGCGTAGGAGTAATATAACCAATAAGTACAAATAATGCGTGTGGGAGATATCACTTATCGATATAATTCTGACGCTCTCAAAAACTCGCAACCTATTGTATTTTATAAAACAACTTTTTGGTTTCAGGAACCACGTGGACACAAGAAATGGTGTGGTTACTAGAAAATGGTTTAGATTTCGAGACATCGAAGAGAATACCTCTTTACGATCGATTTCCTATGTTGGAGTAAGTAAAATTAATTTTTTAAAATATATGACTCAAAAAAAAAGCACTTGATTTTTCTTATAATTTTGTAAAAGTTGGGAGATAAAAAGTTGTGACGGGCTCGTTAGCGCGTTCGGTAGAACACCTGAAGTGCGCATCGATGGGTCGTGGGTTGGAATCCCACCGTGACGATTTTCTATAAGCATGTCTTCCCCACATCTGATAATTTTGGTTATTGATCGGGTGGGAGAAATATCGAAATTCCGAACGAGTAACGAACCACCGTTCATAGATGATGATATTGCGCGTTTTGGTTTCAGTCTATGGATTTCCGAATGCTCAAAGTAAAAATTAGGTCGACAGCGCATCATTGACAGATGTTCTGTGGCTGAGGTATCACCTACCATGTGTGTGAAGCTCGTGCTCGTCTGTCGATATCTGACCTAAAAAAAAATTGTTTCCAAAATATCTTCTATGCTGCCTAAAGATCAAAGTACACTAGAAAAACATATAAAGCTGTTAAATTTTCAATAATCCATTGACCGTGATTTTTCAACTGCAGCCTTCATCGCTATACGGCTCTTCACAAAAGCCTGATAGCATTTCTAACTAGTTATTTCTCTACTTGTCCACAGATTGACTTTACACATCCCAGAAGTGGCGTTTGAATTGATAAAAATCAACTTCATGAATCTGGCTAACTTTCAAGGTCTAAATAAAGCAGTAAAATGCCCTAGCTGGAAGGTCATTGATAAAGCTCCTTCTCCGCGGTTTATCAAGACCCATCTCCCATTGTCCTTACTTCCACCAAACCTTCTGAACACTGCCAAAGTGATCTACGTGGCAAGAGATCCCAGAGATGTGATGGTGTCTTATTACTACCTTCATAAGATGGTCGCAAAGGGGCTGATGAGAGGGTCTTTTATGCAGTTCTGGGAAGCTTATAGACGAGATTTATGTAAGTTTATTTCTAATTGTACGTATTTGTTTAATTTACTAGTGTATTCATGTACATTTAAGAAAACAATAAATGTGTAGTCTTTAGTCTCAACCTTTTAACGCTAAAGACAACAGATTTTCTTGAACTTCGGCTTATAGATTTTTTTTTTTAAATCTTAAAGTGAATTCTCTTGTCCTCTATTGGGGTGCAGAACCATGAAAACAGTAGGTGACCAGTTGTTTTAACTACTACGAGCAAAGTTCGCCGTTGTTTCACCTCATGGATAGAGAGAACGCGGCCTAAGATGGACGCTTGCTCAGTATAAATCTATGCAAATTTGCCTCAAAGTAACCCAGATATAACTCGGTGAGTAGATGGATGCCGTCAGGGAATTCCATTCCACAAGTCCTCATAATAAAATATGAAGAGAATCGTTTCGTGTGACTGTGAGAAACGTACCATTATTTGGTACATATTTTCGGTACTATCCCCAACTGAGACACTTCTTTTCTCATTCTTGACTTGTACCCGGGATCGTTATCCTTAAACACAACCTGATGCCTCAGTAGTGTATATAAATGAAATCTTTATGTTTCAGTGCCCTGGATGCCAGTAATATCTCACGCTAACGAAGCTTGGGAGCAGCGTCACCATCCGAATCTCCATTTTATGTTCTACGAAGATATGTTAAAGGTATTTTAATAATATCTCTATGTTCAATTCTTTTGATTAAAGACCACCCTTATTGTCTTATTAAGCTTTTCTGATCCGAGGATAAAAGTCCTTATCGTGACTAATACTGTATTTTTTGAGAAGTTTTCGTCTGCTCCGGTTTGTTATCAAATTTTCTGCCAGTAATGTAAGTCATAATATGACAATACAATTATAGTGTCATTGACCTGATGGATTTGACACCATTCAGCATTTCCAAAATTCCCTGAGTAAAAATGGGTCGACAGCGCATCATAGACTAACGTTAACGCTGACATATGCAACCAAGTGATCCTCATGTTCTTGTATTGATATTTTATATAAAAAATACCAGGAAGAGAAACACATTTTTTAAATATGTCATTGTTTTTAGGATCTGCCTAATAATATACGCGGAATGAGTGAATTCCTGCAAAGGGATATCTCGGAGGAGCAGGTCAATAAACTCGCGGACCATTTGAATTTCAAAAATCTTAAAAAGAACAAGAATGTCAATAACTCAACTGGTGATAATGACATACAGTTTTTACGAAAAGGTAATGATTTTCTTATGTTTCAGTTCTTTGCAACACAATCATTTAATAATGGCATTGAGGTAGCTGAACGTCTCCGTGGCTCAGTGCTAGGTGATTAGCCCTGGGATTTCCGGGTTCGAAACCCAACGAAAAAGGATACAAAAAACTTTATTCGGTCAGCCAGGGCATAACAGAGTGATCACCTAATTGTTAAGTGAAAAGACAGTGTTTCTGTTTCATGCACTATTTTTTATCACTCTCACTCGAGTGTTGATTCATTTACTTATTAATATGTCTAGTATCACCGGAGTTCTAAAGTAAAACGAAAAATTAAGCCTCTTTTTTGTCTTTGCGAACCAAACCGGTAACAAAGGGTTTTGAAGTCATTTGTTATTTTACAGGTGAAGCTGGAGGTTGGAGATCACATTTCGACGCTAAAATGGAGATACAAGCTGAAGAATATCTGAACACAAAGTTACAAGGCCTTACTTTAAAATATCCCACTTTTGATACAGACGATGAGTGTTCTAGGTTATAGTGATTTCGTATCGAATGTAAGAACCGTAAATTTGAGTTCATTTATAACTTACCGAGGCCTCATTACAATAGGCAGAATTTCTACAAGCTGTAGAAAAATGTGTTTGTATGATAGGAGCTGATTACCAACTGCCGATGAAGTACAGTTAGAGATAGTGGATAGTGGTAGGAGAGCTATTGAATAGGTTGAAAGTGTTAAGCTCCTTAGCCTTTTACCAAAGCCTGAAGGCCCAATTGTGCCTTTTTCCTACTTTAAGAAACTACATTGTAAAATTGCAACGTGTGTTTCTTGCGTATGGATGCAGCAAACTCACACGATGGGTGAAGAGTAAAGGATAAATAGTGGTCCAACTGCCTGAATATAGATTGAAATTATATCATGAGATACATCTTTCTTTAAGGTCGGCAACGCACCTGCAAGCCCTCTGGTGTTGCGTATGTCTATGGGCGGCGGTGATCACTTACCATCACGTGAGACACCTGCCCGTTTGCCCCCTATACTATAAAAAAAAGATAAATTGGTAGTAAAGTAGGAACCTAACTGCTAAAATGTTTTCGACTGACAGCGCAAAATGTTTCATCGAGCCGATGAAGTGCCATTAAATGGGGAAGAAGGTACAATCATAGTACAAACAGATAATCAAATATGTGTTGTAGAAATAATTTTATGGTCTGCGTAAAGCAAATTTCCACATAAAATAGACTCGTTAAGATGACTTTCATGAAGCGTTATATTTTAGTTTTATATAGATTATATATAGATGTATAAAGTTTTTCAATGCCATATGCTATTCACTAACATAACTGGATGTTTTTTAGTAAAAAGGTTAAAAAAACTACCTACTTAAAAGTATATACTTTTTGATAAACTGTCCAAATATGCGTAGCTGGCAGTCGAGTAGTATTGAATTTGATAGAAAGCGAGGCGGAAAGGCCTAATTTGCTTAGCGAATTTTTGTTTACTCATACAAGAACTGTCAAAGATAGTGAATACGAAAATCTACTCATCATTGACACGTAAACGACTGGATTTCATGTTTCTTAGACAATAATAATAGTAGTCG
Organism: Anthocharis cardamines; assembly: GCA_905404175.1. NCBI lineage: Eukaryota > Metazoa > Arthropoda > Insecta > Lepidoptera > Pieridae > Anthocharis > Anthocharis cardamines. Next base: position 967,429 of record FR989960.1, read on the forward strand.
CGAGGTGTAAGCTGAGCTTTGCATTTGTGTGAGTGCACATAGATAGTGTAGGTGTGAATAACGTCTTGAGACGCGGTCCGTCCCTGCACCATCCGCATTCCACCTCTTGTAGTAGTAGCAGCGTAATGTGATAAATTTTTAATATTTTGTTATTTGTATTTTAAATAAAATACTTTATAACGGCTTAAAACGCGATTTATTATTTATATTATTATTCAGGTGCTTTTCAGCAACCGTGGTCGCGGCAGACTGAAAGATGACAGTTGTCTGATTTGAAATAATCCGTTATAAAGTACATATTTTATTTAAATGTGGCATACTCGTGTTAATAAAAGACAATATTAAGTATTATTATTTTAATAGATACCTCTCCCCCTTATGTTATGTACCTACCTAAAACATAAAAAAACGTATTTTTAAAAGTTTTTTGTTTGACTCTACTTTTGGTAATTACTCACACCAATGCATAGCTCAGCTTACGCCTCGCGAACTGTACTAATGTAAAGCTGCAAAAGAATCGCGTGAATGATCTTTTTTTTTAACAATAATTAGAAAATTGGCGAAGCATGCTGAGACAGTTAAAAAAGGGTAGTATTTAAACGCAAATCAAAAAAAATACTTTTGTATGCAATAATATTCCATCAAAATTACTGATTGCGCAGCAAAATACTCAACTCAAAATATTACTAAAATAACAATTATGTTGGCGGCGTACGGCTATTTATCTTAAAGCAAAGCTTTTTTTACCAATGCACAGCTAATAATACTAATGCACATTATACCTATTAACTCTTTATTTTAAATATAGCTTCTACAGTCTCCCGCGACCACGGTTGCTGAAAAGCATCCGAAACGTCGGGATAAATAATTTAAACAATAAATCGCGTTTTAATCCGGTATACAGTATTTTATTTAAATGTGTGATACTCGCGTTAATAAAAGACAATATTCTATTTGTATATTACTTACAGCAGATTTTCTAAATAAAACAATTTTAGCGGGTAGGTAGTTATCAATTAAAACGGTAAAAATTTGATTAAATTTTCTTTTAGAAAAACGTTTTCCAAGTGAATAATAAATAGGATTCGGTTCTGGCACTCGTAGGCCGCTGCCGCGGCACCGCTCGCTTCGCTCGCTCGACTCGTGCGCGGTGGTCACCATACCAACATAACCTAACCCACCACCACCAGCCACCACATACAGCTGCAGTATTTTTGTAACTAAATAAATTTATTTGTACCTATCGCATTATGAGAAAAAAAGTAATGTCATGCTGATGTATATTTTTGAATTATCTGCAGTACTTGTTTTCTTAAATATTTATTTAGTTTATTTGTAGTGAAGTAATTTAATTGATGTAAAAAAGCATATAAATGGTGAAAATATATTGAAAGGCGATTATTTATTTGATGTGCCATTAATAATTGCCCGTTAAAAATGTATTTATTAATAGTTTAATGATAGATTTTAAGAACGTAATATTATTATGAATAATCGTGGTGTAACTATTGTTATATCTCATTCCTTCCAAATACTAACAGAAAATACTAAAACAAAAAATAACAGAAACAAAACACAATCAACTACTCACTGATACCGCGTTTATTAATAAAGGTTTTCGAAAATATTGTAATTTAAAAGTAGATTCATTTTGATTTTTAAACATTCGATAATCGTGACACGTATTTCGAATTAAGTATATGTCTTTACATAACTAAAGGAAATTCATTTTTACCAACTACTAAAAAGGTGAAGGTTCTCAATAAGATCGCATTTATTAATATTTATTATTATATTCACAGTTCCTCATATAGTTATTCAATCATCTTTATAAGACTGATTCTTAATTAGTTTTATGATTAACTAGTTATAAAGTTATAATCAAGCAAAATACATTTGTATTTTTAACGGCTACATGCTTTTCGTCACCCGGTCGGAATTCCGAAATTTCTCCCATCCGTTGAATAATAGACGAAGGGAAAACATTATATTTACATTTAGAGAAAAATGTCATAAATACCGGGCGGGATTTGAACCTACAAATTATCGGAACAATGCTTTACTATGTAATGCGCCAACGAGCCTGTCAGAATAAGTTTAACTAAACAGCTTTTCCGTATGGAATATTATACACTATTAGTTATTATAAGAACGAATGCCCCGTAAATTATATATTTATGTTAGTTATTATATGTAAATAAATATATTTATTATAATTTAATTTAAGTTTATTCGTTTCCTGAGTGTTTAAATTGTGATTAAGTAATTTAATTTTGTAACTTTAAGTTCCTAAAAAAAGTGTAGGTATTCAATTTTACGGTAATTAAATCTATCTGTTAATATTTTGTAATATAATAATATTAAATGATAAATGAATTATAGTTATTTATACAGTTATGTTATTGCGTATAATTTCGGCCATCGGACAACGTTCGTTGTCCGTCTGTCAAAACCCCTTTTCTTAGGAACGCGTGGAAGTATCAAGTTGAAATTAATATTAAATACTCAGCAGTAATAAAATCAAACTTCTAAGTCGACGTAATCAGAAGATTATGCCTTTTATGGCGCATATTTTGACACTCGCAAGGGAATGAAAACCTATAGGATACTTCCCGGTGATCAAGAATCATGAAATTTGGCCTGAAGTGTAGCGACATTTACGAGTTGCGACAAGAATCAATACGAAAACATCTAATCCTGAATAGCTTTATATAAATATTTTGGAGCGCTGAGTACAACATCTCGACATCAACCACTGGGGCCTTATGACCACTCAGTCAGTGGTTCTACTGGTCGAGGATCCTCCCTTTAGGTTAGAGGAAGACCACACTTCCCTTGCTCTACATGAAGCAATGTCATGTAGCAAAGTAAAGGATAAAAATCCGAAAACCGTAAAGTATTTTTTTTTAATGGGAAAATTCTTTACTTTTACGGAACCCTGTCTATCACTTGGTCAGTTTTATGATATAACGGGGAATCATAGGTTTCATATTAGAACAGCAGTAGGGTCTCAACGATGCCGGAAATGTTAATTTTTTCGAGATAGCCACCTTAAATGTGATACTCGCGTTAATAAAAACAATATCATAAAAAAAACAAGTCAATGTTTTCATTTTTAACTATGTCATTAATATTATATAACTACTTATATACATTTGTACTGCATAATACGCTTAATTTTCACAATACCTTTAGTGTAACAACAGAGATGAAACCATCCCTACATCCGAGATTTATAGTCAAGATTATTACAAGTTTTGATTTATAGCATCCGTGTCACAGGGGCGGACTCAGATGTTGTAGCGATAGATAGTGTTGTTAGTTTATTTAGGGCCCTAATGCTTTCCCTACTGTCTTCGAAAACAGCGATAATCTGTATCACTCTTATCTTACTCAAATTACACTAGAATGATGCGTCCATTAATCGTATATAGTTACTTTTTAACCCCATTCCCCTGATGATATGTTCTGATGTTTTAAGCACTCATACTCAAAATCACGTGTATTTTTTAGTACAAAGCATCTTGAATTTTTTAGAATATTATCTTTAGATACAAGGCCGCTGTTTGGTTTAGAAATCGTGCGCTGAACGACATAAAATAAATACACGTGATATCTCATTATATCCCCCCTCCTTGTGGTATTGCGTGATTTTTTTTCGAACTTTTGACCCTTGGGGGCCTCACGTGATTAACGGACGATCCCTTATGTGTTCTTTTGAAAAAACCATGACACAGTATCAACTTGTATGCGCTTTACTGTAGAGTCGCCAGTATTTGGAAAATTGTACGGAGCTCCATGAACAAATTGGTCAATCGTCAAAGTCGTCGCTCAGCAAAAGAGATCACAAACGTTCCAAAGAAAACCGTCATGAGGTAAGAAGAAATATTGGTAATTATTTTAGTGGTATGATTAGTATTGTTATTCTACTTGTTTATAATATTCTTATTGCAATTGGGGCCCAAAAATAAGTACAATACGTCAATCTCACACAAAGTTTTCACCCAACACCCGGCACTGACGTGTAGTGGTATTAATAAAGCGTATCCCTGAAGATTTCAGATGATAAATAACTATTTATTATTTAAGATTTATGTCTAAAACGCTAGGTTACAAGTTCTTTGGTTGTTAATATATAACGCCTACTCAAAAATGTAACGCAATTTTCCGTTCAAATAATTTGCTCATACATTTAGAATCAAATTGAAGACAAAAGCAAGTATGTAAATAGAATATTCCACGCTCCATTGAAACAGTTTAGTCAAAAGCTAACAATGGTAACTTTTGTTACGTACATATAACCTTAACTTAATAAATCCATGGACCTGTTTATTATTACATTAATCAAGCAGTAAACGATAGCTGAGTCTAAAATTACTGATATGTTCCACTTATTACCTACTGAAAATATATATTGTTTTATGCTTCGATCAACAATATACTAGATATCGGGTCAACGCAAAAAATCCGTGCCGGTAAATATCGGCTCACTTGAAATGTGAGAGTCTATTTTGTTTAGTTCTCTTCAAGCACGGCCAATATTAAGACGTTTCACAATGACACATTTTGTCTTCAAAAATTGCGAAAATAATTCCCGAAAAAACAATTTTACGGACGGAGTCTTATTTTTGGTTAGTACATATAAAATAAGATATATTTTAAGCTTTCAAACTAACAAATAATTGAAAATTTGAACAAAATTATCTGTTTTAAATGAACGCTACAAATGTTTGGCCAAGGTTGGCCAACACATGCGCTAACTATTGTGTAACAGAATAGTGGATGCATGGAGTAGATTAGTACTAAAATAATTCTTACTATCTAAGGATAAGCATCCGTAGTAATATTATAAATGCGAAAGTGATTTTTTTTGTTTGTTACGGTTTCACGCTAAAACGGAAAAGAAAATATTCCAATCTGTATATATTTGGAACATTTTGCGGATATTATTATTTAACATACGAATTACTATTTATATAAAACATTATATTATTGTTTATCAAATATATTATAGTTTTTGTACCCTACTAGATACATGATAATTTACACATTGGTGTTTCATAAACTATACTAATAATACCAAAGTCTTCGAAGTTAGTCAAGTGTGTATGTATAATACATAGATATGTATATTTATATATATTTTGGTAACTAATAAAATCATATTTCAACTTCACTCTTTTCTTTGTTCCCATTGAGCAGTGTCATTTTTTCAAAATTTGACAAGGAACGAGGCTTAAATAATCGGTACACTTTTTTCGTGAATTTTGTATGCGACCTGAAGTCTATTTAATACTATGTCAATGGTTTTATGTTAGATTAGCAAACATAAAACAATCATGAGAGCGGTTTGAAGTTGCCAGAACTATACCGGCACCGTATTGTATTTTTTGTTTATATTGATATTTTTAATTTCGTAATATCTTTTGAATGGAATGTCTGATTTCAATAATTCAAAAAGTAATCAACAGTCTTGAATACGAAATAATTTATTTGGATAAAAATTAATACAAAGGTATGGATAACATGGTCTGATTTTGATCGGCATTTCTATCAACTTTTTAAAATGTAAAAAAGTAGTTATAGTAACATAACTAAAATAGTTAGACATATGGTCTATAGTATTGTATAGTTCTATAGTATTGTAGAACTTTGTTTTGTTCTATCATCAATACTTTAAGCAAAGCATGCGACGAAATACATTTTTTGGCAATTTTTTTACACCTTGGTTTGGTTTTAGTAGAAATTCGAAGGATCTTTAAATATAGCCTATGTTACTCAGCGATAATGTAGCTTTCTATTGGTTGAAATCGGTCCAGTAGTTTTTAATTTTATTATACATACATACATACATACAAATATACAAATATTTCCTCTTTATAATATTAGTATAGAGTATAGATATCGACAGACGAGCATGAGGTTAATTTAATAGTATACAAAACATCAGTCAATGATGCGCTGTCGACCTACTCATTAACCACTCTAAAAAAGGAGGAGGTTCTCAATGTGTGTGTGCGATAGAGTATTTATAAAATAATGGTGTTTAGGTTATAACACGTTTTTGTCGCAAACATATCGCAGCGATACATAGGTATATAATATGTATTATGTTATGTTTCCATTCTGTTAATGACTTTAGAAAGAGACAGGTATAGATAGTTCATAGTTAAATTATAATTATTCTTTGAGTTAATCAACCTAGTACTAGGCGGCACATACCAACCGCCCTGCTATCCATAATGGCTGACTAGAAGCCAGCTCATTGTTAAAGCACAAAGAAGGCATAATTAAGATAAAACCAACACAATTGTACTTAACGTAACCGCGAGATCATTTCGCGCCTATTATACGTTGGGTTAATGAGATTAACACTCATTAATAATGGCGAGATATTTTTAAATAGTTTTGCATTATCACCCTTGTTGAAGAAAGATTTTACCCCTGGATAAGCAAGTAAATACTTTATTTTACACAGTATTTTATACTAAGCCATCGATATCAGTATCGGAATCGCCGATTATTTACTACAAAAACGGTATCGTATCGTCAAAATTATTTATCGTTACATCCCTACTACTAATTCTTCTTGTTCTTCTTCATGCCCTGTTCCCCTTTTATTTGGAGTCGTAACATCCCTAGTACTAAATAACACTTAATTAATTTTTTTTAGATTGTGTAATACCTAACTATTGTGTTTCCGTTTTGTATTTTTGTACCTAGTATAAAACTGGGAAGGCTTATAAATGAATTAATGAATAAGTATTAATTCATTCATTCAATATGCAATTTGAACTTTCCACCTGAAAGATGGATCAGCCCTCCTAGCATGACCATCAAGAGATAACTCGCGGAAGAGTGAAGACAAACTAAGATATAGGATATCTCGATATATGCTGATAGAGGACAAATCTTTGTTTTTTTTCTAGTTTATATTTTTTATAATTATAGTTAATTACATAAAGATGTCATGTGGAATATGGTGTAATGGTTGCAGCGCCTTACAAATATTTTGTATAACAAAAATTTGGCGATTAAAAAGAGTGACGTAGAGTTTCTTGCCAGTTCTTCTCTTCCGTTCTACGCCCTTGATTTGAGAACTGGCGGTAAATGTAAAATTAGAAGCATTTAATATGTACTTTTTACTGACGTTCATAAGTGTACATTGTGTTACCTAAATGAATAAATGATTGACAACGTTGACAGATAAGATATCTTGATCGACTTATATCTCTACTTTTGACATTAGAAGTCGAGTTTTAAGAGTAAGTATCTTGTTAAACCCGGAACACATAGGAAAATCTTAATACATAAGTGATATAAACATGAGTAATGTTTCTACAGAAATATGGACTTAAGAAGAGAATAGATTGCATTGCACCCGTGCGAACCCGGAGCATGTTACTATACTAATCATAAACTAAAATGATGAAATCAAAAAATATTTGTGAAGACGAAAATCTGATAGGTAGGTACATCACTAGTTTTTATTGGAACTCAAATTATCTCAAAGAAACAACTTTATGAATGTCTGTCGCTAACCTTGACTATATTAACTATTAAATAATAAACTTACCGTAAATATGTGTTGAATATTAGTTAGTATGATACCGGTTATCAGTATAGTAGTATTATGTAGCTTGGAAACGAAGATTATGATTCGGCAATTTTTACTGTTTATCTTGAAAATATTTTGGTAAAATAAAAAAATAAATTGTAATTTTCTCAAATTGACTAGTCATTTCTTTAATTTAATTATTATTTTTAATATTGTATTTATAGTTTTGTTTTTTATTGTAGATGTAAAGATCTTGAAGTACATGTCATTGCAGTCTCATGCTCGTTTGTCGTTATCAGACATAAAATGAAAAAAAAATTACAACTTCATTGGGTTCGAAAGATTGACTTTAGGTACCGAGAATATTCATCAAAAAACTCTACATATAGGTATTCTATAAAGCTATTGAGCTATAATACATAATAAAAGTGTACTCTCCAAGAATATACATACTTTAGGATTAAGTAGATCTCGATTGGGTTTTTTCTCGAATTCCATACAGAAATTTCTCGAGAATTCGCACTTCGAGAAATCTCGATGAGAAACATAAAATTCGGAAGTCTAGAGATCGATTACCTATACAGAATAATAATAATATGTTCACTTCCATAAAGAAGTAAAGCTGATAAGTGTCTGCTTCATGCCCCATGCCCCACTAGGGGACCACTACGACCGAACGCTGTTCGGACGGATAGTTTGTCTTTGATGCTACCAGTTAGGAATAGCAAAAGGCTTTATAAATAAAACTACTAAGCTAATACCTATGTAATATTAAAAAAATATGTCACTAGGGAGTCTAAATCTAATCATTGTGGTAACTATAGAGTAGTGTTTATTTTACCAAAACAAATGATAATTACAAATTACAATCGTCATTATTACATTCCAAGTTAAAAACAAGAAGCACTCAGTCGCGTTGCGCACACGCCGCGAACAGTCGTGTTATTTTAAAACATTCAAAATGGCGGCTAGGGTCACACGGAATTTCTTGATATCGAGCCGGTCTTATAGCTCGAAAAGTGACAAGAATGTCGCTTTTCTAGGGCTTGGTAACATGGGTGGATTTATGGCCTCGAATCTAGTTAAAAAGGTAAGAATTATCTATGAATATTGTAAAAGTTTAATTTATTACAAATGTGTGATGTTATTTATTCAATGAGGCCATTGTTAAATAATGATTGTAAGTATTCGGTTTGACAATACGGTCAAGATAAGTGACCTTACTTCACTTGATATTAAAAGGGCATATTATACTTCATACTACAATTTCGGGTATTATTGAGATTACGACTGGTTGTTGGAAATACCGTAGTCTAAAATATTAAAATGTTGTAAGCGCCAAATACAATTTCTGTGAATTATGATCCTACTTATGCCTGTATTACAAGATTAAGTCGCGTGAGCTTCATCTTAAGCTGAGCTTCTAAGCAAGTTTTTTAAATGAAAATAACTTTTCATCTCGACGTCTGATTTCGATGAAATAAAATATTGCTGTTGCGCCAGACTTAACTCTAAAAAAGCTTTTTATTAGCGTCAACAAAGAAACGATAACGTTCAAAATTATTTGTATGTATAATGATAAATAAATATGACTTCAGTCGCCGTTTGGAATACAGACCTAACTATTTTTCACAAAGAAATTTACCATCCTCCACTTGACCACTCTGATCGCGATAGAAAAGTAGGATAATCTGATTCCGGTTTTGTACTAATAATTATTTAAGAAAAATCATGTAATATCCTTTTTTTTGTTATAACTCTACTATTACTAACTTATTTATACACACACCAACCATTTGTAATTGAACATTATTAAACATAATATCGATGTTTTACGGCCTATATGTCGTAACCGACATTTTTAGAGAAAATCAGTTAAATTTATAGTTCGATTCAGAATGACAAACGGTGTCAATAATAATAGGCGTGTGCAGCTGTATCTGGGGGCACGGCAGTGCCCCCGCCAAGTCGAGCAAAAAGCGGCACGGCCGTACTATCCTTTTCTCGAAGTAGTTCGGGCCATTTTCGACCCCCTATAACTTCGTTGTGGATAAAACTAGAATCCTGAATTTTCAGTCACTAAGCAGGCATTGTATAAACTCGGTATATTTCAAATATCATTCTGTTTGAACCAGTAGTTTAAGAATTATAACTAGTCAAAGTTTGATAATTTGTCACTCACTCACTCACTCACTGACTGACCGATCATCAAAACTCTAAGGCACTTCTAGCAGACATAGAAACTTGAAATTTAGAATACAATTAGTGTTTAGTCTATAAATCAAGGAAAAACTACAATATTTTGAAATTTCGGTCCAGTTTTCTAGATATACAATTTTTTTTTGTATTTCTGTATGTAATGAATAACTTAAAAACTACTGGACCGATTTTAAAAATTATTTTACCATTAGAAAGCTACATTATCACTGAGTAACTTAGGGTATTTATTACTAGAAAAAAATAGAGATCCTTAGAAATCCCTCCTAAAAACAACCCAAGGTGTAAAAAAATTAGCCATAAAATGTCTTTCATCGCATGTGCTGCGGAAAGTATTGATGCTAGAACAAAAAAACGTTCCACAATATTATAGAACATATCAAAATCTACAAAAAAATTCACGAGATCATATGTCCAACTATTGTAGTTATGTCACTATAACTACTTTTTTACATTAAAAAGTTAATAAAAATGCCGATCAAAATCAGACTGTTATCCATAGCTTTATATTAATTCTTATCCAAATAAACTAAGAAAAGGAATATCTACAAAAAGAAATGAGATGCCATCAAAAACATAAATTGTAAAAAAAGCCAAGTCTTGCAACTCAGTTCTCTCGTAAAAAGTTGTGAGATCCATATAATACCAAGTCGGTCAATTTATTCAGTCTCTACTGAAGGATCCTTCTGTCTTAAGTTATTACGTAATTAGGTAACCTAACAACATCTTATAGTGATCATATCAATACCAATATTAAAAAGCTTTGATGTTTAAAATAAAAAGGTTGACTTGGCAATCGCACTAAACTATCTAATTTAATATAATATGTGTTAGTTGTGATACACATTGTGTTTTTAATAAAATTAAAAAGATACATTGTGTTTTCATGCGATAGCCGAGTCAATCTATTTATTTAAAACATCAAAAAAATTTAATATTGGTATTGATATGAACACTATAAGATGTTGTTAGGTTACCTAATTACGTAATAACTTAAGACAGAAGGATCCTTCAGTAGAGACTGAATAAATTGACCGACTTGGTATTATATGGATCTCACAACTTTTTACGAGAGAACTGAGTTGCAAGACTTGGCTTTTTTTACAATTTATGTTTTTGATGGCATTACTATTTCTCATTTAACACTAAACCTAGTAGAGCGGTCAAATGACCGCTATTGAGACTAATAAAAATTGTTAAATTCCATTTTTCTTGAACTTGAAAAAGTCGTGCAGTGGCAAGACTTTTTCTATAATATAATATAGCCATATAATTTTTAATATTATAAAATAATTATTTTTATCATTTGATAAAATAATTTTTAATTATTAACTATTTATACATGCCTCAAATTATTACATCATATTAGCATACAATACTTAAAAGTCACGAGAAGTAAAGAATAATTTATAATTTTATCTCTTATGTAACTGTATTGATAAGAATTTTATAATTATGTAATAGTTAAAATGTCAAGTTAAAAGCCCGTAAGGGAGTTAATAAGTAAAAATTAATATACTAAACATTGGTCTAACTGTGATTTTCGTTCAAATTAATATATTTTGAGTAACATTTCAACTTTTTTATACCCTTCCTTTGTGTGAAAAAAGCAACGATTTTTAATTCAAAGCTTTTTTAGAATTAAAATAAGAATGAAGTGGGGAGTTTATAAGGTGTGCTCTTATAATACATTGAATTTTAAATAAAAAACCCGAGAAGCCAATTGAACGCTGCTTTTACGGCTATTTAAAATTAAAATTTATGCAAGGATTATGTTAAATAATGTAGATAGTGCTTTTTGCGTTATATTTACATTAAAACATCAGACGCTTAATAGATTATTAACTTCTTTTAAATATTCAATTGAGGTATAAATGGATGCTGTTAAGCAATACACTGTCAACCCACAAAATGACAAAAATTTAAATTTTGATACCAATTGCTTCCTTATGAGCTGGAGTATCTACATATTTCAAAATATTTAAATCGTTTTAATAGCAAAAATATTGTGAAAACTAGTGGGCACAAAACCCTAACATGTTAAGAATATTTAACAAAATGCACTAAATTGTATTACTTTGATTGCTACCAAGAAAAACGATATAAATTTAGTGTAATAATAATAATTACAAAATATCTATTATTTATGTTATTTTTTAAAAGAAAATTAATAAAACCTAATTAAAACTTCAAACTCAATTTTCTCAAAATGGCAACAGTGTGGGTTGACACGCGTACATTACCCAGCGTACATTTGCCTATAAGGGCTATTTCATCGTATTTTTTAACGAACGTGTTATGTGAATTGCTGATATAACATAGGTCAAAGGTAAGGTTAATGCGACAGTTTTTTCATATCAATAAAAGTGTTTTTTTTTTATGTATCTAACATACATCGACAGACGAGCATGAGGTTCAATTGATGGTAGGTGATACCCATAGAGTAAAGTAATAAATACTAGGAAGATACCTGAGCCACAGAACATCAGTAAATGATGCGCTGTCGACCTACATTTCGGCTTCGGGCATTCGGAATTCATAGACTAAAACCGAATAGCGTAATATGCACTTCACGGTTTTTCCATACATGAACAGTGGTTTGTTACCCGGTCGGAATTTCAATATTCCTCCCGCCCGTTCAATGCCCGAAGTAACCAGAAGTGCTTACAGAAAATTATAAAAATGTCCCGGTGGGATTCGAATCCACCACCCATCGTAGTGTTCGGCAGGTGTTCCGAATGAGCCAACGAGCCGTCAAATCGAGTGTGTACGAGTTTTTTTTATCTCTGAATCTACTAAAGCCTTTTAGAGCCTAAAGTAATATAAAATGTTGAATACGGTATTAAATTTTTTTGGCACGGAAATCATTTTCGGAGTTCGACCGACTCTTACTAGGTCAGTTTTTGTATTCTCACTTAAAACAGTATTGTTTTGCATTTTGGCTAGAAGCATAGAGAACTAATATATGATTGTTTCCTATTATATATGGTTTGCCTGGAAGAAATCGCTGCCTAGCGATAAGGCCACCAATATGTACTTGTCTAGATTAGTTATGTTTGTTAACATTTTTTTTTAATTTTTTGGTACAATAAAGAATATATAATAATAATAATAGAGGCATTAAAACCAGTAAGTGTTAATGACATGATATCCATCATATTATTCACCTAAATACAAAAAAAAACCTTTTAATTCCTTGTACAAAACCAAAAAACAACGTTACATAATATGTAAATTTACAGTTATAACTTTTTATTCTTAACATATTCTAACTATGTATTAATTTTAAATTAAATTTAAATACAAAGTTGGTAAAATTTTCTGTCAGTAGCTATGTGGCCAGTGTAATAAAACGTACGATTTTTATATAATAAATAATTGTCACTGATTTATATGATCATGTTCTTATGAGAAATAATCACATTTAAACGTATATATTTCCAGGGTTTCAATGTACGAGGCTACGATCCATCCAAAGAAGCGCTTACAGCTGCTGCAAAGGATGGCATAACGAGCGCTAGTTCAATCGCTGCAGCGGTCGAAGGTGCTGATGTCGTGGTCTCAATTTTGCCAAGCAACAAAGTTGTTCTCGAAGCATATCTTGGAAAGGATGGTGTTGTTGATCGCGTAAGTGGAACTTAATTCCCTAGTCACCTAGAGGCGGACAGATTTCTGTGTCTGTTTCACTATGATAAAAAAATGTTTGGGTTGAGATGGGCTCTTCTCAGTAGAGGCAACCTAATATTGTCTTTTATTAACGCGAGTTTCACACATTTAAATAAAATACTGTAATGTTGGGATAAATAATTTAAACAATATAAATAATAAATTGCGTTTTAATTTGGTATACAGTATATTATTTAGTGAGTCATTTCTGTGTTTCACTGATCATTATTATTTTACAGGCAAGTAGGTGATCAGCCTTCTTTGCCCTTCCCGACCGAAAGATATTTTTTAAAATCTTGTTTCCCGGGATTTGAACCCAGGACCCAGAGTTCCAGAGTGCTAAACGTATCGCGCATACCACTGTGCCACGCAGGCAGTCTAACAAATGGTAGTTTCAAACAAATTATTCATGAATGATAAATTAACACTAGCTACGCGCCCCGGCTTCACACGGGTGCAATGTAGATTGTCTATACATATTACATAAAGTTTACAAAATTTACTATGTTACTCGCTTTTAGTATGTTACTCGCTTTCTATTGGTGAAAGAATTTAAATTTAAAAATCGGCCCAGTAGTTTTTGAGTTTATTCATAACATACAAAAATACTAATCGTTCCTTTTTATAATATTAGTATAGAGTATAGAAGTGTAGATAAAACAAATGATTTCAGGCTCCTAAAGGATCTCTCCTAATAGACTCAAGTACAGTAGACCCCAATGTACCGAAAGAGATATATCCTGTCGCTTTAGAAAAAGGGAAAGAGTTCATAGACGCACCTGTATCTGGAGGTAAGAATTTGCCCACATAGATTTCACTTCAATCTATTAAACTAAATCTTATAATATGTAATATGTATAACAATTTGTATATTATGAGTAATATACGTATGGTCGGCTTAATTATCAAACTTCGTATCTCCATTTGGTCAAACTTTACAGGAGGAGGAAAAACTACAAACAGGTCAAAAATTCAGGACATACGTAGTTTTACTTTTTTGTAAATACCAAAAAAACTAAAAAACAATTAGTAGATACGAGTGATTCCATCGTATTCGTTACGGTATTTTACACAAGATGGCATCAAAAACAAAAATCTGAAATTTTGGAAGTTTGATAAATAATTAGGCCAGCGATATGTAGGCGTTCAGCAAAAATATAAGGAATGATCGAAAAGTGCTCAAGATCACGGTGCCGATTTTAAAAGCAACAGAAACTGCATATTATATTAAAATAGAAAAGTTATTTTTATGTTAGATATCGACAGGCGAGCTTGAGGTTCACTTGATGGTAGGTGACCTCAGCTACAGAACATCATTCAATAATTCACCGTCGACCTACGTTTTACTTCGAGCATCGACTTTACTTCATTTAAATAGGTTGCTTAGAAGCTCACCACGTGAACGAAGCCGCGGGCACTAACTAGTGGTAAATAAATACGACTAAATTATTAGCATTCGCTTGACAGTACCGATAATGCTATGTTTACTCAGTTTCAACAACTGATAACGCCACTGTTATCGTGGATGTTGACATCTTGTATAACATTATATTTGATTTAGTTTTATAATACTACTTTTGGTATCTGTGTATTGTTATTCAGAATCGGATATTATAAATATAGGGTAAATGTAGGTTAGCAAAATACCGTTGTATTGAGAAGGTGACGGGTGACAACTTGCAATGAAGCGGTGCATTTGAGTTTCGGTTTCAGTCTATGGATTTCTAAATGCTTGAAGTAAAAAATAGGTCAACAGGCCATCATGAACTGATGTTCTGTGCTTATTTCAATTAAGATGGTAGAACAACCATCTTGAAACGATTGTTATCATCACTCCCAAGATCGTAAACATTTTAGTATGAAAAACAAGAATTAAGATAACAAAATTAATATATTTACTTGTTAGATTTCGTAAACAAACACTTCCAAGGTAATTTAAATTGTATTATTTGCACCTGTATTAAAGAGTTAGTTGAGTAGCTGTAGTCAATTGTAAGGGTTTAAGCATTGCAAAATTTCTCCAAAATTGTTCAAATGGCTTAGCCCGCATAAATGTTATACGGATAATTTTGCATGCATGATTTTAAATTCTAATCTATTTGTTTTAGCATTTAAGACTAAAATGATTGGAAATCTAAATTAATTCTAGATTATACAAATTTCTAGGTGTAATGGGGGCCCAGAATGCAACTCTTGCCTTTATGGCTGGTGGAAGGAAGCAGGACTTCGACAGATCTGTACCTCTGCTAGAGGCTATGGGGGCAAAGCAGTTTCATTGCGGGGATATCGGATCCGGACAGGTGGCTAAGCTAGCAAATAATATGCTCATGGGCATCACGGGAATGGCGACAGCTGAGTGCATGAATATGGGAATTCAGTAAGTATCGATACTAATATAAGAAATCTTATTTAACATGTTAATCTTCATGTAGGTCCACCGGTGACCTCGAGGTAAAACTGTTTTCAACCTAAATTTGTGAGACGTAAGGTGCATATTCCATTGATTATACTACGTGCTTCATCCTCGAAATTAGAAGAACAATTGTAGTTTCGCGCAGCCACTCGCTAATCTTACACTATAGTTGAGATCACAAAAAAAAAGGTACAAATTTATTACTACGACGCTGGTATCACCGAAGCTGTCAACCCCGCGTTCGTTGTTACAAACGTCATTCGCGTTTTTAGTGCTCCGCTAGTCTACACGCTTTTAGATTTTTACTTTAATTTTTATTGTGAACTGTGAAAGATATTTCTGTGTGAAGTAGTATGCCGAAAAGAAGTAAGGACGAAGAGGATAGTGATGATTATATCAGGCGTAAGATGCGTAAAATAGAAAAGAAACTGCGCAGACGCAAGAAACGTTCTCGAAACTCCCATGACAGCGACACGGAATCAAATTGCGCGTCGCCCGTGCTATCCAGACTTCAAGGTAAAATCACGATTAAGTTAAATTGTCTTAATTAATCAAGTTAAATTACCGTCACGATATGAAGATTTGTAATTATTTAAAGTAAATTGACACGTCGGGTTTCTTTGTAACAAATCAATGATAATAATCATCTTTACTATTGAAATATTAAAAATTTTTTGAAACCCAGACTCCTGGTATAGTTAAAACTTTGATATATAAGTATATATACTAGACGCTTTGATTATTTCATATAAATAATCTAAGACTAGATGCCATGCAGTAAAACATTCAAATGTCAAATACTAGCGCGCATTTTCTCATTCATATAAAATTACTATGATGGTGATATGCGCCGTGTAAATAAATTTGTACGAATGATTATTAGACTATTTTAAATACCTAATGTAATTTAAGGGAATATAAAAACAAATACTTAGCAGTTAAAGCTTTGTAGATAAATTTGTTTCCTTGTCAACCTATTATGGTATCTCAAGTGCAAAATAATAAAATATACCTATTTTATGCACTTTCAGATAGCCCAAGATCGCTCATACTTGATCCAATCATTGTGAGCGAGGGCACAGTACACCCACCGGGTAATCTGGAGCCCATTTCGGGTACGCCCACTCTGACTGAATGCAGTCCCGAGGATACCGTTCTAACAGAAGATATTATCGAATTATTGGGTGTGACTTCCTCCGAAACCAAGAAAACAGGGGCAAATATCCAGAAGGATATTGCCTTAAGATGGCAGCATATTGCCACTAAAGGCCTAACAAAGGAGGACAGGAAGAGCCTCCTAGATAAACATTTTGTGCCAGGAAACTGTCAGAAAATAAGTGCACCAATATTAAACCCTGAGATAAAAGCTGCCCTAACAGACACTCTTATCGGTAAGGATAAAGCTACATGTAATAAACAGAATCAAGTTACATCTGTACTTGCTTGCATCGGGGACGCCCTAACAAATATATTGAGAGTAAGCACTGACAACAAGGATACTATAAAATCCCTAATTGAAGGAGGGCAACTTCTCTGCGATTTACAATATACAGAGTCAATGAAAAGAAGAAGTATTATATGTGCTTCAATTAAAAAGGAGCTAAAAAATCAATTATACGAAACTGACATCGATTCATTCCTTTTTGGCGAAAATTTAACTGAAACACTCAGAGCAGCTAAGGCCATAAACAAATCTGGATCTGATCTCAAGGCTTCAAAACAAATAACTAACCGAGGTCCTGCTCGGACTTTAAACTCAAAGCCTCAACTGGCAAACAGCAGGCAGCCAGTCAGGAGGAGACAGGAGCAGCCTGCTGCATACAGCCGGATCCCTGCCAATCAGTCCTCACCCGCCCTAGCAATAAGGCGACAATATGCAGTACCACCCCCTCCGCTGCCGCCACCACCGCCTCCACCACCTCCTCTGCCGACGCAGCAGCGATACAAAGCACGGCAGTATCAGCGCCGCTAGATCTGGTATGTTCTTCAGGCAGACTTTCGTTATTTTACGATCAGTGGTGTAAAATAACCAGTGATCCAACTATACTATCATGGATACAAGGTTATTCCATACCATTCTTTAAGCCAGTTATACAAAAACGTTTTCCTCGTTTGCCTAGGTTATCACAAACAGAGATTGTTCAATATAAGGAAGCCATAAACGATCTTTTGCTATCTGGTGCTATTTCAAAATGTGAGACATGTAATGAACAATTTTTGTCTAATTATTTTTTGATAAAAAAGAAGAATGGTAAATGTCGTTTCATTTTAAACTTGAAAGCACTTAATAGGTTTATAAAAACTGAACATTTTAAACTTGAAGATCTTAGAACAACATTAAAATTAGTCAGAAAAAATTATTTTATGGCTTCCTTAGACCTTAACAATGCATTTTTTTTAATCTCTATTAATAAGCACTGTAGAAAATATCTTAGATTTTCATGGGACAACCAAATTTTTGAATTTAATGTATTACCTTTTGGCCTAAGTACGGCTCCATATGTTTTCACAAAATTACTTAAGGCGTATAATGCTACCGTTCACCTAGATCAAATGGGCGTTACCGCTGAGAATTCCCCGCGCGCCCCTCATTAATATTACGCGTAGCGTAATATCTTATAATGTTTATCACTGACTTATACAAATAAAGGTAGCCAGTAACACATTTCAATGCAGTGTTTCAGAATATTTTTTAGGCACCTACTTAGCTATTAGTTTATAAATTATTGATTCACTTTTTTGTTTAAGTATATACGTACACAAAAAAGTGTATGTATATACAAAAACAATAAAAAAAAATATACAAACTAAGAACTCGTAGTATAAAACAGAAAATATTATAATTATTAATTATCAATGTATCCGTAGACAGTTATTATTAGACTTTCCTCGCAACTTCGCTCACAAATAAATGTAAATAAGGTACTTACATAAAACATTAAAAAATAACTAGTGAAAAAACCTACGCGTAAAGAGCTATATATATATTTCTACCAATTTTTAATAATAATCCTACTTGACAAGCAAAAACATACCTTCTGAACCTATATTGAGAATTGAGGACGCTTTGTCCATCGTGCGATCTTTATACGGCTACGTGTTAGGGTTGTATAAAGATAATAAAAAATAAAATAAAACATAGGATAAAAATAATTATTTATTTGATAAACACATTATGTAATGTACATTATGCGCGACCTTCACCGAGTGTTAGTATGTATATGTGTTTCGTAGTGGTGTTCTAGAAAAATTACCACGACTTTTCTCATAATCAAAACTATTTTCTTCGTTAGAAGTTTTCTGACCCGAATAAGAAATTTCGTGTCTGTAGTAAGACTTTGCAGTTTGTTGCAAAAATTCCTCAGCAAGTGGTTTCGGCATTCAATTTTTTCAACTGTACATTTTTCATACGGTCTTTTTTGCAAAAGCTTTGAATATGTGTTAGCGTCACCATCTGAGATAATACTGCCATATATCCAATTATGCATTTCTATGCTTTTTTAAATCCTTCGATAATAATAGTTGACTCCATGCCGGTAGATGGTCCTGTAAACAAAATACAAGAAGTTTTAGTCCACTGATGCGGTTGCTTCGACCATTTATATAATAGATATTGAGTTAGATTTTAAAAATTTATAATTTGTGGTAGCTCGATGTGTACCAGTATTGCAGTATTACCAGAGAAACTTCTTAATTTTTTGTTCAATAGTAATACTATGTATGATGTGAATTAACTGATCTCAAAATATCTTTATCTAATTTGAAAGCATCTTGTAGGTATACTATATAATAGAAAAATCATTCTTAGATAATTTTGACCAAGTTTTAATGACTCGGCCGGCAAGTAGATACAGTTTACATATTATTCAAATGGATGGGTTTTCTTCCACCTTTGTCATTTTCTATATGAATTATTGTTGTTTGTGTTTTGTTTTTGTCTGTTTTTTTGATATAACATGAAATATTCAGAGAAGGAAATACAGTTGTTTATATTTTTTTTTAAACTCAAATATACAGATAATGATGTCTAGTTTTTTTTTTAAATTTTATACAACGATAACACGTTCGCTTGATAATGTGTTTTATGTAGCCTTTGTCAATGTTCGCCTAAGTACATAAATAAAAATAATCCCAACGTCAATCAAAAAATGGTCCCTGTAAATGAAACACACTGTACGGTAAGTTTGGATTATTGAACTAAACATTTATGTATGTTTTATCAAAATTGGCCCACGCGTTTGGACTCTAGAATAAACATAGATGTTGATGAACACATCACTCTTTTTTGTTGCGTAGTCGAATAAAAAGTTACGGGCTCACTCGCTCAAGATCGCACGTAATGTACCTACCCTACGCATAGTGTACCTATTGATAATCAAATAAATAATTATTTTATTTTATCATTATTTGTACAACCCTAACGCCAAACGAAGACCGCGCGGTGGACAGTTTTCTAAAGTTTGGTGTTGGCGCGTTCGGTAGAAGAACTGCGATGCGCGATAGGTC
Organism: Anthocharis cardamines; assembly: GCA_905404175.1. Taxonomy (NCBI): domain Eukaryota; kingdom Metazoa; phylum Arthropoda; class Insecta; order Lepidoptera; family Pieridae; genus Anthocharis; species Anthocharis cardamines. The sequence goes on from FR989960.1 coordinate 987,789, forward strand.
GTCGGTTCGAATCCCACCGGGACCACATCTTTATAATTTTCTATAAGCATGTTTTCCCCACGTCTGGTAACTTCGGGCATTAATCGGGTGGGAGGAATATCGAAATTCCGTCCGGGTAACAAACTACCGTTCAATAAATAAAACATAAAAAAAATCATTGAAATAATATTAGCAGCGCAGCTGGCCCTACTGTAGGTATTATAATTCTGTGGCCGAGTGATGAGATTCGGTAAACCAATTTCTATTATGTTGCTTAGTAAATTGTAAGAAAACTTTCATTCAGTTCAATTCACTAGAAATATCTTTTCATACTTTCTTTACTTACGAAATTATTTACTTATAATAATAAAGTTCTTACCGTCTTCTTGCTATATTCTTAAGTAAGTGATTTTGATGAGCAGCTTTCCATCTCTTCGCACCGTTAGTTTTATTTCCAAATTTTATTTTTGCGAGCAGCAGAGATACACGTCTATCCTCGATAACGTTCCGCAGAACACTGGCGCGGTGCGGGCAGCGAGGAAATGAGCGAGCGTATGTCGTAAAACGCAAATAAATTTATATATAAAATTAAATATTAATTATTTGACAAAAAACAATCGATTATTAAACGCGTTTTGAAATTTGAATTTTTATGGAATATTTTTCATTACTACAACAAATGCTAATGAAGAGAAAAACTGCTTTGAAACAGAATTTAGAGGTATGTTTGAAGATTTTTTTACCACATTAAAGTATGTTTAATTATGTTTTGAAATCGACCACTATATGCAAAAAAGACTTAATAATATCATATGTTTTTTGGTTCTTAAAATTATGTACGGTTTAAGAGATACACTGATTTAAAAAACAATATTTTCAGTACCTAATCGTCTTAAGCCAGTCATGTCCATCTTAAGATCGCTCGGCTATTTATCAACTATTTATTTAGATGATGTATGCTGTATAGCACCCACTTATCGGGAATGTGCTATGAATATTCAACATACTAGAACTCTGTTTGAATCCTTAGGTTTTTTAATCAATGAAGAAAAAAGCTCTCTTATTCCATCTAATAGATGCACCTACTTGGGTTTTATAATTGACTCTAACAGATTTTACATATGCTTACCTGATATAAAACGCAATAATATCATATCAGAATTACGCAAGTTAAGCCGTCTTCAACGATGTTCAATACGATATTTTGCTCGTATCGTTGGTCTCCTTACAGCCGCCTGCCCAGGTATACAATATGGCTGGCTCTATACCAAACAGCTAGAAAGGTGTAAATACCTTGCCCTTTTGCAATCAGAGGATAATTACGATAGCCTTATGTGCGTGCCTAACTATATACAGAATGATATACAATGGTGGATAAAATCTGTAAAAAACTCATTTAATCCAATAAGAGAAGATATTTACACCTTGGAAATTTTTTCTGATGCCAGTAAGACTGGGTGGGGGGTGGTGTGTGGAGGAAAAACTGCGAGTGGTCAATGGAGTATTGATGAAGCTCAAAAGCATATTAACTACCTTGAATTAATGGCTGCATTCTTTGGTCTAAAAATATTTGCTTCAAACTCATATGATTGTCAAATATTATTACGAATCGATAACACGACTGCAATTTCTTATATCAATCATATGGGAGGAATACGTTTTCCACACCTTAATAGATTAACAAAAGATATATGGATTTTTTGTGAGAATAGAAATATTTTCATTTATGCTTCGTACATAAGTTCCAAAGATAACAATTTAGCAGACGCGGAATCGAGACGTTTACATCCCGATACCGAATGGGAATTAACGAATTTGGCTTTTAAGCATATAGTTGATAACTTTGGTAAGCCGGAAGTTGACCTTTTTGCTTCGAGACTTAATGCAAAGTGTAATAAATATGTTTCATGGCACAGAGACCCAGGAGCATACACTGTTAATGCTTTTACAATTAATTGGAACAGTCTAGATTTTTACGCTTTTCCTCCCGTATCGGTCATAACAAAAGTACTCAGAAAAATTATTACCGATAGGGCAGAGGGAATACTTGTAGTTCCCTATTGGCCCACTCAAGCCTGGTTTCCACTATTTAATAGACTTTTATTATCGGCAGCAATTATCCTTGAACCTGTTGATAAGATGTTAACTCTTTCATCCTGCAGTGTGACAACCTAGCCGCAACTCAAACTTATGGCCGGCAAGTTATCCGGGAAGCATTCTTGAGGAGATATGTGCCGATAAACTCCATAGACATTATATCTTCATCATTATCTGATAATTCCATAACACAATATTCAGTAGCATTTAAACGTTGGTTTAACTTTTGTAAATCAAATAACATAAATTGTTACGAGGCGTCAATTCCAAATATTATGTATTTTCTCACCAATATTTTCAATTCAGGAGCTCAGTATGGAACTCTTAACAGTTATCGGTCCGCTTTATCCCTAATAATAGGTTCACGAGTGAGTTCTGATGACCGAATAATAAGACTTTTTAAAGGTTTTTATAGATTAAGACCCCCACTACCAAAGTACAATATCACATGGGATACATCAATTGTTCTTGATTACCTATCAAATTTATATCCCAATAAAAATCTACCCTTGGATCAACTAGCAAAAAAGACTGTAACTTTATTAGCTCTTATAACAGCCCATAGAGTACAGACCCTTTCTTTAATATGTATAAAAAATATTTATGAATGTTCAGATACAATTTATGTAAAAATTCCGGATATAATAAAAACCTCTAGAATAGGAACTCATCAACCATGCCTTACTATTCCATTCTACAAAGTAAAGCCTGAAATATGTCCAGCTGAAGCTCTATTAGATTATATAGACTTAACAAGATCCATAAGAGGTGACATTGAGAGATTATTCATAAGTATCAAAAAGCCCTTTAAGGCTGTAACTAGTCAAACCTTAAGTAAATGGATAAAGAGTACCTTATATGAAAGTGGAATTGACACCTCGATATTTTCTTCTCACTCCACCAGACATGCAAGTACATCTGCTGCCAGCAGACTTGGTGTTAGTGTTGACTTAATTAGAAATACTGCTGGTTGGAGTGGGACCTCCCAAGTTTTTGCCAAATTTTATAAAAAAGATGTTATTGATCAGAATATGGAGAACTTTGCTCTAACAGTTCTTAATAATTGATTAATTTTATGGTAATATAAAAAGAATACTTTTATTTTTATCATATTATATATGTACTTATAATTTGACAGTAGAATAAGCAAACTGAGTTTCTTTTTGTCAAACATTTATAGATTAAAATAAGTTGAAATGGTTTCATTAATATGTATTAGTGATCTAATATGCTTCTTGAATCTGTTTACCTAATAAAAAGTATTTTGAATAGATTTTTTTTTTTTTAAATAATATTTCCCTTGTCTCTCAAGATCTACAATTGTTCTTCTAATTTCGAGGATGAAGCACGTAGTATAATTAATGATTAAACGAACTTACCTTAGTGACGTTCTATCATAATTATACGAAGGCTTCATCCGAAGAAATTAGAACCCACCCACCCTATTGGTGCCCCCGTATTACGAAATAATATATAAAAAAAAAAAAAAAAAAAAGAGTATGTTGTGTAAGTTCCTGTAATTGACTCTGACTCTACCTTCTCTGAACTAAAATGACGTTTGTAACAACGAACGCGGGGTTGACAGCTTCGGTGATACCAGCGTCGTAGTAATAAATTTGTACCTTTTTTTTTGTGATCTCAACTATAGTGTAAGATTAGCGAGTGGCTGCGCGAAACTACAATTGTTCTTCTAATTTCGAGGATGAAGCCTTCGTATAATTATGATAGAACGTCACTAAGGTAAGTTCGTTTAATCATTAATTTTATGTAAGACAATGACCGCTGTGGCGGTATACCTGCTCTCAATGGTTTCAGAGTACCTTGAAATTTGTTAAGTTTGTGTAGACATTATCATTGTCCACATGAATAGTAAAATATTGTTTATTACAAATAAATGTGAGCTAATGGGGTTTTTAAGGATTATTTCATAAACTACTATATATTTACGATTACAACCTAACCTAGACATAAATACATATCTTGTTAAATTACGCCATGTGAAGATAAGTAATATGAAGTACGTATGGGTGAAGTTAACTAATACAGAATATCCAATATGATTGTACGTATGTCTTCCTCGTAAACACGGGGTAATTACATACAACCCGTAGTGCATATCTGTATAAATAAATTGTGAGATTTACTTTAAGGAAATGTTGCAATCATCAAAAAATATTATTATTAATAGCATTATGTCACGAGTATTGATACTTACGGCTTTATTCATAAACGTAAGTATACGTATAAGCTTGATATAGTTAAAATATGTTTTGTCTCGCTCTATCCAATATAAAAGACTACATAACGAAAGAAACAAAACATATGATAACTATAACAGGTTTATGAATAAGGCAGTAAAGATATAGTGATTATACTAGTGTATTATAAATTATGTTAATTTGTTTGGGTAGTGAATATAGCGCGTTCTAAAGTAGATTTGTTTGTGACATAACTGAATTAATTCGCGAAACAAATTCGGAACATTCGTCACGTCAAAACAAATGATGGTCGGGGAAGTTAGTAATTTGCAAGTGTCCAAGTGACTGCCTCATTATTGTTAATTTGCTCAGCTTTACAACGAAATGTAGGATCGTCACGTACAATGTTAAGGGGAAACGCACGCGAGTGTGTGAGACGCGGCTATTTTGTGCCGTTTATTATTTTTCGGCGTTTACAGTAGTCATTGTGATTTGAGTTACGAGTACATTTTTCTTTCGATTGAATCTATTTTAGTATTTAATTGTATTTTTAATAATATAATATACTTATACTATATGCCACTATTAAAGTTGCTTATCTTAAGCTTTGTATCGTTATATATATAATATATTTTTTTGTAATTTAGAAATCCATAGATGGAAAAACGGTGAAGTGCATATTGCTCGTTTCTGTTTCAGTATATGGATTTCCAAATGCTCGAAATAAAAATTAGGTCGACAGCGCATCATTGACTGATGTTCTGTAGCTGAGGTATCATCTACCATCAAGTAAACCTCATGCTCGTCTGTCGATATCTGACATAAAAAAAACTGTTGTTATGTTCAAGCAAAAATAATAAATGACTTTGATTTAGACATACATTTATTACAAGCGAAACACACGAAACAATAATCATAATTACAAAAACAGAAAATATGGAAAAAAGTACAGTTACATACAATGTGTTGTAGTCCACAGGTGTAAATGTGTGTCTTGTGATTTACGTGATTGTCACCAGCTTTTTTTATAAAAAAAATAAGTGAACGATAAAAAGTGATCAGTGAAACAGATACGTTCTTACTCACTACATACATACATACATATACATCACGCCTCTTTCCCATTGGGGTAGGCAGAGATCACGGAATTCCAAATGCTCCGATCCTTACATACCACTTTCGCTTCTTATACTTTAATCAATGCTTTCATACACACTCGACGGTTACGAGTACTTTTGATCTGACCCTTTTGCAGAACGTCCCCGATCTGATCGAGGTACGTTCGCCTAGGTCGACCACTCCCGACTCTCCCACTCACACCAGTTTCATAAATCTTTTTCGTTTCCCTACTTTCATCCATCCTTTCTACATGCCCAAACCATCTCAACATACCTTTCTCAATTCTCGTCACTACATCGTCTTTTACTCCACAACGCTCTCGAATTTCGCCATTTCTTAATCTATCTTTCAGAGTTACACCACACATACTTAATAAATAATTGAACTTAAAAAACAAAAAGTAACGTTTCAACAGTCAATTCATAGACAACCTTAGAACGGCTTAGTACCTTAAAGTAGATTTGACATCATTTTGTGACAAATATAATTTCCTCGCAGATTGAAGTAATTTTGAGTTTGACATCAGATGGCGTTTTACTCTCATATTTATGCAAGTAAACACAGCGGGTCGGATTTAATAGGGCTCGTTGAATTGTTGACTCATGAAGCTACTATATCATCTCTATTTTTTTAAATATTGTCTTTTATTAACGCGAGTATCACACATTTAAATAAAATACAGTATACCGGATTAAAACGCGATGTATTATTTATATTGTTTAATTATTTATCCCGACGTTTCGGATGCTTTTCAGCAACCGTGGTCACGGACAGACAGTAAAATGACAGTTGTCTGATTTTTTTTTTTTAGAGCACTACCTTATTTATCTGTTATGCTTGTAATTAATCTTTTAATTCCTCTGGTTGTCTGGAAGAGATCGCTTCTCAACGTTAAGGCCACGTTTGTACAATATATCATTACTATTAACTTTTGTTTTTTTTTATAATTATGTTTATATGTGGTGTTCAATAAAGTGTTTTTGTTTGTGTATTTGAAGTTAAGATTCTACTGCTAAATGAGTGCCTTGCGGTCTAATGAATCGTGGGTTCAGTTCCCGTTAGGTTAGGCTGTGTTTATACTCCATAAACATGATTTGCAATTCGACTGGTTAAAGAGCAACTATTTTAAATATTAACTATGAGTATAGACTGAAATAGAAAAGCGCAATCTGCATTTTATGGTTGATAGAATTTTATTCCAATAGAATTTGAATTTAAAATATAGTGATAATTCTTTTCTACTCTAAACTATTATTATGTAAACAATTCTTACAACATTTGTAAGACATTTTTGATCATATTTTATCTTTATTCCTTGAGAAGTGTGAGTCCTAAATTATTTAGACATTTTCAGACTAATTTGAACTTTAAATGTAACCTAATAAGGTTAATAATATGTTTGTCGTTACTAAAGTATTTTATTTCAATTCATATTTTATAAGTTATGAAGAGTTATTGAACTGTCGATTTTATTACAGTCACGTTAAGATATAATATTCTTTGCAGTAAAACCTTCTTTGAAGTTCAGTTCAGTAGGCTTAAGGAGTCTACGAATGGCCAATCATATTTGTATGTAAATCAAAGGGTTGAGGGTTTTTATTAAAGGCGTCATAGAGCTCGTCATTTCGGCTGAGATTTGGGTCCTTCGTAGATTTATCTGTTAATCGAAAAAAAAATGTATTGATTTGTTGAAATATGAAATATGGTACTTATATAATATTATTTCAAGACGTGTCTCAGTTTTGAATCTGGTTTGAGACTTGTCAAACCATTTTTTTCTCAATAGGATTTTGACATATTGACAGTTCTCAAGAATAGATTACGATTTGAATCACGTCTTGGAATACGGGCCTGAGACTGCATTTTTCTCTCTCTCAGAAATGAAAAGAATAAGGGAATTATCGTCCAGGGAAATATTAATACATTAAGCACCATGTGTATATTTTAGTCACACAGTGTCTGAAGCCCCTAATTGCAAAAACTGTGTTTATAAATATCACACAGCTGAAAATCGCGTAAAAAAAAACTGAAAAAAGAGGGGGTCAAAAATATATGTTTTTATGACGTTTTAAACAGATACGAATGGTAAAAAAGAGTTAAAGTTAGTTATGAAAGTATTACCTCATATGGCTTGGCATTTGGCGCTGAGGGTATTATCGTCCAAGCTGCAGACCATATACTACAGCTTTTGTCAATTTTTTTCAGAATGGGTCTAGATCCAAAGGTGCTCCTAGATGTTCTGAACAACTCATCAGCTCGTTCCTGGTCCACGGAGGTGTACTGCCCGGTGCCTGGACTGGTGCCGACAGCACCGTCCAGCAGAAACTACGATAATGGCTTCAAGAACAACCTCATGGTTAAGGTAGGTTCATTGTGAAGTAGGCGTTTAAAATGTGATCATATTTTGACTGGGGCCAGTGCCGGTGTTAGGGCCACTGACGCCCCGGGCGAGAATATTGTGACGCCCACTTTAGGAAATCAATATCGACTGTTAATTGTCTGCTTTATTATTTTTTATACACGGATTAAATTAGAAAAAATTAATTTTCCAGCGGTTTCATTTTCAATCGGCAGAGTAGCCAGGTTACGATATGCGTAGAGCACCGGGCGCAAGGCATAGGTTTTGAGGGTGTGCAGCACGGGAGGCAGGAGACTCCAGACCCCCCCCCCCCCCCCAAATTTGGCACCCTGGGCCGTCGCCCCATCCCGCACCCCCTTAACACCGGCACTGACTGGGGCAATTGATACTTTGAATTGATTGATCTAATGAATAAACAATAAAGGCACAGATAATAGCATAATTTAAATGCTATTATCTGGTACATACAAGAGCAATAATTGTAAGCAACTATTTACATGCGGATATTATGTCCTCTTTACATCAAGAAAAGTATTTAGACAAAGCAAGTCATTTATTGCTTCAATTTGATTGTATGTAACAGGCAAGAAACTAGCATTTATCTTAAAACGAAGAACTCAATTCCTTACTACTCTCAGCAAAAAAATTAATGGAAGTAGGATTTTTACTTATTTGTGTGATTTTTGAAGAGCTGTAACTTGGTGAAAATGGTCGAATCGTAAAAAACTAAAAAGCGTTTGGAAGATTGAAATCTCTAGTTTTAATTTCTTAATCGTTATTTTTTTCTCAAATAACACGCTAAGCATGACCCTTAAAAATAGCGCGATGAAAAATTTCTCAAAATTTTCGTCGTTTTCAAAAACTTGTCGATATCTAACAATACAAAAGCTTTTGAGGTTAGTATACTATCTTTTTTTTTATGTCAGATATCGACAGACGAGCATGAGGTTCACTTGATACCTCAGCCACAGAACATCAGTCAATGATGCGCTGTCGACTTAATTTTTACTTCGAGCATTCGGAAATCCATAGACTGAAACCGAAACGCGCAATATGCACTTCACGGCTTTACCCATCAAATTCAAATTCATTCTCATTCAAAAATCTACTGTATTAACAGTGAAACCCTTTATTTTCTCAGGACTTGGAGCTGGCAAGTAGCATGGCGCTTGGTATCCGCTCACCCATCCCTCTGGGAGCGATCGCAACACAGCTTTACCGCATCGTTCAACGCCGCGGTTACGGAGAGAAAGATTTCTCATACATCTATCAGTTATTAAAGGAAGAAGTTTCTAAGAAGTAGAATAAATTATTGTTATAAAAGCGAGTGTTTTACTAAAATACCTCAACCACGGAAACAAAATTGAGAAATTTTATGAGAGATATTAAAAATGTGGTAGAATGGAAATTTCTGTAGGTACATAATTTTACCAGAATTGGAGAGGGGATGATGAAAAATGGGTAACAGTATATATAAAAAATGATTTTGAACGTTTTTTTGAGAAGATACTTAACTTTCATAATTATGTTTATACATACTAAATTTACATTATACGAGTACATAGATTGGGGCTTAGTATGGGGCAAAATCGAAAGTTTGTTTCATCGAAATCGGATCGGATGGAATATTTTCATTTAAATAGCTTGCTTAGAAGTTTAGTTTAAGATAAAGCCTATGCGAACGAAGTCGCGGGCATCAGCTAGTATTCAAATATTTTAGTTTATAATTATTAATTAATACTATCTACACTATTGTCAAATTTATCTGTTGGATTAGGTACTCTATGAGAAGTTTTCTATTGCTCGAGTTTTTAATTGGTTCTTTTTACAGGAAATGCATTAAAGTTATAAGATATACTTAATATAATTTATTTAAATGTATTTTATGCGAACTTGTGTTATTACTTGTGATAGCTTGAACGACTGCGGGTATTCTTCTTGGGTTCGAGGTTAAATAATACTCGTATCGTATTCTAATACATCTTAATTACCTCAAAAGTAAATATGGGGCAATTGTGGCATTTAGTATCAGACTATTCAGCAGACAACTTCCTTAAAAAACTACTATAAGAATTCGTTATTAAACGTCACAAGACAAAACAGAAATTGAAAAGAGCCTTTTACAAACCCCAACATAATGTTTTCACAAATAAAAGGGAAACGGCGTAGAATTGCGACATTTTTAATTTCCCGCGAAGGCATAGTAAGCCGAATGGCCGCCATATTGGATTTTTTGTGTAAAAATTGAAAGGACAATGCGGGGCCCGGTTCCGTCATAATCATATTTTTCTCGGACAAAAGGATTCTTATAATAATGTGGACGAATAATAAATGGAAGTCAAGCGTTTTGGCATTCAGACCCTTTTGGTGAGTTGGCTAAATTTTATACGTTAATGTGGAAAATTATTTTCTTCGCTTTCCTAGTTAATTTAGATTGATGATTTTATGGTTGTTTTATGTTAGATAACAAAAGAAAACATATAGCGGTGTTCATTTATATTTATTGACTTTTATGTACGCGGGGATCACAGATTTAAATAAAATAACTTTTACCGCATTAATACCTCGGAATAAATAAGAAATAAATCGCATTTTAATGCGGTAAAAGTTATTTTATTTATATAGCGGGGTTGTTTCCCGCTACATAGATATACTATTTTCGATATAAAGGGGATTTAAGTATGAGAGATCGACCTTTCACTTGTTAATTGGTGGAATTTTAAACAATTGTAAAAAAAAATATTAACGCGGGTATCCCATTTAAATATATTAATTTTGATGGATTAAAAATCGCTTTATCAATTATATTATTTATCCTGACGATTCTTAGTTTGCCCGTGATCACGCTTGCTGAAAAGTATTAGAAATGTCGCGTCGGGTTAAAAAATATAATATAATTATAACTGTTATTTTAAATATGTGTATTTTTGTATATGTACTGCCAGGATGTCAAACAGGAGCTCCACTCAGCATACGCTGTGGCGCATCAACGTCACAACACTGATTTTCAGTGGGCCCCTTTACAACTATTAGGAGACTTACAATTTAATATATTTACAAAAGAAAATCTCGTTTAGTGCGCTTTAGAATCAAAAATAATAATAAAAAATATGAATGTATGAAAAATAAAAAAAATGCATTTATTCTAGTTCCTTATCTTACCATACAAATACATATGTTGTTGGATTAGGCAAATTTTTCGATGCCTTGCGTTCGGATGGGTCGCGGTGAGTTCGAATACCGTCAGGAAATGATTACAATTTTTTATAAACTGAAAATAGCATTGCAATTTTTCGCACTGGCGATCACAATTCTTGGACAATTACTGTAAAATCTAATCTCCAGCTATTATTCGAGTCACGTAAGCTATCTCACAAAGGAAAATTAAGGGAGTTTGTGCAAAAATGTTCAACCTTTGCGACGGTTGTTTCATATTAAATGGATTACAGAAAATTCAAATGTCGTCTTTATTGGGTTTAAAAATATATACAAGTATTGGAATCAAATTAAAAAAAAAACAAATCTTAAAAATACCTATTTTTAAATGATTACACATTTAAATAAAATAATTTATATCGGAATAAAACGCGATTTATTATGTACATTATGGCAACTCTGTGATATTTAAAATCAGAGAGCTATGACCTTTCAGTCTGCCCGTAATTACGGTTTAAAGAATTTTATTTAAGTCTTAAAAAAATTAAAATTTGCTGTCTTTGTGTTTTGTATTTCATCTCTTAGTATTTTTGTTATGACATTAAATACATTTATAAATTAAATGAAGATTTATTTGTTACATACAACGAAAATAATATATTAAGATATCTTGTAAATCATTACATTTTGAGGAAACAAATGAATTTTAAATTCACGCCAGTCATCTCAATGTCTGGAAGTCCATAACTGCGTGTGTCCTTACATACTTCCTACCTCGCACAACCACTCTGTGGAACCAGCTGTCGCCGGTGGTTTCCGAACCGATACGACTTGGGAACCTTCAAGGAACGAGCCTTCAGCCTACATCTTCTTTAAACGTCGGCAATGCATCTGCAACCCTCCGGTGTTGCGGATGTCTATGGGCAGCGGTGATCATTTACCATCACGTGAGTCATCTGTCCGTTTGTGCCCTATTCTATAAAAAAATATATTTACCTTTAATAAACGTGTTTTTTAAATCCAGTCTAAATGAATAGACCCTAATGTACTAAGTAAAGTGTATTGGCAAAATTTAAATGGCATTCCGCTCACGATCAGCCATTACTCGCTGACAGTGACTTCCAATTCGCTAAATTGTACCAAAACGATGCAAAAAAATTAATCTACAATGAAAAATTAACCCTTTCCGTACAAAATAGAGTTGCATTTCGAACAGAAAATATTGTATATACGCCATGCTATTGATTTTTATAAGAAAATTTTAAATTTTGCGTATAAGTGAAATTTTATTAGTAAAAGCTGTTTTTATTGGTCGCTGTTCAAATCGCTGAATGACATCTACTGTTTTGTTTTACTAATATTGCAGCATATGATTTAAATGAATAATTTCGAAGATATTACAGATTTAAAAATTGCGGGACGTAGCGTTTGCGGCGGTACCGGTCGTATGTTTTTATATACAACGTTCACAGTTTTTCTGTAGTGTTTTTAGTATCAGCATTGCACCCGTGCAAAGCCGGGCCGGTCGCTAGTTTAATATCGTCATGATCGTAGAACAACGACGGTTCTGATTTTTTACGATTTTAGTTTTATTATATAAAAATCTTTAAAAATATGTCAATTCTCAACAGAACATACAAAAAATTAGAGTTTGATAAAAACAATCAAGTTATTGCCTAGAATACCAGCTGCAGCGGTTCTGCTTTTTCAACGCCGTACAAAAACGCGTATTATATGTTACCTTCATTGTACTACGTCATCCCGTCGGCCTCACCTCACGGTAATTAGTATAAAGTTAATATTAAAACGACACCAAACATAATATTACCAAGTTTGAACCCGAATAGATTAGCCGTGTTTTAATTATGCATAAAAACGACTTATCAATCTTTAAAACGCTCTCCTGTAAAGTAGCCGTTTTGCAGATCCGCCGTTGTTCTACGATCACGACGATATATCTAAGATAATATATTTCTTAAAGCATACAGTCTCAGCAATAAAATGCCCTTGTAAAAGCACAAAATTGTACAGTATAAATGAAAAATCACCGAAACACGTTTTGCGGCGCGCGACAAAAGATCGCACGTGACTTGAATACTTGTAGAGATTTTAGTTGCGTGCCGACACGGGACGACGCTGCTTTCTTTGTCTCATCAACTGCTTTGTTTTAAGTTTCTGTCACGCAAAATATACGGTACTTATCAGGGACTGAAACCGGTTAATTTTTATTTTCCAAAATACGTGTGACTGAGATACCATGATATAAGTTTTAAAGAGTAATACACACTAAACTTACCACAGTAAGTTTTTTCAGTAAATATGTATGAATAAAAATGAAAGAATCTTAGATTAATAATAATTGGTCTCCGCGCGCTACGATTAGATACCGTCGGCGCGGCGGTATGAAAAATGCGGCAATAAATACTACGCCGTAAAATGCCGGTTTGCGTAGTCAAACTATAAAAATAATACTACAAGAAGCAAGAAAGACACTGGCATCACATACCATTAGTAAGTATTGTATAAATCGTCATAAATTTCACAGTAAAATAATATAACCCTAAAATCTCAGTGTTTTACACACACTACAATATTGAGTTGCCGCATTCAGGAACCTGTTTTTTCTTTATAGCGCGGTATCTAGTCGTAGCGCGCGGAGACCAATTATTTATTAATCTAACGAAAGAATATTAACAAAAACCTTTATTATACCGGTATAACTCCCATAGTAAATTAACTGGTATTCAGTCCCTGGTACTTATAGCCGGCCTAGCATGACAACCCCGACAAAATTTTGTCGACCGTTTTCTCGATTTTATCGATTGTCTCCGTCTTCCGGGTCTAACATGACACTTAAAACTCGACTTCTATGTCAAAAGTAGAGATATTTGTCGAGCGAGATATCTTGTCTCTCAAAGTTGTTGATATCGTATATCTCAGTTTGTTTTCACTTGTCCGTGGTTGAGGCGGGCTGTGGTCCAAAGCATGAATGATTCGCGAGAAAGTACTCATATCTTTTTAAAAAATCATTTTGTAATTGCATACAAATGACAGATTGATTATAGGAAAACTTAAGAGGGTTACAAACTAAACCCATTTACAGGATGCAAATTTCTTGCCTGGTGCATACAATAAAATTGAAGCAGAAAATGACTTGCATGGTATAAATAACACGTAACATTCTTGGTGTAAACAGCACATAATATCCGCGTGTAAAATTGCTTACAATTCTTGAAGGTCAATTATTGCGTACTTTGGCCTCAGTCTATTAATTTATAAATAGTCGAATGTATTCCTAAACTATTCATCCGATTATGATGAAACTTTTTCAAGTTGTAGTGAACTCCATACGCCCGCGAAGGTTTGTGGCCCATAAAAAATAATAGTACTCACTAGATTGCGCTGTAGAACATCAACTAATCTCAAAATCTAAAGTAATCATTGCAATCACAGAACAGAAGAATTTTTCCTGTTCTGTGATTGCAGTATATTCCATCTTCTTGAAATTTTTCGACTTTCAAGACGAATGTTACATGGCACATGTTAGGGAACGATCATGCTTTTTTTTTATGGAATAGGGGGCAAATGGGCAGTCGGCTCACCTGATGGTAAGTGATTACCGGCGCCCATGGACATCTGCAACACCAGAGGACTTGCGTTGCCGGCCTTGCTCCATTCTAGATTGCGTTGTCACTTACCATCAAGTGAAACGCAGTCAAATGATCGTTGTCAGTACTTTAAAAAAAATAGCTACATATCTACAAGGTATAACGTTTTAATCATATTACGTAGCATCTTAATTTGTGGGGAGTTTCGTAAAATTTTGATCATTTCTGATATTCCCTTTGGAAGCTCAGCTTTAACTATGGCCGCGAGCCAAATCTTTGAACGGTACTGATGAAATAGATAGTAGGCGCTATTTGTTGGCTTATGACTCGTTTTGTAGTAAAAGTATATTACGAATATAGCAAATACAAATAATCTTTGTAGTATTATGGTTACTTTCAACCGATGCGTGTACATTAATGTAAATTATGAGAAATCAAAAGGAATAGGATATTAATGGAATTGCCATGTGCCATTAAAAACTGAATAGCTGGACAGACCGCCTGGTCTATCCGGGAAGAAAAGTTATCATCTTTTAAAGGAACAATATCAACAAATTGCAATGCAAACTGACTCGCGTCGAACTTTTTCGAATTATCAGATCTCAACAGTTTGATATGGAAATGAAATATTTTGATTATTTCACCACTTTCAATATGTATTCGTGGATATTAATATATCATATGAAGAAACCTTGCTCAAAAGCTCAGCTTAAGATGAGGCCCACGCGAACGAAGTAGCTGGCATCAGCTAGTCATTATATAAAAATGTAATTTAATTATATAAGCTAATTTAATATATATATAAACTTATTTATCTGAGTACGTGTATACAATAATATTCGAAAAGAGAACAAATTATATCCCAATACTACCTATTAGTAAAGTATACGCGAAACTTCCATAATTCTGTTACAAAAAATATTGGATTATTCAAAGAAATTCCTAACAAAATTTTCAATGTTTCAAAACTCGCAAAATGATGTATTTAAAAAGTTCCTTCGAGATTATTTTAAGCGATTTCATATTCCATGTGGCTTTGACTACTTACAATAGTCCCTACCACGGAAACCATTTTGAATGATTTTACATATTATTTTGAATAAAATCGAGCAACTATAAGAATAGTTATCAAAAATAGATTTAAATCATGAAAAAAAATATACTATTGGCTTTATTTATCTTGATAAATAGATTTCTACAAGTGATGCCAACATTTAAATAACGTTTTAAAATAAAAATTATTCTAACGGAATATGTGATATGGCCGTAGTACGCGGTAGTGAGAGCTAACATTTAGGAGCTATCATTACCTCAAAATTTAATATTTCGTTTATGTACCATTATCATCAACAAAAAAAGCTTTTACCTATTTAACTGGCAAAGTTTGTATTTAAAAAAAATAATGGAAGCAGAATTATAACCACTTTTTCTTATCTGACTGATTGTGGTAATGGGTAGACTGACAAACGGCCAGACGGACAGACTACGTTTACTGGAAAGCATTCGAAACGTACAGATAAATAATACATTTTAATCCGGTTATGCGTTATATGTCCGGTTATATATTATATACTAGCGACCTTCCCCAGCTTCGCACGGGTCTAGATTTTTTGACAAAAAAAGCAGGGGTTGGTAATAGACGAGTGAAAATTTAGGGTTGTATGTATTTTTAATGCCACATTATAAAAAAATAAAAACAAAAAATTTCGTCCAAAAATTAAAAAAAAAAATTAAGGGTGAACAATCCTTATCACTTAGGTGTATGAAAAGACAGTAGCCGATTCTCAGACCTACTGAATACGCATATAAAATTTGGTAAAAATCGGTAAAGCCGTTTCGGAGGAGTACGGTAACTAACATTGTGACATGGAAATTTTATATATTAAATATTCTTGTTAGTAAAAGACAACATTACTCTTCATCCAGATAGAAAAAAGTAAAAATGTTAAAAATACCATTAGTAGGGGTAATGATTCGTGTTATTTCAGTCACGGATTTACAGCTCCTTTGGAATAAGACAAACGATGGTACGCGAACGGGCAAATTTTGTGGGTAGCAAAAAAATTATACTACCATCCAATTTGGGGAGTTTGCAATGGTTTCTTGCGAATATTTAGATTTTTTTCTTTTTATACAATTTGTTCGTTAAATTACAAATGTCGTACTGATTTTTTGTACTTTCATATTATTTTAGCAATGGGAAGCTTGTACTCTAAGAAAACTTCAAAGTCAAGGCTTTTCCTTCTACATATAAACTTAATTTCGATATTATGTCCACATTTCTACATATTGTAATAGTCAATGTGACTAGAAGTAATTAATATACATATTTAGCATATACATGTTATCCTTTTCTCGCGATAAACCTCTGCAAAAACCGTGTCCCGAAGTGCCCCGAAGTGATCAGGCGTGGGGAAAACACGCTTATAGAAAATTATAAATATGTGGTACCGGCGGGATTCAAACCCGCGACCCATCGGTGTGCATGATATGTGTTGTACCAAACGCGCCAATGAGCCTGACAAACGTTATTCTTAACCCTACTACTACCGATCTCACGGATACGCGATACCCTCCGTAGTGCTTTAACCCTACGTCAAATTTTGATTAATATCACACAATATAATGGATGTTTATATTTTTAATATAAATTAAAAACATATAAAAATACTTTCTACTTCGGTTTTAACATACTTATTTTAAATATACCTCACAGTAGTTACGTATGTACCAAAAATAGAGAGTTAAACAAAGTCTTACATTTTACTTTCGTGTCAGCCTCAAACAGAAAACCTTATATGTATATTTTGTTACGAACAATCCAAGCTTTCAAAACATTAAAACAAAAACGAACAAAGACTCGTATTCGTTAAAAGCCAAAAAGTAACGTTAACTTATTTCACGGCACAGTAATGTTATGATAACATTTGAAAGACGTATTCAATTTACGTTTGCCACAAACCATTATCTGTTCTGACAGAGGTAAAATAGTATAAATGTTTTTGTTGTTTCTTATAATATAAAAAATATGTCAGATATCGACAGACGAGCATGAGGTTCACTTGATGGTGACGATCTACTTTTTACTTCGAGCGTTCGGAAATCCATAGACACACATATGGACTTCACGGTTTTTCCGGATATGAACGGTGGTTCGTTACCCGGTCGGAATTTCGATATTCCTCCCACCCGATCAATGCCCGAAGTTACCAGATATGGGGAAGACATGCTTGCAGAAAATTATAAGCATGTCGTCCAGGTTGTATTCGAATCCACGACCCATCGATGCTCACGGCGAATTATATTGCGTTATTCATAACATATTTATAATTTGAAATATTATTGACGAATGAATACTGTATTTTAATAACAGGAGTAAAACGATGTACTCGTATTGACAAGAATTTAAAATTAACTTAACTAATAAAAATAAGTAGTATCATAAATTTAAATAAAATAATGTTTACCGGATTATTTTTAAATTAAATATATCTAATACAATAATTAAAAAAATCTATTGCGCTACCTACACTCCTCTCCAAAAAATAGTTTTGAGCCACACCTACAGCATAATATATTGACCTTACTTTTCTAACTAAAAAACTTTCTTACCATTCATAAAATATCTGCCTTACATGATGAAAATATTAAAGAATATAATCGAAATATTAAGAATTATCCAAAACTTAGATGATATTTTACGCGTTTACCAAAAACAAAACTTAGATTATGTTTTACGCGTTCACAGAAAAACAAAGTAACTATAATTATTATGTATCGCATCCCTTATTTCGTGATATGCGAACATAACCAAAATAAAGGGTTCTTTTTTTAATTTTCGAACATCGAACACATTTTTTAAAGTGATTTTTCTCAAGCAGCACGAAATCGTCGCACAAGTAATCCCATCTCATCCAAACCATTGGTTCGACACGCTCGAGTTACAGGATCAATTTATTTTCAATTTTTCCGTACCCCATGTGAACAAATTGGATGTCTGCCCCGATATATGACACGGGGTCGAGATTGCTAGCTTTTAATTTGTAGGGTTGAAATAAGACCCCATTTGTGTGGATTTTGGGGATTTAAAGATGCTTAGTAGTGAATAAAAAAAAAAAAACTAATACTACTTTCATCTGGTTAAACATTTCTAATAAACAATTTTATCACCTTGAATTTAAGGACCGCCACATAATAGACCACTAATGACGGCTACAAGCTGCGGACATGATATTTCATATATTTCAAAAGACGAGCCTTTAAATTTTTAAAAGGCCAATAAAGGACTTGAGCCATTTGCGTTGTTGCGGATATCCATGGGCGTTGGTGATTACTTACAATCAGGTAATCTATCTTCTCGGTTGTATGCTCTGTAATAAAAAAAACCGGTATACACTTCGAGCTCGAGTGGCTGCGATCGAACTAAAAGAGCCGCTCTTAGTGTGTAATTAGTGGCCGCGACTGCAGGTAGCGTTCAGGTACTGGTGGCCGCTTCTAGAAGCCGCGTCTAGTTGTCGCCATTGGTGGCTCAATGTTCGGCAGTTCTAAATGACAAATGTTAAAAAATATTTTTATTTTATATATTCATAAAAAAACACGTTTTACATGAATTCATATCATCCCTTTATAAGTATGGCTATCGTTACTATATATACGCTATGAACTACATACTTTTTTTCGGCCCCCACCGACGTTTTTTTTTTATGTAGGGGTATGGCCCCAAAACACATACGCAAGCCTACTTCAGCATATTATTTGAAACTAAATAGTCTGGCTATTAATTACAATACTCTCTTACAGCAAAAGTCCTTTCTCTGAGTTTTGCAATAATAAAAAACACAAATGCCAGAGACAAATGGGAATGTACGTGACTCTTACATTAACAGTTAATATGCGATCTCGCGCCATGTTGAAAAAATGTGAAGCGCTGATTGGCCAATTTAAATTGCGTTCGAGAACGTGGAACGAAAAGGCAATTATTTTTTTATCTGGCAACATTCGTATTGAATTTTTAAAATGCCAATACTTTTACGGTTCACTGGTGGTCTGATTAAAACAGAGCAATCTCTTTTATTCACATATTGAGTTTTATCTTTAATTACAATTAAAAATATACAAATAATATTTGTTGAAATGGTAATTCTAAAAGCTCTGAATGTTCGAGATATAATAGGGCGACGGCGCATCATTGATTGATGTTCTGTAGCTGAGGTATCACTATGAAATGAGTTCACTCATTTGTTGATATCTAACAAGTAAAACAGAAAACATTCATTAGACTAAAAATAATTTTATCATAGTTATTTTGTCTCAAGGCTAATAAAAGGCTTAATCGATGCATCCCATGTCAATACTTTACTGTGTAAAGCGGAATAAAACATAAAAAATCATTATATTGTCTTTTATTAACGCGAGTATCACACATTTAAATAAAATACTGTATACCGGATTAAAACGCGATTTATTATTTATATTGTTTAAATTATTTATCCCGACCACGGTTGCTGTAAAGCATCCGAAACGTCGGGATAAATAATTTAAACAATATAAATAATAAATCGCGTTTTAATCCGGTATACAGTATTTTATTTAAATAAAAAATCATTGATTGGATTGAATCTCAACTTAATATCGAAAAACATTGTATAACAATGATCCAAATTGATTTCATATAGGCCAACAGCGCATCATTGATTGATGCCCGGTGGCTGAGCTTTACTATCAAGTGAGAATAACATATACATAACATAACATAATTTGATAGACAAGATATCTCGATGGACAAATATCTCTACTTTTGACATTAGAATTCGAGTTTTAAGTGTATGTGTCATGTTAGACTCGGAAGACATAAGTAGGTATATAATCGATTAAAACACGAGAAAACGGTCGACAGCATTTTGTCGTGGTTGTCATGCTAGGCCGGGTGAACTAGGTAATCTGTGTTTCAGATAAGAAGAATTAACACTTACACTTTTAAATAAAATACTGTATACCGGATTATAACGCGATTTATTATTTATATTGTTTAAATTATTTATCCCGACGTTTAAAAAGACAATATTAAACACTTACACTGCCAAAATCAATAAACTAAATATCTATAGGCAAAACTGCTAAAGCGCCAAAATGTGGGAAATGAGGTTAACTTTAAAAATAACAACATATTTCTTATATTTTTCATCTGATGTATTAATTTAAAAATTATCTTCTACGAGTAAATATTTCTGAAAATGAAATATAAAAGTATTTCTTTAATTTGGAAAATTTGGCTTTAGCAGTTTTGTCTTCCTCATTGACTTAAATAAACTTAACTTAGACAAACTCATAGTACTTACAGCTTAGCTTAGTACCTTTTATTTAGTAGTTACTACCTGTTTTATGTTAGATATCGACAGACGAGCATGAAGTTCACTTGATCGTAGGTGATACCTCAGCCACAGAACATGAGTCAATGATGTGCTATTGACCTACTTTTTACTTCGAGCATTCAGAAATCCAAAGACTGACACCGAAACGCGCAACTACACTTCACGGTTTTTCCATCTATGGACGGTGGTTCGTTACCAGGATGGAATATCGATATTCCTCTCACCCGTTCAATGCCGGAAGTTACCAGACGTGGGGAAGGAGTTTTTTTTTAAATAACTAAGCACTTACCAAGTAAGCACTAAAACACATGCTTAACACTTGAGGAAACAGTTTATTCTATCCTAAAATAACTAGATTTTATGTTCTTACTTAGATAGTGTCCTTTAACACTTTTCTTATTGTCTCTATCATAGGGGAAGACATGCTTACAGAAAACTATAATCATGTCCCGGTGGGAGTCGAACCCACGACCTATCGATGCGCACGGCAGGTGATCTACCGAACGCGCCAACGAGCCCGTCAAACACCTTTGTTGGTTACTACATATGTGGGAGGCTTCGATATGTTCGAGAGCATTGATTACAACCTTTTTGTATGGAATATGGGCTTTGAACCTGTTAAGAATATTTCATATGTTGGGATTGAATTGGTAACGCGGGCATTTTTCTACCTCTCTCTGTTTACTGGGGTCGTATGCAGGTTGAAAAGCATTTTTCATTTTCATTTCTTAAGGGTATGTCTACATATTACATAATGCGCTTACCAAAATGTATATTCAGTATTTTTTTAAATCAATAACTAAGATAGTGCAATTTTATTAGGTTAAAATCTAATTCAAATTTCGGATATTTCAAAAAAAACATTTTCAGTATTTTGAACGCTTTCTTTTTGCCAGGCTTTCTTATTTTTTATTGAGATTGAAATTTTTGGACATCATACGGGAAATAACTTCAACATCCGTTATTTTGGTATGCACATTGCATTTAATACCAGTGCTACTGGGTTCATATACCGGAGAAGCAAGATTTGAAAAAAAAATCAAGTCGCAAAGACTGTCCAACTAGGTTCCTGTAAAAAAAAAACAAAGAGTGGAACAGGCAACAAAATAAATATATCTATTTTATTTTATTAAAATAACATAGAGACGATTTTTTTGTTAGATATAGACAGACGAGCATGAGGTTCACTTGATGGTAGGTGATACTTCAGCCACAGAACATCTAAGGGCCTAGCATGAATGACTATCGAAAAAGTATACGAATCGTCCATCTGTCAGTTGTATGAGAAAAGATACTGATACGAATACTGGCCATCAGTCAATGATGCGCTGTCGACCTATTTTTTACTTCGAGCATTCCATAAACTGAAACTGAAACGCGCAATGCGCTTCACGGTTTTTCCATCTATGAACGGTGGTTCCTTACCAGGTCGGAACTTTGATACTCCTCCATTATGTATATTTGTATTTATAAATATACAAGGTGGTTATAAAAAATGGTTTGGGTTAAGCTACTTCAATGCAGGCATCTCTCTAACAAGCCCGTTCAAAATGCGTTTCTTCAATGTTACACCTATATGTGCGGACACCACGCACATCACATACTCGTAATGAAACAATTCCCGAGGGCAGTGACAGAAATATGAAACGCCACGTCAGCGTGTTGATTGAATTTGTCGGAGCCGGACCTATCGTCGCTACAAATTGTTTGATTCTGTTTTTTACGCTCTGATGGAAATGGGAGAACTCCAATTTGGCTATCGACAGGCAGTTTTTACATAGAATTCAGCTTTGTCACCTTGTCTACAGATTTTTTTTGACGTGGTGTCAAATGTATACGCTGTAATAAAATCACCGGTGTACAGTATATTTCTATTTTCAATACAGACTTCAATTCTCGTATATCTTCTTAAACTTAACTTCCAACATTTTAAACACTTCCAAATATTTATATTCACTTTAATACATCACGAGAACTTTATAATAATTCTTTATAACAAATAGAACTTGACTACAGCACGACTGCTGCCAGAATGACCTTTTTCTAATATTTTATATCACAGCTAAACATGAGTCGATACAGTGTCTTGACTATGAATGATTGAAACAAACGAATGACATGAACGAATACAATAAAGAATGAACTGTTGAATGAATTGAATGAATCATATTACTTCCAAAATAATAACAATTGACCATCTGCATTAAATACACTTAAAAACATCAAAACAATATGTAAACTCATTATAATTAACATAAATTATTTCTTTTTTAACACTTTTGATTACAATATACGATTTTGCCTTTTAAATATACGAATCACAACAACGCCTTTGTATGCAAAAGGTAATTTTGTATTGAGATAGAATATTTGCTCTATAAATTAACAAGCTATACTCGGCATAAGTTGCAATGTCACGTTAAGGTTACGGCATAGAAACTGATGTTCTGCAGCGCCAGCTTTATTTTTTATTTTTTTGGGCCTTTGCAAAATAACTTACCAAAGTTTCATCATAATCAAATGAATTGTTTAGGAGTGCATAGATGTCAAACATATTTATATTAATATAGATAGATTTAAACTAATAATACTGTATACTTAATATGTATACACAACGGGGATAAAACGGTCGGAAAAGGTGATTAACCTTTGTCTAAGTAGCCAAAGTGCAAAAGGTAAAAAAAAAACCACGACGTTCTTTACCTCATTGTCAGATACATATAATTACGCTCTCCCATCTATAAACGTACCGTGTCCGCTGTTGCTTAACTTCAGATTTGAAAAATAAACAAAAGCACGTTAAGTTCGGAAGTTGGTATACGACCGAAGTTGCGAAGTGCTAACGACTTAACTTCGCTACTGGATTATTTCTTCCCAATACATCCTATTGTTTGAGCTCTCCGTTTTTGTTTGTTAACTTTTGGAATCGATCACGGAACTCCGGTTATCGACTGTCAGCTACTTTATTGGAACTGTCGTTATATTTTCAACTATAAATCATAACATTGTATTTAGAATAGCCTTAGCAAAAATAGTAGGTGGATGTAACAAAGGCGAATTATATTTTATTTTTATTTCCGTGTTCTATATACGTAGTTGGTCCCAAAGTTCTGTCACTGGCACATTATTTTTAACTTCGAACATGATTTTATAAAAAAAATTATTGCATTCTATTTTTGGATGTTTGACCTTTGTTTTAAAACGTAATTTTATCATTATTTCCATTTATGACAGAACTTTGGGACCGACTACGTATATAGAACACGGAACTACGTATATAGATAATACTACTATATCAAAAGCCACCAACGCACCATTCATTTTAAAAGCACAATATACCAGTCCATAATTTACATGAAAATATTAAATGATAGTTTGTAGAAACTGCAATAACTCACGAGTGTACAAAACCGCAAACTAAACTCATTAATTTCTCGTCTAAATTAGAAGCGCATCCGGGGACTGTGCGACTACAAAATTACTCAGACAAAACTAAATGCGTAAATTAATTTGAAACTTTGAAAACGGAATCGGTGTTGTGTGAAATACATATATTGTGGATGGATTTTATTTTACATATTATCCTTCTAGCTATTGGACCGCGTTCGCACTGGTGCAATGTAAAGACTTTTTAAAATCGGTCAAGTAGTTTTTGAGTTAAATCGTAAACGTACAAACAAATCTTTCGTCTTTATAATATTAGTAAATCTATACTAGCTGATGCACGTGATTTTGTTTGCATGGGCATCATCTTAAGCTATCTGATCAATCTTTTTTTAATATGGTATATATCAGCTACTTGATGATTTCTTGCGAGATTATTAATAAAATATATTGTGGATATCTCTAAAAAAAGGAACAATAAAGAAATATGATAATGTACACGAAATACACAATGTGTTTTATACACTTAAAATAACTTTATTTAAAAAGGCACAGTAATTTCTATTAGAAAAAACAAGAGTCATTTAAAAAAAAATACATGGCGTTTATAGATACCTTTTTTATACAGTTTAATCGTTTTGAACTCAAAAGGAATAAATTTTCCCCATTTTTGCAACATTTTAGTTGTCTAGCGTCTTATATAGTCTTCCTTGTTAAAGATAAATGGGTTAGGTATCCAACAGTAAAATATTTTTTAATTCTCCTAAAATTATCGCGTTCAACCAAAAAAACTTTTCAGCTTTATAATATTAGTAATAGTATAGATTAAAGTTCCCGTTGTAACTATTCACGATCCACAAGTTTTTATAGCACCTGGAAACTTTCCCTGCATCAGTAAGATTAACTTTAAAAGTAGCACTCAAAATAAACAGTCGGCAAAACTTTGGGAATCTTAAACGAATTTCGCATTAAATTTTAGCACAGTTCGTAACTTTCTCGGTTCCTTGTTTCGGATTTAACCGGACTAGTTAATACGAATTAAAACTAGAAGTTTTACTGCTGATCGAGAAAATGAAATATTAACTTGAGGTTTTTTGGAATAGAAAGAATTTTCTGCCTCACACACTGTTGTATTTCCGGTATTGCGAACCTTTACGACATAAGGACTATCAAAAAACGAGTCTAATCATTTCTTAAAGCCCAGCAACACATGCGACTCCTCTAGAGTTTCAGGTGTCTATGGGCGCTGGTTTTACCATCATGCGATAAATAAAATATTATTATTCAAGTAAATTCAACAAGTATTTTTGAATCGCCTTTTTTTCAACTACAGTAGCAAAGCTAGGAAAATAATGATACGCAAATCCTTAAACATTTCTTCTAGTAATATTATCTTTTATTAACGCGAGTAGCACATATTTAAATAAAATACTTTAAAATACCGGATTTAAAGGTGATTTATTATATTCAGTATGCCCGTGACCACGGTTGCTGAAAGGCATCCGAAACGTCGGGATAATCCGATATAAAATCTTTTATTTAAATCTCTCCTCATATCAACGTTAAAATTGTATTTTTCCTTCCAACTACACAGTTTCCCTGAAGAGTAAATATTGTGTAAATTATTAGCAACTGGTTTCACTCCCGCGAGCGTCGTCAGACGAAGTTGCTGATGTTACGGATGAATATAAAGGCCATTGACAGCGCTGCAGACTACGTGCAGCTACGAAGTTTAGGTACGAAGTATAGGATTATTATTTAGAAGGTTTAGATTTTAGCAGAGATTAAAAATTGACTTTTAATTCAGTTTTTAGGGTTTTTAGGTGTTTATTTTTTACTAGCGATACGCCCCGGCTTCGAACGGGTGCAATGTAGATGTATTCAAAAAATATAACTATATTAATCGCCGATAATGTAGTTTTGTTAAAATCGGTCTAGTAGTTTTTGAGTAAAATCGTAAAAACCAAACAAATTAATCTTTCCTATTCATAATTTTAGTATAGATATCAGATATCGACAGACCAGCATAAGGTTCACTTGATACCAGTGGCGGGACCACCATACAAGCCCAAAAGCACGGCTTGCCTTAAGAGGGCCCTTCCCGGTTCGACTATCGTCAACGCGAGCATGGTTGAAAAGCTTTTTGTTTCATGCAGCGCATACCTCTGCCGCTAACGAGTGAGTGAGAACGAGATAACATTGAACGAAAAATAGTGTGCGGAAATTTCATAAAACTTGTTCTAGAAAATACGTGTTTTTCAGTAGTCTTTACAAGTTTATGAAATATTTTTTTGTAATTTAGAATCTCCATTATATTTGCAAGGTTTCTATCATAACAAAATATTTACTTTCACAATTTATGAGTACATTATGAACGCCCAAAGTTCAGCTAATTTTTTTGCAAAAAAGCTGATTTTTGGAGGCTTATACTGAATTTATTTCTGAAAACTTTGAGATTTTGTTTCGATAGAAACCTAGATGTAGTGCACGAGATACCTATTAGTTCAAAAGTTTCAAAGAAAAATCGGTAACATCGCCATAATCACGTACGAGCTTTTGTATGGAAAGTAAGACGGGTTGGGCCCACTTAATGATGCAACCATAAAAAGAAAAATAATATAGTCCTTAACGTAATTATATAAGTCATATATAACTTATATATACTATGTTACCTTAAAGCGGCTTTTGGGCTTTTATGGTGATACCCCAGCCACAGAACATCAGTTCTACCATCGATCATGCTAGTCTGTGGTTATCTAATATAATAAAAATACTATAATAATATGCTTTAATAAGTTTTTTTTGACGTTGATAATACTCAAATAATAATATTATAGCTCTAGCCAGATTTAGTATACGGTTAAGAGGATAAGTTTTTTGCCACATCCAGCTGATCAATCTTCATACATCTCAGTTCATTCTACGAAAATTACGAGTCTCTGCTGAGAATCACAGTATTTGTGCATTTTAAAAATATTTCATTGAGCAGTACTACATTTTCTTAATATTAAGAATAATCCCCATTTCTCATGAAGATGCTGGCTTATTTGTAGAGATTTTTTTAAATTTCAGATTATGGTCAATATATTATTAATAATAATAATCTTTATTCTGAACTTAAACATTTTTATCATAAAACTAATGATCGGCCCTGACCTCCCAGCTAGGGTATACCTGTGTTAGGGAAGTCAGTTCCTTCCCACATTTGACAATATTAACATTACGTTTAAGGCAGATCTTAAAATTTACAAAACATAAATAAAAGCTAAGGTTATACAAGGCTACTTGTTATAATACATTAATATTATATTAAGGAACTCTACAAGTTACATTACATTACAAATACAATATCGCTCGAGTATATCTTTGACTACTTGATCATCAAACAAATAACTTTTCCGTCTCTTCATAGTCATAGTGCCTTAGCCAGTCTTTAGTCGCTTTTTTAAAAAGGTAAGTACTAAGATTTCTTACTTTTATTTTGCTGCTAATAATGTTATAGAGTTTGGGTGCATTGTAGTTATAGGTTTTTTGCGCAAATTTACTTTTGATAAGAGGGATTGGACATCTATGTAATTATACGTTTATGTGTTGTTAAGGGCAGGCAAGGTACTGTGTACCTGTGGTACCTCCGCAGAATTTGGTATATATAGAGCTTGCGTACACTGAGAACATTCGCTTTATCGTAAAGGTCTGAGGTGTTATGTCTGAAGTCAAGCTTAAGTGATACCTTAAGTATTGCTCTCTGTGCGCGCTCCACCTCTATCATATGTGTTTTGGCCATACCTCCCCATGTACAAATGCTGAATAAGAGAATACTTTCGCATAATGCTTTATAAATTTGCATGATAGTTTTATTAGTTGCAATGGTCCTTAGAGTTTTAAAGATATAGATGAGTCTGCGAATGCGTGAGGTGATAAATGATGCGTGTATATCCCATTTGAGATTTTCATCTATTTCTATGCCTAGGTATTTGATATGTGTTACTCTGGTCATATCCTGGCAACTGCAGTCGAGCAAATAATTAGGTGAGAGCCTATTACATGGGAAGCAGTGCATTTTGATCTTAAAGTTATGATCAGGAGAGCTGGCTTTGGTCTTCAAGAAACAGACAACTTTTGACTTGACAGGATTCAGAGACAAAAGATTGTCTTCCAACCACGTTGTTGCCATCGCGAGTCCATCCTCTGTGATCTTTTTTAATACTTGCCACGTTTTGGCGTGGAAGAGTAAAACTGTATCATCAGCAAACATTATTAAGTTTGCTCCAGGGATTGCCATATTGCACAATTGGTTAATATAAACCAAAAACAGAATTGGGGCTATGGTACTTCCCTGTGGTACTCCATACGAGGTATTTGCACTGTTGCTCATGTGGTTTTCTACTTTGATGCATTGTTCCCTTCCCGATAAAAAGCTCCGGAACCAATCCAGTACTAAACCTCGCAGGCCAGCATTTTCTAGTCGCGCTAGTAAGATGGGCATAGAAACTGTATCGAAGGCTTTCTGGAGATCGAGGAATACTCCCAAGCACTTATAACCTGCATCTAAGTGTGATGTGACCAGTCCCGTCAGTTTTAATGTCGCATCCTCAGTAGAAAGTCCTGAGCGGAATCCGAATTGGTTTTGCGAGAGTAGATTGTTAACTTCAAGATGTCTGATAAGTCTCTTTGATACTACTTTCTCAAGAATCTTTGATAGGGATGATAAGAGCGCGATTGGTCGGTAGTTAGAGGGCTGTGTAGTGTCGCCCGCTTTGTGAATGGGTATGACGATAGTTTTCTTTAGGAGATCAGGAAATTTGCCGGTAGAGAGGCTGAGGTTACACAAAAAAGTAATAGGTTCCACAAGTAGGTGTTTACAGCTCTTAATAATTGTGGAGGATATTCCATCCCAGCCTGGAGCACTTTGTGTTTTTAGTGAACTAATGATGTTTGATATCTCAGAGAAATCTGTTGGGGTAAAAAACATTGAATGAGCAGTTCCTAAGGAAGAAGCATGTTGGGCTAAGTCTAGGTCAGTTTTATTCATTTTAGTTAGGATGGCGTTTGCACGTTCACATCCAACATTGGTGAAAAAACTGTTCACAGTGTCTAAGGATTGAATGGGAGTCTCATTGATATTCAAGAGATCTGAGCTTGAACTTTTTTTATTTTTATTAAGGTTACAGGCCTCCTTTATAGTATTCCAGGTTCCTTTTATATTGCCTGAATTTTCTTGTAATTTGTTTTGGTAGTAGTTTATTTTTTGGGTTTTTATAACTCTTGTGCAGATATTTCTGTATCGTGTATAATGTTTTCGAAGATTTAAGTCACATGGAGATTTTTTAGATTTCTTATGCAAAGCATCTCTTTTCCTTATGCATCTCAATATACTAACTGTGATCCATGGTTTTAGGGGTGTTTTATTTTTTGATATAAATTTATTGTATGTAGATATTCTAATAGAGAGTGTGAGTGAATTTATTAGTATTTCGGTGGCTATATTAACGTCAACAGAGTTATAGAAATTATTTGCTTCCCAAGGTTTACTTGTAAGTGAATCTATGAGTTGGTGCATATTAATCGCTTTATAAGATGTGTTTAATGATTTGTCCTGAGGAATATTTTCGTTAATGTGCAATAGAATTGGATTATGGTCTGTAAGCTCAGGTAGCACAATTGTTTGCCAAGTTTTTGATGTTTTCACCATGAAATGATCCAAGCAGGTATTGATGCGTGTAGGTTGCGTTATTCCCTGTATAAGTCCGTGCATTGCCATGAGGTTTAAGTAATTATTTATTTGAGCTGTTTTCGGTTCTTTGATTATGTCGAGGTTGATATCACCCGTTAAAATAATGTGCGGTGTATGAATGTTTCGGAGAATGGTATCTAAAGAGTTTACATAATCCGTGGGGTTTGAAAAACTGGGTGGCCTGTACGAGCATATTATGCTATATATTTTATTTATGGTCAGGATAAGACAATTTCCATCTTTAAATGGAGGTTCATATGCAGCGGTTTTTAAGTCATTTTTTACATATACAACTATACCATCGTTTTGATTTATAAAGTTTTGGGTATGGAATGTGTTATAAGACTGTAGGCACGGTAGACTGGAATAGGTGTTAGTCCAGCATTCTGTTAGTACTATTACGTCTAGACGCATATTCATTGCTGTTACATTTGCGATAAGAAGATCAAAGTTCCGGTGGATACTTCTTATATTAACCGTTAAAACTGAAAACCCTTGAGATGAGTTTTGTGTATTAAGAACAAAGGGGCACTCAGAGTAAGTTTTAATAGTAGTGCATGAAATAGCAGCAGTGGCTTCTATTTCATCATTTCATCATCATTATTTTATATATTGTTTTGAAATGAAATGATTTTTTAAAAATCAAGATCCACACAAATCCTTACTAACTTACAAATGATAAAATATAAAATATTACAACTGAACAAAAAAAAAAACAAATTTATTAGGAGGAGATCTGTGACAGTAGTACCTTTGAAAAGGAGTCAGCTCAGTTTATGTTGTGCTATCTATCAGTAACACAACACTGGTTTTCAATGACACCATAAAAAAAACAAAAAAAAAACATTTGCTTGTATGGTGGTACTGCACCTGGTTATTATTATATCAGTCTGATTACCTCTTTTTCATTGTATTTTAATCACTCGGAATTGCACTGAAGCCAAAATAATGCAATCTGCAATTGCTTGAGTTTTCAATATTTTATAGACGGTATTCAGTTACTCGAATGGAAATTCCACCTGATTAAAACAATAGAGAAAATATCATTTGTTCTTACTTAATAGTATGAACGAAATAAAACTAAATGAATGAATGAAGAAATGTTTTACGCAAACATAATGCCTCAACTCTTTCATATTTACTAACTAGCTCATATTAAGCAACAAATAACCCTTTTTAGATTTTTTTTTAACTTTTCGCAATTTTCGCAAGTATAGTTAAATTACATATGAAACAAAGTAGTTTTCAACTTAATGAAAAATAATAATACAATCGAGCTTAGAGCAGGGATTCAGACCGGTGTTTATTTCGCTTTTGAGTCTTTATTTGATGTTTTTACTTAAATGTACGGTTCTTTTTCCTCAAAACCGGTTCTAAATACCGGTTTCTTATTCACTTTAGAAAGATATAATAATTATGTTGACAAAATCCAGGCTGGATCTCAGAATTTATGTTGTGGGTATGTATGAATAAAAAATATAGTAGAGGGGGCAAACGGGCAAGTAGCTCATCTCTTAGTAGAGTCGATTATCGTTCCCCGTGGATATCCGCAACACCAGAGGTTTTGGGGATGTGTTGCCGGCCTTTAAGGAAAGTATAGGTTCTTTCCTTAAAGATTACCAAGGAGTATCGGTTCGGTAAAAATCGCTGGCGAGAGCTGTCTCCACAGAGTGGTCGTGCGTGACAAAAAGTGCCTAAGCATCGTGAAATCGAAATATATCTTAAATAGAATATGAATTTAAAGAAATTATATAATAACATTAGTATACGCTATTCTAATTTTATCACGTTTAGAACTACAACTGGCGAGTATAAACATGTGTTACGAGCATTGAATAATCAAGGAATGATCTACAAGATTTACAATCTCGCACGGCACCAGTTTTAAACCGGTTTCATTGGATAATATAATAACGGTAAGAATATCGGTATTGTACCGGTATTTTAGGAACATGTTTAATCCCTGACTTAGAGTTATATACAAATTTTGCAAGCGTCTGTAAATTATGAAACTTTATTCAACGCGATTGTATAATTTAATGTGTTTTGTGCTTGTATATACATAAGATCAGGGCCGGATTTAGGGGAGGGCAACCGGGGCCTCCAAAAAGAGGGGCCCCCTCAATAGAGACTTCGGAAAAAATCTTTAGTAACGACGAGTAAATACTACTAAACAACTTTTCCTTTGATGTGTTTTTCGCTGTTTTACCTTAACCTACTGTGCTTTGTACGAATATGATTATATTGTTGTTAAAAGAAATATTAATTTTATTTGGAAAATAATTTGGGGCCATGGGGCCCTCCTTTGTTGCCTAGACAACTCTAAATCCGTCCCTGCATAAGATGATATTATAATATGACCGTCATATCGAATGTGTAAATGTAGGCTCAGGGGTATGCCCGTTGCCTTCTGCACCGGAGGTCTTGAGTTCGAATCCCGGAAAAATAAAATTTAGAAATATGAAGCAGTTAGAGGGCAAATACTGATTCAAGACCCACATAATATGTAGATGTAAAGATCAGAGAGCCTAGCACGAACGACTATCGAAAAAGTATTCGTATCGTCGAACTGTCATTCGTATCAAACTTCAAATGATTTCTCATACAACTGACAGTTTAACGAATCAAATACTTTCTCGACAGTCTTTCTTGCTAGGTCCTCAGAACGGCGACACTACAATTAAAATTTAATATAGTATCTAAATTAAAATATTTTTGATTCCGATTTGAGCAAAATAAATAATGGTTTGAATCAGGGCCAGTACTGGTTAATTTATTAAATTTTAATTGTAGTGTCGCCGTTCTGAGGACCTAGCACGAACGACTATCGAAAAAGTATTCGTATCGTCGAACTGTCATTCGTATCAAACTTCAAATGATTTCTCATACAACTGACAGTTTAACGAATCAAATACTTTCTCGATAGTCTTTCTTGCTAGGTCCTCAGAACGGCGACACTACAATTAAAATTTAAATAGTATCTAAATTAAAATATTTTTGATTCCGATTTGAGCAAAATAAATAATGGTTTGAATCAGGGCCAGTACTGGTTAATTTACTATAGGAGTTTAACCGAAATAATACAGGTTTTTGTTAATATTCTTTCGTTTTTAGTCATATTTACTGAAAAAGTTAATGTGGTAATTTTGGTGTGTATTACTCTTTAAAGCTAATATCATGGTATCTCAGTCAGACACGTATTTTGGAAAATAAAAATTAGCCGGTTTCAATCCCTGGTTTGAAACATTTTTTTTGCGAACAAACTCTACCACATAAAGTACAAA
The DNA here is from genome assembly GCA_905404175.1 of Anthocharis cardamines. Classification (NCBI taxonomy): domain Eukaryota; kingdom Metazoa; phylum Arthropoda; class Insecta; order Lepidoptera; family Pieridae; genus Anthocharis; species Anthocharis cardamines. The sequence goes on from FR989960.1 coordinate 1,021,078, forward strand.
AAAAAACATCAATATTCTGTAAACAATATAATATATACAAAAAGGAAATGCAATCCCAACTCAATTATGAATGCAGAAAAATTTAAAAACTTGCATATATCTACTTTTTCACACAAAAAATTTACACATGGTTTTTTAAACTTTGGACTGAAATTAAAAACTCAAAAATATGGACTCGGTTGTTATGACTTTACTTTTCGCGGAAAAGTTGGCCATGCGGTAAAATTTGTTCTTTATTTAAATTTAAAACGAGCTAATTGAAAATTTGTTTGGGCAACATCACAGAGAAAATTAATATTACATTTCAAACATTATCTCTCGTAAAACCTTACACTACATTAGGTTCAGAGTGAAAGCTTGAATCTGAGTAAATTGACGGGCTCGTTGGCGCGTTCGGTAGAACACCTGCCGTGCGCATCGATGGGTCGTGGGTTCGAATCCCACCGGGACGACATGTTTATAATTTTCTGTAAGCATGTTTTCCCCACGTCTGGTAACTTCGGGCATTGATCGGGTGGGAGGAATATCGAAATTCCGACCGGGTAACGAAACACCGTTCGTAGATGGAAAATCCGTGAAGTGCTAATGAGCAAAGGCGCGTTTCGTTTTCAGTCTATGGATTTCCGAATGCTCCAAGTAAAAAGTAGATCGACAGCGCGTCATTGACTGATGTTCTGTGGCTGAGGTATCACCTACCATTAAGTGAACCTCATGCTCGTTTGCGATATCTACCATAAAAAATGTAACATAAAAGCTGAGGTGTGAAAATCTTTAAATGGTAAACCATTCCAAAAGAATACATTTTAAAATAAATGATTGAAATGTACAATTAATATCTGAAGCGTAGAAGTATTAAGTCTTAAGTAACTTTTTTTTATCTTTTCCTGTCTATTGAAATAGCTTTTATAAATATTTTATATTAAGTAGCACTATAAGTACTATCATTACTTTATATTGTTATTTCTCGTAAGATCTTAAATAATCGAATGATTTTATTCAACCAGATAAAAATAGACTGAAAATAGAAAATTATTAATAAATATTTATTCACTAACCTGTGATAAAGCTGGTAACATTGATCAAATCACTGAAAATCACACACTCACACACATTGGAAGGTCACTGCCAGTCACTATGTATCACAAAGTTTTTGTTAACATATCTATTAGGGTGGCCCAAAAAAACCGACTATTTTTTTTTTAGTCTCGACTGATAAAATGTTAGATTTTGATGTTTTAAGAGCCCTCTCCAAAGGACAGCTCAAAAAAAAATTTAAGAGGTCGCTCCAAATTTTTTAAAATTTCATAATTTGTAGTACGAGAGTGTATTTCTTGCCCGGATTCCTGATGACGCCCATAATAAGTGACAGTGTAGATAATGAAGCTCCGATATATATAAAAAAAAGTAACTCAAGAACGATTGCACCGATTTTAACGATATCTTATTTGTTGGATTCCTCTATGTCGGGAATAAGACATAGGCTATTAAAATATTGGAAAAAATCAGGAAAAAAGTATATGCATAAAATTAATTATAAAATAAATTAGATTCGAAACTCCGCCATCTTGACAGCTCACGTCATGCATTCTTAGCTTTTTTGAAATAACAGATGTCTACTGCAAATCAGTGACATATTAGACAATTATAGTGGGTAAATGGGCATATTCAAATTTAAGAATAATTATATAATTTCGAAGCCAAAATTGTGGCAGAAAAACGTCTGCGGGGTCCACTAGTTGAAAATGAAACAAAATATGCAGCTGTAGTAACATCTAGTTTGCGGCTTAGTTTTACTTACTAGCAGAAATCTGTGGTCAGGATGAAAAAACGGCATGTATTATACAACCTGCACCAAGCACGTGATAAGCACTCACTGTACTACTGAGCAAACATACAACGCTTTTGCGGGTATGAACAGGCAAAAATCGCGCGCCGCCAGATGAAGTGCGTCATTAATATGAGCGTCGCCTCACAGCAAAACTAATGAAAATCAACCCCGGCGTGAAAGTGTTAAGTTGGAGAAAGAGCACACCTCCCATATTATTAACTTAATGTTCACCTTTCATTTTCCACACAGCTGTTTATTCGAATGCACTGTTTACAATGTTTTAACGTTATTTCACTTATTACGGGGTCACATCTAGCAGCCCTCTTTTAATTTGCATTCTCAAAGAATATTGCTGTCCTGTCCTTCAAGAAGGAACGAACTTAACACTATGTCACGTTCTCTCGTAAAGTTAATGACACGATTGTTATATTTTTAAAAATTACAATTAAGAAAACAGAAAGAAAAGAAAAGAAAACTAAAATAATCTTAAGGTGAAAGAAGAGAATGGAAAAAGCGAACATACTGCGCCGACCCCAAACAATAAAAACGGAACAGGATAGGAAGACAATGAAACAGCGCGCGCTTCAAAGACAGGGAAACTCGTGCGCCTTCGAAATTCAAAATAGACGCGTGCGACGTCAAAGGATCGCGGCGACCCACTGATCTACCTACCTAGGGGTAAGATAATAGTCTAGACGTGACTAGATTTTGTCCTTTTCGCACATACTTCATTTTCAATTGACATGAGTGATAACTCGTTTATTTCCAATCCATTTTCATTACTGATGTCACGCTTTATGACTTTTCAAACATAAGGTTTTTTGATATAATAAGAAAACAATTGCCTTGAATTTGTTCCACTTTTGTGCTATCCCTAGGGGGGTAAATCAAGCAAGTTCACAAGATAAACGTGTGTAAAGTCGCGGGGAAGTAAAGGCAATATGCCTTCACTAGCATTTGCCCGCGACTTTAAAACACACGTTCCGTAGCTTAAGTAATAAATATTCCGTGAGCTTTATTAACATTTTTATCTTCCTACCATTAGATAAGAAACAGGCTCTTAAATTTCCAAATACACATTTTCAAGTAACCTTAGTACGACCACAGTGCATGAAACAGACAGTTGGAAAATACATAATAGATTATATGATAAAAAAGCTTTGTATGGTAATTTGAGAGACCAAACTTATCTTTCATCCAGTCATTTATTCAAGTTGCCACACAATATTCGTAGTGATTACAGAATTAAGTGTTAACCATCGGAAGTCCTGGGACAAAAAAAAAGGGTTACGATCTCGTAAGGAACTGATCAACAACTTGTTCAGATCAATTTACTTTATTAGTGAAACGGACATAGTGTGTGTCTGTCCCATGTCCGATTAGAGAACTCGGGAATCCATATATCTGAAGCTATCATGGCGTATGTTAGTTATCAACAGACGAGCATGAGGTTCACTTGATGGTAGGTGATACCTCAGCCACAGAACATCAGTCAATGATGCTTTAACGACGTGGTTTGTATCTTTCAGGTTGATTATATACGAGTAGTATATATGTAAGTTAATTTAAGACTAGAAATAAGTTATAATGTTTGTATTTTTATTTTTTAAGTTCTTTTTGGCAATAAATCATTTTATTATTATTATTATTGTTACGTGGCCAGAATTTCGATATTATTCCCATTCGGCTTAATGGCCAAAGTGACCAGACGTAGGGAAGACACATTTACAAAAAAATGTAAACAAACTCGCAACCCATCACAACACAACAACCCCGTCAAATTTGACAATGACAGACAATCTATATCTATACTTCTATACTTTGTTTGTATTTTTGTATGTAACAAATAAACTTAAAAACTACTGGAATGATTTTAAAAATTCTTTCACTAATATAAAGCTACATTATTACCGAAAGTCGAGAGCGTTGTGGAGTAAAAGACGATGTAGTGACGAGAATTGAGAAAGGTATGTTGAGGTGGTTTGGGCATGTAGAAAGGATGGATGAAAGTAGGGAAACGAAAAAGATTTATGAAACTGGTGTGAGTGGGAGAATCGGGAGTGGTTGACCTAGGCGAACGTAACTCGATCAGATCGGGGACGTTCTGCAAAAGGGCCAGATCAAAAGTACTCGTAACCGTCGAGTGTGTATGAAAGCATTGATGAAAGTAGAAGAAGCGAAAGTGGTATGTAAGGATCGGAGCATATGGAATTCCGTGATCTCTGCCTACCCCAATGGGAAAGAGGCGTGATGTATATGTATGTATGTATTATTAGCGAGTAACATAGTCATATTTTTTCTACATTGCACCCGTGTTAAGCCGGGGCGCGTTGTTAGTAAAAAATAGAATTTCTTGAGTATATTTATAATAATGTATTTGTATAGCAATAAATATAATAAAATATCCCCTTCCCAACTGTAATTAGTGAGTGAACTGTGGTATAATGTTGAGATAATCTAATCTCAGGAGATCCGCGCCTCGCGCTCCCAGAAATGATTTCGGGAATGTGTTTTCCCCTTATTTTGTATAAAATCGTCACATTCGATTTGTGCTCATACGGCGGTGATTCCGTATTATTATTTCACATATTGATGACCTAGGAGTTATTCTGCGTTATTCTCAGCAGATTTTGTAAAAAGCACAGTATAATTCGCCGGTTCCGGAGAACAAAATGATGAATCAATACTAATATTATAAAGAGGAAATATTTGTATTTTTGTATGTTATGAATAAACTCAAAAACTACTGGACCGATTTTGAAAATTATTTCACCAATACAAAGCTACATTATCAGCGAGTAACATAGGCTGTTTTGTGTATAGTACATCTACATTGCACCCGTGTGAAGCCGGGGCGCGTTGCTAGTACTATATAAATCTAAAGCAGTTATCATTTTGTTCTCCGGAACCGGCGAATTGTCACTCGTATTTTTTGTTTTCCTACTACCCTCTTCTGTTTTACAATACTCGTTATGAATCAATGTTACCTGAATATATTATCAATAAGTCTATTTATTGTAATCTTTGAGAAATAATAAAGATCTTAAATTTGAATTCTCACTTTTTCGGATAAATGTCATAGCGAGGAGTTATTTCTATAGAGCGCCTTGTACTGTAGGGAAGAGTAGAAGTCTTCTTTACGAGTGCTCGCAGCAGAGAGCCTAGCACGAACGACTATCGACAAAGTATTCGAATCGTCCATCTGTCAGTTGTATGAGAAATCATTTGAAATTTCATACAAATGACAGCTCGACGATACGAATAGTTTTTCGATAGTTGTTCTTGCTCACCCCTCAGATCACCTAGGAGATGGATCTACCAAGTCTCTCCACGAATGCAGAAAGATCAGTCCGGGAGGATTGACGCTAGATCGTCAGTCGTGTGACCACGCCAAACATGACAACTACGACCCTTCGACCATGATCATTGTTAAGGGTGTAAAGGAGGAAAAAAATCACATATATGTTGTCAAAATTAGCAGTGAAGTGATTTCATTGTCACTGTTACTGCTACTAATTATGACGTAATCGAACCACCCCTCTGTAAATTGGGCGACCGGTTGCTGTCACTATTTGAATCGGTGTTCCATGTCGTTTGGGGCAGTTTATTAGTGGCATTCGACCCGTCAATTTGTGGAATGGATCACGCCTAAATTACATTAGTTATTGTTGATTTGCAAAAAAAATATATGCAAATCTGCAGCATTCAAAGGCCGGCAACGCACCTGCAAGCCCTCTGGTGTTGCGGATGTCTATGGGCAGCGGTGATCACTTACCATCACGTGAGCCGCCTGACCGTTTGCCCTCTATTCTATAAAAACTTAAGCTCTAACTACAGCCTGTTAAGAAAAAAAACTGATCAGTAAAACAGACGAACAGACAATGCCCTACTAAGGGCATAAATAAATAATTAACTTATAAAATTTTAAGTTAGTTTAATTATTTATTGGTATATATCAGCGAATCATGTATTTTTTTGATACGGGCCCCTAAATCGTGTAATATATTATACCTATGTTTCCCTTAACGCTTCAATGATATGGAAAACTACTTTTTGCTTAAATTATTTTGGGTTTCGACGAGATCGCATTATTACTATTGGATGAAAATTAACACTTTTGCTCACTGAGTAATATTTTTGTCTCAATGCGGAGGATTGATTTTTTGATGATTATTACATCTATCGAGAATAGTTTGTAAGAAATTTAGTAGTTTTTTTTAATAACCATACTTTTTACATGTTTACTATATCTACATATTATAATACAGTAAAATCAATATTTCTGTATATTAACATTTTTACAGGAGAAGGGACGCTTAAGTATATGTAAAAATTATTTTGAACGTTTTTGTCTATGAGTTTATGTCTGTTGGTTCACGTTATCCGAAGATACTGAACTGATTTCCATGTAGCTTGATAAACATTGAATGACCTTACTCTAAACAATGAACTTTATTTCATAGAAATCGGATGTCGCGAAGAAAATGTATCTTCATTTAAACACCTTGTTTAAAATATTGTCTTTTATTAACGCGAGTATCACACATTTAAATAAAATACTGTATACCGGATTAAAACGCGATTTATTATTTATATTGTCTCCAGTCTCCCGCGACCACGGTTGCTGAAAAGCATCCGAAACGTCGGGATAAATAATTTAAACAATATAAATAATAAATCGCGTTTTAATCCGGTATACAGTATTTTATTTAAACCTTGTTTAAAAGCTCAACTAAAGTCGAAGCCCACGCAAAGACACGTGCACGAGCTAGTACATAATATAAATTAATACAAAATATATAAAGCAAAGGCTGCTTATGCATTAATTCTATGATAATTTGTAGCAATTCATTCCCAAGCACACTTCAATCGTAGCATAATTAAAGCCATATGTAACAGGCTGAATGCTTTTTCAAACACAAGGTAACTAGGTATTCATGTATGCACGATGTAATGAGAGGAATGAACACAATAAGATTTTTGTATATTTTAGCAGATTTACCTTAACCTAGATCTAAATAATAATATGTATACCTAGCCTTTTATTCAGACGAAAAACTGAAAGAAAAAAATTATATTCATAACGCCTCTTTCCCATCAGGAATTCCATAAGCTCCGATCCTTGCAAGCCACTTTCGCTTCTGCCACTTTCATATATGCTCATCGGTTTTGTTTGTTTTTTTTTCATCAACACATACATATTTAATACCCAATTCTTTCTTGTCATTCACATGTGCAAGAGTTGTATTCTAATTAGAAAGTATTGGTAGTGGTATGGTAGACTGAATGAATGGTAAAACAGGCTTTTACAGGATTGTACTTTTTAATTCGTTCTAAATATAGGGGTGCAAAGATTTTCTAATAAGATATTAAAAACAAAATTCGTTTTATCAATTCTACTCGATTGACCTATGTAAAGTTGAGTCCCAATCGAATTGAATTGATAAAAAACTAATGATCGTTAAGTCAGTTGCTAACTTCACATAGGTCATGATTTAATAGTTGAGAGACTGACGAGTCCGTTCTTTATTGCTTTTGAACTAAGATTATAACTTATTTCTTTACAAGTAATTCTTCAAAGCTCGCACTAATTTTCTCGAGGGGATTCCAAGAGATATTCTTTTCTGTTATTATCTTCGTCTGGGTTTCTTAACTCATTGCTCAGGGGATGAAAGTTAAGTCTTACTATATTAGAATAAAGGCAAAGTTAAGAAAACTATTCAATTTAATTTGAATTTTACAGGCACTTTGGTCCCAGGTTTGAATTCGGCGAAATAAGAATAAATGAAAAATTCGGGTTTGAATTCCAGGAAAGTTTAGAAATAAAAATATTAATGTGGGACAGGAAACAGTAGGCAATCATCTTTAAAGAAAATAATAATTGGAAAGTACACGGAAATAAGTTTAAGTTGAATGTTTTGTAATTTAAAATTCAATTCAATACTTTATTACATTTTGGATACAAATAAGTGATATTTGTACGACCTTCAGTAAATATAATGAAAAAAGTCAATTTCGGTTTGGCCGTCGCGTCGTTCGTATATTATAGTAGTTATCACAGAACAGAAGATATTTTTCCCTGTTCTGCCGGCCTAGCATAACCGCCACGAGATATCTTGCGGACGAGAGAAGACAAACTAAGATGTAAGATATCTCGATATATTTTATCTAGATATTGACAATTTTGATAGAAAAGATATCTCGATCGGCAAATATATAAATATTAACGAGTTTTAAGTGTAATTGTCATGTTAGACCCGGAAGAAGTAATGAGATAATCGATTAAAACACGAGAAAACGGTCGACAAAATTTTGTCGCGGTTGTCATGCTAGACCGGCTGTTGGTCAGTGGCATACGCGTTGCGTTTAACACCGAAATCCCGGGTTCCAATCTTGGGGAAAAATGTTTCAGTCAGGCAGGGCATAGAGTAGTCCAGTACCTACTTTCCTGTAAAGAAAAAATGATCAGTGAAACAGACACAGAAATGTATCTGACCCCATCTGGGATTCGTTTTTAGTGGAGAATATAATTAAAAATAATTCGTTTCAATCGCCAAACTAGCTAAATAACGTGCTTATCCAAAGCTTTTTTATGTTAGATATCGACAGACGGGCATGAGGTTCACTTGATGGTAGGTGATACCTCAGCCACAGAACATCAGTCAGTGATGCGCTCTCGGTACCTTTTACTTAGCTTTACTTAACCTACGCAGTTGATTGAAAAAGTTCTCCTTTATATTTTCACGTAAGCCGCGCAGAGGCTTGAAACAATCAATTAGAGAAGTTTCAGCCTTTCCGAATTGTAAATGTGAAACTCAGACTTAGGGACCATACACATTTGTCAGTTTTCAATATTTTCATCGATTAATTTATTTGATCTAGGTTGTTATAAATTTGATATTCATTTAACTAAACCAAACTAGAGTGTTATATTAAAATTAATTATTTTGTATTTATATCTAGAATAGTTTTATTACACAATATTCAACAAGTCTTGTACAGATTTTTTTTACGAATTTCATCATTTGAACGTTACCTACACATGTGCGTAATTATGTGGTTTCCGTCATGTGTACGTTTTAGCGTTTTTGTTTAGGATGTAAATAAGCATATGTAACTTTTTTAACACCCAAAGAACCCTGTACAAATATCCTATCAGTTCGTTACATCGTTTTACATAAATAAATAAAAATTTAAATTAAGACAACTATTTAATAACATTGTAATACCTATTCTATATTATAGTCAATAACTGCGCGATTCCTTAGACAATTCTCTCAAAACCACTGTGAAACTAGCTAGTTTTTCCGAATCAACAGTCTGTGAAAGCTTTAACACTAGAACTACCAACCGGTCCATATGACCGGTTTCAAAAATAATTCACAAGATTTTTACTTAAAACCTTCCTTATAATTTTTTGAATATATCATGACTTTATCTAAATATATTATGTATTCAATAACACCATATGCTTCATTTTTCCCTCTCACATTTATTTCTTAAGTTACCGGTTGGTAAAAATAGGTATACAACAAATAGTTCTAGTGTTAATGAGCTTATTCTTTCTATAAATTCAACGCCTATACACGCCCTCTGGTGTAGTTGTCTATTTCCGACAGTGATCACTTAACATCACATCGCACTTTCAAAACAAAAATGACATTATGCAAATGTTAATATTTTTTAATATGGCTATTTGAAGTCAGGGATATTGTAGAGGTTCGTAAATCGTAATCAATATTAGAAATTACTACCTAAACTCAACAATTTAGACTATTTAACTTTAAAGTACTCTGAATAAAGTGGCGTTTTTAGAATAAAAATAAGTTTATAAAAAATTGGCAGTGTCACTTTTGTTTTCAAAGTGCGGTCATGAGAATCATGCAGGTTTGCCTCCCATTCAATAAAAAAAAATCTAACATATCTATGTATAAGGTTTAATTAACATTAAAAGTTGATTCGATACATCATTTTCATTTTATTTCAAATCTCCCTTAGCTAGGTCTTATCACCTGCACCTACCTTAGATATAACCGACTTATGTTATGCTATTAATTCAACAAACAGATTCAACATACATATCTGTGATATTTGCAATTAATTATTATATTCAATGCGAATGGATGTAGCTCATCCCCGCCATCAGTCCTTATTCTTTCTGTTTTCTCATTCGTCCCAAGCTGGCTCGTCGAAAGAAATACCGAAATGCAATTTTCTTCTGGCACTATCAGCGCATTACTTAGCTCTTGAATTATGGTTCGTTTTAATTTTTTGACGTCGCCGTTGAAAATATGGTTGGATATAATTTTGAAAGTCACGTCATATTTTAGACTATAATAGCATCTAGAAGTAATTTATTTTTGTAATTTAAACACTGAGTTATGGTATAAAGAAAAATATTGTATTCTACTGGTTTTTCTTAATAGAAAAGATTTTAAAATTTAAACGAGTGTCAAAAGTTTTTTCTTATTCTCACTTTAAATGCCGGCAACACATACTCAAAACCTCTGGTATTACGAATTCCCATGGGCGGTGGTAATAACTTACGCCTAATGGTAGTTGCCTTATTCTAGAATTTAATAAAACCCTTGTTAAAGTTTAATTAAACATTTTGTCATCAATAATGGGATGTTGATCTATTATTATTTGTACTTTGAGCCAGTATAATCCTATTTTTTGTATTCTGACCGTTCAAAAATTCATATTTAACAGTCGAAACGGGCAATTAAGTACTTGAATAATTTACAATGACTTAAGATGGTGGTATGCACACTATTCTTAGCACCGGGTTCGAGTCTCGGGGAAAACAAATATATAAAAAATGTTTCAGGTCTTGCTTGTGAAGTGAAATGGTCAGTGAAATAGACACAGAAATGTTTCTGCCATATACTTTAAAACACGCGTATTCACTTTACTATAAAGTAAAACATGTAGAAGTTTCAAAAAGTATTTTTTGTATTGCAAATTATTATAATACTAGCTGGTTTATTATAGAAGACGGTTAGTTCCCGGATGGAATTATATATTCACACTCATACAATATTCGATGAAGCCCCATCTCTTAAACAACTTATAAATACATAGATGGAAAAACCGTCAAGTGCATATTGCGCGTTTTGGTTTCAGTCTATGAATTTCCGAATGCTCGAAGTGAAAAGTAAGTCGACAGCGCATCATTGACTGATGTTCCATGGCTGAAGTATCACCTACCATCAAGAGAACCACATGCTCATATGTTTATATATAACATAAAAAAACAATGTATTCGCGAATCGAAACCTAGACTTTTTTAAACACAATGATATACCACCAACAATACTAACAAGGTCAACAAAACGTGTCTTGAGAGATTGAGCAAAATACTAGACGGAGTGATATTTAAAATGGAAGTTGTATAAAAGCGAGATAGTAAAAGGACGCGACAAACTATCTCTTATTGGACAAAGACGAACTTCGAGGATGACAAAGTAAAAATGTAGTGTCTCGACTACAGAGCTTTTTTGTTCGATATTCTGTAATATACTTGCTCCTACTAACTGTTCTCATTATAACATTGAAAAATAGATTTGAAAGGAAGAAATATCTTTTATTTAGAACACTCAAATTCAAACTCCCTTTTTTATTTTGTGTCGGAGCAATATGTTCTCTTTTTCCATTCTCTCCTTTCATTCGCCATATTGTTTGTATTTCGATTGTGTAATGTTAAACTGTATTGTATTTTTGTGTTGTATAAGAAATAATTAATGTAATTGGCTTAATCAGTCATTTTAATTATCAAATAAATAAATAAATATCATCAGTCACACCTCTCAAACAATCATATCGTCGCTGCGCCTGACAAGTTCCATTTGTGATTTTTGTATAGTTTTGGGAAACAACGAAAAACGTATTATTGATTCAAATACGGAGTTTTTCTTAACGGTCAAAACACATATGGAATTAGTTAAACTCGTTTCCACTTCGAATATCACAAAAAGGATTTTAGTAACACATAGAGAATAAAACGAAGATTATTTTTTTATCAAAAACCAAAAATCAAAAAAATGCACATGGAATTTGGCAGGCGCAACGACGATACGATTGTTCACACAGTCAATCTATGTTTTTTTTGGCCTTCCTCTTCCCCTATACCTATCCACTTTCATATTCAAAACTAGATATACACATGTATTATATTCATATAGAGTAAATAATATTTCCTTTTTTGTGATAATGTGTGTTCGTGTTCATGCACATATGTAATTGTATTTCGATATATAATATATTGGAACATGTTTTGGAATTTTAGTATGTATAATTACCGAAATAATTAAATAATTATTATGTTATGTAAAAACAAGTTGATAGCGTATTACTGATTGATGACCTGTAGCTGAAGCCTACCATCAAGTGTCAAAAAAAGTCAAACTTCACACTCGTCTGTTTACACCTGAGCTGTCTTCTGGATTTCTGTCACTTATATATGTTGAGCTTAAATATCATACAAAAAAGTATACTATGTATGAATATAATTATTTTTACTTGGCAAATTAACTCGCCGCGATGGTTTAATACTAAACTGCATAAACTCGAAATACATTTTTCGGGAGAAGGTATTAAAAATAATTTTGTGAATATAATATCCCAGCCACAGAACATCAGTCAATGATGCGCTGTCGACCTACTTTTTACTTCGTTTATTCAGTAAAAACGAATGCTCGAATAAATAACGTTTGGTTCAATAACTTTCGAGTTGTGAGTGAAATTAAGTGCGACCACAAATGTTAGGGGTGCTTACATTCTGCTTTCAGCAAAGTAACGTTGCAGCAAATAATTTAACTCCGACTCGTATTTTCTTGACTTGTTATTTTAACGCACGTTTTCACTGAATTCAAATGATATCGAAATTCATATATATCTATACATCTATATAATGAAACAGTTACATCCTTTTTGTACCCATGTACATTTCAGTTTTGTTTATAATGTTTCAATAAACATTGTACCAGAAATTTACGGACGGTTAAGGAAGAGTACCATTCATACATAAAATTCGTCATAAATGTTTTTGTTTGCCTGTCTGATTGTATGCTAATCTCCGAAGATACTGACCTGATTTTGTGGCTTGTAAAGTGTGGTATGGTTCAGAACTTTATGTCATCGAGTTCGTATGTCGGGAGGAAAAAATATCTTTATATAGCCTCCTTATATGAATCCCACGCAAATAAAGTCCCGGGCATATACATATATCTGGGGGCACGGCAGTGCCCCCGCCAAGTCGAGCAAAAAGCGGCACGGCCGTACTATCCTTTTCTCGAAGTAGTTCGGGCCATTTTCGACCCCCTATAACTTCGTTGTGGATAAAACTAGAATCCTGAATTTTCAGTCACTAAGCAGGCATTGTATAAACTCGGTATATTTCAAATATCATTCTGTTTGAACCAGTAGTTTAAGAATTATAACTAGTCAAAGTTTGATAATTTGTCACTCACTCACTCACTCACTGACTGACCGATCATCAAAACTCTAAGGCACTTCTAGCAGACATAGAAACTTGAAATTTAGAATACAATTAGTGTTTAGTCTATAAATCAAGGAAAAACTACAATATTTTGAAATTTCGGTCCAGTTTTCTAATTATACAATTTTTTTTTGTATTTCTGTATGTAATGAATAACTTAAAAACTACTGGACCGATTTTAAAAATTCTTTTACCGTTAGAAAGCTACATTATCACTGAGTAACTTATGGTATTTATTACTAGAAAAAATAGAGATCCTTAGAAATCCCTACTAAAAACAACCCAAGGTGTAAAAAAATTAGCCATAAAATGTCTTTCATCGCATGTGCTGCGGAAAGTATTGATGCTAGAACAAAAAAACGTTCCACAATATTATAGAACATATCAAAATCTACACCACCACGAGACCATATGTCCAACTATTGTAGTTATGACACTATAACTACTTTTTTACATTAAAAAGTTAATAAAAATGCCGATCAAAATCAGACTGTTATCCATAGCTTTATATTAATTCTTATCCAAATAAACTAAGAAAAGGAATATCTACAAAAAGAAATGAGATGCCATCAAAAACATAAATTGTAAAAAAAGCCAAGTCTTGCAACTCAGTTCTCTCGTAAAAAGTTGTGAGATCCATATAATACCAAGTCGGTCAATTTATTCAGTGTCTACTGAAGGATTCTTCTGTCTTAAGTTATTACGTAATTAGGTAACCTAACAACATCTTATAGTGATCATATCAATACCAATATGAAAAAGCTTTGATGTTTAAAATAAAAAGGTTGACTTGGCAATCGCACTAAACTATCTAATTTAATATAATATGTGTTAGTTGTGATACACATTGATTTTAATAAAATTAAAAAGATACATTGTGTTTTCATGCGATAGCCGAGTCAATCTATTTATTTTAAACATCAAAGCTTTTTAATATTGGTATTGATATGATCACTATAAGATGTTGTTAGGTTACCTAATTACGTAATAACTTAAGACAGAAGAATCCTTCAGTAGACACTGAATAAATTGACCGACTTGGTATTATATGGATCTCACAACTTTTTACGAGAGAACTGAGTTGCAAGACTTGGCTTTTTTTACAATTTATGTTTTTGATGGCATCTCTATTTATACTAATATAAAGAGGAAAGATTTGTATTTTTGTATGTTACGAATAAACTCGAAAACTACTGGACCGATTTTAAAAATTCTTCACCAATAGAAAGCTATGTTATCAGCATTATTGTTAGTAACATAGACATTGTATATACGAGGGTGAATCAAAAAATTCTTGGAATCAATATTAAAAAATGCAAAGATTTAAATAATAATATTTTATTTTTCTACATAATCTCCCTCCAATGCAATGCATTTAGAATAACGCGTTTCTAACTTCCTTATTCCTTGTGAAAAAAAATTATTTTCTTGACTCTCGAAAAAGTCCTCTACGGCAGCTATAACCGCGTCATTATCGTGAAATTTTGTTCCACGAATTTCCTCTTTTAATTTTGGAAATAAGTGAAAATCACTTGGGGCTAAGTCCGGAGAATATGGTGGGTGGTCAAGGAGATTGAAGCCAGCACAGCGGATTGCGTTGAGCGCAACTTCCGATCGATGAGCAGGAGCGTTATCTTGAAGGAACAACACGCCCAACGACAGTTTTCCACGACGTTTTTCTTTAATCGCTTCACGCACTTTCGGGATTAAATTTGCATAATAGGGTCCAGTAATCGTCTGGCCTTTTGGCATGTAATCAATAAAAAGGATTCCTTCACTATCCCAGAACACAGAGGCCATAACTTTGCCAGCGGTAGGAGCAACTCGAAATTTCTTGATGGATGGAGAGGATGGTCGTTTCCAAGACATGCTTTGTCTTTTAGTTTCAGGATCAAAATGGTGGACCCACGTTTCATCCATGGTGACAAGACGACGGCAAAAATTATCCGAATCACGCTGGAACATTTCGAGATTACGCTTGGAAATTTCCAAACGTCGCTTTTTGTATTCGTCGGTTAACATTCGTGGCACCCATCTTGCAGACACTTTTTTGAACCCCAGTGAATCAATTAAAATGGATTGAACGCTACCAAAAGATATCTTTAGGATCTCAGCTATATGTTTTATAGTCATTCTTCTGTCTTCCAAAACCAGATTCTCAACCTCTTTGACATTTTCTTCTGTAACGGAGGTTGAAGGCCGCCCAGAACGCGGGTCATCTTTACAGCTTGATCTACCTCTTTTAAATTCAGCCACCCAGTACGCAACCGTAGAATAGGGTACAGCATCACCCCCTAATGTCTGCTGAATGTCCAAAAAAATTTCCTTCGTAGACATTTTTTTCAAACTGAGATATTTTATCACCGCACGTAACTCACTTTTATCCATAATTTTGACTTTTTAGCAACTCGTTGCACAAAAAAAATTATTACATGCGAACGAACTGACAAAAACAAGTGACAGTCTGCATAAATATAGTGTGATAGACACTCTTTAATTTGAATATCGAACTTGATCCAAAAAGGTTTCATATATATGCACTTCTAAGAACTTTTTGATTCACCCTGGTAGTACATCTACATTGCACCCGTCTGAAGCCGGGACGCGTTGCTAGTAATATATGTTAGACGCGGTAAAATTAAAACCCGCGATTTATAGACTGTTAATTGAACAACCATTTGCACAATCAGCAAGTAATTAATGCTGAAAAGTTTCGTAAAGAATGGAAGACAAACAACTGAACTTACGGAAACTTGGTAATTTGTTCAGTCGACTCAGTACTTGCGATTTATTGCAAGTTCAAATTGGAATTGATTAATAAGGGATAAGACACATTCGCAGAACAGTTTTAACCGTTGTATTATTTTCATTGCTTTTTATAATTTTAAGCTATAATATAATATAACCGAAGTGGACTTGTAGTCTGACATAAATACTGAAACTTCAGTAGTTTTAATAATATGTATATACTGCACATATAATATTTGGTGTTTTTTTTTTTATGTTAGATATCGACAGACGAGCATGAGGTTCACTTGATGGTAGGTGATACCTCAGCCACAGAACATCAGTCAACGATGCGCTGTCGACCTAATTTTTACTTCGAGCATTCGGAAATCCATAGACTGAAACCGAAACGCGCAATATGCACTTCACGGTTTTTCCATCTATGAACGGTGGTTCGTTACCCGGTCGGAATTTAGATATTCCTCCCACCCGATCAATGCCCGAAGTTACCAGACGTGGGGAAAACATGCTTATAGAAAATTATAAGCATGTGCTCCCGGTGGGATTCGAACCCACGACCCATCAATGCGCACGGCAGGTGTTCTACCGAACGCGCCAACGAATGTATGTTACAGAGTTCGGTAACCTATACGCTTACTTTTTCTGCCAGCCTAGCATGACCGCCACGAGATATGTCGCGGACGAGAGAAGACAAACTAAGTTGTAAGATATCTTGATATATAATATCTCGACATCGACAACTTTGATAGAAAACACTCAACAAATCTCGATCGACAAATATATCTATTTTTGATATTAAAAGTCGAGTTTTAAGTGTAATTGTCATGTTAGACCCGGAAGAAATAAAGAGATAATCGATTAAAACACGAGAAAACGGTCGACAAAATTTTGTCGCGGTTGTTCTGCGCCTGTACGTATATAATACCTTTATAAAAAATAATTAAAATAATGTTTATGTAAATCTTCATGAACATCTTAAACATAATTTAAAAAAAAATACAGTACCGAATATATTTTCGAATTAGACACGCCTAATATCTCCGCATTTTATTCTTAAAAAGAATCTTACAATAATTACGTCATTCGACGAAGTTTTCAATCGGTTTGTAAGATAGATTGTTGTTAATCTGTAATACCGGCCACACATCCGAGACTAAAAGATTAAACAAGGAATTTATCGAGTCATTATATACATAAAAAAGCTAAGCCTCATGACTGTCCCTTTCATAAAATCCAAAGCATTTTTTCTGCTTTTCAAAACTTCCTGTTATCATAACAGCCAACAATTTGCACCCTCGTCATACATGACACATTAACGCTAACCCTAAGTGATATTTGCACGCTTTTGTCTCGCACTCGTACTAAAGTGCCTGTTCATGGCCGGTAATTCAAGAGCTGATATGCTTGTTTCCAGTCAGTCATAACCTAATAGCCGCTATATATTTAACCGTTTACTCTTACTGTAAAAAGGATAAGGTTAGATAAAAAAAGTTAAGGTCAACACCCCAAGGAGCTTAAAAATCAATTAATATCAATATTAAAAATAAGTTATGTTTAAAATTAGACATGGGTTACTCAGTGAAACTCCCTGCGCCAACTCAGAAACTCAGGCGCAGTGTAGTGCGTCGGCTCCTTGAGTCAACTCAAAATTGCGCCACGACGCAATAAAACGGGACGCGCAAAGCGAGCAGTGAAACCTCTGAAACGCACTCTACTTCACGCTCATAGTTCACTCAGTGAGTGGGGTACTGCGCCGTGCGCCAACACATTATGAATGTGTGAGATGACTCACCCTGCGCAGTGAAGCGTGCCGGCGCAATTGCGCGGCGCAGCGCAGTGTTACCCATGTCTATTTAAAATAAATATATTGACTTTGCTTTGCTTGATATTGATATGGTCATTGTAAGATGTTGTTAGGTTAGCTAATTACGTAATAAACTTAAGACAGAAGGATCCTTAATTAGTAGAGACTGAATAAATTGATCAACTTGGTTAAATTTATTATATGGATCTCAGAACTTTTTACGATAGAAGTTGACTTGAACTGAGTTGCAAGGCTTGGTATTTTTTACAATTTATGTTTATGATGGCATCTATATATCTATACATATAATAAAACTGGAGAGGTCGAATGTTTGTACATAAAAAAAAAATACTTAAAACCGAGTCCGAGAACCGAGATGTAAGAAGAGAAATAGAACAAATCCCGATTTTTTTAAATTTGTTTCTCTGTCTGTTTGTAGGGGCTAATCTCCGAAACTGGTAGACCGATTTACATGATTTTTTTTGCATTGCATGGTGGTACCTTGTATCCCCGGTTAACATCTTAAATACTTTTATCCCATACATTCATAAAGTTAAAAATTATTAACTGACTGATTGAAACCGAAACGCGCAGTGTGCACTTCACGGTTTTTCAATCTATGAACGGCGCGATGGTTCGTTACCCGGTCGGAAATTCGATTTTCTTCCCACCCGTTCAATGTCAGAAGTAACCAGACGTCGGGAAGACATGCTTACAGAAAATTATAAACATATCGTCCCGGTGGGATTCGCACCCATGACCCATCAGAGCTCACAGGAGGTGTTCTAACGCGCCAAGGAGGACCTTTTGCATTGCATGGTGGTACCTTGTATCCCCGGTTAACATCTTAAATACTTTTATCCCATACATTCATCATCAATTAAAGAGTCCCCGACATATAGGCTTTGTTTCATCGAAATCGGTTGTCGAAAAGAAAAGTTAGTTATCAGCTAGTTTGTAATAATTGATGTCCATGCAAATCCATGACATTATAGAATAGTAGTGGGTAAATAGCATATTAATTTTTATTTTATTTTTGAAATCAACATTCATTCAGGACAATGTCTACCGAGTGCGCTAATCTATACTTATAAAGAGGAAAGATTTGTATTTTTGAATTTTTGTATGTATGAATAAACTCAAAAGCTACTGGACCGATTTAAAAAATTCTTTTACCAATAGAAAGCTACATTATCAGCGAATAACATAGGCACATTATATAGCGTATAGTACATCTACTTTGCACCCGTGTGAAGCCGGAGCGCGTTTCTAGTTATAAATATGAAGACATAGAAATCCTCCATACACTACGGCTACACAAACCATTAATTTAATTACTCCCAATAACATAAATAAACCATAGTTAATTTCTACTATTACCAACCCATCCACTATTACGCATATACGAAATGATTTTGATTAGTAAATGCAATGTTTATGAGATTGCTAAATGGTTATTGACTTTGATATTAATTAAACAGTTATATTCGGATAGCATTCATTAGTCATATTTATAATTAAATATTAGCTATTACCAGATGATTATAACACTACAGGCTATGGATTTGTGATAAAAATAATACATACTATTGTTATTAGTTTATCGTTATCGCGGTGTAAGAGTCAGGTGGACGTATCTAAATTTTCTCAATTTTACTGGAGACTTAGAAATACTGTGACAATTCGCCACTTAAATTATTTCCAGCTTTTTAATATAATAGTATACAATTGACGAATAAAGAATTTATATCGGTACATCTCTATAATATTAGAGGCTTGAAAAATTTAAGAATTATTTACTGACTGACTGAAACCGAAACACGCAGTGTGCACTTCACGGTTTCATCTATGAACGCGCCGTTCTTAGATTGAAAAACCGTTGATGGTTCGTTACCCGGTCGGAAATTCGATTTTCCTCCCACCCACCTACGTAACCAGACGTGGAGAAGATATGCTTACAGAAAATTATAAACATATCGTCCCGGTGGGATTCGAACCCACGACCCATCGGAGCTCACAGGAGGTGATCTAACGCGCCAAGGAGGGATCCTTACTTTTAGCTATATCATCAACGAGCACGTCAAAACCCTTATCCAACTTATCAGTCCATTTATCTACCTCAGGCTGTAAAGAAAACCGCTGCAACCATAGCCCTATTATTAAAACAGATAGCGAAAAGCCAATTGAATTGATTGAACAATTCTAATCAAGGTAGGTTTTAATCGGCAATCAATATGTGCCTACAGTGACTACTAACTAATAACTGGCTTTTGTGGTCAGAATCGATTTAAACGATAATTCATCTGGGTTTCTAATTTAAGTGGTCGCTCATGCGATAGTAATAAGATTGATAGGCGTTTGTGGTTCAAATGGATTTTCAAAATGCAATACGATTCATGTTTAGTTTTATTATTACTCCATCTTCTTTTCTTCGGATGTCGCAACGGATTTCCATTCTAAATCTTGTAATCATACCAAAAGTTTTATAAATCTCTGATTTTTAGAAGACCTTAAGACACTTTTCTGAACCGATACGACTTCGTAACTTTTAAGAAGAGATCGTATTCCTATTTAAAAGGCTGACAATCATTGACATATATTGTTGATCGAAGCTGACAATACACTCGCGTCACCTCAGGTTGCGTTGCTTATGGGCGGCAGTGATCAGATGAACCGCAGTCTTGGTTGCTTCTACTACTAAAAATATTTCTACTATAAAAATAGCTACATTAAGCTCAATCTATACATACTCGTATAAACTGGGTGAGAACTCTGAATATGCTATGTATATAAGCTTATTTTGTCTGAAATATGACTTTTTTACCGCCAGTCTTTGCAGAATGGGAATTCTATCTTGTCCTTCGAAATTTAAAATATCTCCAAATTTTTCGATATCAGATACGATTTATTTTATTGGTACAAGTTTTATTCCTTAATGTCAGTTCAGCTCCAAACCTTATACAATGGGGTCACTGAAAATCAGTTTTGTGCTCAGTATGACTCCAACTGTAAGTGGTAACTGAGTAGATTTCAGTTTTGGAAGACCAGTGTCACACAGCTCATTTAGTATTTAAAATTACTTATTTTAATTTTTCTTGTGAGATTTTCATCCGAAATAAATCAATTTTCATTTCATTATATGACCATCTATAGTATTATTATAAGCTCGATAGCAACTTTGTTAGACTTAATGGGCTTGGCCAGCTAAAAAGTTATATTTTATAATGTCCTTCCTAAGATGGTAGTTGGTTCAGTAAATCGCTTCAACAAAGGAACAGCAGACAATTATTTAAGACTAGCAACGCGCCCCGGCTTCACACGGGTCCAATGTAGATTTACTATACACATAGTCTTCGTTACTCGCTGATAATGTAGCTTTCTATTGGTGAAAGAATTTTCAAAATCGGTCCAGTAGTTTTCGAGTTTATTCACAACATACAAAAATACAAATCTTTCCTCTTTATAATATTAGTATAGATGGAAATCACTGTATTCCTTTGAAACTTGTGGTCGAACACATTTTTTATTATCAATAATGTTCACCAGTACACAATAAATTATAAAAGAATTTTAATATTAGTTTGTGACCATGCGCTCACGCTATACCAATCATTTCAATTCCATACATAAAGTAGAGAAAATAATTGTTTTGTTGGTAATGTGGAGGGCGCTGCTGGCCTAAGTGACAGTTGTGCAGAGTAAATCTTTTTAATAATAAAAATATAATCACCAGTACATTTCAATTAAAAAGTAGTTTAAAGTGAAGAAAAGTGATAATATATCTCGCACAAACGTTATCTATTGGAACTGTTGTGAATAACAAGTGTTTTGAGATATTTTCGTGCGTTGGTACCCATACTACCTACATACCTACCGTACTATTTTAAATAAAATAGTGTTATTATACGCTGAAAATGACAAATAATTGCAGTGTGTGTGGTAAGTTTGTTCCCACCAAAACAATAAAATGTGTTGAATGTGTATCTTACTGCCATCGTCAATGCGCTATTAACACCAGGCCAAATGCTAAGTCACCCGCGCTATGGTTGTGTAAGAGATGCAAAACAAAGCAAACTTCACCAGAAAAAACGTCGACCCCCTCGGATTTGGAAAAATCATTAACAATGAGCTCTAATAGTATTAAAAGTTCACCGGAGGAAAGTGAAAAAACATTATTGCATGATATTAAATTAGTACACACAGAATTGATTAAGGTAGCTCAAGAGATGGCGCTATTTCGAAATGAGCTAAGTCACCTCACAACAACTTTGACATCTTTAAACAAGCGGTTTGATGAAGTAGACATTAGGATCTCAGCTTTAGAAAACAACACCAAACAGCGCATCAGTTCACTTGAGACCAGGTTATCAAAGTTAGAATTAGATGAGGACATTACAGCCAAGCACATCGATTTCAAGTCTGAACTAAACGAGATGAATCAAAGAAACTTACGTAATGATTTAGAAATATCAGGTATCGATGAAATTGAAAATGAAAACTTATCCCAAGTGACCTCCACGATTGCACAAAGTTTGGGTGTAGCTATAGATGAACGAGACATAGTGTTTGCCGAGCGGAAGGGCCAGCGACCTGGTCTTAGAGACACTGTGCATCCAACTCGACCCCGACCCATAATTATACGTCTGTCACGTCAGATTTTACGAGATGACTTATTGCGATTAGCACGTAAACGTTCCCCAACGGTTGCTGGATCTAACGATTTGTCCAAAGTTAATATAACTAAATTTTATATAAACGAACGCCTCACTGCCTATAATCGCAACCTATTTTACCATGCCCGACAAGCAGGGAAGCGCAATGGTTGGCGTTTTGTGTGGACTAACAAAGGGCACATATATGCACGACAAAGTCTTGCCTCAGCTAAGAATAGATTAAATATATAGAAGTAGTTTTTAAAAATCCGGTACAATAAAATAAAAAATACAGAATAATATGTTTTATACATATTAAGTAATAGATTAGGTAATTTTAACAAATTAATAGTTTATTATTATTATTATTTTTTTCTGTTAATTTACACATATTTTTATTTTATATTTCACATAATAATATTAAGTATGGTTTATTTATTTTTACCGTTTTTCCTACCAGATTTTATCTTTGAAATTGTTTAATGTTTATCTCAAAGTTAGATTCCTTACATATTTTACTATTTAATTTAAATGTGTGAGTAGGCAACTAACTGTTAAGAATAGGTTATAATTAATGTATTTATTTTTTGTTTAGTTATATCATAGTTTGTTAATCTAAGTTAAATATTAAATTAATATGTATTGTAATAAGATCGTATAATGTAATAAAGCATACCCTTTAATTTTAATATATATTTAAGTTATTATTTTAGATGAATAGGAATATTCTAATTTGTTAATTAAATTTCATTCACTTTAACGTGCTTAGGATTAGGAACAGGTTACTGTGTATTATTATTTTTTACATTATTAATGTTATAGTGTTTGTCTCGCTTGTGCCAGCGCGCCCCTCCACCGGAGCCACTGAAAATCAGTGTTGGGACTTCAGTCCCAACTTATACTGAGTGGTCTTCCGCTTCAGGCACCACTTATGTTTTGTTTTTTTTTTACTTATTACAACTATAATATCTTGAATTTCATATAGTATATATTTTCTGAACTGTTTTTATGTTTGTAATATTGTTTTATAACTTGTAATATTTTAAGTGGTAAACTGAATAAACTTATTCTATTCTATTCTATTCTATTCTAATGATGGCACAGTGTTGCCAACCATCAAATACTACGTTTACAGATTCCAAATATAATAAAGATTGGCGTGAACACTTAGCTACGATAATATAAACTTTATAAGTACGAGTATAAAGTTACAGTACTGTCAGAAACAGCGAATGACTTTTTATGCAAGACATCGTCTCAAATAACGGCAAAGCCTAGTTATATAACTAATAAATGATAGACATGTAGTGTTAGTTACAAGGTCCGAAGCTGACAAAGTATCGTTACAGGAACCGACACAATAGAGGCTAAAGTCAAGGAATGTTCGCAAAGTCGACAAGATTCAATTAATCCTAACTAATGAACTCACTGGAACTGAGCCAAGCCAATCACAGTACATATATAATTAATACAGTAACTCAAAGGCGATTTTTGTTTCTTATATGTGAGAAGTATGGCAGAAGAAACATGAAAATAGAATAAGTGCTGTGGTAGTGAGAGCTTTGAGAAGTGTGTAAAAACTGTCAATATACATAGTATGTATTACATACATATATTACAATTACAGCGATATGGAAATCTTTAGACTGAATCCAATGGTCGGTACTTCATCTATCGTTAATCGTTACCTATCTACTCATGGGATGAAGGTTATATACGAGTATATGCCTGATTTGACATGCTTTTCTTAAGACACACGCCTCCGCTTCTGAGGCCTGAAAACATTTAATTGTGAAACATGAATCCGGGACGAACTCTAAATCGGATTGTCTTTATCTAAACTAATATTGTAAAGAGGAAAGAATTGTTTGCTGTATGTTTGTTTGTTTGTTACGTTTTAACTCAAAAAATACTAGAACGATTTCAAAAGTTCTTCGAAAAAATCTTATTCACCAATAGAAAGCTACATTATCAGCGAGTACCATAGGCTATTTTGAATCTGCTATTTTTTTGTGTATAGTACACCTACATTGCACCCGTGTGAAGCCGGGCGTGTATACTAGTAGTATTAGATATAGACAGACGAGCATGAGGTTCGCTAACGAGTCCGTCAGATACTTTCAAGCTAAGAAATTCTTTTAGACCCTCTACGTAAGCTAGATATGTCTAAAAAAGGTAAGACTATACTCGTAGATCCTCTACGTAATCGAAATATTACAAGTAACCTAATACTAAAATCGTAGACCCTCTACGTAAACGCAAGACTGCCATTCAGTACTAGATACTTTTGGGATTTTTTTAACTTGCCCATTAACATAATTGTTAAGTTTTTTCAACTTTGGCTCGATGGTTTTTTGCGAGGACCGTGCTTAAAGCCTTGTTATTTAGCTTAAATTCTTTGTGGGTTTAATGTGTAAAGGAAAACTTAAGTAATTGAGTATTAATTAAATGAGAGATAACAAAATTATTAAGAACTAACTGATGCCCGCGGCTTGATCTAGAATTTATTTTCATCTAAGACTAAATTACAAAGAAATAAATATTATATTTGTATTTGATTGATATTAAATAAAGTAAATTACTTTTCAAAACGTTGCGGTCATGGAAAACCTTTTGGTATAACATACTTTGGCTTTTGGTAGAACCCGAAGCTCTGTGGTATTTTTAACCACTAAAACCCCCAACCAGTAGCATTTTTCTGGCCCTTCTCATCTATAGATTTCTTACAGTTAGGTCAGTGTCAGATCGTCACACCATCTTTTATTCTGGTCTCCCACGCTTCCGTCTCGTATCCATAGAAATCCAGACAGATATATTATGTTTTTATGTTAGATATCACACGAGCATGAGGTTCACTTGATGTTAGGTGATACCTCAGCCACAGAACATCAGTTAATGATACGCTGTCGAACTAATTTTTACCTCGAGCATTCGGAAATCCATAGACTGAAACCGAAACGCGCAATGTGCACTTTATGGTTTTTTCACCTATGAACGATGGTTCGTTAGCCGGTCGGAATTTCGATATTCCTCCCACCCGATCAATGACCGAAGTCACCAGACGTGGGGAAAACATGGGTACAGAAAATTATAAACATTTAAATAAAATACTGTATACCGGATTAAAACGCGATTCATTATTTATATTGTTTAAATTATTTATCCCGACGTTTCGGATGCTTTTCAGCAACCGTGGTCGCGGGGAGACAGAAAGATGACAGTTGTCTGATTTTTGAAATTTAACGCCATCTTTTCCTACGGAGATGATAATATTTACTGTAATTTTCTATATTATGATAATATTGACTAACGGTGTCCTCTTGTTTTTTTAGTATGTTTGATTTGGGGTTTTAGATTTTTAATTAAAATTTGTTTTTTGTTGTTGTGGTTGCTGATAAACATCCGAAACGTCGGGATAAATAATTTAAACAATATACATAATAAATCGCGTTTTAATCCGGTATACAGTATTTTATTTAAATTATAAACATGTCGTCCCGGTGGGATTCGAACCCACGACCCATCGTTGCGTAGGTACGGCAGGTGTTCTACCGAACGCGCCAACGAGCCCGTCGAAATATTTCGGGACCTACTATTGTCTCTGATTCTGAGAAGGGTATCCTGCTGGATAACCAAGTGAAATTCTAGTTAGATCTCGCCTCTTAGCCAAAGCGGGTGAAAAATTAAAAACAAAATGATTTTCCATTCCGTCGAAACACAGACGCCTTTTTCCAATTTAAAAATGGATTATTCTCTCTCTTTGTGCGGTTAATTGATGTTCGTTGGAATGATAAGGTTTTAATGTTGAATGATCTTTAATTACTCGTGTTTCAAAGGAACGTTGCTCGCGGCGAAGGCTTCACTTGCACGGAGAATCGGCATTTTATCCGATGTTAAAAATTAGCGTACGTCCGCTGAATTAACTCTATTTATGAGGCCCAGGAATGAACAATGATTGAATGAGTCAGTTGTAAGCAATTTCCACAAAATATTTCTCAGTAAACTGACTGATTGATGATACTAATCTTGTGTTGCTCGTGCTTGTATCTCTGTATGCATAACATTAAGTTAATCCGTTTCTATGTTAATGCGTGATTTTCATTTCTCTAAAATAAAACACGCATTATCTTATCTATATGACGTTTGATTAGCGAGAGTGAACGACAGTGACAACTGTCAGTTGTCAACTTGACAGATAGATTAGGTGGCCGCTGTTATTCACTCTTACGCAACAATGAGCGCAGCCAGTCTAGCATGACAACCACGACAAAATTTTGTCGACCGTTTTCTCGTATTTTAATCGATTATCTCAGTGTCTTCCGGGCCTAACATGACACTTACACTTAAAACTCGACTTCTAATGTCAAAAGTAGATATATTTATCGATCGAGATATCTTGTCTATCAAAATTGTCGATGTCAAGATATAATACATCGAGATATCTTATATCTTAGTTTGTCATCACTCGTCCGCGAGTAAAACCTACGATTTGGTGCTTGGTGGGGCTCAAAAAGCTGTGGTATAAAATAGCTTCAAACTAGTCTTCAATAGTCTTAAATATTAACAACTAGCGATCCGCCCCGTCTTCATTCGAGTGCAATGTAGATGTACTATATAAAAGCGTATATTACTCGCTGATAATGTAGCTTTCTATTAGTAAAAGAATTTTTAAAATCGGTCGAGTATTTTTGAATTAAATCGTAACAAACAAACTCATTTATTTATGAGTGATGAAAAATAATCTTTAGACCGATCTATCTATATTCGATATATTAGTCCAATCAAAGAGAGTGTATTCATAAAAGACCCATCGCTATTTAATCATTGTTATCATATAATCATGATATATTGCGTACCGTGTTCATTATTACTGAGTAATTTGCATCTTAATTACATTTACCAATAGATAGATAGCATCGGTCTATATGGTGTTTGGAGGGTATATATAGGTCACCAACTTTAGTTTTTAACGTTGTATTTAATTATTTATACTAATGTTATAAAGTATATTTTTTTTGTATTTTAGTATGTTACGAATAAACTCAAAAACTACTGGACCGATTTTAAAAAAATCTTTCACCAAAAGAAAGCTACATTTTCAACGAATAACTAAATTTTTGTGTACAGTACATCTACATTGCGCCCGTGTGAAGCCGGGGCGCGTTTCTAGTATTTAATATTAGCGATTCATCCCGTCTTGGAACAGATGCAATGTAGATGTACTATACACAAAACATATAATGATAGAAAAAAAAGATAATGTAGCTTTCTATTGGTGATAGTATTTTTAAAATCGGTCGAGTAGTTTTAGAGTTTATTCATAACATACAAAAATATAAAAATACAAATCTTTTGTAATATTGGTATAGATCACCGTCAACCATGACCATGTGTTGCCGGCCTTTAACAGTAGGTTTAGAAGTTGTATCGGTTCGGAAAAGACCGGTAACAGAAAACAAACAAACAAGCCGACAAAAAGTGCCTTACTTATTATTCTTATTTCAATTGAACCCTAACAGAATATTTATACTCCTACTACCCAGGTAAGTAAAAACCCACACAAAAATACATGTAATAGAACACCGTGGTTTCTTATAATAATGATATATTTTAAAATAACTTCAGCGTCAGAAGTGGGATGAAAAGGATTAAAAGACTTATGCAAATTCCCTTCTAAGATGAGGAATTGAAGAAATGAAATAGAAGTGTTGGGTAAAATAATAGAAATAATCAAAGTGTCTCGGGATGTACCCACTCTGTATGTAAATAAGCAATCCGCCGCGAGCGGCGAAGCTCTGTCTAATTTCCAGAAAACAGCTCTTCTGTTCATAGATGAGATAGCATACAGATACTGTAGCTTACTAAAAGTTCACTATGGTTGAGAAATTAAACGATTCTCAAGGTATCTTCAAAACTGAACTTAGTTTAATCTCGTCAATGACTTATTCGAAGCTTTCTGTAAGCATGTTTCCTCACGTCTGGTAACTCCAAGCATTGATCGGGTGGGTGGAATATCGAAATTCCAACCGGGTAACGAACCACCGTTCATAAATGGAAAAACCCTGAAGTGCATATTTCATTATAATAATTTATGTTTCAGTCTATGGATATCCGAATGCTCGAAGTAAAAAGTAGGTCGATAGCGCATCTTTGAATTATGATCTGTGGCTGATAACATATCATCAAATGAACCTCATGCCTCATGCATGAACCGTCTATATCTAACATAAAAAAAAATTGCATCCCACATGATTGTGAATGGTCCTGTCATATCTACGCAATAATCTATGCCGCTTTAACGGGGTAGCCGCGTAACTCCAACGACTTCCAATCTCGAGGTGAGCATCGCAATGTGATTATTTTTGTTGTTGTAAAACATTACTGTCGGTTAGTGCATTCGGAATTCCGGAGTTTAGCCTTCGTCATTAACTTTTATTCCCGTATTTAGCATTTTTTTTAAGCATGTTGCTTTTTTATTCTATGGCTTACGTGATGGTAAGCGATCACCGCCGACCAAATACATTCGCAACATCGGAGAGTTTGCAGATGCATTGCCGACGTATAAGGACAGTATAGGCTCGTTTCTTGAAGGTTCCCAAGTCGTATGGGTTTGGAAAAACCGCTGGCGATACTTGGTTCCTCAGAGTAGTTGTGTGAGATAGGAAGTGTATTAAGAATCGCTTAGATGTGGATTTCCAGACATCGAGATGGTACGCGTGGTATGTTTGACGCGATGTCCGATAGATAAATTCAATTACAATTGATTTGGTACGGTTAAAAAACATATTTCTGATTTTTAACATATGAAAAATATTGGAGGTCAATTTTGAAAAAAGGGGTATTTTTTAGAAATATAGATAGGTGAAATAGTCAAAGTATAAAACCTCTTTTGTATTGGCTAGGCAAAAATACGTTTGAATTTTTTTTATCATCAAAAGGAACTTATTATTCACTCAATATTTATAGCACCTAAATAATATCTATATAAAATAATTTATATACATATATATTATTTTAATTTGTTTACAAAAAATATTAAAATAAAACACAGCAGCAGAAGAAAAAAAATCTATATTTAAGCTCCACATACCATTTACTACTCATCGATAATTGAGCATACATCAATAGGAACATCATATTCATATATAGTTAAGTAAATGATATAAGAATTACAAATGAAATTGTAATTTGTTTCTGTCATGAACAGAAATTTATTTGCATCGTCTCCATAACAGTTGCCTCGAGTTTGAAGAACAATTTTAAATGGCTCCGCTCTGGAGACCTCGACTGCAAAAGGGTTATTATAGAGTAACGTTGTTTGATTAAAGCACCGATATTACTGCTCAGTTTGAGCTAGACCACTGGTAATGTTTTATGTAGTAATTCGCTACGGTAAGTGTTCCCCATAGCAAATATCAAGGCAATAAAAGTACCACTTACCTCGACTGGATTGAATACTGCACACGAATCTTAGATTGTTCTTGATCTGTACTTGTCTTAATAATAAAGTGTTCACACCGAAATTAACCGCTGAAGTTTCGAAGGGGTCCGATTGCCCCAAGGTACCGTGCCGAACTGTTTTATTGCCCTTATTGCACCGACACATGTGGTCGCTGGCGCAATTCCTGGAATTGCCCTCTCCAGCACTGAGTCTCGGGTTGTAGGTGTCTCAAATCACCCAGGTAAATGACATTTGCTTAGACAAATCTAATATTATAGAGGAAGCGCCGGACTTAGGGATGCCTTGGGGCCAAATTAATTTCCAAAAAATGTATTTCTTTTTTAAATATTTAAGAACGATCTATACATATAATAAAACTGTAGAGGTCGAATGTCTGTACATAGTAAAAAAAAAACTTAAAACCGAGTCAGGATTATGAAAAAAGAGAAATAGAACAAACCTCGATTTTTTAATTTTTTGTTTCTCTCTCTGTTTGTCTATTGTACGGGCTAATCTCCAAAACTGGTGAAACGATTTATATCCCCGGTCAACTTCTTAGATACTTTTCATCCCGGAAAATTAAAGAGTTCCCAATATACATATATATGCTTTGCTCCATCGAAATCGGTTGTCAAAAAGAAAAGTTTAAAATGGTAGGTGATACCTCAGCCACAGAACATCAGTCAATGATGCGCTGTCGACCTACTTTGTACTTCGAGCATTCGGAAATCCATAGACTGAAACCGAAACGCGGAATATGCACTTCACGGTTTTGAAATGAGATGGAAATATGAACGGTTTACGGGTAACGAACCACGGTTCATAGATATGAACGGTGGTTCGTTACCCGGTCGGAATTTCGATATTCCTCCCACCCGATCAATGCCCGAAGTTACCAGACGTGGAGAAAATATGCTTACAGAAAATTCTAAATAAACATGTTATCCCGGTGGGATTCGAATCCACAACCCATCGATGTGCACGGCAAGGGTTCCGTACTTTCCGCGACTCTGTTTCTGCTTCACATCAACGATATGCTGAAAGGCAACATCTTTGGTTATGCAGATGACAGTACAATCGTGGAAAGATATTTGTCCAGTGCTAGAGCTTCGAAGGATGTTTTAAAATCTGAAAGAGAGGCCATGGTTGAGCGAATTAACCTGACTTTAAAGGCAGTCTCCGATTGGGGCGATGCCAATCTAGTCAGGTTCAACGCCACTAAAACGCAGGCGTGTCTCTTTTCTACCAAACGGAGTTCCCTTCACCTTACTCCATCATTCCGCGGTGTGCCGATTGAAGTCACCGACCATCTAGAGTTGCTGGGCGTTACCTTGGCGTCGGATCTCAACTTTGGACGGTTTATCCAAACTAAGGCTCTGTTGGCTGGTAAAAAGCTTGGCATTTTGGCCAAGGTCAGACAATACTACACACCGGGACAACTCCTCAATCTGTACCAGGCTCAGGTCCGATCGTGTGTGGAGTACTGCAGCCATCTTTGGGCAGGCGCTGCCAAATGCCATCTTGGAGCCTTGGATGTGATGGAGAGGCGTGCTAAACGAATAATTAATGACCCAGAGCAATTCGATTCGCGACTACTCAGTCTCGAACACCGCCGCACGGTTGCACGTCTCTCGGTCTTCTATCGGTTACACTTTGGGGAATGTTCATGTTCAGAGCTACACAACCTCATTCCTTCGTCTCCATTCCACTCTCGCACATCCAGACGATCGGCAGGACTCCATCCATTTGTTGTGGATATTCCTCGAATCCGCACAGTTCGCTTCGCATCTTCATTCCTTGTTAAAACTGCGAAAGAATGGAACTCCCTACCGGCTTCTATCTTTCCGGACCACTATAACTTGGGTATTTTTAAGGCCAGGGTGAATAGGCTTCTTCTAGACAGACGTGCTTCTTCTTAGATCGCATCACCACTTACCACCAGGTGGGATCGCGGTCAAACGTCTGACTATTATGCATAAAAAAAAAAAAAAGAAAGTGTTCTACCGATCGCGACAATGAGCCTGTCAACGACTTTTCCGAAAAATGATACAAAAATTCCCTTAAGAAAAATGTCCCGAAAGTCCTCAAACTGCATAATTTATTCTATTTTATTAATATAATCTATTTTGCATATATCCATCTCCCTCGCGGTAATCTTTCCTCATAAATCTGTTTAGGAATTACAGGCCTTTATGATCCTATTTAGAGATCACAGTCAACGATCATGGTACAGCTTAGCCGGCTTATCTGTTCTGAAAACTAGGCACGCCTATGTTCCGTATTTACCAAGCTGTATGGCTTATCGCCACTTACAAGCTGTTAGTCGGATTTAGCTAAGTGTTGGCTATAAAGGTTAAAGCAGCTGTTGTTTTAGTTTGTTTACTATATATCATCCCTACTTTCTTTTATAATCGCTTGGTCTACACGGTGTCAACTTTTCTTTTAATTTTATGACCAAGCGCTTAACTGCTGTTTCACTTAGAAATAAATGATTATATCTCGCTGGTCCATGTCCGAAGTTATATAGATTAGTATATTAATCTTTAATTAGTAGTATAATAGCGTTCGGTAGAACACCTACCGTTCGCATCGATGGGTCATGGGTTCGAATCCCACCGGGACGACATGTTTATAGTTTTCTGTAAGCATGTTTTCCCCACGTCTGGTAACTTCGGGCATGTTCTATGACTGAGGTATCACCATCAAGTGAAACTCATGTTCGTCTGTCGATATCTAACATAAACAAAACTTAAAACAAATTGAGTGAAATGAGAGAGATTGAAAAAGTACGAGTACTATCAATAATATTAAGTAGCGTTTCAACTTAGCGTTACTTATATTATTAACAGTCATGTAGTATAGCGAACAAACTTTATAACGCTAATAAACTGAGGCAATCGCCATTAGCCGTTAAACCAGAAGTATTTGCCTCGCAATTGTGAACAATAAAATTGCGAAGTGAACACGGGAATGCTTTCATGGCAGAGGTATTGTTTTGATGGTATTTATGTTATTCTTCGCTTTGAATGGTTGTTTGTTAGCTCGATATGTGATCTGCCATGCGTTCCAATGGGTCGAGATTTTCAATTCCGTCGGGTCTGATATATTTATAGCTTTCTAATTTTAATTCATGTCATGTTGACAGATAATTCTATAGCGTTACAAAATTAATGTCACTTATAAAACGATATTGAAGTATTTTTGTTATATAATTTGACACGTTATGTAATTAGAAATAAATAAATTTCTATACTAATGGATGATATTTCTATGCTAGACCTTCTGTATTTTTGTTATCAATGAGTCTAGTTGTTAAGGTAATTTTAATTATTCAAATTGTTATACAAATTTTTTGATGTAAATTTCTACTTTTGAAATGACAGCTGGCATTAAGAATAAAAAAAATTCAGCCGTGTAAACAGATGGCATAGGCGTATATTTTTTTATAAAGGTTGAAGGATATAGAATGATTTAACCTTTCTCCAGGCATGTATTGGATTTTTAAAAATAAATAAATAATTGTACTTGGTTGCGCCGATTAGGTTTTAGTTTAATGGTCTATGTAAAATCCTATCACCCATCCTTCTCCCGCACATACCTTATAGCTATGACGTCGAATTCGCTGCAATCTGCCAGCGCCACCTATCGCATTGACTTTGGGAGTGTTGAAAAATATGGCGCCGTGAGTGATCGTTGTCGTGCAACTCCTACATCAAACTTAGTACATAGAAAACCCCGTGCTCTCATTGTGGTCTTGTGCAAGTGGTGTGTGAGGATCGAAGGCTCTCCAGCATCATATAAAGGTATGTGCCACCTTCCTTAAGCCGGAATTGTTTTATTTCATCGCCTAAACTCCTACGCAGTTCCGGCCGTCCATCATTTGCATAGACCATTTGTATTTAATCGATGTTTTATTTGCAACGCGTACCCAGTACTGTCTAATAAAAGAGCGTTTAAAAGTACTGGACGGTGAAGTCGGACCTTTTACCTAATTTGGACGGAAATTAAACGATAAAAGATGTCCTGCGTAATTCGGTGTGTTCTCCTAAAATCACGGAAACATTTAAGACCTGCTCGGAACACATAAATCCTGACATAGCAGGGATTGGGACTGTCCACTTAATTAGAGGGACCTAATCTGTTTGGTCAAATAAAACAATTATTTCGTCTAGTTTCTACATTGGACAAACACAACCGAAATAGCGACGTATCCGTAGAACAAAGTCGGATACTGTTATGAAACCAAGTCACTTTTTAATATTTGTAAGGCAAAACGGAACAAAGTATATAATTTCCTTGTAGAATTAAAATTACCTAATAAAAAAAAACATGTTTTCGAAGATAGCACTCCAATAATGGTTCGTGAAGTTAATTTCTCCAAAAAATAATACAACGTGTAAATAGAAATGTTGTTCTACGGACACGTTGATAGGTTTGCCAAAGTTTTAGAACACATTTTTTTATGAACATTCCTTTTCATTCAATTAAAAGTCAAATTTAATGTCAAGTGTCAATATCGCGCGGGAAATTAAAATATTTGAAAATTTTAATTGTAAAATAATATTTGGTGTGTTGATGTATATTTTCATTCTATATTATAAAAAATTACATAGAATAATGGATAATTTTACTTTGGAAACATATTATATTGTTATTTAAAAATATAAAAACGTCTCCGTAAATAAGCAAAGAGACGCATCTGCGGGTGAATAAAGAAGCTGCATGGGTACGAATTCAAAATTCAATGTTCACTCAAAAGATTTTTTTAGGATTTGTAAGTCAATTTTCAAATTAACATTTTCTATGTAGTTCTAGGAACAATTAGTAAAGTCTCAAAATCTGGGCAAAATCGACAGGCTAACGATTACTTAAAGTTTTTTGTCCCTGTTTAATCCATGTGTACAGAAACAGACAGATATAGAGTGTATGAGTTAGACGGTTACTTAAGAACTGAAAATGAAACCGATTACTTAAGGGCTTAACGTGACGTCATCATGGAGCTAAGGCCGCGTACACACGCACGTCTAATCCCCCATCAGTCTTGTACGAACAAGCCTGAAAAATTACTGCGTGTGGATTATCTTTACTATCTTATACGCTCGGTTTCTTTAAATTACAAAGATAATTTTCTTCTTGGCTTATGGTCCTATATATTATTTTTGTATCTCTAAATACATTATAAAATAAAGTTGCCTTTCGCGTCTATCTGTTTCTCGCTTACTACTTCTGAACCAAACAATGGATTTTAAAGCGGTTTTTGATAAAATTCAATATTTAGTTTGATATACATAAATATACTATGCTAAATAATTATTTTTGTTCTGTAGAAAGCCTTGAGCCTTGTCCATGACATGCATGCTATAGACAAAATAATGTCTTGGACATCATGAAGAATGGCTTTGAATTAAAAATATTTATAATTATTAGTGAAGCTACTTTTTCCAAAAATATTACTAATACTTTTCTATAAAATATATGTTATTTATCCGATCGCACAGTAACTTTTTAAATCATTATTGATAATATATGTATGTTGCTGCAATACACCAGACGGGTCGCTATGAAAAAAAAAAAAGGTGACTGCTTTAGACCACACAACTGAAGTAAAACTTCTTTCGCAACAAACTTCTATATTTAAAAGTAAATTCATTGGCTATCAGTAGAATAAAGGAAATATTATACTTTCGTTCGCTCCGGCCAATCACTCTTTTCGTAACGCTTCCGTTACGCTTTCAACAGCTTACTTCCAAAGCCCAGTAGTATAAACAGAAGTCGTAATATTCTTTATTTGTTAACCCTTAAATGTTTTATAATAAACAACTTATTTGATAGCGGTTTCAAAAACATTTAGATCTCCTATGTATTTTTAATACATAGCATACGGGTCACCAGTATCATAATCCACACGCTCCAATTTCACTAAAAACATTTTAAACACAAAAACTTTAAACTACATTTGAACAGAGAAATAATCTTAACCGTTTCGCTTGTTTCAACAAACGCAACATCAACATGAAACGTTCACAAAAACTGGAACAGCTTGCGTCCGGCGAGATCTGGTTTTTACTGGATTAAACCGGCGCAAGGCGGATATGCAAATGTATGAATGTACGTTATTTAGTAGAGTTTTAAAGGTTTTATTTGTCTTCATATTACTAAAAGGGTAGTATGGGATTGTTGTGTTGCAAAACATTTGCTTGGAATTTAAATGTGTGTTCTGTTAGATAATTTTATATTTTCTATATTTATATGAGGTACAGTTTCATTATTTAGATCTACATAGATACATAGTATTATATTATGTTTAATATATTTAATATATACTCCTATAATCAAGTCATATGCTCCTGTGTAATGTAACATGTTGACGGGCTCGTTGGCAAGTTTGGTAGAACACCTGCCGAAATGAATTTCGAAATTCCGACCGGGAAATGAACCACCGTTCATAGATGGAGACACCGTTAAATCCATGCGCGTTTAGAACTTTAGATTTCAGTCTATGGATGTCCGAATGCTCGAAGTAAAAAGTAGGTCTACAGCGCTGATGCGCTTGACTGTGACTGAGGTATCACCATCACCAAGTGAACCTCATGCTCGTCTGTCGATATCAAACATTAAAAAAAATTTAAAAGCTATCGATACAAATCAGTAGACTTTAAGACATACTTACCTACTCCTAAAGGTAAGTGCTATATTTGTATATATAAGACAATATAGTATATGTTTATTTTTTATAAATAAGTTGAAGTACGTATATTATATACATATTTTCAAAGAAATATTCTTTCTTTACGGATAGCAAACAACTGTTTTATAATTAAATTTATCTAATTGATAGTAATTGTAAATTATCATTTTGAACATTGTTGTTAAACAAAACCAAAGTATATAATAAAGTTATGTTTCGCAACTTATGTACCAACTTCAAACATCATAAATTTATTCTGAATAAAAATTTAAAAATGAAATTAAAAAGCATTGTCCAGGAACGGTTTATATCGTAGGTTTACATTCAGTAGGCCATTAAAATTCTCTTTCGCAAAACGATTTCGTGAAAACGTCATAAATATTTAAGTAATTATACATCAAGTGGTGTTTTTTTAATTTAATGAAAAGCAGCTTTAGTAGAAGACATAAAATTGTATACCAACTTTTTTTGTTATTCTTGGGCGGAATTAAAGAGTTATCGATACCATTCCTTAAATAAAGTTTGACAATAAATAGGCCGCACTCTCAAGCTTCTGTGCGCGATGCGTTTAGCACCGGAGGTCCATGGTTCGAATCCCGGGGAAGAAGATAAAAAAAATGTTTCGGTCTTGCACAGAAGGCTGATTACCTCCTTGCCTGTAAACAATAATGATCAGTGAAACAGACACAAAAATAGGTCTGTCCCATGCCCCACTCGGGATTTCACTTCACACTCTCAAGCATTGTGTGGAAAAATTACCGCAAAAACTTATCCCACTGATTTTAGATCATTTCAAACATTATATCACGTTATGTCACACAGACGTCTTTTTTCCCCGGGGAAAGTTTCAAGTTTCTCAAACAATAAAAAAAATTGTGTGTGTGTACCAGAGTACACAGGTAAGAAGTGAAACTTCTTTACGACATATCATTTTTGTACTATTTGCAACTTCACGAAAATGGGGTAGATAAGGCTTAAGAAAAAAGATTTTATCACTTTCAAATTAATATATTGTTATTCTTATTTCAAACCAAACTTCAAAAATAATATATTATTGTTATTATTATAATATATTACATTATATTCTTTACGTCACTATACTAAACTTTGATAAAAATAGCAACATGGCGCGTAACCGAAAAACGTGACGATACTTACAAAATTTCTCCCATACGTCGATAAAGAAATTTCACTTCAAAAATAAAAAAATTACCCGCCACGCTACACGAATCTCTTATTAATTACACCTCAGCCGAGACTAACATTACGTTTATGATTGACATACAATACTCTACATGTTACGTCAATATTCTGAAAGTTGTGGACCAAATAAATAAAATCAAAAATAGAAGTGATAATATTTTATTACTTCGGGCCTTTAAAACCGATAGACTGAAACCGTAATATGTAATCTGAATCATGTTGTGATTCGTTAATTTAAAAGGCAAAATTGTATATTGTAATCAAATTTAGTATTAAAAATTGAAATAATTTATATTAATTATAATGAGTTTACATATTGTATCGATACTTTAAAGTGTATTTAATTCAGATGTTCAATTGTTCTTACTGTGGAAGTAATATCAGTCATTCAATTCATTTTGACAGTTCACTCGTCACGTGTTCACTCACGTCATTCGTTCCTTTCATTCATTCAATATTGAGAGAGTGTCGTCTAATGTCAAGCTGTTAAGCAAAATTATTAGAAAACGGGCATTCTGTCTACAGTCGTGCTCCAGTAAAGTCCTAGTTATACTGTTCGTAATCTCGTGATGTATTAACGTCTATACAAAGTGAATATCGATATTTTAAGAAATTGTACACGTGTTGGTAGTTGAATATATTCATGTCCGAGAAGTCAAATCTGTATTGAAGATGGAAATATACGTTTGGATACTGTACACTGGTGGTTTTACTATAAATCAGAAGTGTAACGACCCGCGAGCCACGTCAAAGGACATTTTAGTAAGTACGAATTTGAGTTATATGGACAATATTAAAAAAAAAAGTGTAAATTTGACTAGATCTAAGTAACCTGGTCCAGCCGTAAGTTCTGTTACAAATGAAAATGCATTTTTTGTGAAGTAGTAATCTTATTAAAACTTATATTTATCGAAGTATTAGAAAATTATTCTACTCGAATTCGCCACTCTTGGCTTTGGATTTATGCATAAACACATCGGAAATTTAGCCATTATGCCCCAGAGATTTCTTAAGATGCTTAATGTTGACGTGTCGTTTAGAGCAGACTATATTCTCTAAAAATGACCAGGTTTTGAACTGATCAGTAAGAAGGTGGAAAGTCCACAGTACATTTTTAGAAAAATATGATGACCACGTTATACCTTTTCAACCACTTATTGTAGTGCTCTTCAATCGTGAGAATTTTTTTCATCAGTATAGAAGATATTTAATTGACAATAATTAATTGATAAGATCAGTAGACCTGTGTATCGGGACAGAAGGCGTTTGATCGATCCACTCATAATTGTAGGGATTGATTTAGAATATGTCCTGTATATCGATGATAAGAACTCAGCTTCAGGTTTTATTTTTGTTATAAATATGCGACAACAGGAATTTTCATTTCTCGCAATAAGATTTTTGTTTCCTAGTAGAGTTTTGGCTACTTAGAACTTGTATGTGCTATCTTCCCTTCTTAGTATATCTGTCGATAGTACGATATACAAACATACAGCTGATACTAAACTTTTCAAGTGTCTTGAATATGACCGACGCGGACGCAACGACTCGATACCCACTTCGTCCATTCTATTTTCGACATTCCATATTGTAATTAGATATGAATAAAAAAAAATCAGCCATGTATGTGTGCTGTAGATATCAGCCATGTATGTGTGCTGTAGAGATCAGCCATATATGTGTGCTGTAGATATCGGCCATGTATGTGTGCTGTAGATATCAGCCATGTATGTGTGCTGTAGATATCAGCCATGTATGTGTGCTGTAGAGATCAGCCATGTATGTGTGCTGTAGATATCAGCCATGTATGTCTGCTGTAGATATCAGCCATGTATGTGTGCTGTAGTGATCAGCCATGTATGTGTGCTGTTGAGATCAGCCATGTATGTGTGCTGTCGAGATCAGCCATGTAGGTGTGCTGTAGAGATCAGTAAAGATACAATAGCCATGTAGGTGTGCTATTATGATCAGCCATGTATGTGTGCTGTGGAGATCAATAATGACACAATAGCCATGTAGGTGTGCTATTATCAGCCATGTAGGTGTGCTGTAAAAGTCACTGATGATACAATAGCCATGTAGGTGTGCTATTATGATCAGCCATGTAGGTGTGCTGTAGATATCAGTAATGACCCAATAGCCATGTAGGTGTGCTATTATGATCAGCCATGTAGGTGTGCTGTAAAGGTCACTGATGATACAATAGCCATGTAGGTGTGCTATTATGATCAGCCATGTAGGTGTGCTGAAGAGATCAGTAATGAAGCAATAGCCATGTAGGTGTGCTGAAGAGATCAGTAATGAAGCAATAGCCATGTAGGTGTGCTATTATGATCAGCTGTGTATGTGTGCTGTAGATATCAGTAATGACACAATAGCGATGTAGATATGCTATTATGATCAGCCATGTAGGTGTGCTGTAGAGACCAGAAATGACACAATAGCAGTGTAGTGTATGTAGATCAGCCATGTAGGTGTGCCTTAGAGATCAGTAATGACACAATAGCCGTATAAACATACTGAAATAGTCATATAGTTGTAATGAAATAGCCATGAATATCCTTAAGTTATTAACAACCATGCAGGTGCATGCATGCATAGCTATGTAGTTGTGCTGTAACATCTATTTAAGTGTGTCATAGTTGCCATGACAGAGTTTATAAGTTATTATAAAATGATATAAAGCGTGTGAAAATATGTATTTCAGCCAACCAGAGAAGAATACGGGTTCACCCCGGAAGCTAAGTAAGCGAAGGACGCAGGACACAGAAGTACCAGATGTAACTAAGAGAATATCGGAAGGCTGGATACCTGCTAAAAATGAAAGCGGCGTTAAGTGGTATACAACAAAACTATGGTATCTACGATTTATTTATTTGGGAAAGATTGGGATCAAAAACTAAAAAAAAAAGCCATTTGCGGCTGATGAACATTTGGTAAATTTTAAGGGAATATTACTACGAATTATTTATAGTTCAATAGGTAATGGAGCAAAAGATCTTTAATTTAGCGAACCAAAAGATTTGTTAACATTTAGCTTCTCAGCAATTCTATCAAATTAGAGATAATTCTAGGATAAATACTACTACTAATAAATACTAATTATTTTAGAAAAACTCAATTTAAGGACTGGTTCTGTTATCATAGTTAATGTTTGCAAGTCAATACAATTAGAGGAAATTATTCTACATGTTTCAGTTATCAGGAATGTTGGCATATATATAATTATTATTGCCAAAAGCCAATTATTAAATGTAGTAAATGTGATAGAATAAGTCATAACCTTTATGACTGTACCAGAAACCTCTCTTCATGTGCATGAAAGTAATAGTACAAACGAATTGACAAAAGTTTTTAAGATATTTAATAGAGATATTAATTTCCGATATAAATTGTTTAAAAAAAAAAATCCTTTAAAACGAATCGGCATTTGATAAAATAAAATATTTTTAATGTCTTAAGTAAAAGCACTCATAATTTCAGTAGCGATCGTAATATTCAATTATATTATCAGTGACTAATATTTATTTACTGACTTGAATACAATTCACAAGGATTTACCATTTATTGAATTATTTATGAAATATGATATATATTTATGAATATATACATATATATATTTTGATATATATACCAGATACCTATATGAAATTTTGTTATTATTGATAATCATTTTGTGGAATAAGACCTAGTGATAGTCAAGAAAGGATTTTAAAATAAAAAAAAAACCATTTTTACCACAAACTAATCATTTACATAATATTTTACTGTTATAAAATTAGTTATAGAAAAGTATTTTATTTGTGTCTGCATTAATATTAATAGATAGTACATATATTAGAGTCAGGATTTTGTTAGTTAGTCAACTCTACTGAGAAAACAAATATGGCCATGTTAATTGGTTATTCGAAATATTCAAGTTCATTGATAATTATTATTTAGACATTCGCGTAATGTGTTGATCAAATAAGAAGTCAATATTGGTTTCCTGAATTTCAATCACATTTAATAAAAACAAAGTAGCTTACTGGAGATTCCATGGAGCGATTAAACAAAGAATGTGTCTAAATAAACTTTTTGCAATTTACTAAGGTTTTGTCGAAGGATGAATTTTTATTTTACAAATTTATTTTATTTTATGAAATGTTTGTAAACTTTGGTAATTTTAAGTCTATGGGAAAATTATGTACGAGCTTTGTTTCTTTAACAGATTTTGTTAGTTCTTCTTATGAAATGAATCATTAAAATGTTAGATTGAAAATTTGTTCCAAGTTATTGGTTTGACACACCAAAAATCAATTCAGTTTCTAAGGGGTTGCACAAGAAACAGAAAATTATCTTTAAAGTTCCTGTTTTGATTCTTCGTACACTCGATGAACATTTGCTTATTAAAAAGCGACAGATGTATTTAAAACCATATGGTAATAAAAAAAATACAATTAAGTTGAAGAAGTGTTGAATGCACATGAAACAGTAAAGTTTTAGCCTCAAATCAAGATCAAATATGTGGGGTCAATATTTTGTTGCTCAATACATTTTATTTTTGTTTCGATTTATTAATAGTAAAAAAAAAAATATATATGTATACCATAACTCCGCTACAATATACCGTTGCGAATCGCTAGGACTACAATTATGGCCAGTGTATTTAAAGATTTTTCTCAGTAATAATCAAAAAGTTGAGTGATTTTCACCCTATGAAATATCAGAATGTTTAGGTTACGATCGATAATCAAGTTATTAAAACCAAA
Organism: Anthocharis cardamines; assembly: GCA_905404175.1. Lineage (NCBI taxonomy): Eukaryota > Metazoa > Arthropoda > Insecta > Lepidoptera > Pieridae > Anthocharis > Anthocharis cardamines. Next base: position 1,063,693 of record FR989960.1, read on the forward strand.
CAAAACTCAAACAGGTTAGATAAGATGAGATCTTTGAAGACCTTGACATATATCTAAGCAATAATGTAAAACTAAACTAAATCTGGCCCTAACTATACTAAATCTCGCATGGAAAAGTGAAAATAAAAAAACAGACCTTAACCATTCGGTTACAGACTGTAAATGCATAAGATAATAAATGTGTCGGTGCATGTTGCGCCATCTAGGTTAATTAAGAATCAATTGGTACCCTACTTTCAAGTCGGAAAAGAGTGTCAAGTAGTTGACTTTGACGGCACTCTAGTGAAGCGTCAAAACGATGGTGGCGGTGCGGCCATCATACATCAGGACTTTTCTTAAGAAAGTCACACATGCACCAAGAATACGACGAATCACTTATTTCAGAGACAATCGATATACTTTCGTGGGCAATTATTTAATTGTGGTTAAATCAGTGTTCAAAATTGTAAGATGTGATTAATATTTGTTAATTAAAGTAAATAATTATCTTTAATACGTCCATTGCGCGATTACAAATGCATAAATAGAAATGCTAGAATGTTTAATGTAGCTATAAGTAGTACTGTAACATTATTTATTTACCATATTATAATGTCATTTTTAATAAATAATGTATTCCAATTTATGTATTATAAGCAATTTTTGAAGTATCGTCTAACTTTCTATGTTACAATAATAAATAATTTTATGTAACAAAGTATCTTTGAGATTGATATTGTGAATATTAATTGTGTATTGATTATATTGATAGCGTTTGTATGTTCTAGTTTCCGAGTTAAAAAAAAATAAAAAAAGAAGTTATTTAATTAATTATTTCTCGTGTAAGTGAAATTGTATTATTTTTTGAGAGAAATAAATGTATTTAACCATTAGTAGATACTTATCTAGATTTCATTGTAATTATAGAGGATAAGATGGTAAATCGTATAAGATTTCTTTTGCATTGTATAGAATCTCTGTATACCTTGCATTATATAAACTTCTCAGCCGATTATTACTATTGTAACCGAGACTTTGTAAGCTAAACCATTATTGAAAAGAGTATCCATGGAGTTTCTTGCCGGTTCTTCTCCATGAGACCCACTTTTTGGAACCGTGCAACTAGACGTTTCATAAGATAAATACAAAACTTTTGATTTTGATAAAATGTGCTCAATGAGTGTTGTGATTTTGCGTGCTCCGGAGATAGCACGCTTGTGGATGGCCGAGTGTTGTGATTCGTTAATTTAAAAGGCAAAATTGTATATTGTAATCAAATTTAGTATTAAAAATTGAAATAATTTATATTAATTATAATGAGTTTACATATTGTATCGATACTTTAAAGTGTATTTAATTCAGATGTTCAATTGTTCTTACTGTGGAAGTAATATCAGTCATTCAATTCATTTTGACAGTTCACTCGTCACGTGTTCACTCACGTCATTCGTTCCTTTCATTCATTCAATATTGAGAGAGTGTCGTCTAATGTCAAGCTGTTAAGCAAAATTATTAGAAAACGGGCATTCTGTCTACAGTCGTGCTCCAGTAAAGTCCTAGTTATACTGTTCGTAATCTCGTGATGTATTAACGTCTATACAAAGTGAATATCGATATTTTAAGAAATTGTACACGTGTTGGTAGTTGAATATATTCATGTCCGAGAAGTCAAATCTGTATTGAAGATGGAAATATACGTTTGGATACTGTACACTGGTGGTTTTACTATAATCACATTGCTATTTCATTTACGAAATATAGTTCATTACCAGATCCGAAATTCGATATTTTTTATATTCGTTAATTCCAGACAGGGAGAACCATATTTACGAAAAATTATAAACGTTAGACGCGGTTGGATTCAAACCACCATACTATACTAATTACTATTTACTTTATTGATTTTATGGTTAAATTAATAGATCAAGCCGGGCTTTTGGGCTTTTATTGTGGTCCCGCCATTGATTCAAACCCACAAGTCTCTCAAGATATTACAATTTAAGTTTTATATTGTCTTTTATTAACGCGAGTATCACACATTTAAATAAAATACTGCTTCCTGCGGATGCTTTTCAGCAACGTCCGAAACGTCTGGATAAATAATTTGAACAATATAAAAAAAAATTGTGTGTGTGTACCAGAGTACACAGGTAAGAAGTGAAACTTCTTTGCGACATATCATTTTTGTACTATTTGCAACTTCACGAAAATGGGGTAGATAAGGCTTAAGCCTTAAGAAAAAAGATTTTATCACTTTCAAATTAATATATTGTTATTCTTATTTCAAACCAAACTTCAAAACTAATATATTGTTGTTATTATTATAATATATTACATTATATTATTTACGTCACTATACTAAACTTTCATAAAAAAAGCAACATGGCGCGTAACCGAAAAACGTGACGATACTTACAAAATTTCTCCCATACGTCGATAAAGAAGTTTCACTTCAATAATAAATCGCGTTTTAATCCGGTACACAGTATTTTATTTAATAAATTTTAGCATTTCTCTAATCAAAAAACACTTCAATTCATTTCAAAGTCGAAATAAATGTCGTCTTATTAGAATTTTAACTCCAGAAGTTATTTTGACATTATAAATTTAATAAACTCCAGGCTCGGGGGAGTCTTTCGAATGTAAATTAGATTAGCTGTCAGTGCTCGTTTTGTTTGACAGTTTCGTAAAGGATTTAAAGTAGCAGCCATAGATTAGTTACTTGTGGAGCTCCTAATATTTGCTTAGAAAACTTGTAATCTATATATATATATATATATACATATAATAAAAGAGTAGGATCGAAATTACGCTTCACTAAATATTTTTACTAGAAATTAAGAGGGGTGATAAAAGAAGGGTAGCAGAATGCATAAATGCAATTTTTAAGATTCTTGTCTGTCTGTCTGTCTGTCTGTTTGTTCACGCTAATCTCCGAAGATACTGAACCGATTTTCGCGTAATTTATACAAATATATTAAGCAAAGTCCAGGGCAACATATAGGCTTTGTTTCATCGAAAACGGTTGTCGGAAAAAAAAGTTATCATCATTTAAATATTATTTTAAAGGCATCATTTCAACAGATTGCAATGAAAACTGACTCGCGTTGAATTTTTACGAATTGTCAGATGTCAATCACAGTTTGATATGTAAATGAAATAGTTTGATAATTTCGCCGTTTTTCGATATGTGTTCGTGGCATAGTGGATATACGGTCGTAATACGTAATTTCAGATGCGAGTCGAATCATCACTCAGGGAAATATTTTTTTGTATTTATTTTTTTATATTTTTAAAAGAACTAATATTGAAAATAGAAAATGTATTATTGAACTATTCTATTATATAAAAATGTATTTCTTATGAGATCGTTTATTTCGCATTTTCATCAATCCTTTCCATTCCAAGGGAATTAAACAAAAATATCTGAAATTAAAAGTGAAATTTAAAGTGGTCAATGACTACTCTGATAGCTCTTTCCGAAAAGAAATCACCAAGTACAGAGGATGGAGGATATATAATATGAAGAAAGCTTGCTCAAAAGTTCAGCATAAAGTGATCCCCACGCGAACGAAGTCGCGGGCATCAGCTAGTACGTAATATGTAGATAAGTTACTTTCTATCTTAAGAGTTACATTGCTTACATATGGAACACGAAGTTTGACGTTTGTATGAGTGAAAATCTATCTATCTTCTATTTATATATAAATCTCGTGTCACGGTGTTTATGGTCGCATTCCTCCGACATAGCTCGACCAATTTCTATAAATGTTTTTAATTTTTATGTATATTTGCTATGTATGAGAATGTCGTTTAGTATAATAAGACGGGAAGAGAAGGGGTTTAAAATTAATCCCAAATATTTCACCCTCCCATTTTTTAATCGCGATTTTAGTATTTTTGTATGAACAATATCCAAATAATACATCCTAACACCATATCAGTAACTATCTACATTGTATCCGTGCGAAACCCGGGAGGGTCGCTAGTATTTTTATATAATTCTTCTGTATAGGAGTTCAGTAGCTCCTTCTAAATCGCTGGACCGATTTTAATGATTTTTATGTGTATAATTGAGTTTATAGATGATGGGGTCTACTTTTCATTGGACGGCTTAGATTCACAATTTGACCCGGTATTCGTTTGACTTTATTATGGCATATTATGAAGAGGGATGAAAGAATGTATCAAAGTTAAGAAAATGAAAGATAAGTCTTTAATTGTTACATTGCCGACATATTAAGATGTAGTGTTTAGCTCATATAATTTATGTTAATGTTATGCTTAATTTTACGTATATATTTGTTGTGCCTAAAATCGCAGTCTTACTTATGTGTGATTTTTTTCCTAGGTGCATTGTATGGTTTGCCTTATAAATCGCTATCAAGCGATAAGGCCACAAATGTGTTTGTAATTTTTTTGATACAATGCTTTTTAATAATCTTGAATTGAAGAAGTAGACCAAAAACATTGGACTGATTGTGTGACGAAAGAACTGTTTAAGTGAAAGAAGAGAATGGAAAAAGAAAACATACTGCGTCGACCCCAAATTAAAAAAGGAAGGATTTCTACTTAACCTACCCAGGAGATAATATGGGTATTTTTTATATCAGATATTGACAGACGAGCATGAGGTTCACTTGACGGTAGGTGATACCTAAGCCACAAAACATCATGATGCGCTGCGGACCTACGTTTTACCTAATATTGTCTTTTATTAACGCGAGTATCACACATTTAAATAAAATACTGTATACCGGATTAAAACGCGATTTATTGTTTAAATTATTTATCCCGACGTTTCGGATGCTTTTCAGCAACCGTGGTCGCGGGAGACTGAAAGATGACAGTTGTCTTATATTTGAAATGTCACAAAGTTGCCATATTTAATTCAATTAAATTAAAAAATAATCTATTAATTTAGGTAACACAATGTACATCTATGAACAATAAAAAATAATACATATTAAATTACTAATATTACTAATATTAAATGCTTCTAATTTTACATTTACTACCAGTTCACAAATCAAGGGCGTAGAGCGGACGAGAAGAACTGGCAAGAAACTCGCCGCCACTCTTTTTAATCGCCAAGTTTTTGTTTTACAATCATTACATATTAACGCCATCTATTCCTACGGAGTTGCTGAAAAGCATCCGAAACGTCGGGATAAATAATTTAAACAATAAATCGCGTTTTAATCCGGTATACAGTATTTTATTTATACGTTTTACCTACTTGGAGCATTCGGAATGTAGTATGTAATCCTCCTGGGTATACAATATAATATTTACAAATTGCCGCTTTAGCAGTTTTGCCTTTACATTGACGATATATTTACAGTTGGGGATGACAATGATATATTTACAGTATTATATACGTATTCAATGAAATACTCAACTGATATTGAATATTGACTGAATCAGTTACGAGTGTTTGTTCAACAAGTCTGGCTTTGTGAGCTTTTTGATTTGTTTAACCTTTTACTATATTTAGTTAACCCCAGGTTTCATGCGATATTCATTGATTAATTGAATCTTTACTTTTATATGTAATTATATAAAAGAAGTTTCGGGCATTGTTCAGATGCGAGGAATATCGAAATTCCGACCGGGTAACAAACCACCGTTCATAGATGGAAAAATGGTTTCAGACAATGAAGAAAAAGAAGGAGAAGAAGAAGAAAAATCATTTATTTAAAATACACACACAAATAAAAAGAAATTGAAAACAAAATTAAACAAAAATAAAATAAAATTGTATGTGTGGTAAAAGGGAGCCACTCAGCATGTGTTCCTACACAGATGTGTTCCAACGCTGATCTTCCGTGGCCCCACGTGACACACGACCTCAAGGGTGACACCTCGCCTAATAGAATTATAATTATGTTATTAAACTACAACTAAACTAAATTTAAAAACAAGTACAGACATACGGTTTATAAAAAGTGATGATAAAACAAACAAAATAGTAATAAAAAATAAAACAAACAATGGATTTCCGAATGCTCGAAATAAAAAGTAGGTCGAAAGCGTATCATTGACTGATGTTTTGTGGCTGGGGTATCACCTACCATCAAGTGAACCTCATGCTCGTCTGTCGATATCTAATATACAAAAAATCTTTAACTTAAGAAACAATTTGAAATAGAAACTTAAGTTCCAAAAACCACCTCTGCAAAAGTAAATGAATGTTATAATTGACTTCAATTACATGCACGTACCAGGAGATGTTATTGGCTGTAACTAAGTACATAGTTTCTGTCGCATTGTACCAAATAGTACATAGCATGTGATCTGAAATGTCAGGAGTATTGTCCTCAGTGACATCGAATTAATTACACGGACATATTAAAGCTAGTGCCATTTAATTTAACACGGCAGAACACCCCAACTGCATATGTAGCCTTGCGGTTGCACGTTGATCCGTAAGAGCATACGTCCCGGGTTCGATTTCCGGGTTGATCATCAAGTATTCTCGCTTTTAAAGTGAAAGGGGTGCTTGTTGATCAAAGTTTGAGAATTTGAGGGATGTTTGATACCTGGAAGGGTCAACACAAAATTGGTGGAAGTTTGAAACCTGTGCAGACAACGGCACGTAAGGCGGATAACTAACATGAGTGTGTACGAGTGCAACAAGTGAAACTTTTTTGTAACCAATTACTACTTACTACTAGGTACTTAAAATGTCATACTGACTACAAAACGAAATTTATATATATATTTCATTTATTCAATATTTATATATATAAGTCAATTAGTGTAGATGAGAGTTATATAATATAGTATATATATATATGTATAACTCCGATCGTATAGTATAACATTAAGTTCCCCTTTTGTATACTTCATTGTGCTATAAAATTTTTAACATTAAATAATAAAAAAGATTCGATTTAGTTCAAAAAGCGAGTTAAACAAATACTAGGATGAAAATTGAGAGGCAAATGGTACGCTCTCCTCCGGGTTATTCTCGTGTAATTTGATGTTGAGATTAGCCGGTCATCTATCGTGTTCATACGTCATTCTTTGTCCGCCATAACACCTGAGGCTGTCATTCATTTCTGCCAATAAATCGAAGTTACTACGTGTAGGATGGTTTTCGCTGATATTGTTGTAAATTACATTCATAGCGATGAGCAAGTCATACGCTTTTACCAGAATTTTTAAAAGGCCGGCAACGCATCTGAGACTCTTATGTCGCCAATGTTCATCGGCGGTGGTGATAACTTACCTTTAGGTAACATATCTGCTTGGTTGTTTACTCTGTAATTAAAAAAAAAATATCAACATAAAGTCCGAATTTGTCAAGGTGTAATTACGTTTTTTTTTAAAAACTAGCAACACGCCCGGCTCCGCACGGGTGCAATGTAGATGTACTATACACAAAAAATAGCCTATGTTACTTGCTGCTAATGTAGTTTTCTTTTGGTGAAAGATATTTTAAAATCGGTCTAGTAGTTTTTGAGTTTATAAACATACAAAAATACAATTTTTTCCTCTTTATAATATTAAGTAAAGAAGCTAAGCAATCTATATTGTTGAAAAAGCGTTTTTTAAAAAAACTTCTTAAGTGTGTAGTTTTACAATATTAGTATCGACCACTTATTTCAGTTCGTACACAAACTATATCCTATACAAAGCAATAGCACGTACTTTAAGACTTGAGTACAACACAGCGATAGTTACAAGTTATGGTATAGTTTTACTGAATATATATAAAACATTTTATTTTCAATGTTTCAAAGATTTTACGTTATCTGCGCATGTTACTATTATTATGTGTTATTACTAAAAGCTCAGCAATCAGAACCCGGGCCATGTAAGTAGCCGCAACCCATATTATTTACAGCTATTAGAGGCATGCCATACCCTCGTCAGAAAATCATCACAGGAGCGCTTAACTAGTAAATGGTCGTTTTTATACCTCACTTCTAGTATCGGCAGTAAGCAAAGTTGAATTTTTTTCAGGGTTCTGTAGCTCGGAAAAAGGAAGGATTATTAATGTTATTGTCACTTGTTGTTGTATCATGTTTTTCTACTACCCGCTTCTGTTTTAAGATACTTGTTATGTAATAATGTAAAAATTATTAATATCTTTATTATTTTTATAGGGTGGCGTAGTTCGTCTGTCTGTCAAGACCCATTTCCTCAGGAATGTGTGGAGGTATCAAATTAGATTTCCTATTCGTATGTAAGTTTATTCAAGTAAAATTTAACAGTACTTTTTGATTGCCAATTTCTGAAGCTATTCCGAATGTTGCATTTGCTGGAAAAAGCCTGTAAAAATTCTATAGCTACTCTATTAAAAACTAAAATTGCACAAATAAACATTTCATAAACGAGTATAAGCTTGATATAGTTAAAATATGTTTTGTTTCTTTCATTCTATAGTCTTTTTACATTCGATAGAGCGGAACAAAATATATTTTTAACTATATCAAGTTTATAATAAGTTTATGAATAGTCCGTTAAAATTTAACTATTAAAGCAATAATTGAAGTGTCCCGCTAAATTACAGTTGAATGAAAGTCCCGCTAAGGTCAGTTGGAAGGTTAAACTACTAAGTCACTAAGCTTCTAAGTCAACGTAACCAAAAAGACCTCCGATTTTGATGATGTCCATGACACCATTTACCTATTCCTACCTACCTTGCCTTCCTATGCCGTTTCTTCGTGGCGCCAGGTTCTTCTAGGTCTGCCAACTTCTATAAGTTGAGGATTGGATCACGCCTGAATTAAATTAGTTATTGCTGATCTGCTAATTTCTAGCGTAACTATATGTCACTCCAAAATATATAAAACAAATTATAGTGTCATCTATATGAAAGAAAGTCGTGTTAGTTACACCATTTATAACTCAAGAACGGCTGCACCGATTTTAATGATATCTTATTTGCTCGATTCATCTATGTCCCGAATAACAAAATAGCTATTAAAATATCAAATTTCGAAAAAAAACAGGAAAATATAATCAATGCAAAAAATTAATTTTAAAACTCCGCCATCGTTCACAACTGACAGCTCACGTCACGCATACATACATACATTACATCACGTCTCTTTCCCATTGGGGTAGGCAGAGATCACGGAATTCCATATGCTCCGATCCTTACATACCATTTTCGCTTCTTCTACTTTCATCAATGCTTTCATACACACTCGACGGTTACGAGTACTTTTGATCTGGCCCTTTTGCAGAACGTCCCCGATCTGATCGAGGTACGTTCGCCTAGGTCGACCACTCCCGATTCTCCCACTCACACCAGTTTCATAAATCTTTTTCGTTTCCCTACTTTCATCCATCCTTTCTTGGGCATGGGCCCAAACCACCTCAACATACCTTTCTCATTTGTCACGCATGCTTATAGTTTTTTTTGTAATCATTGATGTCCGCTGCAAATCTATATAATAGAAGTGGGAAAATGTTTTTGTAAGCCAACATTTTGGCTAGTATTATAATAACATTGAAATACTCTCTGGGTTTGTATTGCTAAAGTGATAATCAAGCGATACAGCAAACATATCTCAGTAGTTCACTGTTAGTGCTATTGTTATCTGGTAAATTATTCCAGTAATTAATGTTTACACTTAACAAAATACACATTATGTTAATGTGTTATTTATGTTAGGAGATATTGAACGTCAATGTTGTAAGTGATCTATAGTTAAAATCAAGCAATCAAATCATTATTTAAGTAACACAATGTACACTTATGAATTCAATAAAAACATTTACTGCCAGTTCTTAAATCAAGGGCATATAACGGTCGTTTTACAAAAAAATTGTAAGGAGCTACACTATTACATCAAGATCCACATGATTTCTTGAAGTAATTAATTATAAAAGTAATATAAATAGGAGCATGCACTTACATTATCGTTTGAACAACACGCAAACTCATAGTCGAAATAACTAATATCACCGCATACACGAATTCAAGTCTGACCAGTCACCACAATAAAAAACAATAAATGAAAATGATTTACAATAAAATAATTTAACTCATTATCAGCGCTCCAATAATATTGTCAAAGTTTTAGAAGAAAAAATACATATATACTCGTATGTAACTATGATAATATATTATTTCTATCACTAATTAATTAGTGTTGCGTTAATCGTTTTATGAATACATGTTAAAATTGTATATTAGAATTATTATGTAAGCATGAAATTGAATTGATGAAGCGTTGGTGTATTTATTAGGAGTTAAGCGATTTATATCCGGGTGTGCTAACTATACTATCTAACGGATACCCAGGTATTTTATCTGTTAAAAAAGACCATTTATTTTAAAAAAAATGCTTCAATGTACATTCATTATTTGAATAAAAAGTATTTTATTATTGGCAGTTAGAATTAAAAATATTTTACTTTTTGGTTTTAGTTTTTTTTATAATGCCATTTGCAAAAGCATGTTTTATTAGCAAAAAAATATTATAATTATTGGCATAATATATTTAAATTAACTGTTTTTGTATGGCAATTAAAATTTCAAGATTCCAAAACTATATGCATCTATTTTTTTATATATTGAAAATCTTTATGTTGTATTTAAAATAAAAAAAAAATAATATTTTATATAGGTATGTATATTGTATACCCCTTTTTAGATTGGTTCCAGTATCAAAATCGTAGGATATTTTCTTGAATTTTGGTAACTTCTTAGTTGGTTCGTAGCACTGCTACTGTTGTTAACTCTACGTCGTAGCATATCTAAGTCATAATCGTAGCATAAAAAAAAAAATCACACATTATTACGTTAATTACTAATTCGAATCGTAGATGTATTGTAAGAGGAATTTTTTGAACTCTGGTTGCTTTCTTCAAGTTTTTGCAAATAGGATTATTTGCAGATATTTCAATGATATTATCAGTGATTATTAACTTTTTATTTATTATTTTACTCTTTCCCGCGCTTTCCAGTGATCTACATATTTCGTTACGCAAAGTTCGCAATAGAACGCAAATTATATAGACTTTTATTAACGCAAGGAGCTCAAAGTAACAAAAAAAGTAACTTTTACCGGATTTAAACTGGTATCCGGTAATTAAAATTCTTAAACATCAAGTAAAATATACGAAAAAACAAGAGGACAACAGCTAGGCGGCATTAGTTTGGCAACCGGTAAATTATATGTTTAATATTATTGTCTTTTTAATTCAACTTTTGCTACACTGTATTATTTGTACCAAACACCTAAAGGCACTTTGGCGCACATGCCTCTTTACTCATTAACCAATTAGAAGTGAGATAATTGCGACTTTAAATGTAAATTGGGTTTCGATTGGTATAAAATAATTTTCATATGAAGTTAAAATTTCAAAAATTGTAAATGGCATACTTATTTGTTAATTTTCTGATAAAATTAATCAGTATAGACAGGATTTTGCATAGTATTGAAACATAACCGTAAAATAGCCTTATTGCAGCGTCATAATAAAAGATGGCATAGTATTAAAACCATGTAAACACATATTTAACCCATTAAAGCAGAAGCATCCCGATTTTTTACAAAACTTTCAACGTGATTATTTTATATGTTATCGGCATTGAATGTTGTTATCAGATATATTGACATAGAATTTTATGCTCTTTCAGAATACTGGCAACGTGAAAACGTGAACATTTTTTGAAAAAAAAAAACTTTTTGTAATTTTTTTTAAATGTAACCGCAATGAATTCATACTGTGGTCATGATCAGGGGTGATCACAATAGATAAAGTTTCACGGGGAATTTTCATGGAAATCATTGAACCACTCCTTTTTATAATATGGCAAGAAAATTATGTAAGCACAAAAATAGGTCTTAGAATTGGTCAAGGAATATCTTCAATTTTTTTTAAATTTTTTAGGATGATTTTTGGTTTTCCATAATATCAAAAAAAAAAAATTGCCAAATTTTTTTTTCTGAAAATATAAAAGTTAAAACGTGATCCCGACGTTTCGAATGCTTTTCTGTTTGACTGATGTATCCCGACGTTTCGAATACTTTTCTGTTTGACCTGGCAGAATTATTTTATATAAAATTTTGAAGTGAAAGGATTAGGTACAAGAATGGAACAATAATACTCGCGTGAAACATTACCTAGAAATGTCTAAGTATGATAATGGATGGCCTCTTTTATAGCGGGATTCATTTATTTATTTATTACATTTTACATATATTGAATATTACATTGTATCTTTACATTTATTTATAATAACAGTAAAATACATTAAGGAGGTGACGTGACCCCAAACTAGGCACAGCCTGTCACTTGGTGGCCACAGGAGAAATGCCGTAAATACATTGTAGCAACATAATATGTTAGGTAGGATTCATTCATTTATTATTTACTTATAGTAATCCATAATAGTTCGTGTGAGCAATTTGATGTTTTTTAATTTATTAAATACATGACAAACAATTGAAATAAAATACTTTATAACGGATTAAAATGCGATTTAAGTATTATTTATATTACTTATCCCGATGTTGCTGAAAAGCATCCGAAATCTACATATATAAAATCTATACTACATAGTATGTCGCGCTACTAGTTTGATTTAATTAAGAGCTTCTTATGGCCAGCACGGCAAGAGTTGTTAGTGTTTTTTTGCAGATTTTTTAATGTAAATGAATGAATGAAAATTTCTTTATTTTACACTCATTAAACTCAAAAAATATGTGAGATTTACTTTATTGAAGAAATCAGTGCAAAAACTAACCACTTAGTACCATAGGTCTCGTGTCCTGTGTAAGTACGATACCCCATATTATTTTCAGTAAGGCAGAGCTTAGAAGCTTGTCTGTAAATATAAATGTCCAATAAAACAGACATAGATATGTGTCTACCGCATGCCCCACTAAGGGATTCGGGAGTTAACATTTCTACATAATATATTCAAATGAATGAAAAGAACGCCATGGCCTACTAAACATTTAAAAGCATTAATGGCGATTGTTATAATATGTTCCATTTTCAAAAGTATTAATGGCGATTTTTATATGTTCCATTTTTAAAGTATATATGGCGATTGTTAAAACATGTTCCATTTTTAAACATCAATCGCTCTCACTCACACACGCTTATTTCCGTTCTGAATCTGTACTGCTCCAATTAGCAAAGCTTAACACTAAGCCGAGTGGAACAAGCCGAAAATAACTAGAGCGCCGCGTGAATAAGCAAACACGGGATTTGTCGCGGGCGAGTTTGTTTTAATTCGCGTCAAAATAACACATTCGTTTGGTTTAAAGTGGATAGTTTGACAGTTTTATTGTTGTAATGCATAGACGGTAATTTGCTTGGGGTGCAGTTAGTGTAAATGGGTTTGAGGGGGATACGTTTATTGATCCAGCTGTATGATTCCCAAAGTGGTGGTGATACACTACAGTTAGATATACATATTTGTAACTTCAAACCACTATATCAGCTGTCTAATATATGTATAATGTATATAATAGGTTGATAATGTAACTTTCTATTGGTGAAAACTATCTTTAACTTTAAAATAGGTCCAGTTGTTTTTGAGTTTACTTTAATACAAATATTTCCTCTTGATAATATTAATGTAAATTAAGGTACCTTTTTGTCAGCAACAATCCATACTATGGTATTATGATACGTACGTGATTATACACCTTATGTTATTTTCTGTAACATTAAATTAGGATCAAATTACTACTATCAAATTTAAGATGACCCATAACAACGTACTTATTTCTAATAACAAGGAGTCAATGTATACCGGTTGTCCTTTTTACTCAGCTGAGGTGGTGCTCATATACTTGTGTCCTTTCATTACGTAATGGAGATATTTGATAGCACCTGATGCTCGAACAAACCGTCTTATTATTTATTCAGTATTCTAGTAAGTGTTTAGTGATAAAATTATGGTTGTATGGGATAATGCTTATATAATTCAAATTCAAATACAAAATCATTTATTCATTTAGGTAACACAATGTACACTTATGAATGTCAATAAAAATACATATTAAATGCTTCTAATTTTACATTTACTGCCAGTTCTCAAATGAAGGGCGTATAACGGACGAGAAGAACGGGCAATAAACTCTCCGCCACTCTTTTTAATCGCCAAGTTTTTTGTTTTACAATATGTTTGTAAGAAGCTGCAACCAATAATTATGCATGCACATTACATGGTGTAATTATGCATGCACATTGGATGGTATAATTATCGGTTAACCCAAGTCGTTCTTGTACAAATAGTTTAAAAAAAGGGTGTTATTTAATTATTTTTGTTTCTCGTGTTAGTGAATTTATATATTTTTTTTTGAGAAATAAATGTCATTATTATTATTTAAAATACTATTGATTATACAATTTACCAGCTACCATGGTCAGACTGAAAGGTGACAGCTATCTGGTTTGAATTTTCAAAAAGTTGCAATAGTTGATACTCGTTAAATTCAAATTCAAAATCATTTATTCGTTTATGTAACACAATGTACACCTATGAACATCAATAAAAATACATATTAAATGCTTCTAATTTTACATTTACTGCCAGTTCTCAAATCAAGGGCGTAAAACGGACGAGAAGAACTGGCAAGAAACTCGCCGCCACTCTTTTTAATCACCAAGTTTTTTGTTTAACAATATGTTTGTAAGGAGCTGCAACCAATAATTATGCATGCACATTACATGGTGTAATTATGCATGCACATTAGATGGTATAATTATCGGTTAACCCAAGTCGTTCTTGTACAAATAGTTTAAAAAAAAGGGTGTTATTTAATTATTTTTGTTTCTCGTGTAAGTGAATTTATCTGTTTTTTTTTGAGAAAAAAATATCATTATTATTATTTAAAATACTATTCATTATACAATTTATCCCGTTTCGGATGCTTACCAGCTACCGTGGTCAGACTGAAAGGTGAGAGCTATCTGATTTTAATTTTCAAAAAGTTGCCATATTAACGCCATCTATTCCTACTACGATACGCCATCTATTGATACTCGTTAATTGACGGATGAAGTAATTTTATTTAATTGTTAGATCTGAATTACTAGTACTCATTTGTAATTTATGAAGTGTGCTAAGATTAACGAGGTTAATATTAGTGTGGTGTAAGTGAGGTTATTAGGGTTTGAGGGGGTGTGAGGCAGGGTTTGAGGGTGAGTTATATGTATCTCTTTCAATTTTTTTTTATTTTTATTATAGTTATTAATTTTAAGATGTCATGTGGTGTAATGGTTGGCAGCTCCTTACAAACATTTTGTAAAATATGGCGAATAAAAAGAGACATTTGAGAACTGGCAGTTAATGTTAAATTAGAAGCATTAAATATTTTTTTATACAATTATAATTTGATATGATATCGAACTTGGCTTATACATGTATTGTTACTTTATTCAAATTATGAGCTAGTTTTACGCAAAGATTTACCGTTGTTAATTATACTAGAGTGGAACATTGTAAATTACAGTTAATTCGTGAGCTAGCAATAAAACCTCTATGAATATTTAGAAACACCTGAAGGAACGTTTACAGACGTTCGTTTACGAGCCGACACGGATCTTTAGAGGATTTTTTACGAGCGAGCGAATTACTTCGTGGTTCTAATTTAAAGGCGAAAGCGATTATAATCAACTACTTTTAAAACTTTTCTGTTGAATAGTTATTGTTTCGGTGTATTTATGTCTGTAATTTTACTTTGAAGTTCGGATAGGTTTAATTTTAGACAGATATGTCTATCCAGATTATCACTCACTATGGATGATTATAACACACGCTCAAACTTTATCATCCATATAATATTGAAAATACACTTGATATTATTAAGTTTATGACTTACGCCAAGGAAAATAAGCAGTCATTATAGTGCTCTGAATCGGCAATATTAATTTTTATTACCATCGTAAATTTTTACTGATTCCCTATCACCTTCAACTGAAATAAGAAAAGGTAATACGACTAAATTTAATGTAGGAAATTATTTTGTAAGCTGGGCTCCTAATTTCTAATAATCATTTTTTGAACCTACTGTTACTACTTACTGCTACTGTGTGATACTTGTTGATGTTATTTTATTATATGCATACATGACAAATATAGCAGTTATTAGAATTAAAATTGCCTTTAAAAGGGTATTTTAGCCTTTTTATCTCTCAATGACTGTATAATAGAAAGAGACGGGTAGGTGTAGCTGTGAGTCTTTATATCCAAAATTAATATATTATAGTGTTTATTGTCATATCATTATTTCCTTATTTTAAAAAAGCCAAAACCAACGCAGTAACAGACGAATAGAGGGCAGTCACATTATACACTGTAGTAATTGTTCAAATTGTATAGTTTATGTTGTAGTTTTTTTTCATTGCTGTGGACGTAAGAATGGAAGTTGTTAGAATAACAAAATAAGGAAACACGAGCGCTTCCGGAACACAAAGTTTATTTCCACACAAAAGCTCGCGTCACTTCTACTAACTTTAGCCAAAGTTTGAACATAAATAAAATACGAATAAATGCTTTTGTCTACAGTTTTGTAGCATGTATCCGATTTATCCGGATGTTCTTTTGAAATTTTGGCAGACAAGTGCCCCGCCCTAACTGCGCCTTTTTAGGTATAATTCATATCTTCTTCTTGTGGTGCCTCTCCATTACTGGAGGTTGGCCGTCAGTCTCGCGAAGCGTGTCTCGTCCTGTGCCAGATGCAGCAACTCCTCTGCAGTCGCAATACCTGTCCACTCCCTAACGTTACGCAGCCATGATTTTTTCCTTCTACCAACACGCCTTTTCCCCTGGTCATGATTAGTTGAAGGAGGTGGTAGCGGTCATGGCGCAACACGTGGCCCAGGTATGCAACCTTCCGATGTTTAATGTTCTGCATCAGTTTTTTGGACATCCCAACTCGATTAAAAACCTTCTCGTTAGAGACCTTCTGGATCCAGCTAATACGAAGCATGCGACGATAACACCACATCTCAAATGCTTCTAAGCGCCGGCGGGTGTCTTCTTTTATATAGAGTGATTTAATTTTTTATTTTATGATTTATTAACTAGCATAACGCGGCATGCATTGCAATGCTACGTAAAATAAACAGTAAAAAACGTTGAAGTTCTACCAGGGGTTGTATTTGATTCGATTGATTGATGTCGATCCATCGTGTTCTTTTTATTTTTCCAGCCAGGAATAGTGCTACCAGATGAAAAAACCAAAAGTCCGGAGAAAAGGCCTGATTTCCATTGAAAAATTGAGTATTTTACAGTTAGAGAATTTTCTCTCAAACGTACTCAACAATTTAACAAATTCGTAATATTATCGTTTTTATACAATCTTAACTCACGCACGCAGGGGGAAAGGGGGATGGTATTTACTGTAGGTATTTTAATTGTGCAATTATTACCAAAGGAAGATTATTTTAAGTTTCTTTATTATTATTTTTGTTTTTAGTTAACGTTTTATTTAAGATATCTTTAAAAAAGCTGTATTTTATTAAAAATTCTAAAAATAGCAATCCTGAGAAGAATCCAAAAATCCTGAGACATGGAAACCCTAGCCAGGAACCTTTGCAGACATAGGCAGAACAACTCACCAAAGTTTCATCATAATTAGATGAGTAGTTTAGGAGTGCATAGAGGACCAACTTACATTGATTTTTAGTTATACTACTCAATTTCCCCCTTTGCTATTCAAAATTCGGAACCTTGCCTAAAGGGACTCCTTTTATTAATATATTTTAGTTTTTATGTTATACTACTTGTAATAGCCTTGTTAATGGAATTCACCTATTCAAAATAAATATAAAATCAAACATTTACTATTCGACAACCTCTGTTGATCGTTGTATGCGCGTTGCTTTTGCATCGTTTGAATCCCAGAAATATAAAATTGCTATACCTTCTTGGTTTTAATGAAAAATAATTCATCAGTACAGAAATGTATCTGCCATATGCTCCTCTAATTGACTCGAGAATTCACTTTTATATATAATTTTATAATTTTTAGATAATACTTTTATATAACTAATCAATTAAATAATTTACACATTGAAACCGGAGCGTGTATCAAAACATTGATGTAAGTGGAAGAAGCGAAAATTGTATGCAACAGAGCATACGGAATTCCGTGATCTCTGCCTACCCCAATGGGAAAGAGGCGTGATGTATATGTATGTTGAACTCCAACGTGGTGTAGCACACACTGAACTGTCTCTTTCCATAAAAAAACTTAGTTTTATGTTTGAAATAATTTTATCAGCATTGTATTACTGGTATTATGTAATAAATAATTTTAAATTTGAAAATATTATTGTAATTCAATGAAAAGGAATGTAGGTTATTATAATACCTAATAATCTTCCATGTTTCCGTCCACTTAAAGCTACGCTTCTTACCATCAGAAATAATAAGAAAATCAACAATTAAAGTATAATTTCGAGCAGTTAATAATATCCTTTGATCGTTAAACAATTCGTTTCCGCTCTTTCAACGACGACAGTTTTATCCCCTCAAGACTTAATTATCTTTCTACGGAGGGTATTATTTTATTTTCACTCGTTATCTGAGGTTCTTTTATTTAATAGAGATCATAAAATTATATTTAAATTGATACTATTTGACGGGTTCGTTGGCGCGATCGGTAGAACACCTGCCGTGCGCATCGATGGATCGTGAGTTCGAATCCCACCGGGACGATATGTTTATAATTTTCGGGCATTGATCGGGTGGGAGGAATAACAAAATTCCGACCGGGTAACGAACCACGAAAAACCGTGAAGTAAATATTTCGCGTTTCGGTTTCGAATGGTTAGGGTTACTATTATTTTATTAAAAATGAATGTGACATAATAAATTTAGATCTCTTATAAATATTAAATAATGTAAAATTTTTAACAAAAAAACACCATAATAATCGGTCTCTTCGTTTAGGAGTTTGCTACAGACAAACACATAGACATGTCGAACTTACAACACCCCTCTTTTTGAGTCTGGATTTATTCTGCTTTGACGTAGGTACCAGGGACTGAATCCGGTTGATTTTTATTTTCCAAAATACGTGTCTGACTGAGATACCGTGATATTAGTTTGAAAGGGTAATACACACTAAACTTACCACAGTAATTTTATTCAGTAAATATGTAACGAAAGAATATTAACAAAAACCTATATTATACCGGTATAACTCCCATAGTAAATTAACCGGTATTCAGTCCCTGGTAGTTACTATGTTCTCAGTTCTCTTAACCCTATACATTTACTACACGATTGAAATCCAAGTTAAAATATTACATTTTGAATTCCCATTCAAACGATAAGTCTCGTACTTGTAAAATATCTTTCGAATGTCGTTGACAAGTGCTTCGCTCGGAAACTCAATATCTTCAAATAGACTTTGCATCAGTAAGCACCTGGTTTACAATAAATGAAATAGTATCGTGTCTGGAAACCTAAAACATTATTTTTTCTAACTCTCAAGATTTTAGATTTTGAAGTTATGATTTTTTAAATTGTATTGTAGTATTGTTTAAGACTAGTCTTTGTAAAGTACTGACTGTTTCTATTATGGTTAACGAATTGCATTAAGTATTGAAGATCCTGACTTCGAATTCCAGAGACAAAACCATCGAAAATATCGATCGTAAAGATGACAGTAGAACTGCCGGCTAGCATGACAACCACGACAAAGTTTGTCGACCGTTTTCTCATGTTTTAATCTATTATCTCTTTTTTTATCTTCCGGGTCTAAGATGTCACTTACACTTAAAACTCGACTACTAATATCTAAAGTAGAAATATTTGTCGATCGAGATATCTTGTCGATGTCGAGGTATAATATATCGCGATATATCTTAGTTTATCTTCACTCGTCTGCGAGATATCTCTTGATAGTCATGGTAGGAAGGATGATCAAAAATAGGCAAAGAAATATGTAATCTACAACTGTACGATTCCTAAATCATTTTTTGGCACACATAACCGCTTTGTGGAACTGTCGCCGGCAGATTTTCCGAACCGATATGACTTGGAAACCTTCAAGACGCGAGCCTATTCTTACCTTAAAGGCCGGCAACGCATCATCAAAAACACTGGAACTATAGGCAGCGGCTTTCCATGGTGATTCGCCTGCCCGTTTACCTCCTCCAATACAAAATAACCTATCGATCCGCCTCGGCTTCGCACGGGTTCAATGTGAACAAAATAGTCTATGTTACTCGCTGATAATGTAGCTTTCTATTGTTAATATTATAAAGAGGAAAGATTTGTATTTTCGTATGTTATGAATATACTCAAAAACTACTGAACCGATTTTAAAAATTCTTTCTACAATAGATACATTATCAGCAAGTCACATAGGCTATATTTTGCGTATAGTACTTTATATTGCACCCGTGTGAAGTCGGGGAACATTGCTAGTCTCCTTTGTTCTTTGTAACTTACAAGATGCAGTATTATACATTTTTCTTTAGGGTAAAATGAAAGAAAACATAATTTTGTACAAAATATATTAATCTCAACATTTTAATTGATAATTCAACACAATATCATCGCACAACAACTCCGCTAATATCAGACAAACACAAAATAATACATGTGCTAAAATAATTTGAAAACTATTTATAATAAGCTGTTTACACATTTAAAGTAATTCTAATAATACACTTAGAAATTTTCTTATATGGACAGACATACATACAGATTTACGGTCGTTTACAAATGTGTCACTAATTAATAAAGGGGGCAGGTACAGAATTGGGATAAGAATAATTATGAGATCTCCAGAACTCATACTTATTCTTTTGAATTCTCAAAAGCTTGTTTTCAATTCATTTTAACTTTATTACAACTAGCAAATGCCTCGCAAAATTATTTTTTTCCATTTAATATCATATATCGATAGATGAGTATGAGGTAACTTAGGGATCATTTATTAGTAAATGCGCTTAGTGGTCGATACTAGTAAAGTGTACGTTAAATATATTATAATAATATATCCACGGATACGGATCCGAATACGGATATTTGGTGACAAGAGCTGCGGATACGGATACCGATGTTAACTTTCTTACTCAATCGGTCGCGTGACCTTATGTATGTTTATTTATTTTGATTGCAATATAAAGGTATTAAATATTTTATTTTAAAAAAACAACAAGAACAAAGAACCTAAAATCTCGTCATGCTGTATAAGAATTTTAAAAATATTTTTTTAAGGCTTTAAATTGGTATTATCTATAGCAATTTACATTGGTATAGAATGATTTTAAATGAATATATTATATTTATAAGTTTTTTTTTGTTTTTTGATGAGAATAAAATTTATCTTTTTCTCTCAATCTGTTCCATACTAAATTAAGTATGATATAGAATATGATGAAAATATAATATATTATAATATTTTCTACCGACCGACCGACAGAATATAAAAAAAAACACGTATTTATCCTATGAGTAAGCTTAAATTCTTGGGAATCACCCTTTCAGTTTATTCGCCCAACAAAGCTGCGAGCACTAGTACAATTTGGAAAATATTTATTAATATCCAACATTCAGTAAACTTCAATATACAAGAAAATATTTGTAAAATATTCCAATAAAAGTATCGAAATATTCCGAGATTACAGAAATTGCAAAGTTATTGAGTTCCGTAATAACTGAATGAATTTTTATACGAATTTTTTTCCTAACGAAATGAGAAATAAACGAAATAACTTTGATCTACTTCGGAGAGGAACAATAAACCTAATTCGGAACTGATGTTGAATAAAACATGACGAGACGAATAGAGGTTCGTTTAAGCTGTACTAAGTCTGTATCAATAGATCGATTCTAACTGATCTTGATTCTATAGTGTTATTATAATAATACTTACGAAAATCGCCGTCAATATTCTGGGTTTTAACTCGACACCAAAAATTCTGATTTCGTCCCCTCTTATCCTACTATGCCGCGGTAAGATCCTCGTTGCATTTTACTGTTTGCTGTGTATTTTTCTTTCATTTATAGTTAATAAAATTCATGTAATTAGCAGGTACAGCGATGTAATCATGCGTTTGATTCTAACTCCCCAGACAAAAGTTACACTACTGCTCTGAACGAGGCTCCGCGCCCTAAAAAAATACATGTGAAAAAAAAGAACTGTGAAATTTCCTTGAGAATTAAATTAAATAATTTTCATTGTCATATTTCCAATAGTTTACGAATGGTTGTGATTTAATTACCACTGGTGCAAGGTTTAATTTCAACAAATTGACCATTTTCATGATTTTTTTTGTATTGAGGAAATTTGACACCAACATGTTTTGAGTTCTATAGGGTTTTAGAAGGTTTCTTCATCTTTTTTTCAGAAATCATATTTTTAGCTTTCTTAAACTACTTTTACTTGAAGTCAAATCGCGAAATTGTTCTATTACATCCCTTTAAATATATTTTGTCTATATTTACCTCGGGAATTAAACGAATCACCATCCACGGAAAAGCTACAATAACATTTCTTTATAGGTGAAGGAGACAAAAAGGATTTTATAAGTCGCTTATAATTATTTTTATACAGCATTTCCACGAATCACATAAAGTCACGGGCAGTTGCTAGTATAATTGTTACAATAATTGATAAAAAACGGATGAATTTTAAGATCTGGCTTGCTGCAGATTCCACGGCGCAAATATTATCAATTAAATTTGGGCTTACAAAATTAAGAGAATCATTAATGTTCATTAGAATTCTCGTAGTCCTATAATACTGTTTGTAGCAATGAGTTTTACAACTAATGGCTAATTTGTGCAACGTAATAACAATATCGCTTAATAATATTCAAACTCGCAAGGATATCCCTTATACATAAGACTTTATTCATACAAATATTTACATTATAACATCTGCAATGTCATAGTCAAAATCAATCATAATACAGGTGTTTAATAAATACATAGTAAAGGTATGTTTGTATCTAAAAATTAAAAGTATTACGTATATAATTATATAAACTGAGTATGTAATTTACTGTTCGACTGTTTTTAAAATACTATTTATGTTGTTGTTTAATTTTATAATGAAACTTAGTCGACATTTTATATAGCATAGACGCGGCCCCGACATACCCTATCGCAGTGCCAATTGTGAATTTCACAAACAAACATACGCTTGCACGTAACAGACACTTCTTTATTACGTCTCTATCTCTTGTTTCTGTGACTCAGCTTGACTGATTTGAATATGACCGAATTCTGACTATAGCATTGCTTACACTTACTCTACATTAGTAACAATTACTTCATTTAAAAGTGTGATGTACTGCCATGCTTTTCATTTAACAAAATTTTATCATAATTACAAATTTTCATTTCACTATGGAGATCAGTCGGCATTTCTTGCCTCATTTAAAATTGAGCGCGTATTTTCATTATCAGATACAGAATTATGAGAATTATCAAAAGTTCTACCAATACTTACTTAAATCAGCACGTCATATCTATTATCACCTTTCACTAACCTATAGGTATTATGCCAACATTGGAATGTCTATCCGCTTCCATGTTTTAGATTGTTCTAAAGTTAAGCAAACAAAAGTATCATTTTATCTGTATTTGTGACAACGTTTTCGCCTGATTGATTATCAGGTTTCTCTCATTTTCATGAAGAGGTAAATAAAAACTAAGGACTGTCTAATAGTAACATACTGATGATGTTTCAAGCCTTCGACATTAGGACAGCTAGAGGGTATATACACTAATTACAACAAGTTTTGAGTGCCAAATCCTAATGCATCTTTACATAAATTAACTTTTGTATATGTGGATGATATAGTTTTCATTAAAAACTTAAGGGTTGTGCTCCACGTGTGAGGTAATGTGCTTTATTAGTCTTTCTCCACGGACTTTGTTTTGTTATTTAAATTAACGCTGAAAGATTTTCAGCGTCACACCCTTGTAATAAGATTCCTATATAAATTGGATTTTTTATTACAAATAGATAATTGCATCAAGTTACTATGACGCTGAATATCAAGCATAGTTGAACAAATATCAAACACCGACGAACATTATAAACAAAACATGTTAAGTATCGAGACACAAATTAATAATCAACAAGAGATTCCGGCACTCAATATAACGTCTGTCAATGTAAGCTCCAATCAATGGGTAAATCCCTGGATACCGAGCGGGAGTGCAGTGTAGGCGGCGCATGCGCACCGCGGGCCGCGTGTCAGTAATCTAGTGATTCCTCATCAGGAGACCGTTTGCGGCAGCATAACCTCCAGGCTGCTCCTAATGCGCATACACTTATAGCGATCGCTAGACCCGCTCCCAAGGCAG
Organism: Anthocharis cardamines; assembly: GCA_905404175.1. NCBI lineage: Eukaryota > Metazoa > Arthropoda > Insecta > Lepidoptera > Pieridae > Anthocharis > Anthocharis cardamines. Next base: position 1,087,943 of record FR989960.1, read on the forward strand.
GAGCAAACCAATCCCCTCCTCCACTCATCCGTGTCCCCGTACACAACTCTGGAGCTTCATCGTGCAGCTTTCCCAACTGTAACCCACTCAGTGCATCTAAATACCCTAGTCTACGTAAGCTATCCTCCGAATAAGCTTTCCTAGCTTCTTTTTCTTCGGCTGTCCAAAATTTTCTGTCCCCGCTAGTCATATTCGGACAATTCACAACTCCGTTACATATTAATCTAGCGGGAATACAAAGCGCTTCTTCACCAGGACATATAAAATCACAATTGTGCCCTTCAGGAGCACTAGAACCACTATCAGTTAAACGTGACGTCATTAATGTTCCGTCAGAATTCTTGGGTAAGTGATACAATCCTGTCCAAGCAATTTTAAAAGCAGCGCGTGCTGGCGACGCGCTCCCAATGAATACAATTCTAATCGATCTCGTTTTTTCCTTTTCAATAACTAATGGATCATCTAAAGATTCGAATCCTAATTCACCAGCCGAAAGTATGGGTAATTCACGAGCTAAAGAAACATTTTCTCCACACACAGACAAGTATGGTTCTATTCGACCCGGTAAATATATTTGAATATTTCCATCATCACAGTGGCGTGATGCAAATTTGATGCTATCAAAGTGAAGCCATATATCCCTTTTCTCCTCAATCTCAAGATCCCAAATACACTGTATTCGTTTTGGTGGTTCGGTATAACCCAATGCTTCTAAATGTGGGTAGACGATTTCACCATCCGATGCGGCTGCCAACACAGCTGGCCCACAGAGAGGACCATGAACAAATTCGTATCTGGCTTCAAAAAGAGGAGAAGGATTCTTGAAGTATGAAGCTGCGGCATGAGCGTTATCAACAATTAACTGAAGGTTTAATGATTCTCCAGAAGATACAACCCTATATGGCCGAGCACGAGAAACAGTATTGGCGTGTTTTGCGCATAGGCAAGAACCTATGGATCTCTGGACTGCTAAATGTAGGGGAAGCGGAGTCGTAGTTACTCCGATTGATAGATTGGCAGCCTTCCCCCCAGGGAACGGTTCCCAAATAATTAACTTGTCAGCTCTGTCTTCGTAGCAGTTTTGGCAGGAAACAGGAGTGTAGGGATGCTCCTGCAAATAAAAACATGTGAAAAATGGTTTCAAGTTAAAACTGTACAAATAATTTTACATATATGGAAAAATGAGAAAGGGAAAATAGGACATGTTTTTCATATTTTTGTAGCAACAGCTGATTTCAATCAGAATCGAAACAAAAGTACGTAATAGGAATATTGAAGTCCAATAAATAATTCCGGCTTTAAAACTCAATGAAAATACACGTATTTATTGAAAATCCAGAACCTTACATGAATCCATCACGTTGTGAAAAATATTTTTTTACGAAACACATATATTTATTAAATCCGTGAACATCGTAGCAAATAAAAGGCTGGTGCGGATATTTCAGTTTCAAAAAATATGTTAAGATATTGATAATTAAAGCTATTTCTCGGGAATTCAAAATAGAATTTTCGTTCAAATAAAAGTCGAAATACATTAAGAAAAAGTGATATATGAATATGAAAAGTGAGATATGAATCAGTTTGTTGTCATTATTTTTGTTAAAAAATAGTTTCAATTTATTTTGAAGTAAAATAACTTTTGTACAATATATACCTAAAATAAAAAACCAATATAACAATTATTCAGTAGTCATAAAATATTATGTGACGTGAATTTATGTTCGAATAAAAATCAAATACGGTTTTAAAAATAGGGCTGCAGGAAGGTTTGGGTTGATGATGACCTCACTATGACGATATTTTAAACGGTTTTTTAATATAATTACCATCCCGATAACTTTATAATATTACAATTTTAATATTTCAATCATTATTTCTTGATGAGCGCGCTTTGTTATTGTATCGCCATTTCTCAATTAATATACGCATTGCAGTAATTATTTATGTAGTGAAAATTATATCGAAACATTTTGTTTGAAACGAGATAATATTATGTTAATGATTGATATTATTAATATAAAATTTAATACTTAAATAACTGGTACGAAATATCCGTAATTATCTTATGTATGATTACTACGGAAGTCTAACAAAGCAATCGGATTGGTTTATTTTTTGTTTGTCTTATAGTAGTTTTAGTAACAATAATTCTTATTATTATTATTATTTTTTAATTTAATATATACCTTTACACATAATTCTTCCAAGACTTCTTTACTTACACTGTTAATTTTTTTACTATTACTATTTTTTCAGGAGTCATCGTTTCTAAATTGTTTTTTCTTTTAAATGAGTTTTTATTTCACTAATAAAGATTACTTAAAATGTACCTTATTCCCTTTTTTCCATATATTTTTTTGTTATTTTTCTTTTTTGATTATTATTATTATTCTGTGTGTTTCGTTAGTAATAAATATTATGTCTATGTCTATGTTTAAATATTCCGCATACAAAAATAGTGAATTCCCGAATCCTCTAGTGGGGATTGAGTCAGACACACTTCTGTGTCTGTGTCACTGATCATTTTTCTATACAGGCAAGTAAGTGGTCAGCCTTCTGTGCCCTGCCCGACCGAAACAATTTTTATTTATAGATCTTGTATCCACAGATATCGAACACGGGACCTCCAGTGCTAAACACATCGTGCTTATTACATTCATCACGGAGGCGGTCAATTTACATGAATGCAAATGAATATTAATAGTAAATATTTGAATCGAAATATTAATTAGTGATGCTTAGTTCCATTTAGTTTGGATGGAAATGTTTGTTTAATACAAATAAGAGCTAGAGTATACGGTTTAATAAACTAAAAGTGCAGAATACCTAGTAAATCCTATTTGCCTATTATATAAGCGTTCTTTGCATGAAGGAACGTTGCCTATATTGTGGAAAACTGCCATTATAACACCAATCCATAAAAAAGGCCCGAAGCGTGATATTTGTAACTACAGACCAATATCCAAGTTATGTGTCCTTGCCAAAATTTTCGAAAAATTGATTCACGAGCAATTATACGCTGCTCTTAGAAATGAGTTTTTACCCCAGCAACATGGCTTCCTCAAAGGTAGGTCGACTACTACTAACCTGGTCACTTTTATTGATGCTATTACTAAAGGAATGGACAGTGGATATCAGACGGATGCCGTCTACACAGACTTTTCTAAAGCTTTCGATCGAATTGATCATATTATCTTACTTGCTAAACTTCAAATGGCCGGAATACGAGGTGATTTGTTTAGGTGGTTTACTTCTTATGTTTCTGCAAGATCTCAAGTGGTTGTACTTAATGGTTTTTCATCTACTCCATCTGTGATACCCTCTGGTGTACCGCAGGGGTCAATTTTGGGACCTCTCCTCTTTAACCTCTTCATCAATGATATCTATCATTGCTTTAAACATTCTGATTTTCTTCTGTTTGCCGATGACATAAAAATATATAAAAAAATTGCTTCTGCTGATGACTTCAGATTACTTCAAGATGACTTAAACAGACTTCACGTATACTGCATAGAAAATAAACTCGATCTCAATATCTCTAAGTGTTCGTGCATAACCTTTAGTAGATCACCAAAGAGATTTTTTTATAACTACATTATCAATAATGAGCTTCTAAAGAGGAACGTTTCTGTTGTTGACCTGGGTGTTACACTAGACTCGAGGCTTTTATTTGATGAGCATATTTTGAATATCTCAGCCAAAGCTATGAAGACACTGGGTTTTATACTTCGTATTGCTAAAGATTTTAAACATGTAAAAACGTTAAAAATTCTTTATTGCTCACTTGTTAGGAGTCAGCTAGAATATGCCTCCCAAGTATGGAACCCTTCCTATAACGTTTACATTAAGATTATTGAAAAAATACAAAAACGATTTCTAAAACTTTGAACTTTAAATTTCATATTAATAATCCTAACTACGAGGAGAGTTGTAAACACCATCACCTACTTCCATTACACCTGAGGAGAGAAGCAGCGGATCTTACATTATTTCACAATATCAGCTTAAATCTGATTGATTCTTCCTTTTTGCTGTCAGAGATCAAGTTTATAACTCCTAGCCGCTACTACAATAGACGCAATTTCATCAAGTTGTATACTCCTCCATGCAAAAATAACTACAGATTAAACTCATTTCTACCCCGATGTATAACACTATTTAACTCATTATACTCTGAGCACATTGAGTTATTCATAACGAGGCGAAATATTTTTAAAACAACTATATCTACAAAATTCTTTACAAACGTAAATAATTAAGGAACGCTGTATCGGACATGTATTTAATACCATAATTATATTTCCTTTTTGTACCTACTGTATTCTTTTTTTTCTGTTTATTGTTCTTTGCATTGTGTTTTTATTACTGTATTGCTATCTGTTATTTTCACGCAGTAATTTTTTGTTTGGATATGTTATTTTAGTATTTTGGCACTATTTTTACTTAGTAGTTTATACTAGTTTATATGTAAAAACTTATTAACTTAATTTGTATTCTATCACAACTCCATTGCTATAAGTGAAAACTATAAATAGCTTAAATATGCTTACATTCTCTATTGTCTACATTTTTATTTATAAGCTGTTTGTTTTCCATGTAAAATAAAATAAAATAAAAATAAAATAAAAGAATAATATATAATGACACAAATAGTAGAAATTGATTCACATTTATATTTTATTAATATAATTGTTCATTAATTTAATAAATGACAAATCATCAATCACTTAAGTACAATAGTTTTTTTACTATCATATTATGTTGTTTGTAATATAGTTTTTATGATTGATATGAGAAAGCTGTTTGAAAAATAGGTAATTTCATTAAGGGTTGTACATATATTTCGACGGGTCCCAAGAACAAAATCGTATCTGTGAAATCGTTTATTTGCAGATACGATTATCCGTCGATTTTTAGTTATGAAACGTTACCTTTAAAAACAACTTTAACCTGATATAATCATAATATTTATCATTCTATATACCTTATTTTAAGTAGGTGAAGCTTAAATTACTCATAGTAAATAATTAACTTATTTAATGTTAGATATCGACAAACGAGCATGAGGTTCACTTGATGGTAGGTGATACTTCAGCCTCAGAACATTAATCAATGATGCGCTGTCGACCTACTTTTTTATTTCGAGCATTCGGAAATCTATAGATAAACCGAAAAGCGCAATATGCACTTCACGGTTTTTTCATCTATGAACGGTGTTTCGTTACCCGGTCGGTATTTCGATATTCCTCCCAACCGATCAATGCCCGAAGTTACCAGACAAGGCCAAGACATGCTTACAGAAAATTATAAACATGTCCCGATGGGATTGGAACCCACGACCCATTGATGCGCACGGCACACTACCGAACGCGAAAACGAGCCCTGAGGTTGTTTTGGTTATTCAAAAAAACTGACCTTAAAATTCACGCTCAGTATAGTCAAAATCACTCTCGCATAGATTCTCTTGTCAGTGACGAATCTGTACAAGCAATGTACATCTTCTCCTGGTGGGGCCTGCTTGTATACTAGGGTGTTCAGAGGCGATCGAAGCCTTCCCGCTCTTTGCTTCCAGGAGGCAATGACCTCGTCGCAAGCTGTCCCGGGAACTGGTTCGCCGAATCGTGTGTTGTTGAAGAAGTCGTAGTGAGCCCAGTAGTAGAGAGATGATCTGATGAATGGTACAAAATGTTAAGATCTTAGATCTGCTAGGGTCTTATTAATACACCTGCAACACGCCACGGCTTGCAAGGGTGCAATTTAGATGTATTATATGTAATATACACAAAAATACAAAAATAATATTTACTAAAATTCGAAGAAAAGTCTATCTGTAATTTCGAAATAATTGTATTTACCTAATCTTTATCTGTACTAATATTATAAAGAGGAAATATTTGTATTTTTGTATGTTATGAATAAACTCAAAAACTACTGGACCGATTTTATAATTCTTTCACCAACAGAAAGCTACATTATCAGCGAGTAAATAAAAACTTTTTTGTGTTTTTTATGCACCCGTGTGAAGCCGGGGCGCGTTGTTCGTTGTTATATAGTTTTGCTAAGGTATTAAAAAACCCAAACACCGTTTTTAATTGTTTTTGTCTGAGTTAATCTTTAAAATGGCTAGACATGTGAGGATAGGTTCCTCTCGTATTTCAGCTGAAATAATTATGAACTGTCTTTGTTTAAAAGACCAAAGCCGAAACGCACAATGTGCACTTTACGGCATTTTCACATTGGTGCTTCGTTACCTAAATAGATAGATAGATAGATAGATAGATATCAACTTTATTTGCCACCTTAAACCCATAAAACAAACAAAACTAACAAAAAAATACAATTAGATTATCAATTATGTAAACTATAATAAAAGTGATGGCAAATAGGACCCCTCAAAGTGGACTTTCTACATGTCTTTCTCGCATTCAGTGATCAAATAGAAGATTTTCGTTAATGTAGCATATTATTTTCCAAAGTGGCGTAATAATCGACCGTGAGCGAGATCGCATCGCGTGTAAGAAACTTGGGAAATATGAGGGTAGTAACAAAAGCCAACGCCATAATGGATCTCAATTACATGATTAGGGGAAATGCTATTATTGGGCCATTTCGTATTGATTGGCGTGCGTTAGACAGTAGGAAGGGGAACTAATGCTCGTAGTCTTAGAAGAACATTTTAGGGTTCCTTGACGAAGGGTGAAAATACCAATAAAGAAAGTCGTTATTTATCTTCTTGCCATTACTCTACAGTTGTACCTAATGTCTAATGAATTCCGCAGTTGTGGCCTTCGAGACATTAAGATGAGCGAAACCCAGTAGTCCTCCTCCTTTGAAAATAGTACTAACGTGCTTCATCAAGCACGTTATAATATCGACACTAGCAACTAATACTACGCTTGAAAAATTATATTTTACGCCAGAAGATTTCAAAGACAAATTGTGATTACTTTTTAATTATCTTAACATAACTTAAAATATATCACAATATAGCTTAATTTATATACTTATAAGTTTTAAATTATCTTAAATAATTTATAAGTTATCTCAATTTTTCTTTGAAATTTTCTGGCGTAAAATATATTTTTTCAAGTAAGCGTAATATAAATTGCTGGTGTCGATATGATTGGTGTCGCTTAAACACATTTTTAATAGCAGAGTAAGAAAAAGTTAATTCCCGAGTCCCCTAGTGGGGTATGGGGCACTGATCATTTTTCTTTACAGGCAAGTAGGTGATCAGCCTTCTGCCCTGACTGACCGAAATATTTTTATTTTATTTCTTGTTTCCCCGGGATTCGAACCCCTCCGGTGCTAAACCTATCACGTATGCCACTGAGCCACGGAGGCGGTCAATAGCAGAGTACTATATCCGCTAAGAAGTAAGCAGTTGAATCTTTTCTTACCCACTGTAGCTGCCAGTCTTGCTTTCAAATCTGACGAACATAGCATTCCCGGTAGATACAAAGTCGTGCTTCTCCATCGGTCTGCTGAAGGTGTCGCAGAATGTTTTGATGATCTTTGCATCGTCAGGTCGAGGGGCGTCATACAGCGTGAGGGACTCTCCACAGTCTCCAGTCCAGGGGACTATAGGAGATTCGATTCGGTTGATCCGGAAACTGGAAGAAATTGAATGGTTATAACAAATTGGATGTTGTATAAAAGCCATATAGACAGTAGACATCAACTACGTAGGAATAGATGGCGTTAATATTGCAACTTTGTGACATTTCAAATCAGACAGCTGTCACCTCAATTTGTGTCAATTTGCCCGTGACCACGCAAGCATCCGAAACGTCGGGATAAATAATATTCATTATAAATAATACCTAAATCGCGTTTTGAATCCAGTATAAAGTATTTTATTTAAATAAATATGTAAAAGTAATTCATTTATTATTTCTTTCACTTTGCTGTATCAGAAAGTACTTCTGAGTCTTGTCCGACCAATATAATATGTAGTTATATTTTATTTCCTAGCAATTTTTAAGGCCTCAAGTTCTGAATGCCATAGTACTTACTTATTTAAGGTTAAAAATGTTTTATATACTAAGCTAATTTTCTTAAAAATGTTTTGAATAGTATATACTTATATAGTTTTATATTGTATAGTGTTAGTTATAATCTTTCGTAACGCATATTGGAGCAAAGTCAAAAGTTTCGGCATTTAAAAAAAAATATCTGTGTGCCAAAAATGAAAATTCGGGCTTCGATAAAATCTCAATAATTTGGTAATTAAATATTTTTTTTCCACATCGACCAAGCGTTTGCTGAGATCTGCTCACAAACACAAATACGATTTAGGTGTTCGCTCACTCCGTTAAAATTAGAGTACTTTACCAAGAAAATACTTAAAAATCTACATAGCTATTAACGTAATATGAATACTTTAATATTATTTTGTTATATTACGTTATATTACTCTCAACTCCGATAAAAAATCATTTTACGCAGACAATAACTTTTGTAATAAGTCTGAAAGACATAAAAAAGGTGAATGTTGGAATTTTATAGTTCTTTTTTCAATTTCAAGAAGCGAATTTTATTTCCCTACTGGAGTATGCATCGGACTATTAGCTCTTGGGTACTTCATTCATTGTTTTTCGTAAGTGGGTACTCTTGTCTTAGTATAGCTGAAATCTAAGACACGATTCGAGTCTTACGGCCTTTAAACGTAATATAAGCTTGATATAGTTAAAATATGTTTTGTTGCTTTCGTTCTGTAGTTTTTTATATTCGATAGAGCGAAACAAAACATATTTTAATTATATCAAGCTTATCATACGTTTATGATTAAGGCCGTTAAAATTTATTTTTATGTAGTAGATATCTATAGAAGATATCGCTTGTTTAGGTTACTGCAGTCTGAGCACAAAAATCAGTGATGCGCTATCGACTTATATTTATATTTAGCGCATTCTGAAAAAGAAACTGACAAGTCCGATATACTTTACAGCTTTTCCATCTATGAATAGTGGTTGATTACCCGGTCGGAATTTTATTATATTTAATTATTTCTCGAAGTAGATAGAACCCAGCGCGATTCAAACCCGCGACCATAGAAACGCAAGTTACATGTCAAACTATGAAATTTTAATAGAAAAAAAGTTGTTAAACTTAAAATACATAATCCTATAGATTGACAAAATTCAATACTATTCGAGTCTCATTTTTGTGTTTTTTTTTGAGAATCGTGGTAACGTAGTTATTGACTTTAAATCGGCGGATAAATACCAAGTAATATCTAGTACCATTATATTCAACGACAGTATTGGCCTTTTATACACTCCACTTCAGTCAGGCCTAGTTTTTTCCACTTCAATCTTCATCAAAGGCAAGCATTAGTGCCATTCATTGATGGTCGATAAGAATTGATAGCCTACTGTATGATAGCGCAGTATGTCTAGTATATAGTTCTTAGTTTAAGGTGTATTAAAGCCTACAGTAAAATTGTATAACAAAAAAAAAAACCAACAAAATTTGTTTAAATATACACAAAGTAACAATATTAACACAACAATTAGTTTGATACTAAAAACTTATCATTAAAAATTAAACCTAAATATTAATAATTTATATACATATTCACAAAAAGAATATGTTATCCAAATTCCAATTTGGGGCATGGTACCCAGAACACTGGCAGCATTACCTCGCTGAATAGCTAAACTGATTCTCTGCGCGAAATAGCTGCCAGCCCTCTGATCACCCGAAGAGAGAATTAGTAGATTCGACATATTTGTTTTAGTAACATTGGTTTTTGTTACGTACAACGCTATCATATACGTATGTATATAGTGGATACATATAAAGTGGAAGAATCTTGAAGTGCATATATTTTCATTCTATGGATATCCGAAATATTTAAATTCATTATTGACTGTTGTCCGGGAGCTAAGATAAAGTAAGCCACATACATGCTGCTCTATCGATATTAAAAAAAATCTAAACCTTGTCAAAACCAAACTTTCCACTAACCTTGGAAAATACAGCCTCACAACCTGTCCTGGGAATCCTTGCATCAGATAGGTGCAGGACGTATGTGGGGGATACCAGTGAGCTACGGATAGGAAGATACCCTCCGTGTCGCCAGACCTCTTCAGGGATTCAGCTGTGAGAAGCCAATCGCAGTTGCCGATTTTGGACCCTGGTGCTTCTACGTGGCCAGGCCAGTTGCCAACATTGAAGTGGAACCCGGTGTTTAAAAGTGGACCTGCGGAGTTTAAGCTATACAAGAAATCTATTTGGAAAATGACGATGTTTGCACATGGATCATCAAGAAAGTTTCTATGGATCATCATATTGATGCTAGATTGTAATGAAATGAAAAATTATTATTGGGACTTACACATTTAAATAATACTAAGTAAAAAAAAAATACCAAAAAAATTGAGTTCAAAAGTTCTAAAATTCAAAACACAACACAACAAAAAGTAAGAAAAAGAAATAGATAAAAAAGAAGATTGTTTATGTGACGTTAAAAGTCAGAATTACATGGCTATTAATAATCGTGTAGCATCGACTTGTTTATAAACGTTACGACAGTTTACCTTATTTTAAGTAAAAAAAACCGTTCGTTGATAGAATAATATTATGAGTTGTTTCCTACCCTAATCTGATCAAAGATTATTTTAGCACAATATTTGCAGTCGATTTTTGTTGTTTAGTTACAATTATTAGATTATTTTGCCCAAGAAATGTTCGCAATCAACTCGGAGCTTTTTTGAAGTAGATCTCTGTAATACACACTTAAAGCAAATTAACTGTAATTAACATGATATTTTGAAGGATTTTGGATAAAAAAGATAAGGGAAATCGCAAACAAAATAACAACTCTACAAAATAATCAGGTTTATGTACTAATAAAGTAGTACTGAAACTCGAAGTCAATTTCAAATGAAGTTTGTAGATCGGCCTGAACGTGATGAGTAAAGTTTTATCACTAGGTCTAACTTATATCCCGTCTGGACTGGATAAACTAATATGATTGAATAGCAATGAAACTTTATCCTTTGCATGTAGCGCTAAGTAAACAGTTAGTAGTTTAATTTTAAGTATGTTTTTAGTATTTCATTGAGCGTTTGTGATCATAACCTTAAAGAATATGTCGTCCTTCGAGCCGGATTAGATATAATCATTTAAATAAAGAAACAGGAAATATATAATAAAACTAGCGACCCGCCCCGGCTTCGCACGGGTCTAGATTTTTTGACAAAAAAAGCAGGGTTTGTATGTATTTTTTAATGCTACATTATAAAAAAATTAAAACAAAAAATTTCGTCCAAAAATTAAAAAAAAAACTTTAGGGGTGGATTACCCTTAACATTTAGGGGGATGAAAAATAGACGTTGTCCTATTCTCAGACCTACCCAATATGCACACAAAATTTCATGGCAACGAAAACTGTGACACGAGAATTTTATATATTAGTTAAAATGTCAATTTATAGGCAGGTTGCAGATATAATTACTGTTAAATATGATTTGTTATATTTTTACTTATTGGGAGAGACATTAAAATTATGTCGAAAAATGAAAATATCTCATTAATGTAGCGGTTTAAATTCATAGATTCGGTATCTTTGAGTGCTTGAAAAAAAATGGACTGTAGCTTTTGAGCTTAATGCTCTTCTGTCGAAAACTTCGGTGGAATTTCGATACTCCTCCTACACGTTTAATGACTTAAGTAACAGACAGACAAACGTGAATAAAGTACAAAAATTAAACGCCCTTTTAAGGTTTAAAAACGTAGTCACAAAATTACATAGTTTAAGTTGAAATAAAATACGGTAAATGACAGACAATAATTACATTATTAACAAACAAATACTTTAAAGATAATATTACCTGCTGGTGAACTGACAAATTCCACAAAAAGGTCCTGGGACGTGCCAATGATGGAGTAGGGGAACTTGCCCATGCCACAGAATGTGCCAATCACTGATGCAGACTCATCTTTTCCGTCATATATCCGGATGTAGTCATACGGACAGTTCTCCGAACCTGAACAAAAGAGAGATAATATATTAGATTTTATGTGTTAAAGTATACTATACTATATTACTCAAAGGCCGGAATTACATTTACATCCCCATCAACATGCAGAGGTGTTACCGTTTAACCCCTTTTATAAAAAAAGTAACTGTATGTATAAATATAATATAACAATTGATTGACTAAGGTTTTAAGTTTTTATTCTCATAAAAACTCAACAAGATAATTAACATAAGAAAACAATTAACACAGTCACTAATTAAATCAGTAGATTTCATAAAACCATGGTGATTATTTAAATTGATCTATGTTCCATACTCCTAATGTCAGACAGATTGTTTTCCAGCTACGCTCCTTCATACGTCACTATTTTGTCAGTTGTTCGTGCTCATAGAAAGACCATGCTTCTTATACAGATAAAATCAACGAAGAAATAGTAGGGAGCTTCTGAAAGTTAAGTCAAGAAAGAGGTAGGACAAAAAACTGAAGGATATGTTCACATGAGTCCTCAATATATTGCCGCTAAGCACCTGCAATTTTTTTTGTACAATGAAAGCTCTCTGAAGATATTTGATATTCTACAAAAAGGCAAACGTCCAAAATAAGGTATAAATCAATGGTGACGCATTTTCAAACAGTTACCAGTACGATACAACCTTATCAGAATAACTTTTTTCTACTCTTTTACTGATAATAATCAGCAATTAAGAAAAAGCAAGAAGGTATTACGCGTCTTAACGAATCTCTAAATAAAAGTTTTGACGGCACAACGCAATATCCGTGAAAGTTTCCAGAAAATGTTCAGATTCTGTGTCCATTATTGGATCTTCGTTATTTATTAATGTAATAAATTACCGCCTCACCTCACGGAATAACGATAGAAAAATTATAGGATACTTTGGAAGCCTACCTGGTCCCGTATTACTGCGCCGTCCCATTCGTTATGACATAACAGTCTGTGCGAATTCTTTATGGCTTGCTTTTATCGCGTATTAAAATAAACCAAGGTTTAGAAAACAGAGAAACAATGGATTTGCGCGTTTTGTATGTTAGATATCGATAGACGAGCATGAGGTTAACTTGGTAGGTGATACCTCAGCCACAGAACATCAGTCAATAACGCGCTGTGACCTACTTTTTTAATTTGAGCATTCGGAAATCCATAGACTGAAACCGAAACGCGCAATATGCACTTCACGTTTTTTACATCTATGAACGGTGGTTCGTTACCTGGTCGGAATTTCGATATTCCTCCCACCCGGTCAATGCCCGAAATAACCAGACGTGAGGAAGACATGCTTTTAGGAAATTTTAAGCATATCGTCCGGTGGGATCTACCGGAGTGAAATGAAGTGTTCTACCTAACGCGCCAACGAGCCCGTCTTTGTTTAGTTTAAGATTCAAATAAAAGTGAGAGTTATCAAAGGCCAAGATATGTTTCTAATTATACATAATATATTTACTCCTCCTCTTCTTCTTCCTGCCCTGTTCCCCTATACCTATCCACTTTTATTTAAAACTTTTTATACATAATATATTTACTAACAAACTAATTATTATAAACATTTAAAAGGTACTTATATAGCAGCTTCAGACGAAGTTGTTCAGTTGTCCTTATTGGTAAAAAAACAATGGTATTTAGGGAATGTTTTCCCATATGGAACCGTATTCAAACCATAGAGAAACTTTCCATAACTTTATTAAAAGCTATAAAAGAATTGTATAAGCGTTCATGCTTTCACTAAAGCCAGAATTGTTGGTCAAGCTCCGACTCATTCGGAATTACGTTCGCTTTGCTTTGAGATTTTTATTTTCTCAACAATATGTCGCGGCAAAGTCAAGCCATTGTGTGGCCGGATGCACTATTGTGGATATTGTGCTATTGTGTGAACTAACAGCATTTGTTTACACAATATCGACGGAGATTGAAGTTTTGAATTGGTCCCGGGACCCGTATTGAGGTGTGGGGTAGATTTTTACTGCATTTGTTTGACTGGTCATTTTTCGGCATCAATTAAATAGCCTTCAGAGGGCCTAGCACGAACGACTATCGACAAAGTATTCGAATCGTCCATCTGTCAGTTGTATGAGAAATCATTTGCATACAAATGACAGTTCGACGATACGAATACTTTTTCGATAGTTGTTCGTGCTCACCCCTCTGTACTCTGTCGAACTAAACAGATTGATTCGTTTTTCTAGGAATGGAATCCGCACCAAAAGTCGAGATAGCGAGAACGTAACTATGGTGAAAAGGTTAAGCTTTAGTACGGGTCTTATATGAACAAATCAAAGACTGGATTCGTTGGTGCGATAGATGCTGAACGTGCCTTGCTTTTAGTGGGTCGTGAATTCGATTCCCTCCGGCTCATATATTTATAATTGAAAATGTTAAGGATTGACTTGACACAGGTCAGGGTGTCATGTCTTTCGATATTTACAACTACATATATTCTATCTACAATATATTTAAAAAATACTGAGTTTTCTTGCTTTAAAATATATTATTATGCTATTTCCCACCTCTATTCTATTCTATAAGCGTGACTGTCAGTTGGGCAAGATGGCCGAATTTCAACCTAATTTATTTTAAAATTAATTTTCTGCATAATTTTTTGTTCGTTATATTTCCGATAATTTATTAGCTATTCTGTTATTCGGGACATAGACGAATCCAACAAATAAGATATCGAGATATCGATATATTAAAATCGGTGAAGCCGTTCTTGAGTTATAAATGGTGTAACTAACACAACTTTCTTTTATATATATACAGAAGATATACCTAGCTATATTGTTTTAAAAAGATTTATATTTAAGCCAAAGTGATAGACCCGTGCTGTTCAAACAAAGATTTTACCCGAACCCAAATATTTCATCAATATTGAATGTCGAAGCGAGTTATGTATGAACGCCAAGTAGGGATAATCATAAAGTCTAGATGTATATTGTATGTTATATTGTGCTTCTAAGTTTATAACCCGATTACCAAATAGCTGGCTTAAAGCTTCACCTGAAGCTATGTCAGGAAATTACGGCAGCTTAGATAGTAATATATTTTGTAATTTATGTAAGTACTAGCGTATACGACAGACGTTGTCTGCCAGAATTTTGGCTACAAAAATAAAAAAATATTTCGGTCGGAATTTCGATATTCCTCCCACCCGATCAATGCCCGAAGTTACCTGACGTGGGGAAAACATGCTTATAGAAAATTATAAACATATCGTCCCGGTGAGATTCGAACCCACGACCTATCGATGCGCACGGCAGGTGTTCTACCGAACGCGCCAACGAGTCCGTTAAAAAAAGGTATTTTGGTAAAAATATAACTCAGTGTATGAGGCCTTACCTGAGGTGATTGGTCTCATGGGACATGTCATAATATTCTCACAGCGCTGTCCGTCTATGTTGAACTCCTCATTCTCGATGTACAGCTTTATATACGGAAGCCGTGTGTTCAAGTGATACCTGGGGATGAATTTATTCTTATTCAAATTTTAATATAAATAGAAACTTCTGCTATCTATTTAGGAAATATTAAAATGTTAGTTGAAAAAACGAAGTGTGACTTGATTTCATCAGTAATGTTATAGGAGTTTGGGACAAGAAAATTACCTAGGAAACGTAGTTATACAAGATAAATCAGCATTAATAATGATATACGTGTATCGTATTCTATCCAATAAAAGAAGAAGTAATATCATTCATAAGTAACAAAATCTTGTCCTTAATATATTTTTCGTATCTTTATAATCCGTATGAAAAAAAAAACTAAACTTTTACTTAACCAAAATGAAGAAAGAACCGGCTTCCATGAATCATATAATAAAATAATTATTAATTATATCATAAAATAGATCACAAGCTTTCCTTATATGGAAGTCAGGACTGTCATATTATTTCCAATGTAGCATTCTTTAGATTTTTAATATACAAAATTTACTAAAAAAAATTAAATATCTCCTATATATCTTCTATTTTTTTTACGTTAAATATCGACAGACGAGCATCAGATTCACTTGATGGTAGGTGATACCTCAGCCACAGAACATCAGTCTGATGCGATATATGTGTAGCGACTTTCTATCAACATCTCGGTAGCCATCCATCTTCAGCTACCAAATATGTGCTTATAGCTAACGTCCGGTCATTTAATTAGTACCTGCAGTGCAGATTCCTCGGGTATACCCCAGGGTAGGCGGCTGACTGCACGTAGCAAGTCTGGAGTCGGCAGTCCCTGAAGACTCGCTCACAATAGGATCTACGAAATGAAATACATTTTATATGTCAGAAATACGAGTAGAAATACTGATATAAAAATGAGTACTCCTCATTTTTAAATCTGTGTTGCTATTTCTAATAAATGTTTTCAAATTTTGACACATTGTCGTGAGATATTTGTCTTCGATATGGTGGTGAAAAGTGTTTTGTTGTACAAATTAAAAAGTGTTTTATTTGCGTTCATCCGTTGTTTATCGAGCTATAGCGGTCAATTATTACAATTATATTATAAATGCAATTTTTACAGAAGGGCTTATGAAAGAAATAAAAACGATAAGCCCTTCTGTAAAAAAATACAGATTTGATTTGTGACAGTTTTGAATTGCAGTAGCGCTATGTAGGTATATTAACACCACAGAATTGATGAAGAACCTATTCCGTGATTGAGACAAATAATGTATTTGTACTTTGTTGGTTCGTATTCTGAAACACATAATATTTATAGATATTCCATTAGTAAATTAATGTCAATTTAATCATCCAAATTATTTTTACACAAAAAGATCGTAAGAAAATGTAAATGGCATTTTCGTAACTTCTTACAAAACTTAAAACGATTCAGTACATTTACGACCTTATTCATAAACGTATTAATTATAAGTTTGATATAGTGATATAAAGTGAAAATAGAACGAAAGAAATAAAACATACGTACATATTGTCAACATGTTTATAATTTTCTGTAAAGTCTTCCCCACGTCTGGTAACTTTGGGTATTGAACGGGTGGTAGGAATATCAAAATTCTACGCCCTTGATTTGTGAACTGGTAGTAAATGTAAAATTAGAAGCATTTAATATGTATTATTTTTTATTGACGTTCATAGATGTACATTGTGTTACCTAAATTAATAGATTATTTTTGAATTTAATTGAATTAAATATGGCAACTTTGTGACATTTCAAATATCAGACAACAGTCATCTTTCTGTCTCCCCGCGACCACGGTTGCTGTAAAGCATCCGAAACGTCGGGATAAATAAGGTCGGGGTAACGAACCACCGTTCATAGATGAAAAAACCGTGAAGTGCCTATTATGCGTTTCGGTTTCAGTCTATGGATTCCCGAAATTTCAAAGTAAAAAGTAGATCAACAGTGCATCGTTGACTGATGTTCTGTGGCTGAGGTATCACCTACCATCAAGTGAACCTCACGCTCGTCTGTCGATATCTACCATAAAAAAGTATAAATAATACAAATTCAAGGTTTCTTTATGTAACATTTTGTTTTGATTAACGACTACCCTCCCGAGACAAGTCGTAATGATATAAATGAGAATAAAATTATATTCCCTCTGGCCTCGTTTCCAAACGGATGTGAATTAATGTTTCCGTTCTAAAAGGTAAAGAAAATAATATTTAAAACTGTAGATTAAATACATTATTATAATTTTAATTTAAGAAAGACATCAGATCATAAAAGACCCACTGAAATTTTGGTGTGTTGAAGTTGTCTAATAATAGAATAGAATAGAATATACTTTATTGTACACAAAAACCAATTATACAAGCAATAAAAACTAAAGCTAAACATTGTACAAGAGGATGGCCTTATCGCAATATGCGATCTCTTCCAGGCAAACCTCAAGGAAGGGAAAAAAATAACAAAATAGAGTAGAAGGTGCAGCAAGAATGAGTATAAAAATAAAAGTAAAATAAAGAGTATACAGTTACAAAAAGTACATCTATCCCAATTAACATAAATCATTATAAATTAAAACTATACTATCATAAAAAACATTACATCATATACAACATAGCATGACAAACGGAAACAAAAACATTGAAAAATTGTAAAGGCAGGCAATGCAAGTGAAAAGGGTAAAATACGAAAGATTATAAAGAAGTGAAATGTTGAAATAAGAGTTTTTTGAAAGTATTAAGAGATTGAGCTCGTCGAATATCAAGAGGCAAGGAGTTCCAAAGCATAATACTTTGTACCGTGAAAGAGGAATGGTAAAAGTCAGTTTTATGTGCAGGAGTTTCTAATAATAAATTTTCCCGAGAGCGGAGATCAAAATCACCACCAGATAAAAATACAAAATGTTGTTTTAAGTAAGTGGGTGTTTTAGGATCAAAAAGTATAGAATAGAGGAGTTGTAAAATATGAATATTACGACGCTGTCGAATTGGTAACCACATTAGTTTAGCTCTAAATTCTGACACATGGTCAAATTTACGTAATCCATATATAAACCTGATACAAAGGTTTTGTAAGCGCTCAAGCTTATCCAATTGAAGTTCAGTGAGGTCGGGGTAGCAAACGTCAGCATAGTCAAGGATAGGAAGTAGGAGTGATTGTGCGAGACATATTTTAGTGGGAATAGGTAGGAAATTACGCAGTCTGCTGAGTGAATGATATGCCGCAAATATTTTTCTACTGACTTCGTTAATTTGAGGTTGCCATGATAGTACAGAATCAAAGATAATACCAAGATTCCTGACCGTAGAACTATATGGAACAACTGTACCTTCGATTGCAACTGGGGGTAGACCTTTCAGGTTTAATTTAGAAAGATATGAAGAATTATAATAATTATAATAATTTAGATTCTAGGGAATTACTCATTTAGCTCTTTTCTGATTAATTATGAACATATATATTTCTTAAAAATCTGTATTAAGACAAACTATTGTCAAAAAGCTCAAGCTAATCGATCTATTGTATGGTCTGCGAGAGACACTAATTATGACATACAGTAACCTCCTACCAGATTGATGAATTATAATTTTACATTCTTCTTGTATTACTATTTTAAGTAGTAAGATTAAATCTATTCTTTATTCCTGAAGTAGTGTCGTTTAGATATATTTCGTGTGGACAGGTGTAACGAACTGAAAATTTGCCTTGCCAGTAGGTATTACGCAACAACTGATTTTTTTGTTAGATATCTACAGATGAGCATGAAGTTTACTTGATTGTAGATACCTCAGCCACAGATTTTCAGTCAATGATGTGCTGTCGTCCTACTTTTTTCTTCGAGCACAATGTGCACTTCACGGTTTTTTCATCTAAGAACGGTCGTTCGTTACCCGTTATTTCCCATTCAATACCCGAGGTGACCAGACGTGGGGAAGACAAGCTTACAGAAAATTATAAACATGTCCCGGCGGGATTCGAATCAGCGATATATCGAATCACATAGCAGGTGCTAAACGCCCGTCGAATGATGTTAAATTGTATTTTGTCATTCTATGTCTGGTAGGTACTTTGAAAAATGGAATAATTTATCAATAGAAGTCACTTACAAAAATATCATAAACTAACAGTAGGCATTATTCAAATCAAACTACTTGAGTCACTTTGTATAATGAAAATCGGCAAATATAAGGGACTTTGTAACATCAGCTAATATTGATTCAGTCCAATAAAATCCCAGTGTCAGCGGTCCCCGCATCTGATTACGGACATAAATCAGTGTCCCCTTCGAGATTCGGTATATTTCATACGAAGATTTGTTTAAAATGTAATGTCAGCGTATTTTTATGGAAAAAAAGAAAAAAAACGTTTTATTTTTTACTAAAAATTGCGTTTTGAATATTTTTCGGTAGTAGTTTTCATTTGTTACTTAAAATAATTATGATAATTTTTTACGATGGCATTATTGTTTACTAGCGGACTCAACAAAACTACAAGTTCCAACCGCTCCATTTTGATAGTTGTACAACGAGTTACGCGCGATTTTCTTCAACGCACTACGCTTTTGCAGAATGAGCTGTCACCAGCGATTTTTCCGAAGGCACGCGACGTCATGGACGGTTTAGTGCCCACTATCCTCCTCCTACAAATAAAATGCTCATCATTTTCAATAAGAATAAAAAAAAATTGTTTCATTTGATGATATGATAACTATGTAGTGGGTACTCATTTATTCGTACCAACTGTATTTTGCCAAACTGTAATTTCAAGTAATACTTGTTGGCTGCAGTGCCAGTCATAACGCGTTCCAACGGCATATTGGAGCGGAGTTAACATTAAAAACACCAAAATTTCGGTATTTTAAAAAAATTCTATTTTCGATAAAACATTAATAATTTTCTGAAGTTTACGAGTATTTAAATACAACAAATATTCAAATCGGCCAAGCAGTTGCTGAGATCTGTTCTCAAACATACATGAATCATTTCATGGGGCTTCAATTAAAGTGCTCGTACGTGTGTGTCAAAATCGAACGAATACCGATAACTAATATTTCTCAATCTAATCATATTATGATCCAAACTAAGGTTTAAAACACGCTACATTTTTGGTTCGACTTCATGTTATTACTCAATCGAAACATTGATCGATCGGAGTTAACAATTCAAAATGACCGCGAAATAAAACTGCAATGTCACGTCCAAATTAAAAATTTGTTAAAATTAACGTTAAATCACTGTTTTAAAGTTCTGAATGCAAATAATTTAAATTAAAAGACTACGAATTTTCGCCCAAACCAACTCACAAAACAATGCAAATCGATATTCGAAGCCACCAATAAAGTGTTATTGTCGTATAAATCGACTCACCAATTACTAAGACCCTTTACCAAACTGTCAGTGCAGAATCATTTTCTGGCAGCCTCCAAATGGTTGAGCACTTTGGCCGAAACGTGACCGAAATTGTGAATAAATCGCGTTGAATTGTCGACGTGCTACGGACCACCTATTATTGCAATCTGTGATTTATAACTTGTAATCAAGTGAGGGATGGTTGTGTGGCTTTACGCGTTTTTAAAAGGCGAAAATAGCATTTTTATTTTTGACTAGCAACCCGCCCCGGCTTCACACGGGTGCAATGTAGATGTACTATACACAAAACATGCCTATGTTACTCGCTGATAATGTAGCTTTCTATTGGTGAAAGAATTTCCAAAATCAGTCCAGTAGTTTTTGAGTTTATTCATAAAAATACAACAATTCAAAAATACAAAGCTTTCCTCTTTATAATATTACTAGCGACCCGTCCCGGCTTCGCACGGGTCAAGATTTTTTGACAAAAAAAGCAGGGGTTGTATGTATTTTTTAATGCCACATTATAAAAAAATAAAAACAAAAAATTTCGTCTAAAAAATAAAAAATAAAAATTAGGGGTGGATTACCCTTAACATATAGGGGGATGAAAAATAGATGTTGTCCGATTCTCATACCTACCCAATATGCACACAAAATTTCATGAGAATCGGTCGAGCCGTTTCGGAGGAGTATGGCAACGAAAACTGTGACACGAGAGTATTTATATATTAGATTAGTATATTAGTATATTAGTAATTAGTATTAGTATAGATATAGATAAGAATCCAAAACAACATTTGATTACAAGATATTTCTGTAAAGCCAAGACACATTTTGACTAAGGTATAGGATTTGTAGAGAACTTAAAACTAGGATTGACGAAGAATACTATATACTATGATGAGAGAGAGTCTTAGGTTAGGGAGTGTAGAGCTAACAGCTTGGCTCTCCATAAGATCTGATAACTTTTTTACAGTGCAAGCAATATGTACCAACTCGTCTTGGCGTTACTTTATCTGAAAATGTTTTGGTGGAATAATACAATTAAAAAAAAAGAAAAAATTGATTTCTACGTAATATAAAGTTATTTCTATATACCTACTCTTTATACTCCATCATATTGTTTCAGAGTAATACCACGCACGCGCCAATATATACACTGTTTCCATAAAAATCCTATCAATTGTCAGTATATTTTTAAATATACATACATACTTAAGAATTAACATATGCATCTGTTTTCTATAATGCTTAGAGCAACGTAGAATTAAGTAAAATTATTTCATAATATTATTGTGTAATATTTAAAAGCTAGGAAGCTAAACTTTGGCGGAGCACATGCTCCTAGTATTTACTAATATGTAAACCTATTTAATGTTTTTTAAATTATTATTTTTTATGTTAAGTAGACATTGACAGACGAGCACGAAGTGCACTTGATGGTAGGTGATACCTCAGCCACAGAACATCAATAAATAATGCGATTTCGATCTACTTTTTACTTCGAGCATTCGGAAATTCATGAAACCGAAACGCGCAAGGTGCACTTCACAGTGTTTCCATCAAACGTTGGTTCGTTAGCCGGTCAGAATATCGATATTCTTCCCACCCGTTCAATGCCCGAAGTTCCCATACGTGGGGAAGAAAATACAGAAAATTATTAACATGTCGTCTCGGTGGGATTCGAATCCACGACCCATCGATTCGCACGGCAGGTGTTCTACCAAATGCGGCAACGAGCCCATCGTGTATGTCTATATTAATAAAGAGAAAAGCTTTGTTTCTTTGTTACGATTTAACTCAAATACTCGACCGACTTTAAAAAAATTTACCAATAGAAAGCTATATTATCAGCGAGTACCATTTTTTGTATGGTACAACTATATAACATAATATTACTCACCCAGCAACGACTTCCCCTCTTCTATTCGGGTATAACTCCGGATGCTGGCCATATCTTAGATATACTTCGAATTGCTGCTCGGCTCTGTAAAAAAGTTATCTATTTAATATCATATTTATTTCTATTACAGCTAAGAAAAATGGGAACAGATAGCTTCTATGTTTGACGGGCTCGTTGGCGCGTTCGGTAGAACACCTGCCGTGCGCATCGATGGGGCGTTGGTTCGAATCCCACCGAGACGACATTTTTATAATTTTCTGTAAGCATGTATTCTCCACGTCTGGTAACTTTGGACATTGATTAGGTGGGAGGAATATCGAAATTCCGAGCGGGAAACGAACCACCGTTCTTAGATGGAAAACCCGTGAAGTGCATATTGCGCGTTTCGGTTTCAGTTTATGGATTTCCGAATGCTCGTAGTAAAAAGTAGGTCGATAGCGCATCATTGACTGATGTTCTGTAGCTGAGATATCACCTACCATCAAGTGAACCTCATGCTCGTCTGTCAATATCTAACATATAAAATATATTAATGTAAATGAAAATATAGTCTGGATAATTAAACTCAACGCGTATTCAAACAAGGACTTATATATTATCTGTAGCAGAGGCTTGGATTATCGATTGAGTAAAACTAGTCATAAGTAAATAGTTCGAATTGTCTGTGGAAAATAGCTAGTAATAATTCGACCTAACGGGCTCAATTGAACTAAACTGATTTTATTTTATACTAAGTTCTAGCCGCGATTTTTCTACTTACTGCAGTACACCCATATATTTTTTTTAGTGTAAATCTTAACAGTTTATAATGCTCAGCCGTAACAGCTATCAGATAGCAGATTTTTTTTGGATTTACTTGACATTCGTCGTTATAATTTGGCCAATTAACTCATTATAAATTATAACTTATATGTTATTCTACAATAATGCATAAACAATAATACTGTAAAGTTTCATCAAAATCCGCTCAGTAGTTTTTGTGTGAAATAGTAACATCCATCCATCGATACAGCCTCTCAAACTTATGCGCATTGTTATTATTTGTACATCATTCTTCAAATATATTTTTTTAATTTCCCCGGGTCTCGAACTCGTGACCTCCAGTGTTAATGCACCACACCACTGAGCCATGGAGTCATCAGACTATATATAATACTCACCTTGAATCAAAACTAAAATACGTCTGATCTGTAAAATTATCCGCATGAAAGACAATCTTTACAAAGTTTGTCTCCGATATGAAAGTTTGCGGTTGTTCTATCTCGCCACAGAAGAGTCCTGGCTCCTTTCGGTTCGAGACGTCTGTCTTTGCGTTTCCGTCTACGATCTGTGAACAAAAGACACAAAGATAACTCGTCTAGCAAATTAGCAATTAAACTCACACACCCACATCACCTCGATGAATGGAAGTCGACCACGCTAAGGTTCACGCGCAACTTCATTCCACGCACCACCAAACTATGGAATGAATTACCACCCTCTGTATTTCCATCCGACTACGACCTCGCTGGTTTTAAAAAGCGAGCCTATAAATTCTTGAAAGGCCGACAACGCATCTGAGACTTTTAAGTCACGGATGTCTATGGGCGGTGGTGATTACTTACCATCAGGTAACCCAGCTGCTCAGTTGTTCGCTCTGTTATAAAAAAAAAAAAAAAGAAAACTGGCGGGAGAATTTTCAGTTTTTTTTTTTATGTAAGAGACAAATTGGCGGCTCATCTGTTGTTCAGCGACCTTCACCTATGGACATCCGCAACACAGGTCACGAGGATGCGTTGCCGGCCTTTAACGAAAGTTCGTTTCCGAAGACTCTATTATTACAGTTTCCATTATTACCAAGTTGTAAACTATCTGTCATTATCGTCTATTTGTTCTAGCTGATCATCGAAAATACTGAACTTATTTGCATACGAGTACAATGGACAGATAGGCATTCGCAGGCATTAATTAATTATTTGGACGCTTTGGTCCAATAAAATGCTGAAAATGTAAATTTTGATACCAATCGCTTTCTAATGAGCTAGAATACATTTTTCAAAAGAATTATATATCATTTTCATCGTTTAAATAGCAAAAATAATGAAAAAACTAACTAGTGGGCACGAAAACCTAACATGTTAAGAATATTTAGCAATAATGCACTGACTTCTATTACTTTGATTGCTACCAAGAAAAACGATATAAATTTAGTGTAATAATAACAATTACAAAAAAATCTATTATTTTTTAAAAGAAATTTAATAAAACCTCATTAAAACTTCAAACTACTAATGGCAACCATGTAAGTTGACTCTGTATTGCTTATCAGCATCCATTTAAAATGAAATCCTAGTGAATATTACACACAGTAAAATTCTTTATCGAAATCAAATATTTAATTGTAATAATACTTTGCTCGGGATTGATTTCGTTGAAACCTTTTATATTGTGTTTTTCATTCAAATATTTGCTTTGAAGTCTAATGGACAACTATAATTCAATTAGATATTTTTCTTTGTTTCAGGAGATTTCATTCAAAAATATTTAAAATATAATATTTCTAAATATGCTATATTCCCACTTTATTATATTATGTACTAGCAACGCCCTCGGCTTCACACTCGTGCAATGTAGAAGTACTATAGTTACTCGCTGATAATGTAGCTTTCTATTGGTGTGAGATTTTTTTAAATCGGTGCAGTATTTTTTGAGTATTATTTTCAATGTATGATATTAAATATATTATTATAAATTATTAGTATTAGTATCTAATATATAAAATTCTCGTGTCACAATGTTCGTTCCCATACTCCTCCGAAACGGCTCGACCGATTCTTATGAATTTTTTATGCATATTCAGTAAGTCTGAGAATCGGCTACTATAACCCCTAAGTGATAAGGGGTGTCCATCCCAAAAAAATATTTTTATTTTTTTGGATATTTTTATTTTTTTATTATTTGGCATTAAAAAATACATACAACCCAAACAAATTGTTTGTCAAAAAATCTAGAACCGTATGAAGCCGGGGCGGGTCGCTAGTAGAAGTATAAATATAGATAATACGTCACTGATTTGCAGTGTACATGAATTATTATGACAAAAAGCTATAAGCGTGCGTGACGTGCTGTTAATTGCAGAAGATGGCGGAGTTTCGAAAATAATTTATTTTTAAAATTACTTTCTGCATATTCCTTTCGGAAAATCTCAGTTGCGATATTTTAATAGTTATTTTGTTATTTGGGACATAGACGAATCCAACAAATAAGTTATCATTAAAATCGGTGCTGCCGTTCTTGAGTTTATTCATAACATACAAAAATTCAAAAATACAAATCTTTCCTCTTTATAATATTACTATAGTAATATAGTATAATAGTATAGAGTATAGATAGTATAGAAGTATTAGTATAGATGTAACTAGCACAACATTCGTTTATAAGAATGCTTTAAGAGTCTGGAGTTTTGATTCTTAAGAATATTCAACAAAAAAAAAATATAGAATATTGCAGATCAAAAGACTTATCTTTGGACTTATCCAATCGAGAAAAACTCAAGTGGCAACTTGAAGATTCCTCGAAACCTTTGAAATATGTACAATTATAAGAACTAAATTGGAAGTCAGCAAGACGTAAGAAAACCAAGTCTTATTATGGTGAGTCACCTAATAATAAGTGGGATTGAACCTACTAATTAATTTCAACTCGCTAAAACTGTGAACGGGCAATTTGTATATATAATTATGGGATGTATTACTTTACACCTAGTTTGAAGTGGCTTTCAATGGACTCGTTTATTAGTTCCCTTTTTTTTGAATTAATTACTCTGAGCAACAAAAATATTCATAATATGCATTTATTTTGTTGTTAATAACTAGTTGATAATAACTAACGACACGCTCCGGCTTCATACGGGTGCAATGTAGATATACTATACACAAAAAATGTCGCCTGGGCGAGATTTGAAGTCGCGATCCATCGGAGTGCACGAAAGGTGTTCTAATCAAACGCGCTAACGAGCCCGTTCAATCCATTCAACTCCCCTCCCCCACTGCGGCCACAGGAGGCCTAAAGGGAGTGCTGTCACTGAGATACTAGTCTCTAAGCAATATGACTTCTTCATAAGAGCACTGAGTTACACTTTCCTATGCACTTTTTTCAAAACACCTTCCTTGCGCATCGATGGGTCACGGGCTCGAATCCTGCCGCGCCGGGACGACATTTTTATAAATTTCTATAAGCATTCATTCCCCACTTCTGGTCACTTCGGCCACTATGCGGGTGGAAGGAATATCGAAATTCCAACCGGGTCTCAGTCTATGGATTTCCGAATGCTAGAAGTAAAACAGTAGGTGGACAGCCTATAATTAACTGATATCCTGGGGCTGGGGTATCACCTACCATAAAGTAAACCTCATGCTTGTCTATCAATATCTAACATTCAATATTACCCATCAGAACACAACGCAGATGTTCTAGCCAACGTACGATACATATTTATTTAGAGCAAATGAAATAATTAAACGAACACTTCTTAAGACACTTCAGCAATTGAAGATCACCGAAACATTTGGAGCATAAAATTATGCTAACTAAAGCAGTCTGCAAGGAGTCTAATAATTGAGTTGGCCGAGGCCACTAATTAATTTCCAACTTGGAAAGTACTCCGGAAGAACAATTTAAAGGGATGATTATTGGATCGTGATTTCTTATAATTGGAAATTGCGTTACCTTTGAGCTTTCGCAGAAATGATTCATTAAGCCTGGGATTAAATTTTTTTGTTACGCAATTCTTCAAGCGTTTAAATTTTTCGAGGTACTTTCAAGTGTTTTATTAACTCCAATTTAAGGTATAAATTAAATCTATACTAATATTATAAAGAGGAAAGATTTGTATTTTTGTATGTTATGAATAAACTCAAAAACTACTGGATCGATTTTAAAAAATTCTTTCGCGAATAGAACATTATCAGCGAGTAACATGTGTGTATAGTATCTACATCTACAATGTACCCGTGTGAAGCTGGGGCGTGTTGCTAGTATTAAATAATTTTATATATACATAAGGGCCTAACAAGGAGACTCTCAGACGTGTGGGTTGGGGATTTCAATGGTTTTTGGTGGGGTGGTAGAGGGGTCCAAGGGTATAACAACCACCAAATATTAGGTTCAACTGGGCATATATTTTTAATGAGGAAAAAGATATGCAGGTAAGCAATAAAAACGTGTCCCCTTATGATAGAGACAGTCAGAAAAGTGTTTAATGACTATCTTAGTAAGAAAGATATAATTTAGTTAGTTAAGGATAGAATTAAACTGTTTATAAGCCTTAAGTGATAGGCTGGATTGCGTGCTCTTAGTTCTTAGTTATTAAACAAAAATAAATATATACATAGTCAATGTGGTATGCGTTAATTCTCTAGTAGGACATATCCCACCTCCGTGGGATAGCTACATTTCTGTCTGTTTTAATGATCATTTTTCTTTTTGGAGAAGGTGGTCTTCTGTCTTCTGTGACATGTTTTAAATTTGTTTTCTCGGGACTTCCGGGGCTATACATCATTGAGACATATGGACGAACAGTATTGTAAAAGTAAGTAAGTAAATATTTAATTGCACACAAAAAAATACAAACAAACCCCCAAATAGGCCAACAATAATAAAAGTAAAATTAGAATAAACAAAGAACAATAAGGTTTATATATATGTACAGAAGGCGGTCTTATAGCTAAATAGTTGAAAATAAAAACAAATATTTCCAAGAAAATCTATTGTCATAGAGCTGTTTCAAATATTATATGCAATGAAGGTACTGGATAGTCTTATTACAACATAGCATTTGAAATCTTAGACTCAAGTAAAGTTACGTAATAGCATTATGCAATATGATCTCAGAACTATACTGTGTGTGAAACTGGTTCTAGCCGTAACATGAGCAGTCTTACATACGTACATACACATTATAGAGGGCTTACGAGGAGAGTATCAAATTTAGGTACCACAGATCACAGTAAAAAATATTATGATATTAATTGTAAGTGTAAAAAAAATGATCAGTGAAACAGACACAGAAATGTTTCTGGCCCAAATCCTACGGACTTGTATGTGATATATTTAATGTTATAGTCTAGTTCGTCGGTCGGCTAAAAAATAGGCTTTTCTAGTAAGCTTTGATGAAATATATGTATAAAAAATTGTTAGGGATAATAAATAAATCTATATTATATATATAAAAGTAAGTTGTGTTAGTTCCACCATTTATAACTCAAGAACGGTTGCACTAATTTCAATGATCTCTTTTTTGTTGGATTCGTCTATATCCCGAATAAGATAATAGCTATTAAAATATTGGAAAAAACCAGGAAAAAATATATGCAGAAAATTAATTATAAAATAAATTAGGTTCGGAACTCCGCCATCTTGACATCTCACGTCATGCATGCTTAGCTTTTTTGGAATAACAGATGTCCACTGCAAATCAGTGACATATTAGACATTATATAAAAAAGTGGGAAAATAGGCATATTCAAATCTAAGAATAATTGTAAGCCAACATTGTGGCAGAACAAGGTCTGCCGGGTCCACTAGTGTGTATATAAAAAAACAAAGTCATGTTAGTTACACTATTTATAACTCAAGAACGGTAGCACCGATTTAATTTTTTGGCCTACAAACTAGAACTGTATCTTTAAAGGCCGGCAACGCATCTGCAAGTCCTCTGGTGTTGCGTATCTTCATGATGGCGGTGTTCACTTTCCATCAAATGAGCCGCAAACATGTAATATTGAAAAGTTTGAAAATATATTATGAAATATATACATATATTCAAACTTTTCATAGTAATTGTTACAATTTCTAAGGATATTATATTCGTAATTTAAAATGTTAGGTATGTTTACTAAACTGACCTGCATGTATCCTTTATGACAAGTGGTGCCATTAATCAAAGTACCAACTTTGAATTTCTTGAATCGTATCCGCAGGATCCAGTCTTTCGGAGATCCTCGAAATGCTCTAAACCTAAATAATAATAATTCATTAATTTCTGGCGAATACAAAATGTCGGGCTCGAGTTATTATCGTCTTGGTTCTGTGGATGGTGAAATTCCGCGATTCATGTCCAAGGTCATGGTACAGGGACTGACAGTAATTAGACATAGATGGATAAACCGTGAAGTGCATATTACGCGTTTCGGTTACAGCCTATGGATTTCCGAATGCTAGAATTAAAAAGTAGGTTGACAGCGCATCATTGACTGATGTTCTGTGACTTTTTTTTTTTTTTTTTTCGTGGGGAAATCATCAATGATACCCGCTACTCCGGGGGGAGCAACGGGTTATGTCGGACTTCCGCAACCGGACTCCAAAGAGTCAATGCGTCACGGACCTACCGACTAAAACCCCACGGTGGCCGTCTTCGGCGCAAGAAATCGGAGGGCCCCGGGGTCTCCAAAGAGGAACTCTCACGGTGCCCCCACGCGCGCTCTGCTATTCACTAGCACCTCTCGGGAAAGAATATTCTTTCCCGGCACAATCTCCGTACTACGGCAATACGCGGCCTACGTCATACCGTCCTCCCCGGGTTGCTATAAGAGCACACGCAGCCCCCACCACATGTACTCAACAACACCGAGGGCAAGGGGGCTTAGGTCATAACAGGACCCGACCGCCCCTGCGGCGTACTCTGCGACGGGCAGGATTCTCCCGCTCCCTGTCGCGCTCAGTGCTTTCCTTTTGCGACATCACAACATCGCAAAATGAAAGCACCGCTCTCCACGCTCTCTCACCTCCAACCATGTTTCGCAACAAGCTTGGAAGGGAGAGGTCGCCTCCAACAATAGCGCAAAGTGCGCCGCGCTCGTCAATCCAAGCTGGGCACACCTCCAATGTGTGCTCAGCAGAGTCCATCGGACTGTCGCAGTGATGGCAGGCAGCATTTGGCTCCCTTCCGATTCGACACAGATATCTGCCGAAGCATCCATGCCCCGTCAGAATCTGCGTCAGGCGGAAGGACAGAAAGCCGTGGCGCCTCTCCATCCACTGGTCAAAAATCGGCAAAACGGCACGAATGGTCCTTAGACCCCATTCGGTATTTGCCAACCTCCTAGCCCATGCCTCCATAGCTTCTTTACGAAGCCGAGTCTTCCTCGTCTCGATCTCAATGGGAGCTAGCCGGAAGCCCCGGTTCCTGCGCACCTCCTCTCGCCAATG
Organism: Anthocharis cardamines; assembly: GCA_905404175.1. NCBI lineage: Eukaryota > Metazoa > Arthropoda > Insecta > Lepidoptera > Pieridae > Anthocharis > Anthocharis cardamines. Next base: position 1,118,798 of record FR989960.1, read on the forward strand.
GAATAAGGATGAGAGGGCTCTTGCGTCGAGGTCCCAGGGTAGAGTCCTGGCTAGCACACACGCTGCATCATACGCGACGGTGCGGTACGCCCGAATGACTCTGACTGCCATCATTCTCTGCGGCCTGCGCAAGAGAATGATATTCCGGCTTGTCAAAGAGTCAGCCCAGACAGGGGCCCCATAAAGGGCCATCGACCGCACAATGCCTACGTAGAGCTGCCGACACGAGATAGACCACCTACCATCAAGTGAACCTCATGCTCGTCAGTCGATATCTGACATAAAAAAAAACTATAATTATTTGTCATAAAAATGCGATAATTTCTACATACCTATATGTGCAAGTGAGTGGTCTTCCGAAGTTTTCTGGTGTGACCGGGGGTGATGATACGTCTTCATATATCTCCACCGTCTTGTTACAATGATCCCGTTTTGAGTCTGTAAAAGAAAAATATAACTATTTATTTGTTTATCATACTCGCGTTAATAAAAACCATTTTAAGTAGCGACATCTACTATCTGCGACTAGAATCAATACGAAGACGTCTAATCCTGAATCGCGCTATATAAATGTTTGCGCTGAGTATTTTATTTATAATATACAACATCTGGACATCAACCACTGGGGCCTTAGGGTCGGCCAGTCAGTGGTTCGACTGGTTGAGGATCCCTTTAGGCTGGAGGAAGAGCACACCTTCCTTTCTGCACAATTATATGTATATTTTTTAACTGTTAAGTTTAGTTTTTAGTAGTATCAAAGTAGAAGTATCAAATTTTCAAAACAAAGTCAGTACCGACAAAGCACGATTATCGAAGAATACAATTACTTTTATTTGTAATTGATTTATGCAGTTGTTTTTTCATAAAACTCGATTTTCCAAAGGCTTTTTCGTATTTTTTAGACGCCCCTTTTACTATGAATTATCGTGCATCTCACTTAATAATGAGTGCGGTGCGGGAGAACAGCATGCTTTTTGGCAACGCCCTCCAGTGAGTTCGAGCCCGCGACTTGTGCAACCTTAATAAATTTCTCTTTAATAAATGACCACAAATGTTCAATATAAAACTTTAAACGGATATTATTAAAGAGATGTCAGCTCCCGATAATAAACTCTGTACGTGTAGGATTAAGTTCTGTTATTTGCAGTTGTTCCCACAAATGTGTACATTAACACGCTGCTGTCGTGTGAGGAAGGATTTTATGAGCTTTATTTTATAGTCTGAGCAGAATATGGCGTCACAATGTGTAGCACGTTCTGAGCTGAACTGATACTTGAACTTAAATATTTGCACTTAAAACAATAAATTGATTTTTAGTAGACAAAGGAATTATTGGTTGCAAAAAAGGTGAAAAGGTTTTTCAGCTACGAGTATTAATGATTTTTCGGAGTCAAATATATTGTTTTGAAAAATGAAAAGATTTTCAGTTATTGCTTAATGATAAAGGTTGAGACTGCATCGTGATCTTTGGCAAATAAATCGAATGAATTTCTATTACAGCCGATAATAATAATAATAGCTTTTAATAACAATCATTATATCATATATCAGATTATTAAAAATTATGCATTTGATAGAAGCATTTAAAGATCTTACTTTTCAGGACAAAGTATTTTCCAAAGAGTTCTATTTCTGGCTTCCCTTGTCCAAAATGGTCCCGCCAAAAATATGATTGAAAAATATGATCGGACGTCAACGCTAACCAATCGAATAACTCTGATTCTCCCGCTTGAGGAGTTTTTTAAACTAAAACGACCGATAGAAACAGCGAAGTCGACCAGTTGCATTAACAGATAATACGGTTAAACAGTGCTAGCATAAATAAACATAAAAATATAAGTATTTATGAAATTTGCAAGTGGATAAATTATTACCTAGACGTGTGTTTGATTTATTTTTATTTTAAGTTAAAGTTTTCCTACCGGCTATGACGCGTAGTTCTTGTTGCATTATCGTGGGTTTTCGCGCAGGTTGAAGGTAATTTTAATAAAAAATATGTGACATAAAATATATACAAGACAAAGAGCACTTAAAATTTCCATCTTATATTTTTATCTTATCTATTTTAAAACGAGACAACGTATTTTATTACAAAGTAGATAATGTAGAAAATAAGTACAAAGTGCTTGCCTCATAATGGAGTCTATAAAAGCTATCGAACGTTATCTTTCCAAGATAAATGGTATTTTATTATTAAGTGTACTTAAAATTGTTCTTTTATTTATGTTTATTATACCGTAATACTTATAATAAATTTTTCATTCTTAATTAATCATAATTTTCAGTATATAACATTCTGAATTAAGAATTTTGTATGGCAATATTAATGGATAACCATTCCTTGTTCGGATCCCGCTGTGATGACATATTTATAACTTTAATTAAGCATGTTTTTCTTACATCTGGTGACTTCGGGCATTACATGGGTGAGAGAAATATTGTAAATATTTTACCATAACCAACATACTGTTTTTGCTGTATTTTAATGTTTGTTTTATGTCACTATAAATATATTATGTTACATTATTGTTTGTGTATATAAACTATATCTATCATAGTATTTACGCCAAACATTTGAAACATAGCCATATAACTATTAGACGGGATGTTTAAACATACATTTACTAAATCTGTAGGAATATTTGAGCGCGCGTGATAGAGTGCAGTCTGAAACGCATTAGTGCCGCAGTACTGCGCTAAATTATATTTAAATTCCTTCTACCACAGATTACTAAGCGCACTGAAATATTTTGACACACGTGATTAGATGTGAAGTTGGAAGCATTTGAGAGTAGTATCATGAGATGTGTTTTGTGTTCCCACCTAAATATAAAATACTATTTAGTAACACGCCCCGGATTCACACGGGTGCAATGTAGATGTATTTTGTTCAAACAACTGTTGTGTTGTTACTCGCTGATAATCTAGCTTTCATTGGTGAAAGAATCTTTAAAGTCGGTTCTGTAGATCCAGAGTTTACTCCCTACAACTTTTTTTTCATCTTGGTTTACATTCTTCAAGTTTAAGTTGGAGTTCCTAATTATTTCTGATAATAAATATAGCCTATGTTACTTGGTGACAATGTAGCTTTCTAACAGTGAAATAATTTTTAAAGTCGGTCGAGTTGTTTTTGAGTTAAATCGTAACAAAAAAATCTTTGAGGTGATTATAGAGATAGTTCAAGAAAGCAAAAAATACTGTATACTCTCATTTGTTTCACATAGGATATGGTATACATGTGAAACTTCATAGTTCGATAAAAGGTTCAAGAAGTTTTAACCAATGAAGCAGTCAGGGCTCAATTCTTTCAATTTTCTTTTATGTGCGAACACGCTCCGATGAGTCGCGGGTTTGAATCCCGCCGGGAAAACCTATTTATAATTTTCTTTAATCACGTTTTCTCCAACTCTGGTAACTTACAGTATTAAACAATTGGGAGAAATATTTAAATTCCGACCGGGTAACGAACCACTTTTCATAAATGGAAAAACCGTGAACCGTGCTTATTGCCCGTTTTGGTCTCAGGCTATGGATTTTCGAATGCTCGAAGTAAAAAAGTAGGTCGACATTGACTGAAGTTCTGTGGCTACCATCTAGTGAACCTCATGCTCGTCTGTCGATATCTAACATAAAAATAACAATTAAAAAAAACCGGAATTCGCTAAAATCAGTTCGTTCTTTGCCGACCGCATCGCTATCAATTCAATAATATTAATATATGATTGAATTGCTAGCGAGGCGACGGTAGTGCAGTATTGATACTGCTATGTCGGATGAGTTTCCGTGCAAAATTTTAAAAACTAGATCCATATTTGCAGCATACCGTGGATAAAATGAAAGTGTTCTCTCTCTAGACTTCACTTGACACGCGGCGTCTTTACAAATAGTCACGTTTCATGTAGAGTCGTGTTCATATGAAGTCAAATGGAACGGAGTTCACGTCTTTGGTACTTTTGGATTACTTTAGCTTTTAGTCTGCTTTTCCATATACGGTAATTCTATCCGAAGAAATTACTTTAACGTCAACAGTCGAGCATATTGATACGTTTCTTAAGGACCTCTCATTATCAAATATATTACAAATTAAATTAAAAAATGAAAAATTATTGATTACTTCTAAAAATTATCTATAAAAGGATAAGATTTGAGCACTATTAATAAAGTATGTAATTATTATTTAAGTATATATTTTTTTATATTAATTTTATTTAGGCAGTGTTCATGTTTATGGTGTGGTGGGTGTGTATGTACATGTGTGGTGTAACTAGTGATGATGCTGATATACATAAGTCATGAGCCAATTGGAGAGATTTTAGTTAAATATTGCACAGGAACGTCGATTGAACCTCCCAGTTGCGATTGGCAAAAGCAGTGATTATTATCGCCATACTGCTTTTCAGAGAAGACCCTGTGACTTCGATGATGTAAATTACTTGAAGATTGGTGATGACTCAGCCACACCAATCAATAAGCATTAGACAATCCATAAATTAAAACCGGAATGCGTAATGAATAGGCCACCGCTGAAAAACAGCTTGGTAAGTAAACCTCACCGCGCCATGCTGAGTCCAGTGGCCTTTTCATCAGAAGTGGTTATACTTAAAAGGTTTTAGTTAATTTCACTTCTGAGGGCCTAGCACGAACGGCTATCGAAAAAGTATTCGAATCGCCCATCTGTCAGTTGTATGAGAAATCATTTGATATTTCAAACATACGTACAACTCCACGATACGAATAATTTTTCGCAAGTTGTTCGTGCTAGGTCCTCAGCTGAATAAACGTATTCTATTATATATTATTTTCCTTTGTTATCCAGATATAATTTCAATAATCCTCCCACCCGTATATTGCCCAAAGTAAATAGACAAAGCATCATATTTACTTTATATGTCATCCAGGCGGGATTCGATCCTTCCATTCATCGGAGTTAGGTATTACTGGGATCGAATACAATGTTCAAAGTGCTCTACTCTGTATTTTTTAATCTATGGCTTTTCTTAAGCTTGGATTAAAAATGAAAGAAGAATCAAATCTTCACGCTCGTCTATCGATATCAGAGATAAAAAAGAAAATACCACTAAAATACAACAACCATACAACAATCCATCCATCCAATAACAATACAACCTATGTCCGATGTTATTATATTAATATTACGTCATGGTCAAAGCGAAGTAATAAAGTGAGCAGTATACACTGAAGCACTACATAATTTTCCTTTTAGCGAAAGCTCCGGGAGCTCTACATCAACGCACAATGTACGGAGAACACGACAAACAGTTTGATGGGAATTGGAAATTAATTTAACTCTAGTAACAAGGTAAAGTTGCTCGAGTTCAAAGTGCACTTCAGCTGACATTCTATTTTTAAAAGTTTCGATATACCTAGACGTAATTAGATAAAATAAAAATACAAGGAAATTTTGTATTATTTCCTGTTATTAAAGCAATGAGAGGCGCTTTATACAGTTATAATCTATCGGCCTTATTTATTAACGTATTATAAGCTTAATATAGTTAAAATATGTTTTATTTCTTTGGTTCTGTAGTTTTTTTTATTCGATAGAGCGAGACAAAACATTTTAACTATATCAATCTTATTATAAAGTTGATATAGTTTCCCCGCGACCATTTGCTGAAAAGCATCCGAAACGTCGGGATAAATAATTTAAACAATATAAATAATAAATCGCGTTTTAATCCGGTAAACAGTATTTTATTTAAATAAATCTAAAATTTCACTCAAATACTCTGTTCAAAAATAAATTTTAATTTCGTGTTCTTACATCTGTGCGTTTCTTTAAGAACTTTCTATTTCGCAAAAACACTGTGGAGAAGCGTGGTATTAATTGAATTAATAGTTTTTATATTGAACAAAACTTATTATATAATAAACTAGCAACACGCCCGGCTTTACACGGGTGCAATGTATTATAGATGTACACAAAAAAGTTACTCACTAATAATGTAGCTTTCTATTGGTGAAATAATTTTTAAAATCAGTTCTGTAGTTTTTGAGTTAAATCGTAACAAACAAATCTTTCCTCTTTATAAAATTAATATAGATGAAAAAATTACATCTGTTTTTAAAAAAATATTATTACACATTTGATTTGAAAAAATCGAGTTAACAAAAGCATTGCTCAATCAACATGATTCAGATTCTTAAAGGATTATTTTTCATATAATTTTTACTGTAGTTTTGACCTGCCTCTGTATAATATTTACATATTATTCAAAAGGAGTGAGTGAAGCGAGCAAGCCTCCCTTGGAACGACTCAAATGGCATTTGTGTTTGTTAGCAGATCTCTGCAATCCCTTGACCGATTTGAATATTAATTGTTTTGTCTAAATAAACTTTAGCAAATAACTGAAGTTTTTCCTAATTTTAGTTTTTGACGCACAATTCTTTTGAAATGCCGAAACTGGTAGTGATAACTCCGCTCCAATATGTTCCAATATATTAATAGCCAGAGAGCACAAAGAGGAGGTGGTCATACATCAATCACCACTGCCGTATTGGATTCCCAACAATTCCCCTTGCAGGGAATTATTTACGGGCTCGTTGGCGCGTTTAAAAGAACCAACCTGCCGATGGGTCGTGGGTTCGAATCCTACATCTAACATAAAAAATGCCGTTGCGAAGCGTTGTAGTTAACACTGCGGTCACCTTGTATTTAAAGTACTGTTAATAATAAAAGGTTCAAATTTACAGCGGGAAATGGTGATTTATGCGAACTATCATCGAATAATTACCTCATTTAAGAGATATATGAAACTTCATTAGCGTATACGCTTTGTCAGTTAATGAAACCATATTTGTTTTCGCATGTTGATTATTGGTTCGGTATCTCTGTACAATTGTATGCATTTATTATTCAACTGATGATTTTTATCTGTTTACGAGATAGGTATACCTACTTTTGCATTTACACCACGGTTTCGCGTCCAGGTCATCTTTAAATAGTACTAGCGATTCGCTCCGGCTTCCCACGGGTGCAATTTAGATGTACCATACACAAAAAAATATATAGCCTATGTTACTCGCTGATAAGCTTTCTATTGGTGAAATAATTTTTAAAATCAGTCAAGTAGGTTTTGAATTAAATCATAACGAACAAATAAATCTTTCCTCTTTATAATATTAGTATCGATGTCGGGGATTCAGGCGGATTTGCATCCAGATGATCGTTGTCACTATCCTCCATTATGTTTTACTTTATCACTCAGTGCGTACACCTGGCGTAAGCGCTGCCTCGAGAGCAACTCAAGCTCGAATGAGAGACCAACGCACAAGTGACTGACAACTGACATTGATAACTCTAACGTCATGCCACAGACCTCTTACAACTTGCACTATCATAATTATATTAGCATGGTCTTGTGATTCAAGTTGGTATATTAAGCTGGCTTCCCATGGTCCGCAATTCTACGGATGGTCACGCACAGCCGACGACCACGGATGGCAACGCACACAGACAGGGCTCTTTCAATGGTGCGTGACAGTCTGTGTAGCTTTTGATAGCTTCATTTCAAAATGCAAAGTGAAAGAGATTTCAAGTGATTTCGAATACTTTCTGATTAAAATTGGTTCAGTTATATCAAAGAATGATACCAAAAGCGAAAATATATTCCTGTTCAAGAACGGTTTACAATTGCACTCAGATTTTTTCACCGCATCTTTGAAGTTACCGCCTCGCGACGGATACCGGCACACCGCCACAGACGCCCTGCACTACCACGGACGAGACCCTTCCCACGGTGTGTCGTGCGAGCTGGTCCGCGTCCGTCCGCGATATCGCGGACCGTAGGAAGCTAGGTTAGGTCCGTGGTAGCACAGGTTGTCTGTGGCGGTGCGCCGGTATCCGTCGCGAGGCGGTAACTTCAAAGGTGCGGTGAAAGAAGCTGAGTGCAATTGCAAACCGTTCTTGAACAGGAATATATTTTCGCTTTTGGTATCATTCCTTGATATAACTGGACCAATTTTATTCAGAAAGTATTCGAAATCACTTGAAATCTCTTTCACTTTGCATTTTGAAATGAAGCTATCAAAAGATCTACACAGACCGACACGCGCCGTTGGAAGAGCCCTGTCTGTATGCGTTGCCGTCCGTGTTCGTCGGCTGTCCGTGATCATCCGTAGAATTGCGGACCGTGGGAAGCCAGCTTGACATATATTATATAGATAAGTATGTAATATGTTTTGAAAGACTGACTCCTAGTGGACTCCTGCCGTTCCTGTCTAATAAATAAGATTATAAGCTTATTTAAGAAACCAGTTCCAAGGTAGCTCAAATAGTATTGGCTGAATGAAAAGGACTAAAAAGATAATGTCGTAATTCATTCTACCTATTCTTATTTCAAATACAAAGTTTCAACGCTTCTTATCTGAAGGTAAAGTCAATTCCCTTGACGGTGGTAAAAGTATGGAAGCGGAAATATTGTATATAACATTGTAAACTGTTGCAGTTCTTTTAAAGTCTTATTTTGTAAATTCAAACTTTACTATTCAAAAAACTTTCATGAAACAATTGTTGTATTTTTTTTCTAAACCATTTAGGCATAAATAATTGTTAAGGCGGTTAAATAATAACAAAAACAGAGAACTTATAAAATCACTTCAAAATAGTATGTTTGAGCGAATTGATTAATTATGAACACAAAAAGCATATGTTACTCGCTGATAATGTAGCTTTCTATCAACGAAATAATTCGAAAATCGGTCCAATAGTTTATTCGTAGCAAACATACAAAAATACAAATATTTATTACTATACTAATTCATAATTAATTGTAAGCCCTTAGCGGGGCATAGGGCAGACATATTTCTGTATTCGTAATATATATCATTTCTCTTTTCCTAAATTTTAGATCTGTGAACTCCGGTGCGAAAAGCAACTCGCACGCCATTGTATCGAGGCTAAATTTCGTATTATACAGAGCAATAATATCAAGGGAATAGCGTATCTTAAGCACATAAAACTACATCTCTTGGGGAAACGATATTTTTCCCAAACTCGGGGAAAAGTGTAAACTTTAGTTTACTGTTCACACCAGTACCGAGAAATTCTACATTTACAATATACTGTCGTGTTCTCCTTTTTATTCCTTATGTATGTAAGTACTGTTAAAAATGGAATCATTTGTTTCCTACAGTTCTTATCACTGTTAAAAAAAATAGTTCAGGCAGGATACAGAAGACACCGACTTGGATGTAAATAATATTGTGTTTACCGTTCGACCAAATGCGCTTAATTTACTTATTTCCTCAGAATAAGATTCCCGGAAATTCAGTGATTAATGCAACATACATTCCACTAAGCCACTGTGAGTGATGAATAAATGCTTATGAAGCCAAGTAGGAAATAACGCGCGTGATTAGGAACACTAAATGAATATATAGTGCTAAATTAGTGAAAGGGTTGCGTTATCAAACCCCACAGGTCTGGAATATCCCTTATTAATCCGATTTAAGGAATGCGTAATAATTTCTGACTTTTAAATTAAAAAAGTATTTTTATTATGGTACAAGAAATGTTAATACAATTTATAAAATAATTATTCCTTTCCTCACCGTAGCAAGTAAAAAGATTCACAAACTATGCTCTTCTTGAACCGCCTCTAGCGAAACTTACAATCTAAGGATTATGATTAAAGGGAATATAATATTATGATGAAGTGCTACGCCGTAGCATTCGTAGCTATTACTTGGCTACGGGGTTACGAATATATGTAGAGTCAATAGTATATTTAATTAGAATATGAAAAGGATTGAATTCGTATCTAAACGTAAACTTTCTATGGTATTTCATTAAAGTGAAAGTTTTTTTTCTTTGTCATTCCGTATTTCACCGCATCGCACATAATGGACCGATGTAATTACTGAATAACCGATGTAATTCTTCTCCATGAGACCCACTTTTTGGAACCGTGCAACTAGACGTTTCATAAGAGCCTGCAAAGGCCTATTTGAAATAAAAAACTTTTGATTTTGATTTTTGATTTTGAGTTATAGTTAAACGTTTTGACCTATTCACAATAATTGTGACAAAAGCTGGATCTGACATATTTATAATTTTCTTCTAACCTTTTTCCTACACCTCACTGCTTCGAGTATTGAATGTATGCGATATTGCCAATTCCGTCTGGATAATGTTCCACATTTGAGCAGTGAACCGATATTTTTTTTTGTAATGCTGAAAAAATATTGTTTGATACTCTATATATCGCTGCTCGGCAAAAAAGCATCATAATACATGAAATTGGGCGGCACATATTATTACGACAGATATGTATAAACAAAAACTTTCATTCGTTATTTTTGCAACTTAAAAGCATTAGACTTGTTCCGTTTTTATACATCTAGATAAAATCTATCAACTTATATGTAATAAGCAAGATTTTTCGCTTAACGCAATTGACGCTTTTCGCTGGAAAACGATTTATCTTCAACTCAAGAAAATATCTAGTTGAATCATAACAGAAATATTAGGTATTCTACTAAATATACTTTCCTGCCTATCTACACTGTAACTAGGTTATCGTCTTGAACCATATTTAACCGTGTCTTTAATAAATCTCCCAAAGCATTTAACTCGCACATTACCTCACAAATTAGACGAGAAACTTCTAATTTCAACAGAATTACTGCCTTTATCTAATTTTCCAGGAGCATTCGCGTTAACAGGCTACTGCCAATGAAGTAAAGACTCTATTAAAGTGAGTTACAGTCCATTTTCGGTCGATAACGTTCGTTTAATCAGCTGATTGCGAGCAACTTTTATTCCCTTGTAAAGAACACAATTCGTGCTCGATTGAACATAGATAAGTGTGTTTGGATATGGTATTTTATATTGAAGCTTTGTAAAGGTGAGTTTTGTAAAACTCAAAAAAGGGGCTTACTCTTAGCATTGAAAGAGACTGAAAAATAAATGAAGGTGATTCGTTGTGCTTTTTGAAATGCTGTATGTACTATATATCAAATTTTCTTTGAATATTTTCAATTGTTTTTTCAAGATTATTTGCAGTAAGAATAAACAAGAATAAAAGAGAATTTATATATGACTGGATATGAAATGTAATAATATATTCCTGTCTATGAAAAGTCTGTATTTCAGTTATATATGACTCAAGCTTCTTATTTCAACACAAACAACATTTCAACTGCATTTGCTAACAAATTATTTGGATTATATAAATATATGTTCAAGAATAACTAGGTATTATTATGAGTATATCCTTTTAGAATATCCGTAAACGAAATACAATATCATAACGGTATATACTAGAAAATGATACAATCTCAATAAAATATCCAAATATTTCGTTTCGTGTAAAATCAGATCGCGATCGGCCAACTGCGTCCGAATTAAATTTCTAACGGGTAACTCGTAACTTCGTCGTTCAACTGTTTCGTAGAACTAACCGTACTATAAAGTATTCTGGATATTTTACGTAAAATTGAACTAGAACTGAATTCCACCGAAGTATAATTAAATTTCAAATATCGATTCGGAGTTCGGAAATTTTGAAGCATAGTATATACTAGGGATGTTACGGAAGTGGTTTTATCGGAACCGAATTTGGAATCGGAGTTTTTAAATTTGGTTTATCGGAACCGGAATCGGAACCGGAACCGGAATCGGAAGCTGAGGCAAAAGAGAGATATGTAATAAAATAAAATAACAAACATTATTTATCAATTTCATTCATATCTGTTCAAGAAATAAAACACCTTCCTGAGTGTTGAAAATAAAAATAAACGAATTTTCTTAAATTTTATAGAGTAGTAAAATTAAACAAATAGTGCTGACTGCGGCCACCGCCGCCGCTGCGCTTTGACTTCCGATTATAACCTCCGATTCTAATTTATCGGATCCGAAATCGGAATCGGAGGTGCAAAATCGATCGGAAGTTCCGACCTTTCGGAACCGGAACCGAAGCTCCGTAACATCCCTGGTATATACCTATGTATTTTATACTTATAAAATTGCCAAGTAAAAAATTGACCAATTGCGAGTCATAATAAAAAAATACAAATTTCGGATTCTTTACTTTCATGATTCTATGTCAACGGTAAGTACCCTATAGGTTTTGATTCCCTTGCAAGTGTCTAAATATGCGGCATACACGGAGTATAAAGGGCCGTATGTTTTGATTTGATTGACTTAGAATTTTGATCACTGCTGTAAGTGAAAATTAGTTTAAACTTGAGAAAACGCATATAACTAAAAACGGGTTTAACCTGTAACATATATAGCTTTTATTTACAGTCAAGCTTCTGTAGGTAATTGCTAGTTCTAAAAATAAATACGGTCTTTATCAGTCGATAGATTCCTACACAGTTGCAACCATACAAAACCTCCCTCTGGTATCCAAGAAGACCCAAGTGATCGGATCAACAGAACCGCCTTAATGAAAAATATAACAATGGAAGATATCTCATCTCAGCTAAGATAGTTTTATGAGGATGCGATGAAGGACTTTGTATTCGGGGTCACTTCGTAAACAATGAATATAGTTTATTCTCTCTTTAGATCGGAGACCAAAGTGAGACGTAAACGCGAGACTGAGACTTAAGATACGAGGGTGGATCAAAAAATTCTTGGAATCAATATTAAAAAATGCAAAGATTTAAATAATAATATTTTATTTTTCTACATAATCTCCCTCCAATGCAATGCATTTAGAATAACGCGTTTCTAACTTCCTTATTCCTTGTGAAAAAAAATTATTTTCTTGACTCTCGAAAAAGTCCTCTACGGCAGCTATAACCGCGTCATTATCGTGAAATTTTGTTCCACGAATTTCCTCTTTTAATTTTGGAAATAAGTGAAAATCACTTGGGGCTAAGTCCGGAGAATATGGTGGGTGGTCAAGGAGATTGAAGCCAGCACAGCGGATTGCGTTGAGCGCAACTTCCGATCGATGAGCAGGAGCGTTATCTTGAAGGAACAACACGCCCAACGACAGTTTTCCACGACGTTTTTCTTTAATCGCTTCACGCACTTTCGGGATTAAATTTGCATAATAGGGTCCAGTAATCGTCTGGCCTTTTGGCATGTAATCAATAAAAAGGATTCCTTCACTATCCCAGAACACAGAGGCCATAACTTTGCCAGCGGTAGGAGCAACTCGAAATTTCTTGATGGATGGAGAGGATGGTCGTTTCCAAGACATGCTTTGTCTTTTAGTTTCAGGATCAAAATGGTGGACCCACGTTTCATCCATGGTGACAAGACGACGGCAAAAATTATCCGAATCACGCTGGAACATTTCGAGATTACGCTTGGAAATTTCCAAACGTCGCTTTTTGTTTTCGTCGGTTAACATTTGTGGCACCCATCTTGCAGACACTTTTTTGAACCCCAGTGAATCAATTAAAATGGATTGAACGCTACCAAAAGATATCTTTAGGATCTCAGCTATATGTTTTATAGTCATTCTTCTGTCTTCCAAAACCAGATTCTCAACCTTTTTGACATTTTCTTCTGTAACGGAGGTTGAAGGCCGCCCAGAACGCGGGTCATCTTAACAGCTTGATCTACCTCTTTTAAATTCAGCCACCCAGTACGCAACCGTAGAATAGGGTACAGCATCACCCCCTAATGTCTGCTGAATGTCCAAAAAAATTTCCTTCGTAGACATTTTTTTCAAACTGAGATATTTTATCACCGCACGTAACTCACTTTTATCCATAATTTTGACTTTTTAGCAACTCGTTGCACAAAAAAATTTATTACATGCGAACGAACTGACAAAAACAAGTGACAGTCTGCATAAATATAGTGTGATAGACACTCTTTAATTTGAATATCGAACTTGATCCAAAAAGGTTTCATATATATGCACTTCTAAGAACTTTTTGATTCACCCTGGTAGATGTATGACACTTGGTTATGAATCGAGACAATTATTACGGTTTCGGATAACATATAGCATTACCGAGTTCACACGGGTGCAATATTGATGTACACAAAAAATAGCCTATGTTACTCGCTGATAATGTAGCTTTCTATTGGTAATTGGAATTTTTATAAATCGGTTGAGTAGTTTTTAAGTTAAATCTTAACAAACATACAAACAAATCTTTCCTCTTTATAATATTAGTATAGATAGTCCATCGGAAGTTAATACTTCGCTGGTCTCTATCATCGTAATAATAGAATTTATAAAACATTTAATTTATTTGTATTTATAGTGAGTTTATATTTTAATAAATTATGTAATATTACATGCAGTTATATATGCAAGAACCGTGAAGTTCACATTGAGCGTTTCGGTCAGTCTATGGATTTCCGAATGCTCAACGTAAAAAGTAGATCGTTCTGAGAGGCGAGCATGAGACTTATTTGATGATAGGTGATACCTCAGCCATAGGATATAAATTAATGATGTGCTATTGATCTATGTTTAAAATCAATAAACTGCTACAGAAACGGGATGAATTCAAAAATAATTGAATGTCCTATTTTACCACTTTATTATGTCATCTCTAATTGTCATTGATATGAAGCGGACATCAATTATTACAAGCTATAAGCGTGCGTGACGTGAGCTGTCAATGGCGGAAGATGACGGAGTTCCGAACCTAATTTATTTTAAAATAATTAATTTTCTACAAATATTTTTTTCATTCTTTTTTTCCGAGATTTAAATAGTTATTCTGTTAAACGGAAGATGACGGAGTTCCGAACCTAATTTATTTTAAAATAATTAATTTTCTACAAATATTTTTTTCATTCTTTTTTTCCGAGATTTAAATAGTTATTCTGTTAAACGGGACATAGACGAATCCAACAGATAAGATATCATTAAAATCGGTACAGCCGTTCTTGAATTATACATTGTTTTGTACATATAGATAATATATCGATAGATTTACTACTGTCGTGTCCCGAATCAATGTATGTATATAATTTCATATCAAGTAATACGCTCGTCTGTCTATACCTGACATAAAAATATAGAAAATTATCGTTATTTCAAAGCTATGTTCAAAGTCGTGCAACCAAAAGATTGTTAAAGACTAAAACACTTATATTCCATGCTTCCCTTAACGTGGAGAGTGTGAAACGGCGCAAATTAAAATTAAAATTACATATAATTACTGTTTTTACACCTCGCATGCAGAGCGCTGCAATTTTCTTAGTGTAATGAAAAGTTATACTTCCGTAAAATAATTTTAAGTGAAACTATGTATTTTCTTAGTAAAATTTATATAATGGTATTTTCTAAGGTAGGAAAAATGTACAATATACCTCTATTACTAGACCATATTGGAAATGTTAGTTACCAAGAGTTATATATTTTTTTCAGGTTAGATATCGACAGACAAGCATGAGGTTCACTTGATGGTAGGTGATACCACAGCTACAGAACATCAGTCAATAATGCGCTGTCGACCTACATTTTACTTCGAAGTTCGAACATTTGGAAATCCATAGACTGAAACCGAAACACGCAATATGCACTTCACGGTTTTTCCATCTATGAACGGTGGTTCGTTACTCTTCTTCCTACCCGTTCATTGCCTGAAGTTACTAGACGTGGGGAAGATATGCTAACAGAAAATTATAATAACATAGTCGTGGTGAGATTCAAACCCACGACCCATCGATGCGTACGGCAGGTGTTCTACCGAACGCGCCAATGAGCCCGTACGCTGATGCATTATATAAAATAATTATCCATACATTTATACAGTCAGAGATTCAGGCGGATTTGCATCCACGCGATTGTATTCGCTGTCCTCCAATATATTTTCCTTACCACTCATCCGGCGGGCTCAGCCTCAAGAGCAACACATACTCAAATGAAAGACCAACGCACCACTGACTGACACTTGACACTAACAACTTACATTTGACAACTCAAACGTCATGACACAGACCTCTTACAAATTGCACTGGCAAATATGTTTTTGTTTTTTTTTGTATGGAATCTCGTTTATGGCACTAGTAGCCTCTACAGATTAACACGAACTAGAGTGGCGAGCACTGTGGCTCAACCTTGAAATTAGGGGGTTTGATACGATACGCCTAAGGGCGTCTCCTGCAAGACACGTACCTTGGCTTGGGCTGCCGTAAGAGGGGAGGGAGCCGGAAGGGCTGGACGGTAACTCACCCGTGTCAGGGATGCGCGGAACAAGGTTCCTCGCCTTCGCCGGTGAAGGCGCTGTACGCGGGTCTGAGGTGAAATTTCCGCCCGGGCGGATTCTAACCTAGTATTGGCTACAGTGATAGGATCGTCGGAATCCTCTAGGACGTGTCTGGGTCTCCTCCAGAGAGCCTTATCGGGAATTTTTTTAAATAGTTTTATTATGGTGGTCTCTGACATACTTAATGAAAAATTAGAATCATAATTTCTAAACATTGATTGGATTGATTTCTATTTGTTCAGGCTAATCTCTAAAGATACTGAACTGATTTTCTTGTTACTTAGATATATTGAACACATTTAGTTTATTCTGGAGCAACATCAAAACTTTGTTTCGTCGAAATTGGGTCTTAGGAAGAAAGTTATCTTCATTTAAATAGCTTGCTTAGAAGCTTAAGCCGCTTAAGATGTAACTCACGCGAACAAAGTCGCTGGCACCAGCTTGATATCTATACTCATATTATAAAGAGGATATACATAAAGATTTGTATGTTTGTTACGATGTAACTCAAAAACTACTCGACCGATTTTAAAAATTATTTCACCAATATAAAGCTACATTATCATCGAGTAATTAATATAATTTTTTAGTACATCTACATTGCACCCGTGTGAATCCGGAGCGGATAGCTAGTTAAATATATAAAAGGATTTTGTGTGTAAAATATAATCGGGGACATTCTTCTTAAGGGCTAGGTCAAAAGTACTTGAAACCGACGAGCGTGTATGAAAGCATTGATGAAAGTACTAGAAGCAAAAGTGGTGTGCAAGGATCGGAGCATATGGAATTCCGTTATCTCTGCCTAACGCAATGGGAAAGCGGCGTGATGTATGTATATTAGGGTGGCCCAAAAAAACCGACTATTTTTTTTTGAATCTCGAGTGAAAAAATGTTAGTTTTTGATGTTTTAAGAGTCCTCTCCAAAGGACAGCTCAAAAAAAAATTTTTAAGAGGTCGCTCCAAATTTTTTAAAATTTTATAAATCGTCAAAAATCAAATTTTTTTATCTCGTTACGGTATAATTTAATAGACCAAAAAAAAATAAGTTTCTGAAAGTTTCAGTTCAAAATTTAATTTTTGAAAGGTCGCTCATAATTTTTTCTTTTGAAGTCTGTCCTTTGGAGAGGGCTCTTAAAACATCAAAAACTAACATTGTTTCACTCGAGACTAAAAAAAAAATAGTCGGTTTTTTTGGGCCACCCTAATGTATATATATGTATGTTTACATGTTTTGAATGAACAAATACATCCATTCATTTTTGAAATTTGGATCACCACGTGAACAAAAATGTATGAAATCAAAAAACCGCTGATCGAGTTTATCGAGTTAGCGAAGTCAATTTTCTTGAGTGCGTTCGGTGCAATAAAATATTATCGATAAGAACTCGCTCGTACACCCGACCCATATAAATTACCAATGACTGCTTCCACTGTGCCACAGAATACCAAACGGCAGTTGGATCAGTCGGAATAAACGTGACACGTGGGATAATAATAATAACTCATACACACTAATAAAAAATAAGGTTTTGAATTTTTTTTAAATAATTGTTTTTAGTTTTTGCACAAACAAAAGTTTAACATTTTTTAAATACACTTTTTAAAATGGTTAATTATTTTATATATATATATCTTTAATTTTTTTTTAAGTAATTTAGATTAGAATTTTACTTTAGATAAGTATTTTTTGAAATAAAACTTTTAAGTATAAAAAATAAAACGTAGGTAAATTAATATTATATATAACTTATAGGTATAAGTTAGATATGTAATATTAATTTTAGGTATAAGTAGTAAATAATATTAAATTATATTTTTTTTACGTTCGCTTATACTTAATATTTCCCAACTGTTAGTATTACTCTGTGCTTCTATGCTTCTCTTTGATATTCTGCTCTAGATTTTATATGATTATTGAATGCGTAATATGATATTCTTTGATAGCTATTTTATTGATTTTATGAGCGAACGAGCCACGGAAAGTTGTATGAATATAAAAATGAAGATTGTCAAAAACCCAACCTCCATGACAAAAAGTAACGAAAGTCATGGGTTCGAATCCCGGGAAACAAAATAAAAAAAAAACAATATTCGGTCGGGCAGGGCACAGATAAGCCTTCTGGTATTGCGGATTTTATGGGTGGTGGTGATTACTTACCATCACGTGATGGTATGTGACTGTCAGTTTACTAATTATTCTATAAAAAAACTGGAACTTGATAGAACTACTATTTATGCTTGTCATGCTTGTCTTACTGTCTTATTCATAAACATATTATAAACTTGATATAGTTAAAATATGTTTTTATGCTTTTGTTCTGTAGTCTTTTTATATTCAATAGAGCGGGACAAAACATATTTTAACTATATCAAGCTTATCCTACGTTTATAAGTAAGCCCGTTAAAGTTTTTCATACCTGAAATTTCTTGACATATTAAAAGACAAAGCTCTAAAACTAATTTATTAAAAGCGAATGAACAAGTTTTTCGATTTTACAACTCGAACATTTAGTTTTAATTAAGGAAATTTAATTAAAAGTGATCCGAAGAATTCGGACATGAATTTTCAGAAGCAGAACGAATCCGTGAGCATAGTGCAATAATATACGGTACGATATCCTCAATATTATGGTGGTTAATTTAATATTTGAAAAAGTATTTCTTTAATGGAAAATAAACATATAAAAGTATGAACACCTTCTGAAACAAATGTTGGTAAATTCAATTGCATTAATGCTTTTGTAAACCACTCCTGGTTATAGTGAGATTTTAACTGACTCTTTCAATATTAATTAGAATTTTAAATTAATTGAATTGAATAAATTAATTAATTGAATCTGCACGAAGTTTTATAGATTTCGAATACATTACATAGTATATACGAAGGAAATCTTCCTATACTAAACCTAAGATAAAGTAAATTCCCGAGTCCCCTATTGGGGCTATCGAGGCAGACCCATTTCTGTGTCTGTTTCACTGATCATTTTTCTTTACAGGCAAGTAGGTGATCAACCTTCTGTGCCCTGCCTACCGAAACAATTTTTTATCTTGTTTCTTCCTCCGGTGCTAAACGCACGCTTACCACTGAGCCACGGAAGCGTGTGACCTAATGTGTTATGTGTGTATCTGTGTGTGGGTGTGTGAGTCACGAAATAGTGTTATTAATAAATTACATATAAAATCTACAGCATATGTTAAATAAACCTAGACTTTAAAACAATAATAAACTATCTTTTTGACAGTGAGTATCATACGCTCATTGTCAATACTTTACTAAAGTCAACTAACGAGCATACCCTAATCGTATATTCTTCTACCATGGCCGTTGCCTGGCAACAGTTTCCGACATATTTCGGGAGATTAATCGATGTAAGAGTGATTAGTCATTTGGGATTATCGCTTGATATTTCTGTGTGTGAGATAGAGGCTATATTTGTTTGACAAATCGATAACAAAAGGAATAAGGGCTATGAGGCAAGCGGAGCTTACAATATTGTATTCATAATATACGATATTTTGATATTTATTGTTTTTGAAAAGAGAATTCCAATGTCATTAGTTATTTCCGGTCATTGTTATCATTCGGTATTTCCGGTCTTTGTTTGTAGATTATGGTTATAGGTAAAAATAGTATAAGCTAGTGTTCTTGACTTCGATCGCATGGTCTTAAATCTGCTCACATAACCGGAGCATGCTATGACCGTGCCATGATAGTATCAGACACGGAAAGAGAGATGACTTGGATTAATATGCCCACTAGGTCTTAGGTATCATACGGTTTTAGTGACGCATTCGCGTATCATCTGCGTTTCATATCAATACAATTCCCGTTCTCTGGACTGTTGTAGTTCTTGTGTGTTTTCATTTTAAACGTTTTTACCACTTTTACAATATGTGTTGCGGTTTGCATTGCTTATTTGCTGTCGAGGGCAACTGCAGCACCTCTTCATCCATCGTAAGTCCATATCATATTACTTTCCTTTCCCTTTTCCTGAAAGCCCAACAGGTATTCTACTGTTTAGAATGTTATGAAATGTGGAGGGGAAATACTGGACATTATTTAGACCTCGTAGATGATAAAGATATTTTTATAAGTGTGAAAAAAATAGATAAATGACAACCGTATGCTCACCGTTTCGCCGTCTGCGCGCATCGGTTCGGCAACGTCGCATATCAAGACTCTCTCATGGTCAGAATGTGTCTTAATAATTTACTCATTATTTTCAATATTTATACAAATATCGCTCTGTTCATGGCCGCAAATCTCAACCGAGAGTCGTTTCTTGGGCTTAATTTATTTCGAGTACAAGAAATGTTCCCGCCAGTTCCAGACGTAGTATTGTTTGCGGCCAGTTATATTGAGTGGAAAATATTGATTATTACTTGTTCTTTTCGAACGGATATGAAAAAAAGAGTTGGCAGAATTATATGAAGTGACATTAGATCATAGTTTGAATGTGTAATGCACACTCGATCCGGTACAAATTATGATACATCGCACTTCTACTTACTTCTTCTGTTCTGTGGTGTAATGTGTGTTAATAAAGATTTGTGTTATTATTATTTTTTATGTCAGATACCGACAGACGAGCATGAGGTTCACTTTATGGTAGGTGATACCTCAGCCACAGAATATCAGTCAATGATGCGGTGACGACATGATTTTTACTCAATATACTGAAACCGAAACGCGCAATACGCACTTCACGGTATTTCCATCTATGAACGGGACCCCGGTCTGAATTTCGATATTCCTCCCACCCGTTCAAATCCCGAAGTTACCTGACGTGGGGAAAACATGCCTACAGAAAATTATAAACAAGTCGTCCCGGTGGGATTCGATCCCACGACCCATTGATGCGCACGGCAGGTGTTCTACCGAACGCGCCAACAAGCCCGTCTTCACGTCGTATTTACTAGAACTCATCACAATGTATAAGAACTATGTCAAGTAATTAAAGTATGTTCTGCGTATAATTTATTTTCTCTTTGTCATTCGTTCACTCTCCCTCAGTCGGTCTCTAACTCAATTCAATAATGCTTCTAATTAATTATCCCTTTACACTCAGACTTTCTAAGAGTTCCATTGTGCAACATCCTTTTGCAGCTTTGTAATATAGTCTTTTGTGATGTGAGTAACACATTTAAAATAAAGAAAAACGTATAAAGGATATCCCTAAAAGTCAAGAATTTTACAGCAAACTTGTCCCCAGCCAGACAAATAATATAACGAATACAGCACACTTTAATCTGGTAAAAGATAAAGCCTATATTACTCGCTGATAAATTAGCTCTCTATTGGTGAAATAACTTTTAAAATCGGTCGAGTTGTTAAATCGTAACAAACAAACAAACAAATCTTTCCTCTTTATAATATTAGTATAGATAATAATAGTAATAGTAAGAGGCATGAAATCTACCTATGTATGTTGGTATATGTATTATAATAATCTATTTGTATAAAAATCAATGTATGTTTCTCCTATATTTAGTCCTAAACTATTCATCCAATTCTGATAAATCTTTCGTTAGTTCGCTTGCAAACACCCGCGAAAGCTCTTGGCCCAAAAAAACACTTATTTACGTGGTACGTGGTATTACAACGCATGTCAGGTACAATTTATTAAGATTTTCTTCTTCCTGCCCTGTTCCCTTTTTTTATTTAGGGTTGGCGCAGTATGTTCTCTTTTTCCATTTTTTCTTTCATTCGCCATATCATCACACCTCTCAAACTCATACCATTCTTCACACTGTCAATCCATGTTTTTTTAGCCTCCCTCTTCCCCTATACCCATCCACTTTCGTATAAAAAAATATAATTATAAATACAGTTAATATTTTACTTTGTATACTCGGTATTGTACCAGTATTCGCATGAATTCATCCGGCGTAAAATAATTCAATTGATATGTAGCAGGCAATGGAATCGATTGAGGAAATCGCGTGCTCCCCTCGTGATGTAGTTAGTGAACGTGTGAATGAATCTCTGTTATAGTTCACTCAGGAATGACGACTCACTCAGATTATATTAAAAATCGGCTGAACTTTGAAATGTTTAATACATATTTTTAACGTTTCAGCATTTGATCATGGTTACGTATGTCATGTGGAGCATGGTGTAATGGTTGATTAATGAACGATTATTTTGTAAAACAAAAAAAAATGGCGATTAAAAAGATTGGCGGAGAGTTTATTGCCAGTTCTTCTCGTCCGTTCTACGCCCTTGATTTGAGAACTGACAGAAAATGTAAAGTTAGAAGCATTTAATTTTTTTGACGTACATAAGTGATTAAATGATTAATTAATGATAATTTAATTTGATTTATGCTTTTAACTCATAAAAGTGAATTCCCTTGTGCAAACCCATTTCCTCCCATTGCGTCTGTTCCACTGATCATTTTTATTTATTTTACAGCCAAGTGGATAATCAGCCTTCTGTACCCGGGGGAACAGGATTAAATAGGGAATTAGTCTATCAAAAGCAATTTAAACTAACCTAGTTACATTCAATTTCAGTATAAACAACTAAAATGAAGGAACTACTTTATTATAACGTTAATCTAAACAAAAGAGAGACTCCAAAGAATAAAAGTATTTTAAAACAAAAGAATATGAAAGACTTTCGTGAAACAAAGAGCACTTTACATCTTGTAGTTGACCACTTCTTCATAAAGGGGAATCCAAGTAGGAGAGCGTATGCATGTCTGGCTGAATACTATTTGTGTATGGATGGTACAAATGGAGGCGACTTGCGGTTTATAGTAGTTTACGTTCGGTTTGTAAGTTATTTTTATATTAAACTATATCGCTTCTTATGTCGTACAAGTAAGAAAGTATTTCTTAAACCATTTTTACCTCTACCTTTTGGAGAGAGTTTGTATGATATTTTAATAAATAAACGATTTTTTTTAGAATCGGCAAAATGATCAATTTTTTCTTTGGTTTACTCTTTTTTTTT
The DNA here is from genome assembly GCA_905404175.1 of Anthocharis cardamines. Taxonomy (NCBI): domain Eukaryota; kingdom Metazoa; phylum Arthropoda; class Insecta; order Lepidoptera; family Pieridae; genus Anthocharis; species Anthocharis cardamines. The sequence goes on from FR989960.1 coordinate 1,141,914, forward strand.
GGTGGCATATACAATTACTGTAATGCTTAGCATGAGTTAGAATAGTAGAATATCAGAATATCTTTTATTTATAAAACAAATTAATACCTCTTTCTATCCTTACTATTTTTCCAGAATATCAGTGTAATCAAAAATGTTATATAATGAACTTTGTCGAGGTGAGTATATAAAACCTATTCCGTCGTTTGCTTTTAACTTAAACCACGTGAAGAACACTGCAATTTTGTCCGATCTCAGTCTTAAGTACACGCCATTGTCTGCTCTAACATAGTTCATGATATAATATTCCTTATTTACATATTCATTATGCTTCACATTCGCTTGTGCTAGTTTCAATTCATGTAATTTCCCAGTATGTGTATATCCTGAAACTCATAGTGATAAGTGCTGAGTAAGCACTTTTGATGTAATGAAATTATTGTAAGCTGCTTCGCTGTGTGTTAGCGTAACTATGTGAAATATATATTCTCATATATACATTAATACATATACATAACTCATCATGCCTAGAGATCACGGAATTCCATATGCTTCGATTCTTACATACCACTTTCGTTTCTTTCACTTTTATCAATGCTTTTACACGCTCATCTGATTCGAGTACTTATTCTCATAGGGTACTTTATAAAATACAAATAATGCTAATGATTGAAATATGACAACTGAATTATGCAAGACTAATGATATTCAGTGACACTGCGCTATTATTTGCAATTTCAACTCGTAATAAAGTATCATTCCATCAAGATAAATTAAACATTTCGACAGCAAAAACAATACTTGGTCTCACGGTCGTAAATTCAAAAATATTAACATCTCTTTCATTTATTATCCATAAAGTTCTGATATAACTTCATTGAACTGAAATACGATTCATATTTTAATTTGGTATTCATTTTTTATATTTTTTTTTATTGTGACTTATGATATGGCGAGTGAAAGAAGAGAATGAAAAAAAAGAGAACATACTGCGCCGACCCCAAATAAAAAAAAGGAAACAGGGCACTAAGAAGATTAAAAAAAAAATATTTTGCTGATGGCTAGAGTTAACCCGGTTGTGAGTGACGAGCAATAGTTCGGTTAAATGTCATTCTAGTAGCTACTTTTGCTACCAGAATTACATTAAGCTAAGCATTGGTAAATAAGAAGAACGCTTTCTTCTTATTTCCCAAGAATATGAGTGGTCATTGCCTCCAATGGACATGAATTTTCATGTCCCATAGTGGTCCATAGTGTCATGGACATGATTTGTCATGTCCACAGGAGTGTGGCAAGTGTATTGACCCCTGCCATCAAAGGCCTACCGCCTTTTTTTATTTTTTTTTTAAAGAGGGGATTGCATTTGCGCACTGGTTACCGCAAGATGTTATGCGGGGGGAGTGTGGGACTCGAGCTACGATTCCTAAGTCGACACGTTTTGGAAAACTATTTTAGCAGTACTGGTACATACTTACGCTTACTAGCAAGTCGCCCCGGCTTCGCACTAGAGCAATATAGATGTACCTACTATACACAAAAATATGTAGCTTTGTATTGATGAAATAATTTAAATAAAAGTTTTTAGTTAAATCGTAATGAAAAACCAAAGAAATCTTTCCTCTTTATAATAAGAGAAAATCCCGCTTAGCACGTCTTTATTTTGGAATGAAATTCTGCGACGTGTTATATTAGAAGTTTTTTTTACTTGCGCTTGAACTTAACTGACAATGTAGCATAGAATCTAGACAACGTTGACACAAACTGACAAAAACTTTAGTAGTGTAATATAAGTTTATGTAATAATTTCACGTTAGTAAATAACGGATCTGTTAAATAAAAAAAACATAATAAAATATATATTATAGGTATCGACTAGCGGTAACGAATACCGGTATTTAGCCTCATCATATATCCGCAGATAAGGATACTAGCTGATCCTTCCCCTCTTCACTGAGTGAGATCTCAGATAGCAGGATTTTTTCGACTTACTTGACAATTTGAAACGTTATAATTTGACTAATTAACTCAATATCGTTATAAATTCGCCAGTTCCGGAGAAGAAAATGATTACTGCTTGCATACACTTGTATGGAAATTATCATTTTGTTCTCCGGAACCGGCGAATTATAGTATATAATATGTTACTCTGGTGTATAAACAATAATACTGTAAAGTTTCATCAAAATCCGTTTAGCAGTTTTTGCGTGAAAGAGTAACAAACTTTCACATTTATAGTTTCATATTAGTAGGATAGGATTGGACACATCACTACGTTACACTTGAGTCATGATATATTTACTTCCAACGATCAACTTTAACCAAGGCTAATTTAATATTCCTCAAACTTACGCCATAATTCAAACACTGCAAAGCTGTGATAGTTAATTTTTAAGTTTTTTGCAGCAATTTTAACTCTTAATCTGTTCAACAGAAACTGTTGATGAACGAGTTAATTAGATGGTGGTTATTCAGTTTATGCTTTCATAAAACTTTTTTTTTGGGGCTTTAAATAAAGTAGATTTAAATAAAAAGGATTCGCTAATTTAACTTTGAAGTATTAATATCTTTTCTTCTTGACTTTATCCTACTAGGTAGGTAAGGTATAAGATGTATTTTATTTATTTATATTGTATCCATAAAAAAATAATAATGTAATATGACATAACTAGCCATCCGCCCCGGTTTCACACGGGTGCTATATAGGTGTATTATACCCAAAAATAAAATTAAATTTAGCCTAATATGTTACACACTGATAATGTAGCTTTCTATTGGTGAAGAAATTCGAAAGAAAAATCGGTCTTGTAGATTTTGAGTAAAATCGTAAGAAATAAAAAAACAAATCTTTAATCTTTGTAATATTAGTATATACTATATAGGTATATATAGTAACTGTGCGTATATTTGGCGGTACAGTTGAGTCCATGTGATAGTTGTATAGTATATTGCTCTAAAATCCAAGTCCCCATTTCTGTGTCTATTCCATTGATTATTTTACTTTACAGACAAGTAGGTGATTAGTCTTCTATGCGCTGCCCGACTGAAACAATTTTTATTCCGGGATTCAAACTGAAACCCTCTCCGGTGCTAAATGCATCGCGCTTACTACTCAACCAATGCGGTCGTTTTGATAAAAATGTGTAGTTGTTTGAATTGATCTGCCACTAGATGGCCTTGTATTGTCTGTCAAAAATAGATGTATGCTTTCAAGCATAAAGTTTTATCTGATTTAATTTTTATTTAAAATTTCGTATTTATTTCTTGTATTGGCACTGTTAAAACGGCGAGGAATTAGTTGAAATTAATACAGAATTTTGTTTACACGAAGGGAACGATATTTTCATTTTAACGTTAACCTTGAAAGTGAACACGTTTGACAATGTTTTTGATAAACAGAGTTATTGACTTTGATCTTATGTTATAATTACTTTAGTTGAGTTGACGGGAGCTATCTGAAATTTAAACTTTTCTAAACATTGCTTTTAAAGTACTGTATATATGAACAATATAATTAACTTTAAAATGATTAATAACAAGAGTTAATTGAAATTATGTAACGAAGGAGGGGATATATGTTTATCTCTTCGTATGACAATAGTTGGACCTATTTTATTTCACTGAAAATATTCGTAAATATGAAAATTGTCATCTCAGCTTTATTATCAGTGTTTTTTTAACCAAAAAATCCTTTTAAGAACTCCAATACTTTTCTGTTTTAGATAATGCCCTATCTGTTACATTGATATCTATTGAAATACATATAATAAAACACTAAACTTGTATTTACAATTAATATATTTATTAGAAATAGAGATGTGACGAGAAACAATTAAGTAAACTTTTAAGTCATTTTGAATGAATTTGTCTGTCTGTTCACGCTATTTTCCGAAGATACTGAACTGATTTTCATGCAAAGCAAAGCGCTTCATAGATTCACAATAACACAACTGTGTTTCATGAAAATTTTATGTCGAGAAGAAAAGTTATCTTCATTAATAAATAATCCAATAAATAGCTTGCTCAGTACTAGCTAGTGAAATAATAAAAATAAATTATAAAATATATCAAAAGAAAGCTAAAGCCGATCAACTCAGTATTAACTCAAAACAAACAGTTCAAAATAAGAAAATTCATATTCAGACTCCAGCCGCGGGTTGAAACTTTATAAATTTTAAGTTCAGTCGCGCGTGGGTAGTTGAAAAAGTTTAGGAAGTTTGGCACGGACGGAAGAATAACGCGTGCTTTAAAGTTTGTGGACTTAATTTCTTTCGGAACATACTAGATGAGTGCATGATGACGTGGATCCTAGTTTTTGAAGTTCAAAGCGAATTATTTGGTCTCCAGCCGGCCTAGCATGACAACCGCGATAAAATTTTGTCGACCGTTTTCTCGTGTTTTAATCGATTATCTCTTTATTTCTTCCGGGTGTAACATGACAATTACACTTAAAACTCGACTTTTAATATCAAAAATATATATATGTGTCGTTCGAGATATATTTTCTATCAAAATTGTCGACGTCGAGATATCTTATATTTTAGTTTGTCGTCTCTCGTCCGCGAGATATCTCGTGGCGGTCATGCAAGGCCGGCTGGTTACCAATTATTGTAGAATTAGACTATTTCCGGTTATCAAGAAAATACTATAGAGGATCATAAATATCATAGACAGCGAAATGAAATGAAATTATCATTTATTTATTTAGGTAACACAATATGAACATCAATAAACAAAAATTAAATGCTATATTACTCGCGTATTAATGGCTTAATTGCTCGCTGATAATGTAGCTTTCTATTGGTGAAATAATTTTTAAAATCGGTCGAGACCGATTTTAAAAATTATTTCACCAATAGAACTACTCGTAGTTTTTGAGTTAAATCGTAACAAACCAACAAATCTTTCCTCTTTATAACATTATATATACTTAGTACAGAAAATCTACAACCATTTCTTTTAAATTGAACATAATTTTGAAGGTAAGTTAGGTATTTCGCGTTTCGACGTATGTATGAAAATTAATTATTCTAGTATGAACTAAATATTTAAAAAATATTAATATTGTGGTTTGGAACTGTATAATAAATATTTTTAAAGTAAATCTTTAGTCTAGTCTACCTAAGGATGTTATGATGATGGATTAGCATTAAATAGTTATAAAAATATTAATGTTCTGTAAATTGGGTGTTAAATAAATACATTTCATTTCATTAATTTTCGACTTGCAAATATAATAAAATCCTGAAATAGAACATATTAAAAGCACAGTTGATGTGTTGATTTTTTTCGAAATATAAGTTATATTTTCTGATGGTTTCAATAACATTAAAATAAATAACATAATTCAGTATAGATATATCTATACACACGTTCTGATATACGAGTATTATACTAACCATCCGCTATGGTGATATGAGACTATTAAAATAGTACACATTTTAATTTCTTATTTTTATTGTAGCTAAAGTATTTCCTTTATTTTTATTTGTTTCTCTTTCAAAAGTAATTAGGGAAGTTATTTTGTAATTTTTATGTTCAACATAATTGTCATATACTTTACTAATTGTAACTTTAAATGTAGAATATTGTATTATATAGAATGTGGTATAGTTTGATTAAAAAAACACAAGTCTTGAAATTTTCAATTTCGAAGCCAACCAGTACACACTGAACTGAATCAATAGTTCCCAACACAAACAGGGAACGATTCGAATGAGCTAATAAATTCCTGCGTACTATTTTCTTTACAAATAGTAGAGTTAGATTTGCCGCAATGAAATTACTATGAATATTTTATATGAAATATGTATGAGTAACTTAGTACTCTACTTTGTTAAACTTAGTCTCTAAGCCTAAGGAATTATGTGTTGGGAACTTAACCATATAAATTATTTATTAACGTCTGCGATGTAACATAATACTTAGTATGAAACGTTAAACATATGTTAGTCATATTATATATTACTAGCGACCCGCCCCGGCTTCGCACGGGTCTAGATTTTTTTGACAAAAAAGCAGGGGTTGTATGTATTTTTAATGCCATATAATAAAAAAATCGTCCAAAAATAAAAAATAAAATTTTAAGGGTGAACAACCCTTATCACTTAGGGGTATGAAAAATAGATAGTAGCCGATTCTCAGACCTACTGAATACGCATATAAAATTTGGTAAGAATCGGTCGAGCCGTTTCGGAGGAGTATGGCAACGAAAATTGAAATTGAGTTATTATCACACAATTCTCGTATTTACATGATTTTCAGGGAGAGTTAATTTATTAATAGCGGAATTCTAAGGGGAATATTCGAAGTCTACTTCAAATGTTCATTTTATAAAGTATGAATGTCAAATAAACTGTTATACTTTATTGATGCGTTTGAATTTTTGGTCTCAAGGCCGTAATACTTAAATGTTTAGACATGTATTTTTTATTTTAATTTCAAAATCTAATTAAAACAGTATACTTTAAGAAACGTAACGTTAAACAAATAGATTATAGAAGTGGTAAATTTAATCATGTGCCCTTGGGTATACTGATCTCGCGTCTCGTTGGGTCATGAGTTCTTCATCGTGATGTCTTCCGTGCTCGCCTTACGGCGGCACCGGGAGCCCCGTTCTTCCATTGTGGACTTGCGGGGGGTAGAAAATTTCGCGCCCTGTTACAACAGGGCCGTCGTTGTTGCGGACCTGGTGCGGTCCTAGGACTGGGAGGCGGCTACGGAGCGTCGCTCCACGCAGCTCGCCTCTGTCATGTGGGGAGATTATCAAGTACCGAAGTACTTGATAACTGGAGTGGGGAGGAATTGCACGCACTGGCCTCGCGGAAGAACCACACCGGGTGAGACCCCCGGTTGCCCGAGGGAGGCCCAGCGAGGGACCGGCAAGACACAGCGCGCGCTAGGAGAGGGAGGTAAGGAATGGGAAGTCAGTCCGTGGCTGCCGGTTCGAAAACAAACCGGCAGGAAAAAGTCAAATCCGGGGTCATGAGTTCGAACCCCGCCAGCTTCTTTTGAATCCCTTGCTTTATACATTTTAATGAATAAATATTTTCTTGAGTCCAAAGTTCCGAATGCTTGAAGTAAAAGTAGGTTGACAGCGCATCATTGACTGATATTCTGTGTCTGAGTTATAACCTACCATCAAGTGAACCTCATGGTCGTCTATCGATATCTAACATAAAGTTTGGTTTTCCTATTTAATTTTGAAAAACACTGTTTTATTAGTGACAAAATTTTTAATATTATAAAAACATTCATCTAATAATATCGTGTAGGTATTGTCTATATGTTTATAATGTTATAAAAAATAGCAGTTATTTATTCTTGTAACATAGCGAATGTGGGCGAAGGGTAACTTAAATATTAATGTGTATTTTCAGGTTTGGAGGTCGGCCGCAAATAAGCTTTGAGGTAAGTTCAAATCGAAGTAAAAATATAATTCAATTTTGTGAAAAATAAATAAGAGTACTTTAGTTTTTATATATTAAGGTAAGAAGAATATAAATCTGTAATAATGTGTAGATTTATGTCAAAATTAAATTTTTATTATAACTAATTATTCAGTATGTATGTTACATTTTCATCTAAGACATAAACTGTCTCATATTGCCGTGACCCCAGATAAAGATACGTTTAGATTTAGATAGATAGTGGGGTGAAATATAGATTAGCGGACAAATTGATTTTATAAAAACAAAACTAAGTAATTAAGAACAATGTTAAGGCGTGATTTGACTTCAATAATGTGTAAGCATGATGCTGACGGCTGACAAAAAAAGGAAAAATATAAGGAAAAGAAACGACTATCCGTTTTCCGGGAGTCGGATTATTATTTTGATATATATCTCAGTGTTGATATCAATCATTATTTGCGAGAAACATTTTATGTATCGGTAGCAATATTAATTGGCGGTTGATATACAATCTCACCTATAACTTTGACTGGGGACTACTGAAAATCAGCGTCAGAGCTTATGCTCTGACATATGCTGAGTACCTCCCCTTTTCGTGGCGGCACTTCTTCCTATATTTATTAATTGTTAGTTTATATTTTAAGTTGTATTATTTATGATGTACTTTTACTTACTTCTGTGCCGTCCCGAATTTCATTTCATTTCATTTCAAATATTACTTAGTGATTTCTTCTCGTCATTGTCTAGCTATTATGGTATTAAAGCAGTGCCTAGCAGTGCCAAAAATGCGCTTAAAGATTTTTTTGTGGAGATAAAAATAAATTCAAAATAAAAAAATATTTCTAGATTTGAATATACAATTTTCCTACTTCTATTATATAGATTTGCAGTGGACATCAATTATTACAAAAAGCTATAAGCGTGCGTGCGTAACGTGAGCTGTCAATTGCGGAAGATGGCGTTCATTGAGTTCGGAACCTTTATGTTAAAATTTAATATCGTTAATTTTCCGATATTTTAATAGTTATTCTATTATTCGGGACATAGACGAATCCAACAATTAAGAGATAATTCAAATCGGTAAAACTGTTCTTGAGTTATGAATGTTTTTTTATAACACTATTAAGCTAAGTTCTAAAGAGTATCAGACACTTAAATAAACTAGCAAATTATGTTGAAACCCGTGAAAATCGCGCACTTTAATTTAACAGCTCGGACTAAGTGGGTTCTTGGGGTCAGGGGCGAACTGATCCCTAAGTGGCGCCATTTAATGAAGCCATCTAACAAATTGCAAGCGCTTTTTACATCAGGTATTTCATCACTGTAAGTAGAACAAATCGGTATTATGTAATTTGAAAGTCAAAATCATTAATCATTTATTACCATTATTTTTAAAATATTTAAAGTTATCGCTTTTAATGATAATTGTCATATAATCGATTATAATCGGTGCAGCCGTTCTTGAGTTATAAATGGTGTAACTAACATGACTTTGTTTTATATTTTTAAAGGGTAAAAATGTTAAGGTGCATATATATCATCATATAACATATCTTAAGGTGACACTAGTCGACATTTTCTCCATACAAATTTCGGGGGGGTATTACTCCACTATTTAGCACTGTACATGCAAAGTTAAACATGATATCGTTTTGTATCATTATTAATTTTGTCTGTGCGGAAACAGAATGTTAAAATAAAAAACCATTAAAAAGTTACGAGCTACTAAAGATTCGTTTTTATTGCCATTTTTAACACAACTTTGGGCTTAAATTTGTAATAAAATAAGCATCAAATTTTCAAAACAAAGTTGGTACCGACAAAGCACGATTATCGAAGAATACAATAACTTTTATTTGTAATTGATTTATGCAGTGGTTTTTTCATAAAACTCGATTTTCCAAAGGCTTTTTCGTATTTTTTAGACGCCCCTTTTACTATGAATTATCGTGCATCTCACTTAATAATGAGTGCCCCAGTGCGGTGCGGGAGAACAGCATGCTTTTTGGCAACGCCCACCAATGAGTTCGAGCCCGCGACTTGTGCAACCTTAAGTGTGTGTGTCATTAGATTAGATTATGTTCTTTCTAATTTTAAAAATTATGTAAAATTATGTAGAGTTTTAAGTACCGATAGTGTGAACAGGAGAAAATGTGCGGGATGAATTCGGGTTGTGGGTTCGAATACCACCGTCACGACATGATTATAATTTTCTGTAAGGCAACGAACCACCGCTCATAGTAAAGTGGATATTGCGCGTTTCGCTTTCAGTTATTGGATTTCCGAATGCTCGAAATAAAAAGTACGTAATTATTACCATCAAGTGAACCTCATGTTCGTCTGTCGATATGTACCATAAAAAAAAGTTTTTTTAGTGTACCTAAGATCGATACCAATTTAATATGCCATTTCGACATAAGTTAGATGCAAAAGTCAAACATGTCATCTCACAAGCCTGCTCCGTGTACAACGCTTGATATCTCCTTCAAAAGAGCACAAGTCTTTGTAAGCTGTAAAAAATAGGACACTTGGCTCAACTCCAGGTTTCGACCAACTTCACGTGCTACAAACATTTGACTTTAGGCTTATCTGTCTTTGAATTGAAATTAAAGGATGTAGTTTTAGAAATAGCGCTGTTTTCATGGCAGCTGTTTTGTTTTTTTTTTTTTCCTGGCTGCTATTATATACATATACATAATATATACATTTGACGATTGAGGGCTCTATAGTAAACGTGGTCATGACTGTTCGTGACTAGAGCAAAAATATTCGAAACAAAAAAAAACCGTGTATGAAAGTGCAAGAAGCAAAAATGGTATGCAAGGATCGGAGCATATGGAATTCCGTGATTTCTGCCTATCTCAATGAATGTATTATTTTATCTACTATATAAAAATAAGTCGGGTTTTCCTTCCTGACGCTATAACTCCAGAACGCACGAACCGATTTCCACGGTTTTGCATTCGTTGGAAAGGTCTCGGGCTCCGTGATGTTCATAGCAAAGAAAACTCAGGAAAAATTTCAACAGAAAAGCGGGAAATTCTTTTTTCACATACAGCGGTGGGCAAATGGGCATATTCCAATCTAAGAATAATTGTATAATTTCGAAGCCAATATTTTGGCAGAACAACGTCTGCGGGGTCTACTAGTTATGTATAATAGAGAGGTATCATCTACATTCAAATGAAACACATACTCGTCTGTCGATATCTGACATAAAAAAAAATCTTATTATACAACAGTGGCAAATTAACACTTGTTTTCGGGTGAGACTTCTGGGTAAATCAACAGATATAATTTTATCTCCTAAAAACATATTATGTTCGGAAAAAAGAAAGAAAAGCAAGAAGCTTTAAAAGCTAAGTACATAGGGTAGACGCATTTGACGACTTGCAAGCACATTGTTCTTAATGAGACGTGCCGCGGGCGACTGTACGCAACTTTTGTGCCCACTAACAATGACTTGGAAACGCAAAACAAACCCTTGCCATGCAATTATTTTTATTTCTGTTTGAGAAGACAGATTGTTTTATGTTACAACACTTTTTATAAGCATTTGGACCTAAAATACTTATATAGTACTACGATTATTTTAAAATAACCGACTTTTCTATCTATGAGGTCAATAAAAAGGTATTCAAAACATTTAAAAAGCATAAATCTTATCCTGTTACAAAGATTGATTATATATATTAATAAAATTGGGAGACGATATAGAGACACAGAGAGATACGTACTTGTGTGTTATTTGTAAATTAACATGTTAGTTTAAAAATAGTGTAGAGTCATAGAGTTTTCCTTTATCAATCTTAGACAAGCCGACAAGAACAAAGGTAACCAATACATTTAAACATCATAATTCTTGTCCTGTTATAAAGATCGAATAATAAGTAAAATTGAGAGAGAATATAGAGACACAGATAGAGACATACAATTGTGTTACTTACAATTTAACATAGTAGTTAAAAATAATGTAGAGTCAGAGATTTCCTTTATTTATCCTTGGACAAGCCGACAAGAACCAAACCAAAAATGGAAAAGAGCAAAGCAAAGTTATTTAATAGTTACAACATTTATATTATACTTAAAAATAAAAAATAGAGTGTTATATAGAGTTTTCAAGATTAAAAAAATTAACAACTAGAAAAATATTTGTTTCATTGAGGAAAAACTATTTTCAGTTTGAGGAAATACACAACTACAAGTCGCAACTACCGCAGCGCTTTACAATTCGCGACCTAGTTTAGTGAGCTTGCTGACTTAACACCTTAAACATGCTTTTCTAATACTCTACGCTATCTCCTATAGCATCTGTTTAATTTTCTTTAAGGTGAATTAACTGGTAAGAACTGGGAGGAATATATAAATTCCGACCGGGTAATGAACCACCGTTCATAGAAGGAAAAATCGTGAAGTGCATATTGCGCGTTTCAGTTTCAATCTACGGATTTCAGAATGCTCGATGTAAATAAACTGGTCGACAGAGCATCACTGACTGATGATATGTGGCTGAGGTATCACCTACCATCAAGTGAACCTCATGCTCGCCTGTCGATATCCAACATAAAAAAAAAAATTTAAATTTAAACAATAAATGTCTTGCACGGTCTAAACAACTTGTAACATTCTTGATATGTCATACAAGTTTTGTTTCAATACTTTTCTTGGTATAATCAGTACACAATATCCGCGTGTAAACAGTTGCGTAAAATTCTTGGTCGTCGATTATTATTGCTGTTATATGTACAAGACAATGGCATTATAGCCTATGCCTTTAGTCTCAGCTGATAGACTCTAAATACGTCAAAATCGTGGAGGAGTCCTTGAGACGGCTTTTATGTTCAGGCGGCCTAGCGTGATCGCCACGAGATATGTCGCGGACGAGAGAAGACACATGAAGATGTAAGATATCTCTACATCGACAATTTTGATAGAAAAGATATCTTGATCGACAAATATATCTATTTTTGATATTAAAAGTCAAGTTTTAAGTGTCATTGTCATGTAAGACCCGAAATAAATAGAGCGATAATCGATTAAAACACGAGAAAACGGTCGACAAAATTTTGTCGCGGTTGTCATGCTAGGCCGGCAGACGTCTCCACTCTTTCAGTATCTACAAACGATCTCCTCGCTTATCTTTCAATAAGATCAACGGTCTAATTCATAAAAACTTAAGATAGGTTTATATGGTTGCTATTAGACAGTTTCCAAAAAACATGATTCATAAACGTTCATTAAACTTTAACGCTCAATAAGTGTTGAATAAGAGCTTCATAAGTTAAAGGAGGCACAAAGCCATATAACAAAATGATGTGTCTGATATTATTTTCTGAAACCAAACTGAAAAAAAAATAGTCAACTTTTTTGTATTTTTTTTTATTTGGCATCATAAAAATACCTAAAACCCCATTTTTTTCCACCGATGTGGGCACGGGTTAACTAGTTTACCTAATTTAGTTTAGTTTATGATAGCACAATTTACGTATCAATGTACGGCTTCTCTCAATAACATCGTTGCTATGGTAACCTCCCTACGAATTTCCGTTAGTTGTATATAGGCGCTGAGATTCAATAGTACGTATAGATTGTTTACCAAGGGAACAAACTACTATTTTAAGGAGAAAGTGTTTTTTGAATCTAAAGTGCGGCACTCGAGCTTAAAATAGTGTACGATATAATCTACTTTTCACCTCTATGAGAAAAAAAGTAAGTACAACTTATTAAGTAGAATTACGTTTATTTATTTTATTAACATACATAAGAAACAGAATTACATTAGCATGTTTATATTTGAACAATTATGAAATATATTAAATCCGAATTTGAACAAACAATAACAAAAGAAAGATTGCGGTTTCGCTCATTTTTACTTTTACAGAAACCTTTTTCTTTTTAATTTGGTCCACACACAGAACAGAAGAAGTAAGTAGAAGTGCGATGTGTCATAATTTGTACCGGATCGAGTGTCGCCAAATTCACACAAATGAATGGAGTATTTAATACTGCACACAGTTGCAATTTTTCTTCGATTGGTTGTTTTTATTTAACTCAAAACTACATAAATCACACTGGTCCTACAATTGATAATTAATATATCTTAGTACTTCGCGATAACGGTTACTTTGTAATATTGAAACAAACTAATAAATAATTCCTCTACTCCATAATAGATGTCGTTATTCTTCTTGCACGCAATAATGGTTTTAATCATCACTTCAAAACGTCGAAAACTGTGTCATGATTTGTCATAAATTTAATAATTTCGTCATTTCCGGCTAGTGTCGGACACGTTTAAAAACATTATCGATATTTGATACATTATTTTTGTTTACGATTTAAGTGCTATGTTGTATGATTATCATTTGTGGTGTAATTATACCGTAGTATAGCGCCGTTTTAAACTGGTGTTAAACCAAAAAATAAGGTATTTTATTTTTGATACAATTTTTATTTATTTTTTCAAATCAATATGTAGATCTGCCTTTGCGAGAAGGAAGAACAAACCACACACATTCGAATTTATAATATAAGTTAGGGTTAGAATGAATTGAAAAAGTACTTGTAGGTATTATATTCTTTTTTAATTTTCAGTTCTGTATTACTAATAATCTGAATCATAAATCACATTTGTAACAGCAGAAATCACTTAACTACTCACCATACTTCAAATCGCATTTATTACCGTGCAAGCACGAGCAAATAAATATTTCCTATTGTTTTATTTTTCGTAGTAGATATGATATATAAAAACATATTAAAATCTTTTAATGTTTTTTTAGAAATTCAAATGTATTTTAACAACGTGAGTGAATAAAAACACGATTGCTAGTTAAGAAGCTATATTAATATTCTATTTTATTAACGCGAGTATCACACATTTAAATAAAATACTTTATAACGGTTTAAAATGCGATTCATTAAGTTATAAATATTATTTATACCGACGTTTTTTTCAGCAAATGTGGTCACGGGCAGACTGTTTAAGAAGAAGTTTTAGAAGTTAAGGTGTTTTACTTAGTTACTAGTCTGGGAAAGGGTCTACTTTCTCTTGCTAGACTTCTCTTTTTTCTTCAAAATTTTCGGTCAATCCGTTGGTTAATTTTTTTTTTTTTTTTTTTTTTATTTCAGAGCAGACAACCGAGCAGGTGGGTTACCTGATGGTAAGTAATCACTACCGCCCATGGACATCTACGACACGAAAGTCTCAGATGCGTTGTCGGCCAAAATTCAACTCGAAGGAAGGACAAACAAAAAATAAAAACACTTTCGATTTTTTTAATAATTTATTAATTAAAGTATTTATGACTGTGATTTAACTATCGTACTATTAAAAATAAAAATGATAAATTTTTATATTATATAAAATAATTTCTGACACGTTGTATATCGATAAAAACATTCGACCTAACACATCACTACTAAGTGAGTAGCGATAGAACATTCGAGAATAGCGTTGACACCTGATATGACAAACGATCTAAACTGAACTTTATATGAAAGGTAGGTATAAGGATGATTTTAGCTTTTTTTTTCTATTTAATTTATGGTCAATTGAAATTTTAAGATTTATTGAAAAAATATATAAATTTGTACTAAGTGATGGTAAGAAACACCTCCGTTACTAAGACATTTCCTTCTGCTGTCATTCTTATACTCTAAAATATAACAGTACGGCATAGTTACGAAAAAACGTAATTTTATGACACGACCGACTCAACGCAGTGTTATGACACGACTGTGATAGGTTAAGGAAAATATCACTCAATAGTGACGCGCATACCACGCCTACTTCGCAATTCTACTTATTTTTCCCTGTTCTGTGGGTCCACACGCGAATATTTTTTTGACAGCCAGTAACGTTTTCATACAATGTTCATGATCGATCTCTTTGGTGATTGACAGATTTACTAACAATATCCATATTCCAAATTCAAATCACTTTTAATCCCTAGGGATTAAAAAGCTATTTTGTTCGATGTTTACAATGAACCAACTAGCTCTTTTCGAATAGATGTGATAAAATAGTTATTTTTATCCCTTACCTAACACATTGGATAGCTAAATAGTATATTTTTTATATTAAATATCACGTTAAACGGTTAAATTAAATGGAAAAACAGAAATAAAAACATACATTTAGCTACTATTTCAGTACTTACATTATTTAATCAGAGGAGCGCGTTCATTGAATGGTAGTGATTCATCATAAATCATCAGGACATCAATCAATGATGCGCTGACAACCTATTTTTTCTTCGAGCATTCGGATGTATATCGGCTGAAACCGAAACGCGCACCATGCACATCTGTGAAAAGTTCGTTATCCGTGCAGATATGCCTCCCATCCTTTAGGGCATGAAAATTACTTAGTCATGAAGTGAACAGACTCAAGAAAAACACATTTATAGAAAACGTTAAAATGTATTGGAATCCGCGACCCACCCGAAGGTAGGATAGATTTACTACACAACGCGCCAACGTCAAAAAAAAACTGTTTAAATGAATGACTAGAAAACGTTGTTTAAATAAAAATGTCAACGATAATAGCTTAATATTTTCTTCAAACAATTTAGCAAACATTTTAAGATGCAGACAATTAAATAAATAAGCTTCATAATTCAAGAAACATCACCGCGAAAATTCTTCGCTTATAAATTTTCCGCATAGTATAACAAAATAAACGGCGAATGAAAATTCGAACTCGGCCATAATAAACGGGTCTGGAGAGCGGAGGATAATTATTGCCTGGAAATAGACTGTATTACTTCGAATATTCTATCTCCTTTTATTATTTAAGGACATTAAATTGGTGCGATAGGAATTATACAAGGAAGATTATGGTTTATGATTATTTATTTTCTCTAAAAGAGATATATTTTAAATTAAATAAAAAGATAGATTGACTGTAATATTGTCTTTTATTAACGCGAGTATCACACATTTAAATAAAATACTGTATACCAGATTAATACGCGATTTAATATTTATATTGTTTAAATTATTTATCCCGACGTTTCGGGTGCTTTACAGCAACCGTGGTCTACAGCAACCGTGGTCGCGGGGAGACAGCGCGTGTCTCCCCGCGACCACGGTTGCTGTAAAGCATCCGAAACGTCGGGATAAATAATTTAAACAATATAAATAATAAATCGGGTTTTAATCCGGTATACAGTATTTTATTTAAATAGATTGACTGTGTGAAGAATGATATTATGACGAAAGAAAGGAGAGAATGGAAGAAGAGGGAATATTGCGCCGACCCCAAATAAAAAAAGGGAACAGGGCAGGAAGATATTTCACTTGACGAGAAATCATTATATTATCTCTTATTAACGGGAGTATCACACATTCATAGTAATACTATAGTTAATCTAAGACACGTATTCTAATACTAAAATGAGGGAAGTATTGTATTTTTGTATGTTATTAATAAACTCAAAAACTACTGGGCCGAATTTAAAAATTATTTTACCAATAAAAAGCTACATTATCAGCGAGTAACATAGGCTAGTACCGGAGCGCGTTGCTAGTGATAAATAATTAATTTACCAATAATTTTGACGCAAATTAATGTAGCGACTATTTAGTGTACCATTTTCTTCTTGAGGTGGTTGTCATAAATTCGCCAACAATATCAGTAAATTCACGTTGCATAAAGTAGGTCGACTTATAATTTGAAAGCTAAGCTACAGTTTTGGAGATGTGCCAAGCCTGTCGAATTAGAGCGTGCACTTCGTTAGTCAAATTGATAAGTCGGAACCGTCTTTTCACTTTTGCACCGTTATACGGAGGCTGTTGTGGCGTGGAAACAAAATTAAACATTACACTTTAATGGTTGTTAACTTTTTTATATCATACTAGCAACATGTCCCGGCTTCACACGGGTGCAACGTAGATGTAAAAATATCCTATTACTCCCTGATAATGTAGCTTTCTATTGGTAAAAGAATTTTTTAAATCGGTTCAGTAGTTTTTGAGTTTATTCATAACATACAAAAATTCAAAAATACAAATCTTTCCTCTTTATAATACTAGACTAGACTAGAATAGATAATTGCAGTATGTTTAGCTCCAAATCTAGGATTTTCTAGGATTTTTTTAAGGAAAAACTTAATAATAATGTTATGCTTAATTTAGATTGTATATTACTATTGGAAGAAAACATATTTCTTCTTCTGTTCTGTGTATTTAACTTCAAATTATTGATAACAAAAGAGTAAAAAAGTCTCAGCATTTGTTAGACAAAATGGCGGAGATGCTGACTAACAGCAACAGAATAACCAGCATCACCACCATTTTGAGCGGCGGCTGTTGTTGTTTTGTTATATACATATATGTATGTTTAGCTTTATTAAGCTTAAGATTTTTTATCTAATATGTAAAATTCTCGTGTCACAGTTTTCGTTGCCATACTCCTCCGAAACGGCTTGACCGATTTTGATGAAATTTTTTGTGCTTATCCGGTATCTATGAGAATCGGCCAACATCTATTTTTCATCCCCCTAAATGTTAGGGGTAGTCCACCCCTAATTTTTTTTTTTAATTTTTGGACGAATTTTTTTGTTTTTATTTTTTTATAATGTGGCATTAAAAAATACATACAACCCCTGCTTTTTTTGTCAAAAAATCTTGACCCGTGCGAAGCCGGGGCGGGTCGCTAGTGTCTAATATAATATCTTTTGTATGGAATAATAGAAATCTTTCATTTTATTAATATTTGGAACTGACTAAACTCATGAAAAGAATAAATAATTGTGGAAACTACTAAATATATGCTTATGATAATAATACTATTCTATTATTAACTTGGCCGGTCTCCAATAACTTATTGGCTTAACGGCGCAGGAATTGTAAGAGTATGATATCAAAGTTTAATTTGTAATAATATGAGATGGTTTTCGTGTCTGGCGTGTGGCTGATGGCTGCACGAAAGAGTTTTGCCTGTAATTTTATAAATATTAATGTATTTTATAAATAACTTTGGCTTATTGGCGGTGACGTAAGGTCAAGTGAACTTCATGCTCGTCTATCAATATATAACATATATTAGCAGACGGGCAGCGTTGTTGTCATGTTTAATCTACACATATCTATTGCCAAGAACCAGAATGCTAAGTTCAAACTGCAAAATCAGAAATTGTGTCATATTTAAATAAAATACTGTATACCGGATTAAAACGCGATTTATTGTTTAAATTATTTATCCCGACGTTTCGGATGCTTTTCAGCAACCGTGGTCGCGGGAGACTGAAAGATGACAGTTGTCTTATATTTGAAATGTCACAAAGTTGCCATATTTAATTCAATTAAATTAAAAAATAATCTATTAATTTAGGTAACACAATGTACATCTATGAATGTCAATAAAAAATAAAACATATTAAATTACTAATATTACTAATATTAAATGCTTCTAATTTTACATTTACTACCAGTTCACAAATCAAGGGCGTAGAGCGGACGAGAAGAACTGGCAAGAAACTCGCCGCCACTCTTTTTAATCGCCAAGTTTTTGTTTTACAATCTTTACATATTAACGCCATCTATTCCTACGGAGTTGATATTTACTGTAATTTTCTATATTATGACAATATTGACTAACGGTGTCCTCTTGTTTTTTAGTATGTTTGATTTGGGGCTTTTGATTTTTAATTACTGGATCCCAGGTGTTGGAAAGTCTCAAACCATCTTCTCTATTGAAGTTAGGATGTTTTTTAATTTCAATAGCCTCACGTACTAGTCTGGGAAACTTTCCAACACCTGGGATCCAGTTATTAAAAATCTAAAGCCCCAAATCAAACATACTAAAAAACAAGAGGACACCGTTAGTCAATATTGTCATAATATAGAAAATTACAGTAAATATCAACTCCGTAGGAATAGATGGCGTTAATATGTAAAGATTGTAAAACAAAAACTTGGCGATTAAAAAGAGTGGCGGCGAGTTTCTTGCCAGTTCTTCTCGTCCGCTCTACGCCCTTGATTTGTGAACTGGTAGTAAATGTAAAATTAGAAGCATTTAATATTAGTAATATTAGTAATTTAATATGTTTTATTTTTTATTGACATTCATAGATGTACATTGTGTTACCTAAATTAATAGATTATTTTTTAATTTAATTGAATTAAATATGGCAACTTTGTGACATTTCAAATATAAGACAACTGTCATCTTTCAGTCTCCCGCGACCACGGTTGCTGAAAAGCATCCGAAACGTCGGGATAAATAATTTAAACAATAAATCGCGTTTTAATCCGGTATACAGTATTTTATTTAAATGTGTGATACTCGCGTTAATAAAAGACATTTAGCGATTTATACACTAAAACATTAAAAAAAAAGAATATAAATTTACACAATATACTTTTTAATCAAAAATAACTAATTTCATATAGAACTCTTTCATGATAATAACTTATTTTACATAGAACACTTTCATCGATCCAATATCATCATCAAATAAGTAAACCAATCAAATAAGTAAATAAAGAATCACTTTCAACACAACAACAACGTTCAACATCGTTTAACAATCGTCCAACAACGTCCGTCTATCCCTGGTGCTTTGTTGAAGAGAAACTGCGCTCTGCTGGAGCGCGCACGTGGTTTTATAACCTGTCTCCCACTCCAATTATGTCATCATGACGTCAGCCCTAGGTCACGCCCCTTCTCACATAGTAGACATCTAATTCGGCCTCTCCTGGCAACGGTGCGTCCTCGCCCGTATAATCTTCAAGTTAGGTTGACTGCTGCAGACTCTCTGTGCTATGAGATGTCGATGCCGAGTCGTGTGTGTCGAAGCTAAGCTCTAAGCTTCGGCGCCTTGTTTCACAGGAAATATCATTGTCATCATCGTTCTCGCTACCTGGAACGTCATATTGCTTTCATTAATGTTTGAAATACAGGTAAATCAATGCAAATAATTGCATTGAAAATACAAGAAGTAATCTTTTACTTCTTTCTCAAAAGCAAGAGCGAATCCATTGCTTTGAACAATCACAAAGCGAAAACAATTCCATCGCTTTAAACAGACACCGGAAGTAAGAGCGAATCCATTACTTCGTAAAGTCTACGAAAGCAAGAGCGAATCCATTGCTTGAAAACAGACACCAGAAGAGAGAGCGAATCCATCTCTTCGTAAAGTCTACATAAGCAAGAGCGAATCCATTGCTTGAAAACAGACACCAGAAGAGAGAGCGAATCCATCTCCTCGTAAAGTCTACATAAGCAAGAGCGAATCCATTGCTTGAAAACAGACACCAGAAGAGAGAGCGAATCCATCTCTTCGTAAAGTCTACATAAGCAAGAGCAAGTCCATTGCTTGAAAACAGACACCAGAAGTGAGAACGAATCCATCACTTCGTAAAGTCTAGCAAGCAAGAGCAAGTCCATTGCTTGAAAACAGACACCAGAAGTGAGAAAGAATCCATCACTTCGTAAAGTCTAGCAAGCAAGAGCAAGTCCATTGCTTGAAAACAGACACCAGAAGTGAGAAAGAATCCATCACTTCGTAAAGTCTACAGAAGCAAGAGCAAGTCCATTGCTTCTAACTGTGACTCAGGAACAAGAGCACGTCCATTGCTCCAAGATCTACTACCGAAAGTAAGAGCGCATCCATTACTTTCATAGCTTTAAAGTTTAACATGTCACAGCATATCACAATACAAGTAAGAAAAAATAGCTTACTCTCAAAGAACGTGGCACAAACATCAGGGGTCGTTTCCCCACGCCATAATATAATATGTTCCTCAACAGCTTGCGTAGCGTTCCCGTATGAACCAGTGACCAATTTCAGTCCATAACGACCATGGGTAAACGTTTGCAGGACAATCTAAGGTCCACGCATACAGGAGTCTAACTTTCTAGTGGCTTAGCTCGTCTTACGTACCAACACGCTGTCTCCAACTTGGAATAACCGTGGGACTTTTCGTTGTTTATTAACTCGCATGTCTTGGCGAGTACGATTCTCTTCTAGAGACTCTGAGGCACGTTGGCGTGCTCACACAACGACTCACGATTCGG
Source organism: Anthocharis cardamines (assembly GCA_905404175.1). Lineage (NCBI taxonomy): Eukaryota > Metazoa > Arthropoda > Insecta > Lepidoptera > Pieridae > Anthocharis > Anthocharis cardamines. The sequence continues at coordinate 1,163,328 of FR989960.1, forward strand.
ACTCTATGCCAAATCTATCACCGAAATCGAACGCAACGAAAGAACAAAAAAAAACTTCGTACATTAACTCATTAAGAAAACATTTTCATTTCTATTTACGATCAAAGTAATGTCAAACAAAAGACACAATGTCCAATTGTGAACAACAGATCAGTCATCGGAATTTTAATAGGGAAATGTACCGTCAGCCGAAACTTCGTATTTTGTTCTGGTAATAGGCCTCCAGGAATCGTATGACGGGCGTCGCACCATTACTCTTTAACTTTGCTCGGCACTATTGATTCTACTAAGGCTGCTACCTTGTGTGCGCTCGGCCTCACCTGACCATTACTAATCGTGCGACCCAAGTATTCTATGTCAGTGACGAGAAACTTGCATTTTTACATTAATTGAAACCCAAATCTTTTGGTTCGCCAAATTAAAGATCTTTTGTTCCTTTACCTATGAACCACATGAAATGAACCACAAATAATTCCATAAATAATGCAGTCAACTACCTTTCCATAGTAATATTCCCTTAAAATTTAACAAATGTTCATCAGCCGCAAATGGCTTTTTTTTTTTGAAGCCAACCTTTCCCAGATAAATAAATCGTAGATACCATAGTCTTGTTGTATACCACTTAACGCTGCTGTCATTTTTAGAATCCAGTCGTATCCAGCCTTTCAATATTCTCTTAGTTACTGCTGGTACATTTTCTGTCTCACTAGATAAAAATCTGCGTCGTGCGCTTACTTAACTTCCGGGGTGAACCCCTCTTTTCTTCTCTGGTTGGCTGAAATACATATTTTCACACGCTTTATATCATTTTATAGTAACTTAGAGCACTGTAAGTAAACTTTATAAACTTTATACCATATGCATCTGCTTTAATCTTGAAACAAATTTCAAAAATTCAAATATTTCTGTTCATTCAATACATGTCTTAAACTGCATACATAATACTATTATGTTATTCATATAAAAATATGTATCCAGATAACATTAAGAAAAACTAATAGCAGCAATTTTATATTATTACTACTACACTTTGATTGACAATATCACACCTACAGAACTACACTTAAGTATCTGATACTTATAAAACTTCGTCATGGCAACTATGACACACTTAAATAGATGACGCACACCTACATAGCTATTACATGTAATTATATAACAACTGCAGCACACCTGCATAGTTATTAATAATTTATGGCTCACCACAACTAAATTACAATTTCAGTATGTTTATACGGTTATTCTATCACAACTACATATATGACTATTGCAGCACGCCTACATGGCTATTCCATCACAACTATGTGACTATAGCAGTAGAACTACATGGCTGATAATTATAATACGCCTACATGGCTATTTTATCATTACTGACCTTTACAGCATATCTACATAGCTGATCATAATAGCACACCTACAAGCTTTTGTATGAATCTCGGACCGTCATTTAAGATATGTAAGCCTTCCTGAATCGTGCTGCTGGGCAGCAAAATGTCATTGAGAAAGACACAAGCCTTACCTTCATATATGAAGGGTGGCAGCGTATTTGACATTATACGCTGATAGACAACTGCTGCATTGGCTAAACCATAAGGATCTTTATATACTCGTACATAGTGCCCTTCAGGAATAACGAATCCGGTGAGGGATATAGATTTCTCATCCAACCGTATCCTAATGAATCTATATGATCGTCTATTAACGGCAATGGGTAGTGATTTTTGACAGTATTCGCGTTAAGGGCACGAAAGTCTACACAAAGTCTGTCTTTCTTCTTCACAAGCAAAATAGGACTCGAAAACTCTGACTCAAATTCAAATTCAAAATCATTTATTCATTTAGGTAACACAATGTACACTTATGAACGTCAGTAAAAAGTACATATTAAATGCTTCTTATTTTACATTTACCGCCAGTAAAGTTCAGACTCTCTAATTATATTTTTTATGTAGTAGGTCTTTTATTATTTCTCTAACACGTAATTTTTCGTCATAAGACATCTTGTACGTCGATAGACAACCGGTGTGTTATTCTGCAATCGAATGTGCATCGAACCAGTACGTACGGTAGTACACGCAGTACCCACAACTAAGTAATCTGAGTATTTATTAATTAAATGCATCAAATTCTGCCTATCTTCACCCCGCAATTGTGGATTTAATAGAAAGTACAGATTTTCTACAAGTTGATCACTGTATACCACATACTTGCGTGTAAATTACGCCTTCTCTATTTAAAACCTCAGTGCCAACAATAACAGGCGTATTCATCAACTTATCCGAAATAACATGAAACTCGATTTCCAACGTTATATCCGAAAATTCTACACTTAATGTTTGTTACATGGTAAATGTTTAGCTACAGACTGTGAAATTAAAGATATAGTGGAGCCACTATCAACAAGCATCCACAGGTACGCCCTGTACTATAGCCGTAGTGATGTCGTTATTTTTATATGAACTTATAGGGACACGACAAAAGTTTACATTGGCTTTATCGCGTTGAGGACACAAAGATTTAAATCCCCTTTTGAAATTAGACCACCCACGATCATTAGTAACCCACTCGTTACGCCATAAACGCGCGTTATCCCTAAGACAGTTCCCAATCCGTAATAGACACTCACAATCGCTCCAGCGGTTCGTAGCTTGAATTATCGACTTCGATACACCACGTGTCAAAAACGTTATAATACGGATCAAAGTTTGAAATAAATATATTGGAGCTTACCGGAATGGCGTTTATCACACTCACAAGTCTATCGGTTACCTGACCCATCACTGCCTTAGCACCAAGCTGAGACATACTCAAACACGGTACAGATACGTCGATGCTGGCTGCGCGTGACCCCGCACTCAGCGACATGTCCGCGGCAATAGCGTTCGGCTGCGCAGGCAGCGGCGGTGACAACGGCCGCGGGGTAGACACTACCCGGGCTGGCAGCTGAGCCTCCAGGGCCGGCGTGCTAGACCGCACTCGCGGTGGCCCATCTGACGTGGCCGGTGTCGATGTTTGTGTCGACAAATCGGCAGAAACCACGGCGTCACTCACACACACACTATTTTCACCGCGAGAACTAGCCGCACTATTTTTACCGCGAGAACTACCCGCACTATTTTCACACGTATTTGAAATACTAACACCACTTTCTAAAGCACTCAGGCGATTTAATATCACCTGAAGTGTCTGATCGAGCCCAGGGGTAGACGGACTCGCCTTCTTACGGCTTTTACGCTTATCGGACATTTCTCTTTTATTTATTTTTTTATTTTTTTTAATGCAAAGAGGTTAGTTTATGTGGGCTTTAAATTACCAAAAGTGAGATAGGAATCCCACTTCTGAATTTAGCGATTTATACACTAAAACATTAAAAAAAAAGAATATAAATTTACACAATATACTTTTTAATCAAAAATAACTAATTTCATATAGAACTCTTTCATGATAATAACTTATTTTACATAGAACACTTTCATCGATCCAATATCATCATCAAATAAGTAAACCAATCAAATAAGTAAATAAAGAATCACTTTCAACACAACAACAACGTTCAACATCGTTTAACAATCGTCCAACAACGTCCGTCTATCCCTGGTGCTTTGTTGAAGAGAAACTGCGCTCTGCTGGAGCGCGCACGTGGTTTTATAACCTGTCTCCCACTCCAATTATGTCATCATGACGTCAGCCCTAGGTCACGCCCCTTCTCACATAGTAGACATCTAATTAGACAATAATTGTGTCATATTTCATCCATCGATTGCCTCTTTTTCATCCAGCTATACCTTATTAATGTGATTAAGGTGTAAAATATTTAAATTTATATTTTTTTAAACGTTTAGATGGGATCACAAATTCATTAGGATGGATGCGTAACATTCTATTGTTAACAAGCACAAACCTTTGATGCCAAGGCTATAATTTTAAGCTACTACGTAGGATTCTTTTAGATCGATAAAGTAACTCGCAATGTATGAATTAAATAATAATTTTACTGCGCAATAAAAAGGCTTTTTAGTAAACGTAAAATGAAATCTACGCAATAGTTAGCAAGTACCTAGCAATGGTAATATCAGAGGTCACATAACATAGTAGTTTAATTAGGTTTGCCGTTCTAGTACATAAATAAATAACAACACCTTCAGCCTTATTCATAGACGTATAAGGTTGATATAGTTAAAATATGTTTTGTTTCTTTCGTTCTGTAGACTTTTTAAATTCGATAGAGCGAGACAAAACATATTTTAACTATATCAAGCTTATAATACGTTTATTAATAAGGCCGCTTATGTATTAGGGTACTTTTAATGAAAATCAAAATCCTCTATTTACTTTACGTAACTTTAGTTTTAAACAAGCAAAAGTTAGTGAAATATAGCACTCTGGAAATGCACGTTGGTTGGTACTACAAATATACTGAAACCTTACTTATAGTTTGCTTTAATCTAAGATTTAATAAAGAAAAATAAGCCTCATATATATTTTTAAAGGAAATATAGAAAAAATTATAAAGAAAATATATAATTATTATGAAAATAATATTAGTAATTATATAAGTTAAATATTAAAACATATTACGTTAAAGCCGGCAAGCCAGATTTTTGGGCTTCTATGGTGGTCTCGCCACAGCCAGTTTAATAAACAATCTTTAAAAATGATTCTTAGGCTACATTTTACGTCTTACAGTTGTAAATAAAACACAATAACTCTTAAAGCCGCAATCTTACTGAGACAATTTTACATTTCAACTCTTCGTTAGGGTTGTTATCTAAAAAATCTCCCCAAAAGGGGATATTTAAGTGGTAGGGTTGGACTGTCGCTGACAATTTAGCTCACATTTACCTACAAGCTATTTTAAAGTATATTCGCTTAATATAGAGTCGATTATTGCTTGAAGAACTCAAGAAACTGATACCTTAAGAAGTCATATATAAGCAATATTGTGTGAATATTGAATTACTTTGTATTTTTCTTTGTAAATGACAATGGCTTTTAATATTGACGTCTCAAGCGTGGGACGTGTCTTTTAGGAAGAATTGAGTTGTCTCGTACGAAATAGAATTTGTTTTTTTTTTATATTATATATTCAATCTAAAGGTACGATTCTACCAAAATAGAGTGCAGAACATTTGTTTACAAACATGGGCAAGGCTGTGCGTAACTTTTGTAAGTGCACAGTGCAGCACAATTTTGCACGAATATGTTCACTGAGCAGATTTTTCTGCCTTCAGTTGTTAATTTGATTTTAATGAACAGCCAGCGAGCGCTTGTTGCTCGTTTACAATTTTTAACCGACTTCAAAAAAGGAGGAGGTTCTCAATTCGTCTGTATGTTGTTTTTTTTTTTTTTTTTTTTTGTATGTTTGTTACGCGATAACTCCGCAAGTTATGGATGGATTTGGATGATTCTTCTTTTGTTTGGTAGGGGATATTTCAGAGGTGGTCCCATATAATTATTATCGAAATTGGTTTGGTGCTTTTTTAGAAAATCAACAATAACAAAAAAAATCTTATACGTGGATGATGTTATGGTTTGTAGTTCCTTTCACGGCGCTGTCTCATTTGAGCAGCACGTTTAGTGGTAGGTCTACTAAATTATTATGTAAGGATTAATGAACTTAAAAAATACACTTCCTACAAAAATTTTGAAAAAAAATTATTTTTAAGCAAAAAACAAAAACCGACTTCAAAACTATAACTAAAAAGTAAAAAATAATATTTTAATTACTTCAAAGCATTATTTATTAACAGTTATTTTTGGAGTCGGTGCCAGCAAAGAAGGACTGCTTTTGCAACTTCGAACGGTACGGAGCGGCACCGGTTGGGTGGCACCGACTTCAAAAATAACTGTTAATAAATAATGCTTTGAAGTAATTAAAATATGATTTTTTACTTTTTAGTTATAGTTTTGAAGTCGGTTTTTGTTTTTTGCTTAAAAATAATTTTAAACAATTTGCACGTACAAATAAATGTTTTCGCTTCGACGACGGAGGCAAGATTGAGTTCGCGAATAACATGTGCGTGTGCGTCAAGCGGAGTCCACTGCTCGCATGTGTGCGTGCACTAAAATAAAAGTTCAACATTCTATGTAGTAATGTTCGCGAACAATTTGTTACTGTTTGAGTTAGTCGACTAAAGCAATTTCTATTTCACAGATATTATTACAGACAAGTAGGTGATCAGTCTTCAATGCTCTGACCGAGCAAAGAAACTTCCCCGGGATTCGAACGAGTGACCTTCAATGCTAAACGCATCGCAGTTACCACTGAACCCCATAGTGACAAATTCTATACATCACTCAATGATGCGCTGTCGACCTACTTTTTACTTCAAGCATTCGGAAATCCACAGACTGAGACCGAAACTCATGTCATGCTCGCTTAAATGTCATTACTTGTGGTGGCGTCCATGCGTCGGGTTGTCTCTCTCCCTAAAATATGGCGAGGGGGCCGATGGCTGGCCATGCGTCATACTCGTGAACGGGTGCTACTTGTGGTGACAGGTCGGACTTGAATTCGTGTATGCGGTGATATTAGTTATTTCGAATATGTATTTGCGTGTTGTTCCCACGAGAATGTAAGTGCGTGCTCCTATTTCACCATGCCTACTGCTGATAGAGGACAAATCTTTCTTTTTTTTCTGGTTTATATTTTTTATTCTTATAGTTAATTACATAAAGATGTCCTGTGGAACATGGTGTAATGGTTGCAGCGCCTTACAAATATTTTGTAAAACAAAAATTTGGCGTTTAAATAAAATACTGTATACCGGATTAAAACGCGATTTATTATTTAAATTATTTATCCCGACGTTTCGGATGCTTTTCAGCAACCGTGGTCGCGGGAGACTGAAAGATGACAGTTGTCTTATATTTGAAATGTCACAAAGTTGCCATATTTAATTCAATTAAATTAAAAATAATCTATTAATTTAGGTAACACAATGTACATCTATGAACGTCAATAAAAAATAATACATATTAAATTACTTATATTAAATGCTTCTAATTTTACATTTACTACCAGTTCACAAATCAAGGGCGTAGAGCGGACGAGAAGAACTGGCAAGAAACTCGCCGCCACTCTTTTTAATCGCCAAGTTTTTGTTTTACAATCTTTACATATTAACGCCATCTATTCCTACGGAGTTGATATTTACTGTAATTTTCTATATTATGACAATATTGACTAACGGTGTCCTCTTGTTTTTTAGTATGTTTGATTTGGGGCTTTAGATTTTTAATTACTGGATCCCAGGTGTTAGAAAGTCTCAAACCATCTTCTCTATTGAAGTTAGGATGTTTTTTAATTTCAATAGCCTCACGTACTAGTCTGGGAAAGAATCTACTTTCTTTTGCAAGGATTTTCGGTTGGTCGAAACGTATGTAGTGGTTTGGTTTATCCAGAGTGTGTTCACATACTGCTGATTTAGAGTGACGTCTGTGTTTGATATCCGCAATGTGTTCCTTAAGTCGGTTTGAAATGCTACGTTTAGTTTGCCCAATGTAGGATAAACCACAGTCACAATCCAGTTTATATACACCTGGATCTTGCAAAGGAATATTACTTTTTATTGGTCTCAAGAATTGTTGAATCTTCTTGTGCGGCTTGAAAACTGTATTAATAGAAGCTCGTTTTAAGATTCTTCCAATCCTGTCTGTAACACCCTTCACATAAGGCAGGTAGGCTGGTAGACGTTGTACTGTTTGTGGTTTATTCCTGTTTCTGTGATGCTGTGGAGGCACCCGCAGCTTGTTGTCACGGAGTACCCGCTTAACATGCTGCAGTTCCCCGTTGAGGTGGGCAGCATCACAGAGGCGGTGGGCTCTCTGAAACAAACATACACCGACAGAAGAGAGTTGGCAAGGGTGGTGGTGGGAATCACCATTGAGGTACCTATCAGTATGGGTTATTTTCCTAAACACAGTATGGCCAAGTGTACCATCCCCTCCCCGAACCACTAAAATGTCTAGAAAGGCCAGTGAGTTATTATTCTCCTTCTCCATAGTGAATTTAATGTTACTGTGTATGGAGTTAAGGTGGTCTAGAAATACAGATATGTGTTCCGTGGGCAGAATAGTAAAGGTATCGTCTACATATCGCTTGTAAAGCCTCGGTTTAACCGGGCTTGTGGCTAGGGCTCTTTCTTCGAAGTCCTCCATAAAAATGTCAGCGACAACAGGTGAGACTGGAGAGCCCATAGCCACCCCATCAACCTGTATATAGAATTCACTATTCCACATTAGGTAGCCAGATGTTAAACAATGTTCTAAAATATCTGCATATTCTGGTGACATGTTGTGTTCTGATAACCTTTTCTTAACAATATTTAGACAGTCCGATACAGGAATATTTGTAAAAAGAGACTCAATGTCAAAGCTTACCATGGTCTCATTGTTGGAGAGTTTGAGATCTTTAATAGTTTCAACAAAATGGTATGAGTCTTTAACATGAGCACTACTGTTCCCTCTGAGAGGAGAAAGTACTTTAGCTATGTGTTGAGCCAGTTTATGTGTAGGTGTGTCAATCTGGCTCACTATAGGTCTTAAGGGTGTGTTTATTTTGTGAATTTTTGGTAACCCATACATTTTTGGAGGCTTTGCACATGCAGGTGTGAGGAATTTACTGTCAAGATTAAGTGTCTTTTTGTGTTTATTGATCAATTCAGATGTCTTTTTTATTACCTTGTTTGTTGGGTCTTTTTCAACTTTCTTGTAGGTGGAAACATCTGCAAGGATCTGGGACATTTTGTGTTCATAATCTGACGTATCCATCACGACCGTCGCGTTTCCCTTGTCCGCTCGGAGTACTATGATATCTTCATTGGCTCGTAGTTGTTTTAGAGCCATTGATTCCGCACGAGAGATGTTAGGTTTTGGCGGCTTGCTAGTTCGTAATATGCACGAAATATCTTGCCGGATTGCCTCCGCATCGTCTTTAGGAATCGTGTTCTTGTAGATACATTCCTCAACGTAGCTGACTATTTCTTCACAGGGTATTTTTCGCGGCGCAGGAGCAAAATTAAGGCCTTTATTTAGTACCTCAATGGTTGATTTATCTAATGTTTGTTTTGACAGATTGACAACTGTTTTTGGACATTGACTGTCAACGTCAATGTAAAAACAAAAACTTGGCGATTAAAAAGAGTGGCGGCGAGTTTCTTGCCAGTTCTTCTCGTCCGCTCTACGCCCTTGATTTGTGAACTGGTAGTAAATGTAAAATTAGAAGCATTTAATATAAGTAATTTAATATGTATTATTTTTTATTGACGTTCATAGATGTACATTGTGTTACCTAAATTAATAGATTATTTTTAATTTAATTGAATTAAATATGGCAACTTTGTGACATTTCAAATATAAGACAACTGTCATCTTTCAGTCTCCCGCGACCACGGTTGCTGAAAAGCATCCGAAACGTCGGGATAAATAATTTAAATAATAAATCGCGTTTTAATCCGGTATACAGTATTTTATTTAAATGTGTGATACTCGCGTTAATAAAAGACAATAAAAATTTGGCGATTAAAAAGAGTGACGAAGAGTTTCTTGCCAGTTCTTCTCTTCTGTTCTACGCCCTTGATTTGAGAACTGGCGGTAAATGTAAAATTAGAAGCATTTAATATGTATTTTTTACTGACGTTCATAAGTGTACATTGTGTTACCTAAATGAATAAATGATTTGAATTTGAATTTGAAACGAGCAATATGTAATTCGGGGTCTTCCATCTACCCGGTCGGAATTTCGATACACCTCCCACCCATTTAATGCAGTGACAAGACATGGGGAGGACACGCTTATAGAACTGTGACACAAGGACACTTCGGAGCACAAGGAAGATGTTCTACCAACCGCGCCAATCAAACCAAACCCCGGATAAAACTACGGGCAACTATAAATGTGTAATCACTTAGTAGATAAAAAAGATATTATAGTTTCTTATATTATAGTAAATTACAATGCACATTATAATGTAAGTAAAAATCAAAGACATTAAAAGCAATACCGACTGAAAGCATTACTTATGATATTTTATCCCCAGAATAAAATGGATAATCTAATTCAAAAGATATCAATAGTTTTTATTTTTAAAGATTTAAGTTTCATATAAATATCTCATATACGTACGTATTTTAAGAAGTGTTTGAAAAAATATATCAAACGTTGCATTGAAAGATTTGTATTTTTGTATGTTATAAATAAACTCAAAAACTACTGGACCGATTATAAAATTCCTTCACCAATAGAATATCAGCGAGTAAGAGGCTTTTTTTGTGTACTATACACACAAAATAGCCTGTTACATTGTACTCGTGTGAAGCCGGGCGCGTTGATAGTCATAAATAAAATAATGTACAAAATTTTATTTTGATTGACAATTTGTTTCGTTAATTTTTTTCTTGACAACTTCTAGCAGTTTCATTTTCAATCAATAATTAACTAAATAAAAATAGTATTCATATGTATATAATAGAAGAATAATATATAATAAAATAATCATCAATGTATATCTTCTAATATATAAAATTTCCATGTCACAATGTTAGTTACCATACTCCTCCGAAACAGCTTTACCGATTTTTACCAAATTCAGTAGGTCTGAGAATCGGCTATTATCTATTTTTCATACCCCTAAGTGATAAGGGTTGTTCAGTGTTCATTGTTCACCCTTTTTTTTTTTTTTAATTTTTGGACGTTTTTTGTTTTTATTTTTTTATAATGTGGCATTAAAAATACATACAACCCTATATTTTCACTCTTCTATTACCAACCCCTACTTTTTTTTATCAAAAAATCTAGACCTGTGCGAAGCCGGGGCGGGTCGCTAGTATTTAAATAAAAAATAAGTTATATATTACTACATGAAAGTAATTAGCAGCCTTTATATATTAAACAAAGCAAAAGATTAATGCAGTATGCATATTACAAATAGGACAAGTAATTTATCACACCACGACCGGTGCTTCGCTACAAATGCACTCTAGAGACAATTTGAGTTTCACTTGAAGGCTGTTTAAGTAGCGGTGCGGACCTACAGAAATAGAACACTCCTTATTATATATAACTTCAAGTTATAGTAATACAATATATCGAATACTGCAGAAAAGAATGTTTAACTTTATTATTTAGATATTTTGCTTCGTGGGCGCGTTCGGTAGAACACCTGCGGTGCGCATCGACGGGTCGTGTGTTCGAATCCCACCGGGACGACATGTTTATAATTTCCTGTAAGCATGTTTTCTCCACGTCTGGTAACTTCGAGCATTGATCGGGTGGGAGGAATATCGTTATTTCGACCGGGTAAGGACTTTACGGTTTTTCGGTATTTCCATCTACGAAACACTGTTCGTGATCGTGAAGTGTTCGTGAAATGCATATTGCGCGTTTCGGCTTCAGTCTATAGATTTCCGAATGCTCGAAGTAAAGAGTAGGTCGACAGCGCATTAAATGATGTTCGGTGGCTAGGGATCCTCCTAGTGAACCTCATGCTCGTCTGTCGATATCTAACATAAAAAAATAGTTGATATAAAGCCGAAGTCAGTATGATATCTACTTATGTCGCAAACGAGCTAAGATAACATCGAGCAATTTCATTAATCTCATATCCGAGTCACGGGTAGCCCGGGGCCTTGAGTCGTGCGATAAATACAACGTGACGTAAAAAACGAGCGAGATTTGTTTCAGTTACGCGATTGTGACAAATAGAGAGCTTTCTGTCACGTTCTTTTAAGTCGAAATCGAGATAAAGTCACTTACTTTATTTATCACACTATGGAGAAATATCACTTTATTACAAAAAAAACATTTAGTTTTTATATCCGGTATACAGTATTTTAAATAAAATTTTAAATAAAATACTGTATACCGGATTAAAACGCGATTTATTATTTATATTGTTTAAATTATTTATCCCGACGTTTCGGATGCTTTTCAGCAACCGAAGTCGCGGGGAGACAGAAAGATGACAGTTGTCTGATATTTGAAATGTCACAAAGTTGCCATATTCAATTCAATTCAAAAATAATTTATTAATTTAGGTAACACAATATACACTTATGAACGTCAATAAAAAATACATATTAAATGCTTCTAATTTTACATTTACTGCCAGTTCTCAAATCAAGGGCGTAGAGCGGACGAGAAGAACTGGCAAGAAACTTAATTTTTATCCGGTATACAGTATTTTATTTAAATATGTGATACTCGCGTTAATAAAAGACAATATTATTTAGTTTTTTGTAAAAGTAGGAAGTTAAAAAGGAAAATAAAACGGTTTATAGTACTTGATTGACACGTATTGACAAACAAAAGTTATCAGTAAGACAGATTCTAGTATGTATCGACGATGTATTTGCTTTATAATGAAACAACGACTATCAATAATGATAATGTTTGAGAACTGAGTATTGGATGTTAGGAATGGGCATTAATTCAACAAGCAGCTTTTCTAATGTTAACGAATTAGCTGCTTTTCGTTTAGTACAAAAGCCGCTAAATATATTAACTGTTTCATTCAACTATTTTCGAACGCAACGCGCGGATTAGCTCAACGAACATTCAATGCGTAGTCGCTAACTGCAAACCAGCTAATAAAATTAGCTGCTTTTTTAACAGGTTATCAGTTTGTAATTAGCAGTTTCATTTAGTTAACACAAAACCGTCAACGACCCACCTCTATTGGACGTTCGTTCTTGTTCAAATAATCACACTAAGTATAGGCAAATACGGTGCCCTACTTAGAAGCTTTGACATGAATTGTTTCTGGGAAATTGACAATTATTATTACTATACCTACTCGCTTCATCTATAATTAATTAACGATAATTTCAAATTATAACTGCGGCATTGCCTGTGTAAATTGATCTCTATACAGAGGTAAAGCATATTGATGGGCTCGTTGGTTGTGGGTTCGAATCCCAGCGGGACGATATGCTTATAATTTTCTGTAAGGATGTTTTCTTCACATCTGGTAACTTCCCCATTGATCTGTTGGGAGGAATATCAAAATTCCGACCGGGTAACAAACCACCGTTCATAGATGGAAAAACCGTGAAATGCACATTGCGTTTCGGTGTCGTCTATAGATTTCCGAATGCTCGAAGTAAAAAGTAAGTCGTCAGCGCATCATTGACTGATTTTCTGTGGCTGAGGTATCACCTACCATCAAGTAAACCTCATGCTCGTCTGTCGATATATAACCTAAAAATTTTTTAACTATTGGTAACTAACATTTCTATTATGGTATAGTAATGCTGGTATATTTAAAAATTAAAATTATTTTACGGAAGTATAAATTTTCATTACACTAAGAAAATTGCAGCGCTCTGCATGCGAGGTGTAAAAACAGTAATTATATGTAATTTTAATTTTATTTTGCGCCGTTTCACACTCTCCACGCTTAAGGGAAGCATGGAATAACGCAATATAAGTGTTTTAGTAATATTGTATTTTATTAACGCGAGTAGGTATCACACATTTAAATAAAATACTGTATACCGGATTAAAAGGTGATTTATTATTTATATTGTTTAAATTATTTTTCCCGACGTTTCGGATGCTTTTCAGCAACCGTGGTCGCGGGGAGACATCAATAATATAAGTCGTCGGGGTAAATAATTTAAACAATATAAATAATAAATCGCGTTTTAATCCGGTATACGGTATTTTATTTAAAAGTGTTTTAGTCTTTAACAATCTTTTGGTTGCACAAGTTTGAACAAAGCGATAATTTTGTATATTTTTATGTCAGATATAGACAGACGAGCGTACTGTAAGAGTACTCCAGGTTTTCAGGCTTCTTTTATGTATAGTACATCTACTTTGCCCCCTAGGGAAGCCGGGGCGGATCACTTGTAGATCAATGTACTACAATTTAAAAAAAACATTTTTCATGATTTTATTTTCAATTTATAAGTTAAGTTTTCAAATCAACTTTTGTTTTTTTTTAGAAATTAATGGCAAAATACTTACATTCTAGTATATTCGTTAGAACACCTGAGTTATACCGCGCAATAACTCATATTTTTTTAATGTTCTCAGGAGAAAGAGAATATCGCAAGAGAAATCACATCAAGTTCATGTATATAATAATATAATTGATCAAAGATTAATAGAAAATAATTAAAAGACTAACTATACAAATATTATAAAAATAAAACAATAAAGATTAATTATTTTGCACGAAAAAAACATATGATTAATTACACTGGTCAACACTGTTTTTGCCACACGAACTTTGATAGCTAATTTTGATTTATCAATCTACCCTCATTATTAAATCACAGTTTTCATATGTCAATTAGCCTCATATTTGTTGTGATACGGTAATACTCATTACTAGTACTACGGCAGTAAATTAACAGAAACGCTTGCAAGTAAATCATTATAAAAATATTTGTTGTTGAATTTGAACACTGTTTTGTGATTTATTAACCTTGTGAACATGTCGAGGAAGTGTAATAATGATCCTAACTTTTTTTGTTATATCTGCGGAGAACTGACATTCAAAAAACAACGACGAAATTTACGAATCTTGTCTTAGAGTGTTATCACCAATGTTTTGGTTTTTCTGTCGCCCATCAAGACAAATCCTGGGCCCCTCATGTTTGTTACATAACATGTGTGAAAAATTTAACTGACTAGAAGAAAGGTGCACTACCTATGCCCTTTACTGTACCCATGATATGAACTGAACAGCGAGATCACGTTTCAGATTGCTATTTTTATCTCACTGACATAAAAGTTATAAATTGCAAGAAAAAAAACACAGTTATTTACCCTCACTTATCTTCGGCTATAAGACCAGTCTCACATTGTAAAAAAATGCCAGAACTAATACCAGTTGCAACTACGACTGTTGACTAACGCCATTTCGCTAAAATAAGTGATGCAAAGATAAAAGAGGGTATTTTTGTTGGCCCTCAAATTAGGGAGTTAATAAAAGATTCAAGATTTAAAGAAAAATTAAGCGATTTAGAAAAATCTGCATCGAAGTCTTTTAAAAATGTTGATGCAAATTTTTTGGGTAACCACTAGACTGACAGCTACAGAAAGTTGGTTAGCGAGCTATTATTGTCATATCAAGCATTGGGTTGCAACATTTCACTTAAGATCCATTATTTAGACTCGCACCGGGATTTTTTTCCTTACTATTTAGGGGCTGTCAGCGACGAACACGGTGAGAGGTTCCATCAGGACATTTCTAATATGGAAAAGCGGTAACAGGGCAAATGGAGCCCAAATATGTTATCAAATTACTGCTGGACAATTAAAAGGGACCAACCAGAATCTAAATATTCAAGAAAATCTTAGATTATTAAGTCATTTATAAGAAAAATAAGCTTTTGATTTACGAGATCTGTGTTTTTCTTAATATTTTAAATTACTCAATAGAATAAAATCCTTGTCTAGCAAATTTTTTTTAACTGTTTATTTTTTCTTACAATCACCAATAAAAGTAAAAAATATCAAAAAAGTCCGTGTGGCACGACAAAGTTAAAATATTGTTGACCAGTGTTATTAATCATAATATGTCTTTTTGTCAAACTTAATATATAATTAAAAAGTAAGCCGAAAAGATAAAACTGTACAAAAAATTGTCCTTATTTTGTATCAGACATAGCAGAATGTATGGAAATTCCTATTTCAAATAGTACAACAGTTCCGAAATATAATTTTATAGATCCTAGAATAAGCAATTATGTAAATATTCGTGTATTAACCCCACTACTTAAAACATAGTCAAAAATTGTAACAAAACTGTCGCATAGAACTCTGACATTTGCCAAAACACATCTGGATAACTTAAATCCTCTGTCAAACTAAATATTAACCCTGTTTTATAATCAAATTAATAATATATATCCCACGAAACCGCAATCATGGGATAAGATAACATGTTAGGTACAAAGTAAAAGCAAAATCGTTTTAATACGATTTCAGTGCAGTTTAATCCTGCACTTTACACGTATGAGTGAATTATCATTATAAATAGCGTTGTACAAATAAATGATTCTATTTTTAAAAAACGCGCTTTCAACGTTCCTTTGTTCACTAATAGTAAAATTTCCCGACTCACCTATTTTAGCTGGATTCCCAAAAGCAGTCCCGCATAATAACGCCAAAATGCACGCACTCCAATTCATTTTGTACACTTGTGTTAGATTAAATACACTCGTAGCATTTCGTTACGTCGTAGCGAGTGTAGCGGATACAGCGTTGCTACGCGCCCGCACTGCTCGACCGCGCCGTGCTAACTGAGCTACGATACGGTGCTCCAAAATATGTTATTGATTCTTTTAATGTTATTTTTGGTCATTTAAAACGTTATACTCGATCGAACTTTATTGAAATAGCATTTAACTATATGTATTTATTGATAAAGTATATACTTTTAATTTCCGGTTCAATAGTCAATATGGAAGAATTAGTTTTTACATATTATTCAAGATCTAAGCTGGTGAAATATTTGATATTACTTTATTTAATAAATATATAATTAATTGCCTAATAACGGTACGATATAATAACTTATTTGTGTAATCTCAAAGAGAGAGAAAATTTCTCTTTGAATAAATTAAGTTGAAATAGAATATTATACATATTATATTAAATTCATCAAATTCAAATCAGATTTTATTTCGTGTTAATTGCGTATAATATATAATGAACATTACAGGTATCTACATTTTTTAAAGCTGAACATATTTTGATGAATTTTTATTCAGAATAATATATTAATTCATTAACAATATAACATGTATTATTGATTTATTATTGACTTTTTTTTTAAATATTATAAATACAGATCAAACGTGTAAACAAATGTTTAGTACTTAAATCTTACTTAAATATTACGCCAATATCAAAATATGATGTCAACTTCACAATCGCAAATATGACAAATCGTAGATATTTTGAGCAACTATCAAGAGTATAAAAAAGCGATATATTTCCATGTTTTTCCTCGTGTATTTTCCTCAAGAAACGAGGTTATATCGGTTTGAGATTGGAATATTGACGTATCATCTCTCTTACATTGTATTTGTGACTCTGGATGGATTTAAACGCCTGTACAATGAAATATTTGCTTTTTTAAATAATATGACGTTTCACATAATTAAAACAAACAAAATATGTGATACTCCAACCACTCTGTGAACCCGCTTTTTCGTCGGTTCTTCCGAACCAACACGACTTGGAAACCTTCAATAAACGAGCCTATACATTTTTTAAAGGCCGGCAACGCACCTGCAAACCCTCTGGTATTGCGGAGTCTACTGGTGACCACTTACCATCACAGGTAGGCCACTTGCCCTTTTGCTTCCTATTCTATAATAAAAATATACTCGCGTAAATAAAAGACAATATGAGAATAAACCCCTATTCTGAGAAAACATCGCAATTTTCTGCCCTAGCAACCCTTTAAATAAAAATAATACGGTAACATTTTATCTGTGAAACCTGTTACAAGCTAAATAGCGTACAAATACATACAATTATAGTTTTATTGCAGACGCAGGTGGTCGCGTTGCAGGTGTTGTTAAGAATTAATTGTGAGATTAAATTGTTGTATCAAACGCTTTGGGGATATAGTGTCGTGAAAAGTGTAATTAAATTGTTTGTGGTATATTATGACAATGTTAATAAAATATTAAATACTAGCAACGCGCCCCGGCTTCACACGGGTGTAATGTATGATAATGTAGCTTTCTATTGGTGAAAGAATTTATAAAATCGACCCAGTTGTTTTTGAGTATATTCATCTATACTAATACTAGCTGACCCTGCAAACGTTGATTTGCCATGTAAATAATTTCTCAAAAGCAGGGGTTGGTGATACAAAAGTAACAATTTAGTATTGTATGTATTTTTAATGCCACATTATAAAAAAATAAAAACATAAAATTTCGTCCAAAAATTAAAAAAAAAATTAAGGGTGAACAACCCTTATCACTTAGGGGTATGAAAAATAGATAGTAGCCGACTCTCAGACCGCTGAATACGCATATAAAATTTGGTAAAAATCGGTAAAGGAGTACGGTAACTAACATTGTAACAAAAATTTTATATATCAGAGGATAGATTTATATTTTTGTATTTTTGAATGTAATGAATAAACTCAAAAACCACTTGACCGATTTTAAGAATTCTTTTACCAATAGAAAGCTACATTATTAGCGAGTAACATAGGCTAGTTTGTGTATAGTATATCTACATTACACATTTTTTATGTCTTATATATAACTACATTAAGGGTATTATTATTATTTGTTATGGTTACATTAATAGGGAAAGCGTGGCTTTTGGGTTTGAATGGTGGTCCCGCCTCTGACTGTAATTCATATTTATGATGTGACCATATTCTTTGTATATCTTAGGTAGTTTTATCCCCTAAAATTTTATAATTGTATAACTTACAGCTTACTATTATAATTAATTTCATACTTATTGGGTTTTTATTCTTTTATTGTTTTTATCTTCGATATATATTTTTTAATTTGTTTCCCCAAGGATCGAACCCAGGATCTCCAGTGTTTGATTTAGACAAACTCAATTAAAGCCCTTTTCACTAAAGAAATGTACATCTACATCTCTCGAGTAACTAAGAACTCGTTTGATCTCAAAGAAAATATAACCTTTTATTTATGTGACTTCTACTCAATTAGGGATGTTCTGAATATGAAATTTCAGATGCGGATCTATGGATATATAAATGATGTCATACCCGTTTCAGATACGGTTACGGATATTAGATAATGTAACGTAATCCCACAATTAATGGCTAGTTACGACTTACCAATAGAAATCTATTCTAATATTATAAAGTGGAAAGATTTGTTTGTTTTAACGATTTAACTCAAAAACTACTCGAACGATTGTAAAAATTCTTTCAGCAATAGAAAGCTACATTATCAGCGAGTAACAGAGGATTTTCTTTTTGTTGTGTATAGTACATCTACACTGCACCCAAGCAATGCCAGGGCGGATCGCTAGTAAATAATAATAATGCAGGGGTTGTGTGCGGCTAGTAAATCGGCTCGGCTGGACAAAGATAAAAACCTGTCATATTATGTCTCATTTAGACTCCACCCGTATCTGAAATTATTCGAAACATTTATAGACGATTCGGTTACGGGTGCGGATAGATTTTTATATCGGATATCCGATAGTTTTGGATACGGTTAAGGAAATCCATAGCATTCCTGCTATAAATGATGTTGGAGGCACTAAAAGTGCTAGTCGGAGGCAAAAGTTACGAAATAATATACTTCCAAGGCGAGTTTACATTGAGGGTTATTTTCTTTGAAGTTCTTTTTATCGTTTACTTCAAGGTGAAAAACTTCGAAGATAATATTTCGGAAGCCCGCGATTAAATTTTCGAATGTGAATATTTATTTTGCTACAAATATAGAGTTTCGCGGTTTCTTGGAAGTTACGGGAAAATGAGTGAATATTATGTTTGGATGGATTTTTCTGTACTTTAAATATTGCTTTGATGAATGTTCTTTGCGATTTGAGTCTGTAGTTTCCGAGAATTTGTTTGATATTCCATTCAATTATAAACGGAGCTGAATTTAGGGAAGGCATCCGGGGGTATTGCCCCGGGCCTCCACAAAAGAAGGGGGGGGGGGCACAATAGAGATTTCGGATCTTTCACGTTTTTGACGGGCTCGTTGACACGTTCGGTAGAATATTTGCCGTGCACATCGATGGGTCGTGAGTTCGAATCCCACCGGGACGACATGTTTATAATTTTCTGTAAGCATGTATGTCCCACGACTGATAACTGTGGGCATTGAATGGGTGGTAGGGATATCTAAATGCCGAATGGGTAACGAACCACCATTCATTGATGGAAAAACCGTGAAGTGCATATTGCGCGTTTCAGTTTCAGTCTATGCATTTCCTAATGCTTGAAGTAAAAATTTGGTCGACAGCATCATTGACTGATGTTCTGTGGCTGAGGTATAACCTACTATTAAAACATCCAACCAGTGAACGCTAGTAAACAACTTTTCGCATTTTAACCTTCACCTAATATCGATGGCTCCTACGTATACAGGCCTAAGTGAAAAAAGTGAATTTTACAGGAGAGCGGTTTGAAATATAGTATTTAGGGTCATATCTTTTAAACTACCCATTCGATTTTTATGTAATTTTGCAGTTAGTGTTAACGTATAGTGATTTTTATACATATGTACATACATTTTATGTATTTTTTATATATTTCGAGATTTTGCACATTCGTCTTTTTACTTTGTTGGTTTCTTACGATTTCAGTTTTATTGTTCAACGTAAAAAGGCTAAAATGACTTTCAGCCTATTTACAAGGGTAATTTACATACAAGCAGCCTGCCTGCACTTACGCCATCGGAGGTTGTTAAGTCAATAGTAATAATTAACTAATAAAGGAACTGTCATAGTATACAAATGTATAGTTCTATCCGTAATTTTATAAAAAAAATCTTAATTAGTTTTCATTAAGTACAAAATATGACATGTCTACAAAACAGCCGAATACGATTTACTAAAAACCGAATCACGTAAAAAGGCAAATGTGATGTTTCGCCTTTATAACGAGGTTTTCGGATACTGAGTAAAAGGACTGAAACGGTATATTCGCCCTCTCACCGCGCCCCCGACGCGCTCACACGACGCCGTAAATCAACCAAACGTTTGATCGGTTTTTATACGCTACCGATTTGTGTACATACGCCTATGTGCCTAAAATTTTATTTTGTATCTAGTAAAAAAAATAAAAAATTTATTTGTGAATGTCATAGAATCGGATACAAGGAACTCAATGCACTAATAATTGGAAAAAGGCTTAAGCTGCCGCTTCGCCCCTTTACGTAGGAGCCATCGATATGCTTTGTACAAACATGATTATATTGTCCTTAAAGAATCACAAAGTATGGTATTTAAATACTCAGCTGCTATGGAAGATCTTATCAAGATCTCCACATATGCAGCACAATGTTTTGAGTCGAGAAACTCGACCCAGTCTGTACAGGTGTCATCAGTATGTAGTGATAATAATAAAAATTCAATTAATACAATAAACAATAATAATATTTCAATGTCAAAATTAACAAATGTAATGTACTGTGACGAAATAGGCCAACAAATGAGCCAATTTTTAAATAAGGGACAAAATCTTATAAACAGCTGTTACCCAAATGCCACTTTTAAATATATTATTAAGAATATTGTACTGCAGTCTTCCTGTAAAACTGATAATTTAGTTATATTTATAGGCAACAGAGGGAATTTAAACAAAAAAGAGCTTATTAATTACTATGAAAAATTGTGCTCACTTAGTACTAAAAATCTGATTATGTTTACATTCCCTTACAGCAAAAACTTTACACAGCAGGAAAATAATATAAGACATATTTTAAATCAGACTCTGCATACATTTACAGTGTATAATAATAACTTTACACTAATTGATACCAATAGGTACATTAGTTGTAATAATAACTTTTTGACAAAGGATAGATATAATCTACCTTTATATTTTAAGAGACAGATAGCTGATTCGCTATCATATTTTTTGTTTATAACAGCCAAGAATTTGGCTAGACAACCTGCTTCTATTGAGCAGGTTTTAGTTAGTAAGACCTTGGAAGATATTCCAAGAAATAGTATTTCTAATTTAAATTAGATAATAAGACAACAGAGATTCTCTCTGGCTTAAAACTAGTAAGTAAGATAAGTAAATTAAAACAAAATACTATCAATCTGGTTCACCAAAATATACAAGGAATGAAAAGTAAGTTACTTGAAATTGAGTTGTTTTTGAGCTGTGAAAATGTTGACATATTGTGTATTACAGAACACTGGTTAAAAACATGTGAACTTGTGTTCAATTTTTGTAATCATCAGATTGGTAGTTCGTTCTGCAGAGGAAATGCAATACGCGGTGGCTCATTAATTTTGCTTAGTAAAAAAATTAAATTTAAGGAAAGGAAGGACATAGTGAGCTTCTCTGTGGAACGCCTTATTGAAGTATCTTGTGTAGAGCTGGAGCAATTCATCATTGTCAGTTTGTATAGCCCTCCTTCAGCTCAATATGATGGCTTGGAAAAAATATTAGAACAGGTTCTGTACAAATTGCAAAAGTCCAAGAAAAGATTGATCGTTTGTGGAGACTTTAATGTAAATTTGCTTGACAACTGTAGTTCAAGTAAACGTATGCTTAATCTCTTTAAATCATTTAATTTAATTAATAATTTTATTGTACCTACTAGGGTAACAGCCACCACGGCAACATGTATTGACAATATCTATAGTGATATCGCTCCTCTCAACACCTGTATTATCAACAAACTAACGTCTGATCACTCTGGTCAATTGTTTGAATTCGAAATAGTTAAATGTAAAGATCCAAAAAAGAAAATATGCACAGTTCCTATAACAGATGATCGGTTAGACAGATTTAAGAAAAATTTAATATTTAAAATGCCATTTTTGTGTAGTAATCGATGCCCTAATAATTTATATAACATATTTTTTGATTCATTTATTGATGAGTTCAAAAATGTGTTCACTCCAAAGACTTTTTTGGTCTCAGAGAAACCTACCTTTTGTGACTGGGCAACTCCTGAGCTACACAAGAAAAGGCTAAAATTGTATGAATTGTATAATGAAAAACAGTATAATGACAGTGAAGAATTTAAAACGCATGTTAGGATATTCTCAAAAAGTTTTAGGCAAGAGTGTAGAATCGCTAAGGCGCAACACTTAAGTTTTAAAATAAAAAATAGCTCTGATAAGATAAAGGCTACTTGGAAAATTATAAACGAGGAGACTGGAAGAACCTCTAGAAAGGATACTGAATATAAGGTTAACATAAACGGCAGAGTAATTAGTTCCGACCTCGAAGTAGCCTCTGCATTTGAAGAGTTTTTTACTAACATTCCAATGAATACAACTAGCGTTCTAAATTCTTCACCATCAGCCGCCCTTTTATTATTGCAAAAGAATGTTCCTGTATGCAATCATAAGTTTATATTTAGCCGCATTAGCTACAATGATATTATAAGAACATTTAAACAACTCAAATTAAAAAAAACTAAAGATTTTTGGGGTGTATCTGTATTCGTTTTACAATCAGTAATCGATGTTATCAGTTCAGAGTTAGCTATAATATTTAATGAATGTATAGATTGTGGAGTCTTTCCAGACCAGATGAAACTAAGTAAAATCACACCGTTGTTCAAAACGGGCAGCACTTCTGACCCCACAAATTTTAGACCCGTATCTGTGCTGCCTGCATTGAGTAAAATTTTTGAAAAATTGATTCTTGATCAATTAATGATACATTTCAATAATAATAAACTTATGCATAGCCAACAGTATGGTTTTACAAAAGGTCGCTCCACAGCCGATGCTGGTATTAAATTAATTTCCGAGATTTTAAATGCGTGGGAAAATGCTCATGATGCCATTGGAGTTTTTTGCGATTTATCAAAGGCTTTTGACTGTGTCCATCACGAAATCCTTATCAAAAAACTTCAACACTATGGCATTGGCGAAAAAGCGCTAAAACTAATGGATTCATACCTGAGCGGTAGAATTCAAAAGGTAAATATAAATGGAACAACCTCAATGGGATCGTCTGTTACTATGGGTGTACCGCAAGGCTCCATACTTGGACCTTTCTTATTCCTCATCTATATAAATGACCTACCATTTCTTGTAAAAGAGCTTCACGAGATAGTACTGTTTGCTGATGACACTTCGCTTTTATTTAAAGTGAAACGACGAGATCCATTACTTGAGAATGTAAACAGTGCCATCTCCAGTGTAGTTCACTGGTTTAATACAAATAATCTTAAGCTAAACGAAAAGAAGACAAAATGTATTAAATTTGTAACTACAAATGTAAAAAGTAGCAATGTTCAAATAATAATTAAAAATGAGGAAATAGACTTTGTTGATAATACAGTGTTCTTGGGAATTACTTTAGATAGTAAACTCCAGTGGGGCCCACACATAGAAGGTCTTTCGAATAGGCTAAGTTCTGCAGCGTTCGCAGTGAAAAAGATACGTGATCTTACTGACGAGAATACAGCAAAGCTCGTTTATTTCAGCTATTTTCATAGTATTATGTCATATGGTGTTATTTTGTGGGGTAATGCAGCTGATATTAAATCGATATTTGTAGTGCAAAAGCGGGCTATAAGAGCGATCTGCGGATTATCCCCACGGGAGTCAGTTCGAAGCAAGTTTAAAGAATTAAATATTTTGACTTTGGCAAGTCAATACATTTATGAGAATATTTTATATGTGCGGAAAAATATAGATATCTTTCAAAAGAATAGTAGCTTCCACAATTATAGTACTCGTAATAAAGACAAAATTAGTGCACCAACCACAAGGCTGCATAAAACGAGTAATTCTTTCCAAGGCAATTGTATACGTTTTTTCAACAAAATCCCTAGTGAGATACAAGTGTTGTCAATAAATAAATTTAAATCGTACGTTAAAGTAAAACTACTTGCTAAGGCCTATTATAACATAAATGAATATTTAAACGATCCTAGTGCTTGGATATGATTTGCTCCAGTATAGAGGTAACGCGACTGAATCTCTCGGCTGCAATTCCAGACTCGGGGGCGATCGTCAACATCCACGACTTTTTTAATGTAAAGTGGGAGCAAACCGTGATCCATGTAGTACTAATTTATTTCAGAATAATTAATATTATTATTGTTTTCTTATGTAGCCAAGTTCACATTTCAAGGATCGTCATGCTCGCTTAAATGTCATTGCTTGTGGCGGCGTCCATGCGTCGGGCTGTCTCTCTCCCTAAAATATGGCGAGGGGGTCGATGGCTGGCCATGCGTCATACTCGTGAACGGGTGCTACTTGTGGTGACTGGTCGAACTTGAATTCGTGTATGCGGTGATATTAGTTATTTCGTCTATGTATTTGCGTGTTGTTCCCACGAGAATGTAAGTGAGTGCTCCTACTTCACCATACATTCTGCTGATAGAGGACAAATCTTTGTTTTTATTTATTTTTATTTTTTTCGTTTATATATACTCGTATATTTTTTCGATTATTATAGTTAATTACTTAAAGATGTCATGTGGAACATGGTGTAATGGTTGCAGCTCCTTACAAAACATTTGTAAAACAAAAACTTGGCGATTAAAAAAGAGTGGCGGCGAGTTTCTTGCCAGTTCTTCTCGTCCGCTCTACGCCCTTGATTTGTGAACTGGCAGTAAATGTAAAACTAGAAGCATTTAATATGTATTTTTTATTGACGTTCATAAGTGTACATTGTGTTACCTAAATGAATAAATGATTTTTGAATTTTTGAATTTTGAATATTAAAAAAAAAAAACATTTTATTTGTAAAATAATTTGGGGCCATGGGGCCTCCCATTCTTAGTTGCCTCAAGGCGTCCACAACTGTAAATCCGGCCCTGATTATAAAATATACTTGCTTTTTCTCCTTTCTCTTTCAATACAAACTATCCCAGTAACTCCTCCCATAGTGATTTCTATTAAAACTTTGATATCTCCAATCTACCCGAGGGTAGTGTATTCAAACTCGTGAGGGTAAAAATCCTTTGAGCAAACACTTTGATGTTGGGTTCAACCGAATGCTTTAATAATTGGACCCTTGAAAGTCCAATTTCAAAATATTTATGGAGAAATATAAATGGGACATCTTATGTGAGTAAAATGCGGTTTATTCATTCTTATTATGATGAGAATTTGAAGATATATGATTTTGATTTGGACGGTGTTAAGCAATACAGTGTCAACCCACATGGTTGCCATTTTGAGAAAATTGAGATTGAAGTTTTAATTAGGTTTTATTAAATGTATTTTAAAAACTAACAGAAGTAATAAATTTTGTTATTATTACACTAAATTTATATCGTTTTTCTTGCAATAAAAGTAAAAGAATTTAGTTTATTATTGTTAAATATTCTAAACATGTTAGGGTTTCGTGCCCACTAGTTTTTTCAATATTATTGCTATCAAAACGATTTAAGTAATATATAACTTTTTTGAAAATGTATTCCAGCTCATAAGAAAGCGATTGGTATCAAAATTTGCATTTTTGTCATTTTGTAGGTTGACTCTGTATTGCATATCAGCATTCATTTAATAACGCAAAAATACTAAAGACGTATGTAATTTTTTAGGCTGTAGGTTTTAAGACTATTTTAGCACTAAAATTTAATTTTGATGGGCGAGTTTTTAATAATCGCGAGGACGTAGAACGTATCATGAACATTGTCACAAGTGTAGAATTGATGATGTATGTGTGTTTTTTACAAAAAAGTATACGAAATAGAAAGGATATATTTTTGGAAATTGGAAATCCTTGGCACCCGGGATATCCAGGACTAAATAAAAAGCAGTTATAAAAATAATAAAACACTTTGTATGGTTAAAAAGTTTTTTTCGAAAATATTTCCTTAAATACTGTACAAAATTGAAGCCAAATATTTTATATTCTCTCTTTTTTTAATACACACATACTTCACAACTCTTTCCCAATGGGGTAGGTAGAGATCACTTTTAATGATAATTATTAGTAAAATGCAAATGTATGGATGTTTGCTACTTAAAAGCTCTTTTGGTCAGTAACGCACCTGCAATCCCTTTGGTATTGCAGATTACTGTGATAATTTATCATCAAGAAAGCCATCTGCCAGTTTGTTTCATCTAATATATAAAACTAGCAATTGCCCCCCCCAACCCCCCTTGTGGGTTGAATTTCGTAAAATCCGTTCTTAGCTGACCTCTACTCGGCGAAAGGAATATTCCTACCATATTTCAAGTCGCTACGCCTTATGGTTCCAGAGATATCGTGATGAGTGACTATATAGGTGGGAATCTCTTTTATATATATAGAAGATTTCCATGTCACAATGGTAGTTACCGTACTCCTCCGAAACGGCTTTACCGATTTTTACCAAATGTTATATGCGTATTCAGTAAATCAGTTGGTCTGAGAATCGGCTACTATCTATTTTTCATAGCCCTAAGTGATAAGGGTTGTTCACCCTTAAATTTTATTTTAAATTTTTGGACGTTTGTTAATGTGGCATTAAAAAAATACATACAACCCTAAATATTTACTCTTTATCACCAACCCCTGCTTTTTAGAAATTATTTGCATGGCAAAACAACGTTTGCCGGGTCAGCTAGTAATCTATAAAAAATCGTCCCAATGGATTTTGGTGAAATATTGCAGACAGAAAGACAACCGCGACAAAATTTTGTCGACCGTTTTCTCGTGTTTTAATCGATTATCTCTTTATTTATTCCGGGTCTAACATGACAATTACACTTAAAACTCGACTTTTATTATCAAAAATAGATATACTTGTCGATCGAGATATATTTTCTATCAAAATTGTCGATGTCGAGATATAATATATCGAGACCTTGGTTTGTCTTCTCTCGTCCGCGACATATCTCGTGGCGGCTGGTCATAATTTTTATCCCATGAATACAAACCATTCATGCAATAAGCCGCGGAAAATCTACTAGTAGTAAATGAGGGGTTTTCAAAAACCTTTACCGCTGGTAGCAATACATCATCTAGCTGGCCAGATGCCAGCTTTCCAAAATATAAATCCAATACATAACGAATTCAGATCTGGCCTTAAGGCTGGTTTTCCATTTCAACTTTTTTTTGGCATGACAACATTTGACGTTTCGAAAGGTCGCGGTTTCGATGGACACCGAGTTTGACATTAATATATATTTTTTTAATAATATGGGGGCAAACGAGCTTGCGGCTCACCTGATGGAATGTGAACACCGCCGTCCTTGAACATCTGCAATACCAGAGGACTTGCAGATGCGTTGCCGGCCTTAAAAAATTACTGTTTTTAAATAAGTATTTTTTTTTAAACTTAAATAATAAAAGTAAACAGGTTCTTGGCAACGGCACCAGCTTTATGCTGTTAAAAATTCAGGAATTCGAACAGCGCTTATAATATAATTATCGTCATGGGATCATTTCTTGCTTGGGATAAATTGTTATAATTTTCTCTATTTTCCTACATCTAGTCACTGCGGGCATTCAATTTGCTACGTTGGGTAGTGAATCCTGATAGGTCGTGGGTTTGTGGCCCACTTGGGTGGAAATGTTTTAATTTTTTGTAGTTTTTTATACTTGTGGTTAGGGCGGGGTATGTAACGGATGTTAGGAATATCGGCCGCATCTGTAGATACTGGTATTACACGTTTTCTTGCACATGCTTTCTACTAAGCCACGGTAAGCCACACGCGGCGGTCAAAATTTAATAATAAGGTACCCCTCTATTCAAAGCATTTCTTTGCAAAATTGACCACGGAAATAATATAGTGGCCCTGTGTTAAAATCTTGTTAAAATTGATTATTGTTAGATTCGCTAACGATATTATCGCATTATAGAGGTTGACAAACTTTTTGATAGTTTACCATAAAACAGTCCTACATATTGTTCGGAATTATACAGTTGAAACGGGTAATGTTGGTATAAAAATTTAATAATACTCCTGCAATATTTTCTGAATGAAAACTGGATGGAATTGAAATTCTAAAAGACTGGTTTAGTGTATACAGAGTGTTTGGTAAAGGGTTAGCCAAACTTGTCGAGCATGTAAGTAAAACTTTTGTTAGCTATATTTCTTTATTATTTCTTTTCTGTTGTTGTGACATATTTATATTTATTTAGTTATTGTTTTGGTTTGGGAGTTACTATATAAAAAGTTTTTGTTTTTATTTATATTTTTGATATAAATTTTTAAATGATTTTCTTCCTACTATTGACATTCAGTAATATTTTAGACATGACGTTATACATATTATCCTCTGGTTGATCAAAATATTTTCTACCATTTTCTAGTTAATATTTATAAATAATTATGATAATGTTCCCAAGCATATTTATTTACACACACACACACAAATAAACACTCACATAAACTGACCAAGATATAATAATTTGACACATATACAGCAATCCAGACTGAACTCAGGCAAACGATATTATAATTCTAGAAATCTTTGCGGGCGAATGCAGAAGAACTCACCAATTTCACCATAATCGGATAAATAGTTTAAGAGTGCGTAGAAAATAAACATACATACACCATTTTTATTTATTTATTCAACTGTTTAATGTACAACTAAATTATTTTCTTTATTGTGGAGTACAGGGGAGACAATTTACAATTAAAAAAATATTTATTTATTAAAATATAGAAAAAAATAATATTAAAAAGCTATATAAAAATATGAATATCGATGGGTAACAGCCTATATGTCAGAAAGACAAACTGAATCGAACTGTATATTTAACTCATTATCGCTAAAAATATATACGACATATAGGCAAAAAAAAGTTTACTTTTTATTACAGATAAATAATCGGTTTTATATGTATAAGATCATCAGAATCTGCTTAAAAATACAAACAAAATGTTCCTTTTTACATTGAATCACTTACCCATAATTATTAAGACATTGTAACCAATCTTCACATCAAATTATTCAAATGAGATATTCATTCTGGTGCGCCGGTAGTCGTGAAGGATTTGCTTGGAACGAAGCGTCTCTGCCATTAAAGCGACGAGATTCAGGATCACACGGATGAATGAATGAATATAAAGGAGTTTCCATCCACACTTGGGTACATTGAGATATTATGAAGATATAGCTGACCTCGTGTTTTCTATTTTCATATATTTCTATGAATAAGGTATTCAGGATTTATTTTACCGCATGATATTACTACAGGACAAGTGATCATGTATCATTGTCACGCAACAAATAGAAGAAATTGTTTAGAAATTATACAACAAAGTACTCGTTTTATTTTATTTCATTTATTTATTTGGCCATCGCTACAGAAGGCAATAAATACAATATAAGTCAAAGTTTCAGAACACAGGTGCGGAGTCTTACTGTCCTCCTTTATTACGACTGCACTGCGTGTTAATATGCATTTTAAATATGGCTCTCACTAATTGCTCGTATATAACTTTCATTCAGTGCGAGGAAAACCTTAAGCCTACGCGCAGACTAGAGCCACCGGTGGCCGCGACTAGAAGCGGCGTCTAGACGCGGCGTTCTTATCATTTCATAAAATAATAAAAAACTGATATTGACGAATTAATTATACTTTCCTTCAAGTGGTTCGTGCTAGGCCATCCAGATTTTTCCAGAAAGTTCTTTTATATGAAAATGTGATTCTTAATAAATAAAAATGTTCAAAGGGCCAATGCCTGTCATGTAATTTGTGATTATTTGTACCGTGACGGGTCACAGGTGGACTCTCGTCAAACAGACCCTTATCAAATATTGTGAGACAGTTGTGGGGAAGCTTTTATATAATTTTTTTTTATGAACGCTTTCGTATTAAAATTGATAAGTAGTGACAAATGTAAGTACTGTGCACAAAAGAAGAACTGTCTCAGGATTCTTAATTTTATTTTCTGTTTATATACAGCGATCCGCCCCGGCTTCGCATGGGTGCAATGTACATGATACTCTACTCTGATAATGTAGCTTTCTAATGGTGAAATATTTTTTTGAATCGGTTCAGTCGTTTTTGAGTTAAATCGTATCAAACAAACAAAACTTTCCTCTTTATAATAAACTTTCCTATCTCCACTGTAGATAAGTGAGCTAAACTAAGTACCTACTGCCGGCCTAGCATGACAACCGCGACTAAATTTTCTCGACCGTTTTTTCGTGTTTTAATCGATTATCTCTTTATTTCTTCCGGACATGACATGACAAACTCAAATTTTAATAATATTGTCTTTTATTAACGCGAGTATCAAACATTTAAATAAAATACTGTATACCGGATTAAAACATTATTTTAATAGTCGGGATAAATAATTTAAACAATATAAATAATAAATCGCGTTTTAATCCGGTATACAGTATTTTATTCAAATTTTAATATCAAAAATAGATATATTTGTCGATCGAGATATCTTTTCTATCAAAATTGAGGTATAAATTGTCGAAGTTGAGGTATAATATATCGAGATATCTTAGATCTTTGTCTTCTCTCGTCCGCGACATATCTCGTAGCGGTCATGCTAGGCCGGCAGGACGCATAGCATTAAGTATGTCAGTACGCCTTTGATAAATCTACATATTATATTTTTTCAATTTATTAGCACCCTGAAACTTAGAGCAAAATAAATATAAATATTTTTTCAAACGAGTTCAAATAAACGCAAGCAGGTGAGTTACCATATGGACAACCACCATCGCCCATGGACATCCGCGACTTAAATGTCTCAGATGCGTTGTCAGAATTTTAAAAATAATTAATAATGGAGTTATTTTAATAGTTAAATTAAAAATTACTACTATTAAATTAAATAAGTTAGCAAAACTAGGTGAAGTTACGAATATATATTTTTTTACTATACAAAGAAGAGATTTCCAAAATGCCTCGCTTCTTCCTCAACAGATAATACTTCGCTGACACCAGCCGTGCGTTCATACGATGCGTAGTTGTATGGTTCCGAACTTTTCTCTGTAATCAAAATAACAATTATTGTAAAGGTAATTTATTTCCGTTTATTAGTAATTAAGTTATATATTTATTTATAAGCGTCAATGAAACAGGAGAAATTGGCTATTACATTGTTTTGGTGTTCCAAATAAAATATATTTCTTCCTTCCCTTCAAACAGACGTGTATGAATCAGGCATCTTGTGAGCGATTCGCCATTCACTAGATATTTTTATAGATATGTTAGATCAGGGCTTTCCGAACTAGGTGGGATCTAGGGCCAATAAAAATTACTAAATAGATTGAGGGGACGCAAAATATTTACAATTCATAAAAAAATCGAATAACAATTTCAAAACATAAAATTTATAAATTTTGTTATTTAAATAATACAAAAATAAATAATAAATAAAAAAGATTTTGCGGGCCGCATAAATTCCAGTTGCGGGTCGCATGTGGTCCGCCTTCTTTGATTTGGCCAGCTCTGTGTTAGATACTGTGCCCACAATCGCATTTTGCAAACACATACAAAATATAAGTATAAATTGTCCTTAACAAGCTACGCGAGCCACTTTTCCATAAGAGAAAAAAAATGATTTCCATTTTTAAAATATCATACTAATTTGTTAATTAAATTATAAAAAAAAAGAGAAAACTTAATCCTCATAGATGTGGCTCTAGAATTCACTTCTTATCGAAACAAAATATTTGGTATCATTTGAATGAAAATATATCCTTACTATAATTATTTACAATTGTATCTGCTAATGCCACGTTCTGATGTCGCCTTCTCCAATCGAATAAAGACTTCCATTCTGGTGTGACTAGGACAGGTAGAACCAGTTTGAGTGATCTGTTCGTGGTCAAAGGGATCACGTGATTGTGGTCAATACGTGTCTTACGTAATATGGGACGTAAGGGGATGAATTCCGTGGACGTTGCATAAACTTTGGTCGATTTAGTTCTACCTGAAAATAGTATATTCCACAATAATAATGATTTACGAAACACACTTTTTTAAATATTAATTATAAAAATAAACAACTATGTCAGCTAATAAAAAAATATGTATTTAAAAAAAGTAAAAAATATGTATCTAAAATAAAATCAAATTCATGCAGCAATTTAAAAAAATACAATATCAGTTTACCAAATGCATAAATAACAAATATTAATATTATGTATATGAGTATTTCTCTAGATATGTCTATTCTAGAATTAAGGCTAATTTACACGAAGCCATTTTCTTGTACATACACGAGCAATAATCGAATGCAATAATTGACATCCATGTGCTGTTTAGACCAAGAAAAGTATTGATCAAGAATGATACGTGTTATTTATACCATGCAAGTTATTTATTACTTTATTTAATTGTATGCAACAGGCGAAAAACTTGCATCGTATCAATGGGGCTTTAAAGAGTTCATATATTGAAATTCCATTCGGAAAATATACTCCTGTCAACAGATTGAAAACCAGTGAAGTGCAAATTGCGCTTTTCGGCTTCTTTTCAATACTTGAAGAAGAATAAATCATTCATGAACTAGCTTACACGCTCGTCTGTTATATCTTCCAATTTTCTACATTCGGTGTGGTTAAAAGTGCATGAACTACTAATATTAATAAAAGGTTAAAATTTTCCGGTCAAATAGCAATAACTGGAAAATTTTGGAGGAGGTTTTCACCGCATTGGCGATCCTTACATAAACACCATAGCTTAGTGAATCTATAGTAATATTATAAAGAGGAATGATTTGTTTCTTTGTAGGTTTGTTACGATTTAACTCAAAAACTACTGGACCGAGTTAAAAAATTATTTCACTAATAGAAGGCTACATTATCAGCGAGAAACATAGATTTTTTAGTACATCAACATTCGATCGATAGTTTAAGAGATTAGTCATCATAGCATAGAATTGTAATTTAAAATGTAATAAAATAAAATTAGGTATAAATAGATATTATATTATTAAAATCTAAATAGGTATATTTTTTTTAAGTTATAAGTACTAGGAAAAGTTTATAGGTTAACTGGCGACCCGCCCCGGCTTCGCACGGGTCTAAATTTTTTGACAAAAAAAGCAGGGATTGGTAATAGAAGAGTGAAAATATAGGGTTGTATGTATTGTTTAATGTCACATAAAAAAAATATATATAAAAATAAAAATAATATTTTTTTTGGGTTGGACACCCCTTATCACTTAGAGGTTTGAAAGATAGATAGTAGCCGATTCTCAGACTTACTGAATATGCATAAAAATTTCATAAGAATCGGTCGAGCCGTTTCGGAGGAGTATGGGAAAGAACATTGTGACACGAGAATATTATATATTAGAGATATGTAAATAATGTTACTATATAAAAATCATATCATATACTAGCAATACAAAAAAAAGTCGGTTCAGTAAATCCAGAGATTACCCCCTACAACTTCACAAACTAGATGTAAGAAATAAGCAAAATTAAAGCTTATTTTTTTATTTCTATTCATTTATTATCTAATAAGGTTACATATAATTAAGTCCGGGGTTTATTTAGTATCATATTCGCGAGGTGCAGTTAAAACACAATGAAAGGTTTCACGGACCAAAGGCAAATATTTTTATATGAGAAGGGTCTTTTTAATTGAGTACCTGTGTTTAATTAGCGTGGCAAAGATAAGACGCCGTTTAGATCTGACCCTTATGAACATATAGATTTAACAAGCGAATATGTTATTTTACTTAATCACTAGCGATCCGACCCGGCTTCGCACGTGCACGTGCAGCATTTTTTGTGTATAGATGTACTATACACAAAAAATGCTTATATAGCCTATGATACTCGCTGATAATGTAGCTTTCTATTGATGAAAGAATGTTTAAAACAGGTCGAGTAGTTTTTGAGTTAAATCGTAACAAACAAACAAATCTTTCCTTCGCCAGACATCAAGGTGGTGAGGGTGAAATTTCGTGTTTTGTCGTGATGTCCGACGATTTACAGCCCGTTCACATTAGTCGTAAGTCGCATAAGATTAAAAGTCGAATGCTCTGGTCACCATACACTTTATATAATGGAGCTGTTCACATTGGATGAGACGCGATTTTTAGTCTAATCCGTCTAAGTCGACTCAAAAAACCATCCGACGGGCCAGCGTTGTGACTAAAAATCGCGTCGAATCGTGCTCGCATAGGTGCCTGCTTGTTGCTGTTCACACTAGTCGTGCATCTAATCGACTCGAGCGCGTTGTTACCTCTCTCCCCGCCCCGCTTCCTAGATCGCTACACATTGCTTGCTCACTCCATTCGTGTTTTACCGAATGGCGCTAAACTACGACCTATACGACTCGCGACGCAGTGTGAACAGGCACATCAGACTTTCGACTTTTAGTCATATGCGACTTACGACTAGTGTGAACGGGCTGCGTGACAAGAATTTATGATTAAACTCTTTGAAGTGATACCTGAAAAAAATACCTTTATCTTTTGGAAGACATACATATAAAGAGTTTAATAACTCACCAGTACGGCCCAATCTTCTAATTCTAACAGGGCGTTTAATAGCCTCGATAATGTTATTCCACGCGATGTGTATAGAATTCTGAAAATATATTTTTTTTATTTCAACATAGGCCAGCAACGTACCTGCAAGCCCTCTGGTGTTGGCGGTGGTGGTCACTTATCATCACATAAGCCACCTTCCCGTTCCTCCCATTTAAATAATGAACTTAATTAATTTATTTTTAATTTTTGTTAAATTAATAATAATTATATTTATGTTATTCAATTAGCACCGCGACAATTTTTATTTTCAAATTCAAAAATCATTTATTCATTTAGGTAACACAACGAACACTTATGAACGTCAATAAAAAATAGATATTAAATGCTTCTAATTTTACATTTACTGGAAATGGGAGCTACTGAAAATCAGTGCTGTGGCAAGTCGTCACAGCTACACTGACTTCACACAGTGTACACAGCCGTTTTAAGTTTTATGTGATTATTTGTTTTTTTTTTGAAGTTATACTTCTTTAGGCGCGTTATGAAAAAATGATGAGAGTGAAATTTTAAGATGCGCGCGCATCTGTGACACAAAATAAACAGTATGAAGTTGGCTACAGATGACCTGCGCGCGCACGATGTCCCAAAAAAACGACATGATGAAGTTGGCTACAGAATAGAATTTGATTGATTTTAACATTTTGATTCGATATTTACTGCAGTTTTGTTTTTTAAAATTTTTCTTCAGACGCCAAAGAAGTATAACTTCTAACGCGTATACAAAAGTACACACATACCTTTTTTTTTTTACAAAAATTGTTCTAGACTCTAGGTCAGTGATCTCAACCATTTTTTGTCACGCCACACTTTTAACGATTTCTTAATTTGACGGCACACAAAATAAGAAATATAATTAATATATACCTTTCTAAATGTTGGCTATAAATGTTTTATACTTATTTTTAATGTGTATATGTCAAATAAATTGTATTTTTTTTATTATAATAAAAATGAACTTACCCCAATATCGGAAGGTAAATTCGCAAAAAACTCTTGCATATCGCTTGTCACTGAATCCAATATTAATAAAATGTATAGAAGACCGATAAACGTCCCAAATCGCGGCGGTCCCATTTCTTACTCCCACGCGACGGTCGAACAATCGCCTACTGTTATACAACACATCACCTTTTAATTATAATATTTATACATTTCCCTTCCGTGACTAAGATGTTTTATTTTAAGTTCTAGGAACTAGTACTAGTTACAGAGTAAGAAAAAGACAGAGATGAAGCTAGTAGATATAGCTATGCGAAAATATTTTTATTGGGTTAGTGAATACTTTTTCTAGTATTTGGTTAATAAAACTTACTCGTACTTGCTATTTTTCTAAAGCAAATCATTTATTTGCCTATGAAGTAAGAAGCATCATGATCTTCCAAATCTGTATCATCTTGTTTTTAACATGCTTTTTCTAAAGTAGGTACATTTCTTTTTTGTATTTACAATATTTTCCCATTATTGAACAGTTGTACAGTATAGTATTTTATTAACGCGAGTATCACACATTTAAATAATATATATACTTTAAAACGGATTAAAACGTTGTTTATTATTTGAACCACGGTTTTTTGTTTGACCACGGTTGCTGAAATGCATCCGAAACGTCGGCATAAACAATAAATAGCGTTTTAATGCGTTATAAAGTATTTTATTTAAATCAATTATACATTGAATAGAATCCAACATTTTTAAAACTTAATTTTTTGTTTTAATTTCTTCCATAGGAAAATTTTCCTATATAATTTTCACAAGAATTGACGTATCGGTAAATAACAGTGTAAATTATTCGCTTGAGTATTATTATACAAGAAACATAACTCTGATTGCTCAAAAGCACTTAATGCCCGACATTAATGTGACATGATAAATATCTATCTGGGAGCATTCGCGACATTGTTACTGCAACAGAGTAACTTCGAACAGAGGTACTTTAATTTAAATTAAGCTAACAAAAACAGAGAAAATGGAAAAAGTGTTATTGTTATTATTTGAAAAAAATTAATTTGCATCCGATACTAGTAACTTAAATAATAAAAATATTAAATACAAGTATACAACAGTATGAGATCTATTGAAAATCAGTATCATGACCACAATTTATATTAAATGGAGACTAATTTGAACAACATTTCATAAAAAAGTTAATTTAGTATTGTGCATATTTTATTTTTATACTATCGGTCCGCCCTGGCTTCGCACGGGTGCAATGTAGATGTACTGTACAAAAAAACCGCTGTTACTCGCTGATAATGTATCTTTCTATTGGTGAAAGAATTGTTAAAAATTGTCGAGTAGTTTTTGAGTTAAATCGTAACAAACAAACAAATCTTTCCTCTGTATAATATTAATGTAGATTATTTTTAGTTTACCTTGTGCTTATGCTTGTGTGACAAATTAATATTCTTATTCTGAAAATATAATTTACACGCTTATTACTGGCTAATCATGGTCACTACTCACTACTCTGCATCTAAATTGTACTATGTTTTTTTGGCAAATAAATATTTTCTACTTCTTAAAAGTTTCAAAAAATAGTAACAGTTATCGGTTCCATCGTATTTTGCCTAGCATTTCCATAGATATATTTATATTAAGATCTATTAAGAAAAAAATATTATATTTCTATGGGGAAGCTGCATTTCTTCAGGTATATAAACACCAAGTTACTTTAAAAATCTAAGAATCAGAACCCTACGTTGTCAAATGAATGTGATTAAGTAGAAGTCTCTATAGCTTTATTGCTCTGTGGAAATAGCTTTGAACATGCCAGTATGACTAATGGCTTCTATAGGTGTTTTTGTGTGTACGAACATTATAGATCTGAGTATATAACAATGGATAAAGAGCTAGTTTTTGATTAATGCCTGGTTTCTCTATTTAACTGATGTACGTAGATAGATTGCTTTACGTTTTTGTATATACGGAGCAATTTTTGACAAATAAACGTAGTTGCCATGGTAATATATCTACATCATCAGTCAATTAAGTGATATCTGGTCTAAGTGGTATTTTTTAATGCTTTTTGGTCATTATAATCTCATAAAATTTACAAAATAGCCAATTTGCACATATAGATTGTTTTAGTGTGAGTAATATTTAGTGTGCGCTCCCACTTGAAAACATTCAAAGCCATACGGACATCGTGAGATAGAATATTTATACTTGATTATTTTTGAGGAATATATTATATTCCACTCTCTTTCTTCAAGTTACTTTTCTATACTATTGTATTATATAAGTATTATTTTTTATTGACGTTCATAGATGTACATTGTGTTACCTAAATTAATAGATTATTTTTTAATTTAATTGAATTAAATATGGCAACTTTGTGACATTTCAAATATCAGACAACTGTCATCTTTCTGTCTCCCCGCGACCACGGTTGCTGTAAAGCATCCGAAACGTCGGGATAAATAATTTAAACAATATAAATAATAAATCGCGTTTTAATCCGGTATACAGTATTTTATTTAAAAGATTTCTATTCTTGTTACGATTAAATTCAAAAACTACTCGACCCATTGTAAAAATTATTTCACCAACAGAAAGCTATATTATCAGCGGGTAACTTAAGCTATATTTTTGTGCATCTCTAGTATATACATAGATATAGAGACAAACAGATTGGACACTAAAGTGTGAGTGACAACCTACTCCTGCCAGCCTAGCATAACCATACATACATACATATACATCACGCCTCTTTCCCATTGGGGTAGGCAGAGATCGCGGAATTCCATATGCTCCGATCCTTACATACCACTTTCGCTTCTTAACATAACCTAGCATAACCATCACGAGATATCTCGCGGACGAGTAAAGACAAACTAAAATATAAGATATCTAGATATATTATATCTCGACATCGACAATTTTGATAGAAAAGATATCTTGATCTACAAATATGTCTTTTAACATTAGAAGTCGAATTTTATGTGTAAGTGTCATGTTAGACCCGAAAGAAATAAAGCGAAAATCGATTTTAATCTTAGTTTGTCTTCTCTCGTCCGCGACATATCTCGTGGCGGTCATGCTAGGCCGGCTGCTGTTTTGCAGGAGGTGTTTGACTCTTTCTTTCTTCAACTTACACTCACCATCGCCATTCATGCATATCTAGAAAACTAGTGGGCTAGTATATGTGTGTAGAGGACGGTAGAGGACGATTAATAAATATATGGTCTCTGTTCTTCAAATTCAATTCCCCAAGGTACACGCATAAGGTTGAGATGACTGGCTAAAAGGATTGAATTTCTGCTACATTACACTGGTGAAAAAACACAAACTTTACCTTCAACGAATAAAAGCTTTTTCGCTCAAGAGTATCCTTCAAAAGTGAGAGTCACCTCCCCACTAGTTAGGGGAAACTTGATGTAGAGATGCGGATACACTGGGAGCAGACAATATTATCTGTTAACAAGATTTGTAATTTATTTAAACTAAGACCTTCGGAGACTCGACACCGCTTCCGACTAAAGTCCATAACTCAAATAATCATATTTTTGAGGAAGAACTATAAACTTAACTAAAAAGAAACAAAGAATGTTGTTGGTATATTTAAAAAATAAAGCATTTTTTGTCTTATGTGCTTTGATCTGGCGACCCTTGAGTTCTAAAATCTAGTGAGTAAAATGGGTGATAACTCTATACAATTAAGTAAGTAATTTTTTAACTGCTATTGTTTGCATTAGTATCTGATGTGATCTTTAAAAAAATAAGTAAAGGATAAATTCTGGACGAGTTGTAACTACCGATTGGTCTTCTTAATGTATTACTTATTTATTTATCGTTTAAAATAGGTTAATACATTTTATTTTTGGATCAGCCTGAAGCCGTATGCACAAAATATTAAAAATAATTATCTATCTGGCCATCCAAATCCATAAATAACATTAAGAAAATGAAAAACCTTTAATAGCGCGATTCAGATGATGCCATCATATTTCTTGTACTCCTAATATGTACATACATATATTTGGCCTCAGTACGCCTCGTACCTATGACTCGGCACTGAAGTAACTTCAGAGAGTGTTGGCGACTTTTGAACTTGCAAAGCCGCCTCACCACGCTGAGTGCTTGTACAGTGGGTGTACTCACTCAATGTGTAGTGACTACGTGAATTTTTGATTAAAAATTACCATCAATTCTAACGCTGGTAACACATATTTTCATTGGTGGAAGTATTGACACAGACGAGCCGTCAAACTTTTTGCCTCTCTCTTTCAAAAAAATGCAGTGTTACGGATATATTTTGACGGGCTCGTTGGCGCGTTCGGTAGAACACCTGCCGTGCGCATCGATGGGTCGTGGGCTCGAATCCCACCGGGAGCACATGCTTATAATTTTCTGTAAGCATGTTTTCCCCACGTCTGGTAACTTCGGGCATTGATCGGGTGGGAGGAATATCTAAATTCTAAGTCTATGGATTTCCGAATGCTCGAAGTAAAAATTAGGTCGACAGTGCATCATTGACTGATGTTCTGTGGCTGAGGTATCACCTACCATCAAGTGAACCTCATGGTCGTCTGTCGATATCTGACATAAAAAAAAAATCATCGCCTCATCTTTCATCTTGCGTTTCGCCAAAATCTGGAACACTCTGCGTCGGTCTTCCGCGATAACTGATACCTGATTATCTCTTCAAGGTAAAAGTAAATAGATGCCTTCATCACTTTTGGTTCACTACCTTAGGGTTCAGTTACAGTCAGGGTACAGTTAGCTGTATCACCACTTTTCTATCAGGTGTGATAGAGGTTAATTGTTAGGTAATTTTAACTCAGTCAGTCGGTTACGGAATTAAAAAAAGTTCCAGAGTCCCCTAATAGAGCAAGAGTCATGGTCATACACGTTTACGTATGTTTTATGAAATGAAATGAAATACATTTATTCGGGACGGCACAAACTTACAAGTACATCAATAATAATACAACTTAAAAATATAAATTAACAATTAATAAAAATAGGAAGAAATACTCAGCATATGTGAGAGCATAAGCTCTATCGCTGATTTTCAGTAGTCCCCAGTGTGGCAAAAGACAATTAAAAAATACAATCAAGTAATAATAAAAGCTATATAAACTAATTCAATTTGAAAGACCTCGAACTAAATAGTTCTATATAGAATAAAACACAATAACAAAAATCTAAACTTGTAATAATCAATAACTAATG
This sequence comes from Anthocharis cardamines, assembly GCA_905404175.1. NCBI lineage: Eukaryota > Metazoa > Arthropoda > Insecta > Lepidoptera > Pieridae > Anthocharis > Anthocharis cardamines. Next base: position 1,204,555 of record FR989960.1, read on the forward strand.
AAAAACATAAAACACAAGAAGAACAGAGTAGGAGACAGTGTGAGGCCTATAAGAGCTGTTTGTCGCTTTGAGATGTATAAGCTTTTTCACATTTTAACATTCAAAAGGTGTCTTTTTTTTTACTAATCTAATTTTCTATACAGGCACTTTTTTAGGTGATCAGTCTAGAAGAAGTACGAATACACAATACATCTTACTAAGTAATTATTATTAATCTTCACTGACGGTCTTACTCCTTTTCAGTGAAACCACTACAAATCTGTTAATAGAGAGAACTCTATTCTGACTAAAATCGAGAATCTTAAAACTTATTAACTTCAAAGATGTGGTCCCGTCTCGAAACTCTTATTAAATGTTAACTAGAAATTCAATTAACTCGCAAGTGAAACCAATTACTGCCAAACGTCTAACTTTAAACTTTAACGAACCTTTTAGGTCATAGCTTGTAGGTTTTCTTCGGTGCTTGCGTAATTTCTGAACGATTGACAAGAGTTTGACACCGGATATCATCAACCTGCAACCCTGCGTTTCTTAAGAACTTTTGCGTCTCACAACTATTCTGGGGTCCCAATTACGGATATCCGTTATTTGCATATAGCATTGAGCAACTTTGACCATATCCTACTTCTTATACCATTCTAATTTCGAATTTGAATTTGAAAATTTGAATCGAAACGACTATTAGTATTTACTTTTTAATTATTTCCATTCCACGTATTCTTTATTTAAATCGTTTTAGAAATGGACAGTGTAAATAATACTCCATTTTTCTTATGGTTTTCTTAAGTATCTTATTAAAATCTCCAAGTAATTGTCATCAAATACAATGTAATGGACAGAGGTTTACAATGAATATTATAGCTTTCTTTTTCAGAAATAAATTTTAAAGTCGGTTATCCAGATACTTTTTATAAACAAAAACTATTCCTATCACTTTCCTCATACGTAAGGTTAACTGGAAAAAAATCGCTGCTATGCGATAATCTCACCTTTTTACATTGATTATAATTAATTTATTAATTTCTTATTTTAATAATTATTAAAATAAGAAATCATTAAACGAATGTTTGAATAAAATCGCTAAAAAGCCGTCTATTGCACTTTTTTAAATATTTTTAAGGATTTTATTGTTTGTTTGTGCAATAAAGATTTCTACAGAAATATTTTTTTTTGTAAATTATATTTGTGTTTTCTGGTGTTATAAATAATTTTCATACACATTCGAGTTATAAGTATAAAAATATAAGTATAATTTTAGTAGTCGTAGTCATAAGGACGCCTGACTCGGGGTGGCGCAGTTCTGTCTTCAATACCTGCGAAAGAATACAATACATATCAATTCCAAGCAAACGTTAAAACTTATTGGAGAAAATTTAGAAATACGCCAAAACTATAATAAATCATTTTAATGATTTTTTAAATTAGGGCTAAAAGCTGGTCAGTCTTGTGATGATACTTGACCACATCACTCAAAGACATTCGTAGACAGCAGATATTTTTTATTTTTATTTATTTAAGGTCACAGTAAAACCTTGTTAGGGCATGGCAACACAATAATTTTATATTATTTAAGATATAATTTACTTTAAATTAACTAATAAAATATTCAATTCCGCTTCTCGTTTTCGCAGTAATGATTTCATTATATGAGTAGAAGTAGTGGAAGGAGTAGAATTGTTTCTGGCCTTTAAGAAATATAAAATAGCTCTTTTCTTGACGGTTCCAAAGACGTATGGGTACACTTGATATGGTATAGTTGTAAAAATTAATCTCTAAAACCAGCAAAGCTTGAATCAAAAAATGACTTGGTAAAACTGAACAATTTTATGAAAAATGACAAAAAGTTCTTTCGTTTATTTTTTATTATTATAGCTAATTAATTCAAGATGTCATGTGGAACATAGTGTAATAATTGCAGCTCCTTACAAACATTTTGTAAAACAAAAAGTTGTCGATTTAAAAGAGTGGCGGAGAGTTTATTGCCAGTTCTTCATACTACATTATGTTACCTAAATGAATTAATGATTTGAATTTGTGATCGACAGCGCATCCGCATCTTTGACTGATGTTCTGTGTCTGTCGATAACTAACATAAAAAAGAAAAATGTTTACCTCCACTAGGTTGACCACTAGGGGACTGGAGAATAACTTCTACCAAAAAAATTGCGTTTATCTACATTATAATCTACATTATGCTATAAATTAGTGTGTAAATATAAAATACCCTCATTATATTGACTCCGTAGCGGTGAACGGAGTAGCTTTCCCATTGCGGTTGTTTCCAGCGGTTGCCTTTGATATAAGAGCAAATAACATTTTTAATTAAACGCACAGATAAAAAATAATTTATTTTGATATTATTCTCGGGGAATTTTGTGAACCATTGTCGGTAATACAAAGTTAATTCCAAATAACATTAGAATCAAAAGTATTTTCTTACACACACATTTTTTACGCTGTTATACATAAGTAAGTATTTTCATTTAAGAGAAGAAATTGCGACAAAGATTTTATATCCATTCCCAAATCCATTTTTGAACCCTAGTAATATTAAGGCACAGTTAAGGTCAGTTTAGGTTAGTGATTTCATGTATTCGTAGAATAGTGGATATGCGGTTCCACTGCGTAGCTTTAGATGCGAGTTCGAATCTTCACTAAGGCAAATATTTAGTCATCGGGGCTACGGTAGGTGCCGTGTTATCTCGGGGCCCCGGCATGAAAGGCATCGAGTGGAGCACCGTGGTGTTTAGTCGGTAGGCATAGGGCCGTATTGACTCTTCGGAGTCCGTGGTCCTATGAGTCAGACATACCCCGTCACTTCCGACCCTTCACGTCACGGCTGAGATTATTAATCCCCCACTTAAAAAAGAAGTTATTGTAGTCATTTCGTCTACTTTAGTTCCATGCAAGCCTGAGTGACATCGCGGGTTCATTTAGTTAAATATATACATAAGGTTAACTGGCAGAAAATGCCTTTAGGCATTAAGTTCGCCTTTTGTACACAATTTTTTTGTGCAATAAAGAGTTTAAAATAATATAAAATAAATAAGTAATCCGCTCCCATTTTATCACTCTATAGTCCCTGCAGTTGGCACTCTGGTATTGCAAATGTGTTGGTGACCTACTCACCGCCATACAAAGTCATCGGGTTACTGACCCGTACCTGGGGACACTCTATAAAAATACTCACTCATCACTTCCTCCTAATGATATAACGACAATAGGCGCAGTTCTAGTGAGATCTTTCTCGTCACTCTGATAATAATTCAGGTCTCTTAGGCCATATTTATTATCTTCCTCCCTTGCGAGTAATTTTATTAATTTATTAATGCTTTTTATATCAATTTTCTTCTTAATATTTGCAAATGTTTCTATTAAATCCTCTTTTCTCGAACCATCTGGATCGAAGTAATGATAGTCAACGTCACGATTGTCTCTTGTTTTTCGTATTTCAAATACTTGGATGTTGTGTCTGGGGAAGGCTTCAGCTTTTATAGTAACTATGACTGAAATAATCAAACACCATTTAAAATTTTCAAACCTACTTTGTTCTTTGAACATTTGTAAATCTATAGATTAAAACCGACATGCGTGATACCGATATGCACTTCACGGATTGAAAATCCGGAAATGAGATGTCGGCAAGGGTTTATGAGGTACACTTGATATTAGACTATAACATCAATAAATGATACGTTGTCGACCTATTACTTCGTGCTTTGGGAAATCCAAAAACAGCAACAAACAGCGTAATATGCACTAAATGGTTCCATTTATGAACGGTGGTTTACACCAGTGGCGGGACTACCATACAAGCCCAAAAGCCCGAATTGCCGATTTTAACATAATACGTGTTTATATATATTTATATAACTTATATAATTAAGTAATTGTATTAATTATATATGACTTATGACATTATTATATTTCTCTTTAATGCATTAATAAGGCAAAACATTCGTTTGAGCTTGTATGGTGGTCCCGAGCTTGTATGGTGGTTTACACCCAGTCGGAATGTTGATATTTCTGCCTCCCGTTTAATGTTCGAAGTGATCAGATGTAGGGAAAAAATGACAACAAAAAATTATAAACATTTCGGTCTCGACGGAATTCAAATACGTGATACATTTGAACGTTCGCGCTGGCGCAAAAGAGCGGGTGAAATAATTTAAAATTTGATACTAAAATATTTTAAAGAAACTTTCTCAGACTGTTTAAACATTACCAAAACATCTAAAAATGGTTTGTTGTTATTAACTTTATCAGAAACGTAATAAAAATTAACTTACACAAAAGCAAAACAATTAACCTCTCCATATTTGATATTGCGTCCGTTCAAAGGCTCACATTAAAAAGGTAGAACTGATGAAATTTAATTTTCTTTATGGTCTTTTTACGACTAGAAACGGCATTTATCTCCTTTCGAAAATTGCTTATCCATAAATTGGATATTCTGTTCGTTTTATGAATCATGTGAGATGAAATCAGTAATTGCTTTGAAGAATTGATATCAGTATTTAAATAAAATACTGTGTACCGGATTAAAACGCGATTTATTATTTATATTGTTTAAATTATTTATCCTGACGTTTTGGATGCTTTTCAGCAACCGTGGTCGCGGGGAGACAGAAAGATGACAGATGTCTGATATTATAAATGTCACAAAGTTGCCATATTTAATTCAATTAAATTCAAAAATAATTTATTAATTTAGGTAACACAATGTACACGAACGTCAATAAAAAATACATATTAAATGCTTCTAATTTTACATTGACTACCAGTTCACAAATCAAGGGCGTAGAGCGGACGAGAAGAACTGGCAAGAAACTCGCCGCCACTCTTTTTAATCGCCAAGTTTTTGTTTTACAAATGTTTTGTTTTACATATTAACGCCATCTATTCCTACGGAGTTGATATTTACTGTAATTTTCTATATTATGACAATATTGACTAACGGTGTCCTCTTGTGTTTTTTAGTATGTTTGATTTGGGGTTTTAGATTTTTAATTACTGGATCCCAGGTGTTGGAAAGTCTCAAACCATCTTCTCTATTGAAGTTAGGATGTTTTTAAATTTCAATAGCATCACGTACTATTGATATCAGTAACTTGGAAATTTACACATATAAAAAATTAGACGTTGTGAGATTCTATTAGACAAGGTGAGGTTCCATTATTGTATTGTAGACACTCTAAAATGCTCTTTTTACTATTGGGATGAAATTAAAAGGAATATAATTCTGTGTCAATTTGGCAAGCAGACGATTCCCTTAGATTGCATCTCTAAATAGTATATTTTTTATGAAATAGGGGGAAAAGGGTATCTCACAGAAAAGGTAGGTTAGGTTAGGTTAGCCCTGGACTTCTCGCAGTCTCGTCTTGGCAGGGAAACTGCCGTGATAACTTTTACGTTAGTTTGGCAATTATGTGAAAATTCAAAACAGACAGCTGTCACCTTTCAGATGGCCCGAAGAACCTCGGGATTGATAATATAAATAATAAATCACGTTTAAATAAAATACTGTATACCGGATTAAAACGCGATTTATTGTTTAAATTATTTATCCCGACGTTTCGGATGCTTTTCAGCAACCGTGGTCGCGGGAGACTGAAAGATGACAGTTGTCTTATATTTGAAATGTCACAAAGTTGCCATATTTAATTCAATTAAATTAAAAAAAAAATATAATCTATTAATTTAGGTAACACAATGTACACCTATGAACGTGAATAAAAAATAATACATATTAAATTACTAATATTACTAATATTAAATGCTTCTAATTTTACATTTACTATCAGTTCACAAATCAAGGGCGTAGAGCGTACGAGAAGAACTGGCAAGAAACTCGCTCTTTTTAATCGCCAAGTTTTTGTTTTACAATCTTTACATATTAACGCCATCTATTCCTACGGAGTTGATTATTACTGTAATTTTCTATATTATGACAATATTGACTAACGGTGTCCTCTTGTTTTTTAGTATGTTTGATTTGGGGCTTTAGATTTTTAATTACTGGATCCCAGGTGTTAGAAAGTCTCAAACCATCTTCTCTATTGAAGTTAGGATGTTTTTTAATTTCAATAGCCTCACGTACTAGTCTGGGAAAGAATCTACTTTCTTTTGCAAGGATTTTCGGTTGGTCGAAACGTATGTAGTGGTTTGGTTTATCCAGAGTGTGTTCACATACTGCTGATTTAGAGTGACGTCTGTTTTTGATATCCGCAATGTGTTCCTTAAGTCGGTTTGAAATGCTACGTTTAGTTTGCCCAATGTAGGTATACAGTATTTTATTTAAATGTGTGATACTCGCGTTAATAAAAGACAATATTATAAATCACGTTAAAATTAAATTAATTAATCCGTTGAAAGTTATTTTGTTTAAATGTATTTCCAGAGTTCTTCTACATACAAACTAAGAACCATTTACTTTATACGTAGAGCTCTCACATAATTTACTAAGTTTTAAGGGAATTGAAATGTTACAATGTATTTTATATAAAAGGATTAATCCAACTAATGAATTGAGGAGAGGTTTTCAAGAGATTAACGCTAGAATCTAAGACTTGTGTTGAAGTAATACATTTTATACCGTATACATGGGAACGCTTTTACCTTGCAACATGTCAATATATTTACGTAACTATTTATTTATTTACTTTATTAATTGTAAGACATTAGTTGTTTGTTTAGGTTAAGGTGTTACGAATGGTTTTAAGGTGTATGTTTTCTGTATACAATTCTAACGGCTTTATTCATTTTTTTTTATATTAGATATCGATAGATGATCATGAGATTCACTTAATGGCGATACCTCAGCCACAGAACATCAATTTTTACTTCGAGCATTCGGAAATTCATAGACAAACCGAAACGCGCAATATGCACTTCACGGTGTTTCCATCTATGAACGATGGTTCGTTACCCGGTCGGAATTTCGTTATTCCTCCCACCCGATCAATGCCCGAAGATACCAGACGTGGGGAACATGTCGTCCCGATGGGATTCGAACCCACGACCCATCGATGCGCACGGCAGGTATTCTACCGAACGAGCCCGTCAGAAATATTTTTGAAATTAAAATGAAACAGCATTATATAATTTATATAATAAGAAAGACTGAAATACAAAGCACAAACTAACGACAAAAACAAACTCACTCATTTATCAAGTTATTTAAGTACATCGATATATCTCCTTATTTAAAGTTATTTGTTAGTTAAGCTTCTTTTCTATACTAATCACTACATAGTATAAAATAAAGTCGCTTTCTCTGTCCCTTTGTATGCTTAAATCTTTAAAACTACGCAACGGATTTTGATGCGGTTTTTTTAATAGATAGAGTGATTGAAGAGGAAGGTTTATATGTATAATAAAAACAGATTTTCTGTAGTGTATTTAGTATCAGCATTGCACCCGTTTGAAGCCGGGGCGGGTCGCTAATAGTATTATAAACTTAACTCAAAAACTACTCGACCGATTTTAAAAATTATTTCACCAATATAAAGCTACATTGTTAGCAACTAATGTAGGCTATTCTTTTATTTTATTTTAGTACATCTACAAAGCACTTGTGCGAAGCCGGGTCTGATCGCTAGTAATATTATGAAAAGGAAATAATTTTTTTGTTTATTTGTTACGATTTAAATCAAAACCTACTCGACCGATTTTAAAAATTCTTTCACAAATAGAAAGCAAGCAAATATTATCAGCAAGTAATACAGACTTTTTTTTACTTTATCTACGTTGCACCTGTGCGAAGCCGGGCGTGTTGTTAGTATATAATACGACAATTCTCCGTCATTAACCATTCACACAAAATAATAGCTATATTTTTACTTCATCTCTTATATATCAGTAAAAAAAATATATAATTAGAAAGAGATCGAATATCCCTTGCAATTTTGGACATTGTTCAATCATGCTAGTTGAGGTTTTTGCTTTTTTGATTTCGGTTATGTCGATTGACATATCGATAAGGTATGATATTTAATACTCAATTCTATATATTGAACTCATGTCTCATTCTCCATAATAAATCTCACTAAAAACTATATAAAAATAGACATAGTAACAAAAACAAGGTTCTGGTGGTCCGAAAAAAAATCAACTTGATACCTTCACGTGTTCCTGAAAAAAAGGGTCTTAACAGACGGATGGACAGACGGACGGACAAACAGACAGATGTACAATGAAGTGATCCTGTAAGGATTCAGTTTTTATGGAGTACGGAACCCTAAAAAACCTTTCTATTTCCAATTCAATCAATATATTTATTCTGTTTTCAAGCTTGTCTTTCGAATTAATCTCTCCCCTGTAAATAATCCTTTAAATTAAGCAAATATACCCGACGGACAAACAATGTATTGTTGGGAATAGAATGAACATACGATAGAGTTTGTTTAGGACGTAAACAGGCCGAGTTCGCGAATGAAACTTAATTCTGTTTACTTGAAATTTTCACGTTTTTATCGAAAAAAGGCGATGTGTTTGAAAGGGGTTCGAATATTGACGAAATTCGATTGGAAATTAAATAACTTTTGATGATTCTGTTTGAAGTCAACCATGTTCTTATAAGTTTTTTTGACAGCATCCATGGCTGCAGCATGGGTGCGCTAACGATCAGAGGTTCTAGGTTGGAATCCTGGGGTAATAATATTATTGTAAAAAAATATATGGGTCGATCTGCGGTTAGGGCATTGAAGGCTGATCGCCTACTTGAAATTATTAGTGAAACAGACACAGAAATGGGTCTGCCCCATGCCCCATTAGGGGACGAGTCCCCTAAGGAGGATTTAATTTTGTTTATTTGACTCAACTAAACTCATCCTCATATCACATTTTATATTTTTTCTTCCTATTGTTTTTATTTTTAATGTGTATTTTCTTTGTATCAGTATTATTAATATGGAACAAAAGTTCAGAATATTATTAAGTTTTGTAAACAAAATAAAAAATAAACGTAATAAGTAATGTTTTGAGTCTTGTCTATATTAATTGTAATATTTGTTAATTTTAATTAGCAATAATAATGTTGTAATAATTGATCCGTTGTTCTGTTAATACTAACCTATGTTAATATTGTTTTTCTCTTATAAATGAAATTATTGTAAGTTCTTTGAGAAAATAGAATTCTTTAAACCTACACCTAAAGCCATTATATCAAATTTGTCGTCTGTCTGTCATGTAGATAAGATTATGGTGTCGAACGTGTGTGACTACGTCACAGGCGTGTGCTTGACATGCTAATGCCTAATCAAGCTCAAGCTGGATGTTAGGCTCCAGAACGAGCTGTTGCTTCTCGAAGTCATTGTATTAATGCTTACCTACTGAAGATAATAACTGACCGCCTCCGTGGCTCAGTGGTAAGCGCAATGCGTTTAGCACCGGAGGTCCTGGGTTCGAATCGAGGGGAAACAAGATTTAAAAAAAAAACTTTGCTTTAGTTAAACTGGAGTTAGGAGGCTGATCACCTGATCACCTACTTGCCTGTAATGAAAATAATCAATGAAACAGACACAGAAATGGGTCTGCCCCATTCCCCATTAGGATACTCACACACATTCACACATACTGAAGATAATGTATGATAAATCTGTATTTTTTGGAAGTGCTAAAAGACGACAGGAAAGTTCGTTCGTTAAATTTTTAGGGCATTTTTTTACTATCCTCAGACGTGAGGTTCCCTTGATGATAGAAACAGTCAAACGGTTGTTTTTTGCACATTAAAAAATACCTCTGTACAACATAATATATCACTCAACATTTTCCACTTACGATAATTCCTTCCTTCCCTAGTAAGATCGACGAGTTCGTTGGCGTATTTCATAAAACACCTACCTTCCCCACGTCTGGTCACTTTGGGCATTAAATGGGTGGCAGGAATATCGACATTCCGACTGAATAACGAACTACCGTTCATACATGGAAAAACTGTGGAGTGCATTTTGCGAGTTTCGATTTCAGTCTGTGGGTTTCCGAATGCTCGAAGAATAAAGTAGATCGACGCATCATTGACTGACGTTCTGTGGCTAAGGTATCACTTACCATCAAGTGAATCTCATGCTTGTCTATCCATTAATAACATAAAAAAATAAAAAAGAGGAAGAGCGCTGAAATCGCTTATTTAGAGACCGAACGTAAGTCAGTCATGTATATGGTATCCTAAATGCTATCTTCGAAGTCAAGTGCACCGCGACACACGCCGTAATTTAATTAATTTGTATCAAAGGGAGGAATAAGTGTTCAAAAAGGATGACAGAGGAAGGAAAGGAAAAAGAGGCAGGCAACAAGCGCTGGGATGATGAACTAAACTATGACGCGGTAGGAATTTGGCATCGAATAGCACGTAATAGGAATAAATGGAAGTTTGGAGGAGGTCGTTGTAAATTGGCAAACAGGCGAAGAGATGTTGATATTTGTAACTTCTTTTTGTCTGATTAAAAGGCTATATTATTAATTAATTTGTTTAGTCCTCAGTAAGGTATATCTTAGGACTTATCTTCCGGCTCGTTATGGTGCGAATTCAGTATCCAAATAAAGTATTATTTTTATTTTAATAGTATCAGCATCAGAAATTATTCAGAAATTCATGGCATGATTTGGCTTGATTTTGATTGATTTGATTTTTAGCAAACTTCTTATAAATTGTGTTAACAATTCATAACGGAAGTTTGCTAAAAGTAACTTTTAAAGCATACAAAAATGTCTATATTCTCTTTAATATGCTTCCGTAACTCAGTTGGAATCTCGATGAAATAAAATAATAACATTATCTTTTTGTTTTGAATTGTTGGACACATAGATAGACACATAGGACCTTTACATAATAATGTTCGATAAGTTTCGACTATGTATTTGCGTGTTGTTCCCACGATAATGTAAGTGCGTGCTCCTATTTCACCATGCCTACTGCTAATAGAGGACAAATCTTTGTTTTTAATTCGTTTATTTTTATTATTATAATTAATTACTTCAAGATGTCATGTCAAATAAACTTGGCGATTAAAAAGAGTGGCGTAAAGTTTATTGCCAGTTCTTATCGTCCGTTCTGATTTATTTGGCTACAATTATTGGATATACATACTTAAAGCTAAGCGTACATTTTATGAACTAGATATATACTACAACGCCCTTGATTTGAGAACTGACAGTAAATGTAAAATTAGAAGCATTTAAATTTTTTTTGACGTTCATAAGTGTACTGTATTGTGTTACCTAAATGAATAAATGATAATTTGATTTGAATGATCAATAAAAAAGACACAGAAATATATGTCTCACACGGAGATTTACTATCATAGACATTTCGAATGTATTACAATAAATGATCTATGTTGTATGTAAAATATTGTCGTGAATCATATGAAATAAACTGCTTTGTCTCTGAAGCAATCCGAGAATAGATTTCAAAATCAATAGAATTACAGACTAATTGGAACAGTAGAGATAGCAAAATAAACCCGTGATTTGATTGCATTATATAGAAAAACATCGATAAAAAACCCATAAAGAAATAAAATATAATTTTTTGTAGCACAATTACGTGAAAAAAGTAGGCTCTTTTCTTGAAGGTCCCTAAGACGAGTATACCACTAGCAGTGGCGGGTGGACTTGTATTTATAGGGCAAGTCGGCCTTTTGGGCTTGTATGGTTGTGCCGCCACTGACCACTAGTGACTACGATTTCCGCAGACAAATATTTGCGACATAGAAAGTTGTGGATATCCAGTAATTGAGATAGTAAGCAAGACTAAGTTGCCATGTCTTATGCTGGCATAAATTTAGAATTTCGAATGTGAATTCAATTAAATATTTGTTTATTTTTATTATAGTTTTTCCCAACTGTTCTAAACAGTCTGTGGCACTGCTGAGAACCATCTAACCCGTCGGACGCGACCAAACAAGGGCATCTCATATCAAATATTCACGCGGGCGAGTGAGATTCTGTGTCGCTGTCTCTCAGCTATTCTAATTGCTTGACAAGAGAGATCAATGTGAAACTATATTATATACTAATATTATACGAATAAATAGGAAAGATTTGTTTGTTTTTTACGATTTAAACTCGACTAATTTTAAAAATTCTTTCATCGTAGAAAATCGTAGAAAGCTACATTATCAGCACGTAACATATGCTATTTTTTGTATATAGTACATCTACATTGCACCCGTGTGAAGTTGTTACTAGTTATATAATATAAATGATTAAAATACATTTATTTTAGCGTAGCATTTCATCACTCTTTTTTTATAGAACCGTTTTTCCCCCGAAGGGAATAAAAACGGATATTTTGGGTCTAGCCAAGGCTTGACCCTTCGAGATTACACCTTCATATTATTAGAGAGTTTTACACAAAATAGTCCTGTTCCATAGTAATAATCACTCCTATGCACGTCGTAATAAGCGCCGAGGCGCGGGACGCGAGGTGCGGGCGGCAAGGTTAGCGCAAGATTCGCGCGTCTCTTCAGTACCGTCTCGGCCGGCTAAGGCTTTAAAACTAGGGTCAAGCCTTGGCTAGACCCAAAATATCCGTTTTTATTCCCTTCGGGGGAAAAACGGTTCTATTTTAGGTCTGAGCCTACGGCTTGACCCTTCGAGACCTGTTTGGTTTCTGCCGGCCATAGGAGCGTACTGTGAAATAATAAAAATTAACACCCTATTTATGTAATGATGGTTACAGTGTAAACTAAAAACAAAACAACATTCATAATATAAACAAAAGAAGCATTTTTTCGTTCATGTCTTCAAATACAATTAATAAAACACAAAATTATTTCTAAAAATATAAGAATTATGTTTTAAGGTAATAAAAATAAATTATTATCCAACTTAAGTTAACAAGTGAGATCTAAAATTGTCAGTCTTAAGAATTACATTCATGAAGTATATTAAAAGACTCACTTAATCTTATCGATCTATTATTATCAGAAGAAATATTACAATTTTCTTACAATAATGCTTAAAAAAGATATCTCTGCTTTGTCAGTTTTCCTTGTCTAAGACTTCGTCTAAAGGCAATATTTTATTATTCTTAGCTGCTACGGCTGAAGGTAAACTTCCTGATGATGATTTGATACATAAAATATCAAAACCCAACCCGCTATAACACTACGGGAAGCCACTTTTACCACTCCTCTTGTTGTAAGTAACAAATAGGTTAGTAAGCTCTGCCAGAGCTAATCTTTGCGTTTTACTTTAATCTTACTTATCCAAAAAAGAATGTTCCAATTATTAGTTTCACGAGATTTGAACTCCCACCCAGACTGACTGTAGTTAACTGAATCAGTTTTAGATTCAAATCGAGGCCAAAAAGAAAAACTTTCATATTAACTTTGCATATCATCGGGGCTTATGTATAAAAGAGTAAGACTATGCAAGCGACGTCCAATGCTCAGAAAAACAAGTAAAGATACGTACATGCCTTGCCAATTGAAAAAAAAAATGTTTTCTAGGGATGGATTACATGAAAGCCATAATCAATAGCCTCCGAGACATTTCCAAAAGCGAAGTTGGTTTTGTTCCTCTTTGCACATCTTATATGGGAAATAATAACTGTTTGATTGTCCGACTGGATCACTATTCCTTGGTTTTGGACATTTTTCATATTTTATATTGTTACATCTTTACATTCATCCGACACCCATTTTATTTTGATCTCCATGGTATCGACATTGTTTTGTCCTTTAGTTCTGCCCCCAATCCCCAGTCGGAGGCATCCGTGGTTAGAAATATCGTTGAATTTTTGTTCAAGATTGGAGAATTCTCGTGGACATTCTCAAAAACAACAATTTATGTTGTAATAAACAATTATGGGAACAGGTAAATTCTGGTCTGGTCGAAACAAATTCATTTTGGCTGTTGCATTTTTGAATGAGACGTCTATCTAAAAGCCCTAGAGGGACTACAAACGACGCAAATACCAGAAAACCCAGCACAGATTTTGCTTTTTGTCATGTCCAAGTGACTAAACCTCAACTCACCTAAACCTCAACAATGTCCTCTCGATTATGTGGATTTTGATAATATTTAAGCTTCTTAAATTGCTTTTTGTATCCCAAATGATACCTTGGAACCCTCATTTTTGTGTCTGAACGAGACAAGACTTCTCCCAATTCATCAGCTAGCCTAACTGGCTTAATCGGTTTTCAGGTTGGCAGTCATTTTTATTTTATTCTCCAGAACATCGAAGAAGTGCTGTCTTCTGAGAGCAGTGGCTGTCGTAATAAAAAGATGATCCAACGTTATAGGGATATACAGCTAAGCATTCCATAGGTCAATTTTATCTAGAAAATCGTCTGGTTGTAGAAACTTTAGAACCCTCTGATGATTTATAAGTCTGAGAGTCTTTGGTCAACTGGTCTTTGAGTACCGTTTGGTGTTGGAACTAATATTATTCGAGAAAGAAATATCAACTTTTGATTGCAAATTTCGATTGCCCCTATTTGATGTAGAGTCTCGAGTTCGAATTGCATAACCCTGATTTTTTGGTTTGAAGATTTACAAGATTTACCCAAGCTGCTTCCACAAGCGAGGTTTTCGTATAAAAGGAATTGAAATGCCCATTAAAGTCCTTAGAATGAAGGAAAGATCAAGACTTTTTCAAACTTCAAGTACGTATTTTAGACGTATTGCTAATTTTAAATCAAAATTTACTGGTTCGGGCTTTTGTTATCCTCCCATTTTTGTTGTTGACATTGACTCAAACGTCTTATAAATAACTTTGCAAGTTGAGAGGGTTGGATAAAAGTTATTTTTGTGTGATTGTTGTTTGACGTTAGTTTGGGAACGAGACAACTTATCGTCATTTCGTCCAAATGCTTGTCTTTTTCTCCTTTGAAGGAAGGAAAAAACTTGAAATACCTGTTAATTAAATGCTGTTTTAAAAATTCGGAAAGTGAAGCTTCATTAAACAATTGCGAAGTTGATGGAGGTATTCTATGAAGTACATTAGGAAAATAGTTAGAAGGTGGTTTGTATAAAGACCGTCTGGTCTCTATTTAGCCCGCGTGGTGTACACCACAAACAAATTGAAGCATATCATCACAGCATTTCCGAAAATCTGTATCAGTATTAGTAACATTATTCATGATTGCGTCTTTAATACTTGACTTGACTTAAGGTCCTATATCCCCTAAATGGGGCAGAGGGCATCCAGAGTGTTCCGCCAGCCTGCTCTGTCTTGAGCAACCCTTTTCATTTCGCTCCAAGTCTTCCCAATGGACTTCGCTTCTTCAAAGACAGTCCAGCGCCAAGTCAGTTTAGGACGAGCACGTTTTCGTTTCCCTTGGGGATACTCTCCAGGTATTTGAATTTACGTCCAAGGCCACCTTTTCTAAAGCATCTTTTAAAAGTTTTCTTTGACATAGAAGAGCATGTGCGAGAGAACCTAAAGTTTGGTCCGAACAATATTTTTATATGAGATCCACTTGGGAGTCTTAGATATAAGCTGCGGCTTGATAATTAAGGATGTAAAAACCGGCGCGGCCTGGAATTTCTTTTGAAATTCTCAATACCATACAATATTATTCCAGTCCTCTTGGTCAAAGCTTTGGCAATCAAACGATTGTTTCAAAACATCTGCCAGTGCAGGCATAATCTTGGAATCAGCTTCCCTAACAAGAGGAGAAATATAAAAAAAAAAGATATATACCCTCCTGTGAGGTCCAGATTAAAGTCACATCGACTGATGACCCAAGGGTGGAATAATTTTCTTTATTTTGTACATCTGATTCGCATATTTCTTCAATTGAGGGCGATTTGTCACGATTTGACTCATCATAATTTGTAAATGTCATATTTTGAAATTTGTAACAGGAATTTACAATGGAGTATGAACGGTATAAATAAGCGACAGTTAAAGAAGTTTGAACCGTCGTATCAGCAATAGCAAATGGACGGATACTTACAGTACACACGACCATTGCTAACGACCACAGCATACCCACAGGTGGCCTCCACAAGTTATTTTATGGAGAATTATAAAACGATCGAATAACATAAAACTAACGACGAATATTGATGAATAATAAAATCCAGAACGAGCTTACAAAAAGTGGTTGGTGATTAATCCATTTCAGATATTAAAATTCCAGCCATGTAAATTACTAAGTGAGCGACTAGTTTTGAAGTTCTAGGTTAGGTTATGTTGGTATGGTGACCACCACGCACGAGTCGAGCGAGCGAAGCGAGCGGTGCCGCGGCAGCGGCCGACGAGTGCCAGAACCGAATCCTACTTATTTTACTTGGCTTAATAAAATTAACTTACAACACCACCTCAGGATGCCGCTCAGTATAAATAAATAATTTGCCAAATATTGAAAAAAAAAAAATGCAGGACATAACGTTGACACTCAAACAAATATTAGTTCGGTCAAATATTATGAAGCTTCTCATTTTGTATTTTAAGTAACTCAAATTAATGTTTGTAAGTTACTGTTCTGTTTAATTCTCGTCACTCGTCAGTCGCTCACTAAGTAATACCATAACGTAAATTAGTTATATTTGTCATTTAAAACTTTTTATATCAGCAAACACGGCGCATGCAGTCTCCATCCGACGACGGACAAGGTAATCTTGTCCGCCTGCGGACCACGGAGTTAGGCGGTCGGGCAAGAAAGCTTGGCCCGACGTTTAGCAGTTTTAGTCCGACGGACTAGTTGGTGCGGGCCGACGGACCACGGCACCATAAAATAAAAATAACATAATCAATTCACATCTAAAATATCAAAAAACTGTAACCAACAATAAACAGGAAATTACTTACATAAAATATAGTCGAGATCTTCCAATAAGATCTCTCGAACAGTCACACTGTTTTATATATCACGTGTAATCTCTCCGCTAACATAAAGCGTACTGAAGAGACGCGCGAATCTTGCGCTAACCTTGCCGCCCGCACCTCGCGTCCCGCGCCTCGGCGCTTATTACGACGTGCATAGGAGCGATTATTACTATGGAACAGGACTATTTTGTGTAAAACTCTCTAATAATATGAAGGTGTAATCTCGAAGGGTCAAGCCGTAGGCTCAGACCTAAAATGTTAGATATCGACAGACGAGCATAAGGTTCATGAGGTGAGGTAAAACCTCAGCCACAGAACATCAGTCAGTGATGCTACATACTTTTTACTTCGAGCATTCGGAAATCCATAGACTGAGACCGAATCGTGCAATGTGCACTTCACGGTTTTTCCATGTTACGTGGTGGAACTTTAGATATTCCTCCTAGCCGATTAAACCCGATATATAGTATATAAACATTGTTCATAAAGGCTATTATTACAACACATAACTATAATAATATAAACAGATTAAAACAATTATTATAATATCATTTGAATAACCATTACATATGTATGTGTTGCTATCTTTATCCCAAACGTATGCCCGATACTTAAAATGGATACGAATGTCTCGAAAAGAAATAATTTAATAAAAGTTTCAAAAAGCAACCGTTTGTTTTGGAAGTTGGAAATCTATTTACTTCCGTGACCATAAGGTATGTCAAACTTGAGCCCGTGAATGTATCCCGGGAAAATTCAATATGAAAGCGATAGCCGATGCGAGGTTTGCGCAAATCCCGGTAACAAATACACGCTACCCGGATCACAGGGGTGCTTATTCAATTAGTTTGCTACGGGTGGTACGTTCCCACTTGCTCCAACACCAAAACACGCTGACTAAAACTATATTTATATACACACATGTGGGATATTAATAAAAAATAAGTTTTTTTTTAATTTGTTTTATATGTAAGATTAGTACAGTTGTGTCAAGTCAGATGTAAAATGTCAGTTGAAAATTAAGTTGTAAGAAGAAAGGATGTAAGGCGTTTGTGTAATGTTTTAAAAATAAGAAACATGGTGAAGTTACGTCCTTATTATCATCTAAATCCCACATACATTATATTGACGGACTCGTTGGCGCGATCGGCAGAACACCAACGTGCGCATCAATGGATCGTGGGTTCGAATCCCATCGGGATGACATGTTTCTAATTATCTGTAAGCATGTCTTCCCCACGTCTGGTAACTTCGGGTATTGAACGGGTGGGAGGAATAACGAAATTCCGACCGGGTAACGAACTACAGTTCATAAATGAAAAAACCGTGAGGTGCATATTACGCGTTTCGGTTTCAGTCTATGAATTTCCGAAAGCTCGAAGTAAAATGTAGGTCGACAGCGCATCATTGACTGATGTTCTGTGGCGGAGGTATCACCTACCATCAAGTGAACCACATGTTTTCTTTCGATATCAATACTAATATTAAAAAGAGGAAAGATTTGTATTTTTGAATTTTTGTATGTTATGAATAAACTCAAAAACTATTGGATTGATTTTAAAAATTCTTTCACCAATAGAAAGCTAAATTATCAGCGAGGAACATATTTTGTCCATGTACATTTCTGCACTAGTCTTATATAAAACATACAATACTACTACTACTTGTGATTTATGTTAATATAAAATAATATCTGATGAATTAATCAAGCCCATATACCCATATTATTACGCACACGGATCTATGACTCCGTGCTGAAATAGAACAACACGGGGACGCACAGCTCACTGGCTTACATCAAATCAGTTCAAACTGAATGATCTAATTAAATTATCTACGAGTAGATTCTCTATAAACATAGATTTTTAATATAGTTAATAAATATCACCTTTAAAGACAAACCGTTGCTAAACGATTTTTTTTAAATCGACCATCGACGCTACCTATCTTAAAATAAATATCTTTTCAATTAAAAAATAACTCTTTTCTGTATAATGCTGTATACAACTATATATAACTGCTGAAAATATAATGTAAAATATTGTGGCTTTCATGTACTTATAATGTAATAGTTTTGTTTAGTAACGATTTGTCTTTAAAGGTGCAATATGGCTCAGGGACGTATTAGTGCTTTTCAACCGCACGTTTCCTGAGACTTTTGCTTAAAGGTGTTAAAGGTATTTCTACGAGTTCGAACCCAGTACTGCGAACACCTTAATGCGCATATTACTCGAAATATAGTTATTTTCTAAGGCATACTGGAAATGGAGAATGATTCCGCTAGTTAGGTCCATGGGGAACAAACCTGTGCTAGTATTGTTTGTTTATTTGTTCACAGTTTAGGAACCGGACATGAATAGCATTGTCTAGAAACACATGTTAACAATTGTTACGATACGTCCCACGATAATACAAACTAGACCTAAAACAGCGCATATTGTGCACTTAATTTGAATCTGATGACAGTTTATAAAGAGGAAAAATTTGCTTGTTTGTATGTTTGTTTGTTTCTTACGATTTAACTCAAAAACTACTGGACCGATTCTTTCACCAATAGAAAGGTACTTTATTAGCGAGATACATCTAGGTTATATTTCTTTTTTTTAGTACATTTACATTGCACCCGTACGAAGCCGGGGCGGATCGCTAGTATAGGCATAAACCGACAGACATAGACGATACATAGACTGAAACCGAAACGCACAATTTTCCCCAGTTTTTACTCCCAAACTAGAAACCAGACGCAGGGAGGACAAGTTTACAGAAAATTATAAACATGTTCGGCGAGATTCTATTAAAGAGCAGATAAAATAACTGGCGGTTATCTCAAGGTAATCCTCCCGCATATGAACATCCTTGACTCAAAAGTCGAAAGATGCGTTGTCGGCCTTTTAAAAAATATAGACTTTATTTGATCAATATTGGAACTTTGTTAATCCAACCTTCTGCGAGTTTAAACAATAGAATATTCGCTCGTATTCAAAGAGCTGTAGCTAAAAACAATTTGAGTGTTTAATTAGCCTTATATGCAGAAGTATTGTTTTTAATACGTTAGATAGATATCGACAGACGAGCATGAGGTTCACTTGATTATAGGTGATACCACAGCCACAAAACATCAGTCAATAATGCGCTGTCGAACAAGTTTTTTACTTTTTACTTCGAGCTTTCGGAAATTGTAACAAAAAACAATTTGTGTTTTTAGTTACAGCTCTTAGACTTCTCCCCAATGCATCCAAAATGCGGATCGGACATAGTAAAATCAATCAGCCGTTCCTAGGATTTCAGTTCGTTAGTTGTAATCAAATCGGATACCGTGACTGGAGTACGAAGCTTTTCGAACGAACGTAATAGTCTGACTATAATTAAACTATTTAAATAAAATACTGTATACCGGATTAAAACGCGATTTATTGTTTAAATTATTTATCCCGACGTTTCGGATGCTTTTCAGCAACCGTGGTCGCGGAAGACTGAAAGATGACAGTTGTCTTATATTTGAAATGTCACAAAGTTGCCATATTTAATTCAATTAAATTAAAAAATAATCTATTAATTTAGGTAACACAATGTACATCTATGAACGTCAATAAAAAATAATACATAATACATATTAAATAATTTAAACAATAAATCGCGTTTTAATCCGGTATACAGTATTTTATTTAAATGTGTGATACTCGCGTTAATAAAAGACAATATTATAATTAAACTAACCAATTATTGTGAAATTCAAAGAAAAATAGACATACTATTGTAATAAATTCACCGGTGTACAGTCCGAACGTATATTTTTATCTTCAAAACAGATTTCACTTCTCATACATGAATATATTCAACTACCAATACGTGTACGCTATATACAATTATAGATATTCATTTTGTATAGACGTTAATACATTACGACAACTTGACAATATTTCCTTGTAATAACTAGAACTTAACTGTAGCACGACTGTAGCTAGAATGCATTTTTCGTTTACTTTACTTAGCAGCTAGACAATAGTCGATACAGTTACGAGTACGAATGATTGAACGAATACAATGATGAATAAACTGTCGAATGAATTGAATGAATGATATTACTTCCACAATAATAACAATTGAACAACTGAAATAAATACACTTAAAATCATTAAAATAATATCATTAAAATTAACATAACTTTTTAACACTAAATTTGATAATAATATACATTTTTGCCTTTAAAATTTACAAATCTCAACACTAAATTATTCGAAATCGAAGAAAAAATTAATCGTCAGCGCATTGATAATGACCTGTCTCTAGAACAAAAAAGAAACAAAAAAGTTCTTCTTTGTTCAAAAAAAAAGTTCTTTGTAACAAAAAATAAAACTTGCGGTCCCGTAAAGCATTTCCAGTTCATATTTTCCAGCACAGGTCCTAGATTCGATTGCCGGGGATTTTTTTATTTTATTATTTTGTCTTTATTATCATTGCTTTTTATAATGTCTGTCTGTTATTGTTTTTAAGTTTAGTTTAGTAGTAGTTTAATAACGTTTAATAAATTGTATTAGGCGAGGTGTCACCCTTGAGGTCGTGTGTCACGTGGGCCACAGAAAATCAGTCTTATCTTTATCACATGCTGAGTGGCTACTTTTTTAGACATCATACGAATATTTTTATATTATTATTAATTTTTATGTTGTTGTTATTTGTGTGTGTGTAATTAATAAATGATTTTTTTCGTCTTCTACTTACCTATAGTTTCAAGTTTACCACTGGTTTCGACTAAAACCAAAATCAATTCTGTTGACGTAAATATTTTGTGTCAACAGTCTCAGACACAATGCTGACACCTCACGTAGGTGTCTGCCGATATGATAGGATCTAACGAACTGAAAACTTAGGAATGGCCTCTAGAAATACGATTCAACGGCTTTAAATAAGATTTATTTATTACTAGCGGACCTGATAGACGTCATCCCATCAGAAAGTTAGCTTAAACAATAAAATCTAAAGGGTCTAGCAGGATAAGGTAGGGTCATCGGCCCCAAGGAGCTTTTTTTCAAAATATGCTCTCACATCAATGAGATATAAAACAGCCGCTGACATAAATTCAGCCTCTCATCTCACTTGGTTACTGAGATAATCGAAATAATATACACAAAAGTGGGTATTTTTACATACAAGTTTGTAAACACTCTTCATTAGGAAAGAAAGGTGTGAAATATACAGAAATAAAAATGATCGCTGTCGCTGTGTTCATAAGTATTATATGTAATTGGGTAAATATTTTCTATTATTAGGTAAAAAACATAGTGTTTGTGGTGCACGGAATACGCGAGAAAGATATCGGACATGAGACACGTAATAAACATCTAAGACCATTGGGACAGTTGCAGAAATATCGGCATAAGCTTTGAATCGTTTTTGATATCAATGAATGAAGCTAAGCTATTACCAAATGAACTATTCGAAAATACATATATACATATACAATATACATACATACATATCTTTCCCATTGGGGTAGGCAGAGATCATATTCATATATTCATATTCCATATGCTCCGATCCTAACATACCACTTTCACTTCTTCTACTTTCATCAATGCTTTCATACGCTCGTCGGTTACGAGTACTTTTGACCTGGCCCTTTTGCAGAACGTCCCTGATCTGATCGAGGTACGGTCGCCTAGGTCGACCACTCCCGACTCTACCACTTACACCAGTTTCATAAATCTTTTTCGTTTCCCTACTTTCATCCATCCTTTCTACATGCCCAAACCACCTCAACATACCTTTCTCAATTCTCGTCACTACATCGTCTTTTACTCCACAACGCTCTCGCCATTTCTTAATCTGTCTTATTATAATATAATGAAATAACTGACATGTTATAAGACTACATTCTACGTATATTTCAAGTTTGTAGTGTAGTGTAGACTTAACACCTCTCTGTAAAACCAGCTGTCGCCGGCGGTTTTGTGAAATCTGTTATTCACGCCTCTTTCTCATAGGGGTAAATGTAGAGGTAGTTTCCCTAATTTCATCCATCCTCTCTACATACCCAAATCAACATTTTAGCTGCAAATATATCCTATATTCATTTTAAACTCTATATATTATGGGTATATAACACTTTATATCATTAAATATTTAATTCAATTGGACATTCTACTCACATTTATATGTAGAACTAGCTCACCCGGCAATCGTTGTTTTGCCATGTAAATAATTTCTAAAAAGCAGGGGTTGGTTATAAAAAAGTAATAATTTAGGGTTGTATGTATTTTTTATGCCACATTATAAAAAAATAGAAATTAAAATTTTTGTCTAAAATATATAAAAAAAAATTTAGGGGTGGACTACCCCTAACATTTAGGGGGATGAAAAATGGATGTTGGCCGATTCTCATAGCTACCGGTTAAGCACAAAAAATTTCATCAAAATCGGTCAAGCCGTTTCGGAGGAGTATGGCAACGAAAACTGTGTACACGAGAATTTTATATATTAGATAATATTTCCACAGATACAACATCTTTTTGGTTATACGTATATTACATAGATTAAGCTTTATGATAAATTGACATCGTTATTTTTCCTTAAGAACTGTATAAAGGTATTATATGAACTAGTGGGAGTAATGTCTCTGAGGGAAAGAAGTGAGAGAGAAAAATATTGAGATATTAAATTTGTGAGCAAAGAAATATGTGCAATCAACGAATTTTCAGACAATTTTATATTCTGATGCACATAATTCATTTAAAAAACTTCGTTATACTAATAAAAAGTATATCGCAATAAAAAGTTATTTTCTTGCATTTAAATTTATTTTATCTGTAAGATGTTTACACCAAACTACGAGTACTAAATTGTCTTCAGAACAGTTATTCTCTCTTTAATACGTAGGATAATTTAGACAACTTAAGAACAGTGGCGGGACCACCGTACAAGCCCAAAGGCCTGTTTTGCCTTATTAATGCATTAAAAAGAAATATAATAATGTCATTAGTCATATTATATAACTTATACGATTACGTAATTAGGTATATAAGTTATATAAATATATAAACACGTATTATGTTAATATCGGCAAGACGGGCTTTTGGGCTTGTATGGTAGTCCCACCATTTAGGAATTAAATTGGTGTAGGTACAATCTTCTTCAGTCTACAATTATTCATATCTAAGATATTTTACTAAATACTTTATCTATTAAAAACAATATTTCTTATCGTGCGTCACAGGATTCACCTGTCTATGTCTATTTTATGGCCACACTGAGCCAGGCACAAGTACCATTATCAATTTGATCGCAGCAGGACCTTAGATTTGATTATTATCTGGCTTATTTTTAATACCATTTTGATTATTGGTGCTAGACCTCATTAATTAACAAGAATAAATTCATGAGATTATTTATATAATATATCGATGGTTTCCGCAACAAAGTGCGTAATAACCATTTTGGGCTAAAATTACTTTTTAATGCAGTATTGTTAAGTTGTCGAAGCTCTATCGAACCTTATATTTAAAATGGCACTACGGGGAAAAATAAAGTTCTTTCAAGTATGAGGAAAAAAATATATAATAAATACCAGAGAAATAATTTTTTTTGAATCGTTTTTGCTCATTGCCAAAAGTATGCTAAATGGAGATACGCTCTTTGTTGTGGGATATGTCAATTACTTTCTGATGAATAGCGGGTTCGAATCCCATCCAGATGATATTTATATAATTTTCTGTAAATATGTTTTCCCCAGGTCTGGTCACTTTGGGCATTAAACGGGTGAGAATAATATCGTTTATTATGACCGGTTAGCGAACCGCCGTTCATACAAAAAAAAAGTATTTGATCAATAGAAAGCTTCATTATCAGCGAATAATATTATAGGTAATAGTTATTTTTTTGTGTATCATTGCATTGCACCCATGGGAAGCCGGGGCGGATCGCTAGTAGTTTATAAGTTTGATTATATAATGTGTCATGTTTAAATAAAATACTGTATACCGGATTAAAACGCGATTTACTATTTACATTGCTTAAATTATTATTTATCCCGACGTTTCGGATGCTTTTCAGCAACCGTGGTCGCGGGGCAGAAAGAAAGATGACAGTTGTCTGATTTTTGAAATGTCACAAAGTTGCCATATTAACGCCATCTATGCTACGGAGTTGATATTTACTGTAATTTTCTATATTATGACAATATTGACTAACGATGTCATCTTGCTTTTTACTATTTTTTATTACAGTATTTAATTAAATTGTGTGATACTCGCGTTAATAAAAGACAATATAATGTGTAATGTTTTTAAATAAAAGTTTTTCTTAATCTTAATAAAGATATTTGTAAGGTTTAAGTATGACTATGATTAGATACTGCTTGTCTTACAAGTTACTAATATACTCCTCTTAGTATATTCTACATCCAGCGCAGCATAACTTGTGCAAAACAAGATGAAGTCAGTGTCTCGAGCGAGCACTGTTATCGGAACTACGAAGCATTTACTGCGGATGGTTAATTTAGTGTCGAGTAAGTTATGAACTGAGAGCCGATAGGATATCTAAAGCTTTGGTCTGGTGATCATGACGCACAACGCTGCGGTATGCGGTATGCGTTGCCGGACACTCAATCATATGAAAAACGTCGAGAATGTTCTCTTGTTCCGTCGCAGTATGCGTCAGCGGCGAGGGGCAAGCGCGGTGAAGTGGGGAGGTGTACTGCCGCACAGCGCGGCGTCATCTCGGTTCAACGCTGCGGTGTGCGGTGTGCGTCACTGAGTCAATATGGAAATTGTTCATGTTCACGTCTACCTTGGTAGCTGCGGCAAAATCAACTGACCACCTCTCCGCAGGGACGCTCAATGCTGCGTCGTGACGCTGCGTTGCGGCGCATACCGCAGAGTTGTGCGTCATGATCACCAGACCAAAGCTTTACAAGGAGATGGAGAGGATTACTCATATTCATTTATATCTAATATATAAATTCTCGTGTCACGGTGTGCGGGACCGAACTCCTCCGAAACGGCTCGACCGTGATCGTTGATCCTTAGCGTGCATATCGGCCAGGGTGGATATTCGATCAACTATTTTTCATCCCCCTAAATGTTAAGGGTAATCCACCCCTAATTTTTTTTTATAATGTGGCATTAAAAATACATACAACCCTAAATTTTTACTTTTTTATCACCAACCCCTGCTTTTTAGAAATTATTTACATGGCAAAACAACGATTGCCGGGTCAGCTAGTACCTTATAGCCGGCCTAGCATGACAACCATGACAAAATGTTGTCGACCGTTTTCTAGGGTTTTAATCGATTATCTCTTTATGTTTTCCGGGTGTAACATGACACACTTAAAACTCAACTTCTAATGTCAAAAGAAGAGAAATTTGTCGATCGAGATATCTTGTCTATCAAAGTCGATGTCGAGATATAAAATAACGAGATATATCTTAGTTTGTCTTCACTCGCCCGCGAGATATCTCTTGATGGTCATGCTAGGCTGGCAGGTGTGTTTCTGGGTATGTTACTTACTCAGTAAATGTACTTCTAAAGTACATTCTTAAGTATTAAAACGCTCCCATTATCCAGAAATAAATCCCAGTTTAAAAAAATATACTGAGTACATATTAATAATTTATTTAAACCTGATTTGTTTTCTTCATTTATTTATACTACATTACAACAGCAAATTTAAGGGTTTTATATTTTTTGATAAATGCACTTGTTTATCTTTATATATAAAAGAAAGTTGTGTTAGTTACACCACTTATAACTCAAGAACGGCTGTACCGATTTTAACGATATCTTATTTGTTGGATTCCTCTATGTCGGGAATAAGACATAGGCTATTGAAATATTGGAAAAAATCAGGAAAAAAATATATGCATAAAATTAATTATAAACTAAATTAGATTCGAAACTCCGCCATCTTGACAGCTCACGTCATACATTCTTAGCTTTTTTGAAATAACAGATGTCTACTGCAAATCAGTGACATATTAGACAATTATAGTGGGTAAATGGGCATATTCAAATTTCAGAATAATTATATAATTTCGAAGCCAAAATTGTGGCAGAACAACATCTGCGGGGTCCACTAGTTTTAAATAATTTCATTCATAGATGGAAAAAACGTAAAAGACATATTGCGCGTTTCGATTTAAATCTCTGGATTTCTGATAACAAAAAATAAGTCGAGAGCGCATCATTATTTGATGTCCTTTGACTGAGGTAATTATAATATGTACTAAGACAGCCTCACGATCGTCTGTCGATATTTCTCAACACAGCAAAAAGAGAACATTATTAGAGTATAATTTGAGTTTACCCTAGACTAGACTAGTCTAGGGATCAGATCGGGGACGTTCTGCAAAAGGGCCAGATCAAAAGTACTCGTAACCGTCGAGTGTGTTCATACACACTCGACGGTTACGAGCGTTGATGAAAGTAGAAGAAGCGAAAGTGGTATGTAAGGATCGGAGCATATGGAATTCCGTGATCTCTGCCTACCCCAATGGGAAAGAGGCGTGATGTATATGTATGTATGTATGTAGACTAGTCTAGAATGAATCGGGATTAAAGTTTTATTAAAAAAAAACTTTTAAAATAGAAAAGCATCCGGAACGTTGGGATAAATAATTTAAACAATATAAATAATAAATCGCGTTTTAATCCGGTATACAGTATTTTATTAAAAATTCATTTTTTTTTATTAAAAAATCGCTGTCTCTTGTAACTAACACTACATTATAAAAGCAGATAACTAAGCTAGAACACAGGTACATTGCTCACGCCACTAGTGCGGTGTAATGCACAACACTACACCAATTAACATACAAATGGTTGCTTTATCGTGCGAGATACCAACTTATGATAAGTAAGCTCTTCTCATACACAAGTAAATTCCTTACTACATTATTGCAGTAGCAGCAGACATATATATGTGTCTGTTTTACTGTAAAGGCGGACGATGGGCTCGTTGACGCGTTCGGTAGAACACCTGCCGTGCGCACCGATGGGTCGTGGGTTCGAATCCCACCGGGAATCACATGTTTATAATTTTCTGTAAATATGTCTTCCCCACGTCTGGTAACTGCTATAATGGTTTTCGACCGACGAGCAAGAAGTTCACTTGATGGTAGGATACCTCAGCTACAGAACATCAATCAATTATGCGCCTTGACTTTCTTTTTAGTTCGAGCATTCGGAAATTCATAGACTAAAACCGAAACGCGCAAAATACACTTTACGGTTTTTCCATATACGTATGATTTGTTAGCTGGAACCTTATTTTAGTTATTTAAAACGTATGACAAATCAGTAAGTCTTCGGTTTCGAGCTTCTGCGATATTCCTCTGTCGTAACTTAACCAATTTCAATGAAACGCAAACTGAAACCTAACCAAATCGCAGCTCGGTTCAAGTGAAGTCTTTAAATACTGACACTAAATTCAAAATACAATAAAGTCAGTTCTATTCTTAGTAAAGTTTTCAATTTTAACTTGATTTAGTGACTAATAAACGAATTCCCATTTTTGTTCACAAAGTTTTGAGCGTTTAAATTTGTTAATCGAATAAAGGCTATACATAAAAAATACTTATACATAGATATTTTTGTATTTGCGCTCCGATGGGTCGTGGGTTCGAATCCCACCGGAACGACATGTTTATAATTTTCTGTAAGCTTTTTTTTTTACCCACGTTTGGTGACTTTGGATATAGAACGAGTGAGAGGAATATCGAAATTCTGACCGGGTAACGAACCACCATTCATGGATGGAAACACTGTTAAGTGCATATGATGTTTATGTTTAATTCTGCACTAAAAAACATTATCAACTTCAAGGTTTAAAGTTACATTCTGACTAAACAAAAAAATAGATTCCCCATACTTTGAAAATTAGAACAGAGGTTTAAAGATGTCATATCAATTTCATATTAACGAATTTAAAACAAAGCAAAAATTAACACACTCCCAAATCAATATCAATAACTTAACGCCGTAACCCTGAATAATAGAGAACAATTTCTTCCAAATGTCCCATCAGTCTTCGAAAACGGCCCCAATTTCCTCGATACTACTTTCAAGCACGCATGACCATTGCTATTAGGAATCCAATTTGAACCTTACCCACTGCACATAATGCTTAGAGTTTACTGAGTGGCCGAGTAAAAAATTACAACATTCCCAAATAACACCCAGTGGGTGTCACGGCCGGTGATCAATCTTGCACAGGATGAAACCCATTTCAGCGTTTATTTATGTATGTATGGTCTTCGGAATGAAAACGATAGGAAAGGTCATTGTGAACTGACAATTCGAAAGGATGCTATCGGTGGTAATTCGATTTTCAATTTATGACAATAAATTATAGTTATTCACAAGATTGACGGTTTTTCTGGGGGCACGGCAGTGCCATGACGAGATTTTCTTATTTAGAATTATATACTATTTTTATTGAGAATTTATGAAGGACTAATTAGTTTATATCTATACCTATATTATAAAGAGGAAAGATTTGTTTGTTACGATATAACTCAAAAACTACTCGGCCGATTTAAAAAAAATCTTCCACCGATAGAAGCTAAAATATCAGCAAGTAACAAAGGTTTTTAATATGTATAGTACACATCTTCTTCATCATCTTCATTGCACCCGTGCGAAGCCAGGGCGGGCTAGTATTTTTATAAATGATGCCCCAGGTGCCCCAGCTCAATGAATTAAAATAAGCTCAAATAAGCATTAAATAAAAACAACACAAAATATCATAATAATAATATTAGTAGAAGTGACTGATACGAAATAAATTCAACTTCAAATTATGAATAACAATCACTAACAATAGTTATTTTAGCCTATATTTTATTAACCTAACGAATAACCCTAAAATTGTAAATAGAAGCAATTTGTTTTGGAATAATAAAACTAATTCATTCATTCGTTTACGTCTATACTCTTTGAACAAGTACATATCATGAGTCTGATGTAAATTGTGTTCACGGAATGAGGGTGTAGAATGAAATGGGCCGCAACGGTTAGACCCTGTACAAATCACTGTAAGTTCTAGTGTAAATTTGACCCGTTTACGTTTTACTGTTTTACGGCTGTGTAAAACAGTAAAAAATAAAACATACAGTTCCATGTTTGAATGACTACCTTCGTAGCTTTGGTGGATACGGTGATATTAGTTATTTCGACTATGTATTTGCGTGCTGTTCTCACGATAATGTAAGTGCGTGCTTCTATTTCACCATTCCTACTGCTGAGGACAAACCTTCGTTTTTTATTCGATTAATTACTCCAAGATGTCATGTGGAGCATAGTGTAATGGTTGCAGCTCCTTACAAAGATTTTGTAAATTAAAAAATCTTGGCGATTATAAAGTGGCGAAGAGTTTATTGTCAGTTCTTATCGTCCATTCTGCTCCCTTGATTTGAGAACTTTTATTTTTTTTATTGACTTTCATAAATGTACATCTAAATGGATAAATGATTAGATTTTTTATACACGTCGAATGTAGCACCGGATGGATTTGAATCTCGTTGTTACAAGATTTAAACGAGTTAAGCATATGAGTCTTGATTAACGGAAAGGAAAATTATCAGTGAAACGGACACAAAAATGTATCTACTCATTGATAAATTTCCTAATATAATATTCTTGAATGATAACAATATATTATTTATTCCAATACTATATTTTAAGGTACTATGTCACGTATACTTGCTTACCTGAATTATACAATTCTCACAAACACCGATAATTATCAAAATTTTACAATGAATAAAAAATGTTTTTTTACATGAAATAAATAATATTAATATTGACTTTTTACATCGTATACATCGCAATAGGCGATGACAAGTACAGAATATTAATGAAGTGTAACGGATTTTCCATTTATGAAATGTGATTCGTTACCTGGACGACATTTCGATATTCCACTTACCCATTAAACTCACTTTCACGCGAGATACATAACTAAAAAAAAACAAA
Source organism: Anthocharis cardamines (assembly GCA_905404175.1). Classification (NCBI taxonomy): domain Eukaryota; kingdom Metazoa; phylum Arthropoda; class Insecta; order Lepidoptera; family Pieridae; genus Anthocharis; species Anthocharis cardamines. The sequence continues at coordinate 1,235,312 of FR989960.1, forward strand.
CACTATTACAAAAATGGACTATTAGACCAGGTGAGGTCGAACCTGCATCCCAAGTTTAGTTCAACCATTGTATTTGGGCCCCGTCACATTTAATACAATTCACAAGTCTCCGAATCTAATTAATTTGGAGATGTGATCTCTAATGAGGAGGCAAAAACCTCGCTCGCTGAAGGCATTAACCTAAATCGATCAAGACTTATCATGAATCTTGAGATTTCACATCCAATAAGACTCAGTTCTCAGCAATGTTCACACTCATCTCACAAATGAACCTATTTCGGAGCCGATAGCGTTTTATGTCCCTCGTTTTTGACGGAACTGAGATAGGGTGTGTGAATTACATTTGTCATTTTGATTTTTTTTAGGAAATATTATGTGGAATAGATACAAAGCACAGTGTGTGAACCAATTGCCCATTTCTGCTTATATTGTGTAAGATATGACATGTCTTATATACTTTTTTTTTATTTAAGCAGTAGGTACATCTGTACTAATATTATAAAGAGTTAAAGTTTGTGAGTTTGTAGGGGGTAATCACTGGATACACTCAACCAATTTTAAAAATTCTTTCAGCAATAGAAAGCTTTATCATCGAGTAATAAAGGCTATTTTTTTATTTATTTTTAGTACATAAACATTGCATCCATGAGAAGCAGGGGCGGATCGCTAGTATATAATATGGAAGGATATAATATAATACCAAATTATACTTAAATATAATTTTACCGTTACAGTTTCTTAGGAGCCTATAACTATATATTATATGTATAGGGCATAATCAGTTAATTTTTTTTTTAATTTTCTCACGTCTGAAAGTGTCTCCCCAGTAACAGCTACTTCAATTTGACCGTATACGACTTGAATCTTTGAGAAATAAGGTAGATTCGGTTTAATTCCTGGCTAATAGAGAAAAATCAAGTTGATTTGCACAAACAATTTAACACAAAAGTAAAAATAAACAGTATATTGTAGATAAATCGTAATAAACAAATCATTCCTCTTTATAATATTAGTATATCTGTCAGTCTGTTTTAATTGCTTCTTATGTATTGTGTGTATTATATGATAATATATTATACTATACTCCCATTCCCTTTTCATGTATTTCTTGTACCGTCGCTATTTTCTTTAAGTCATTTCTGTCACCCAAAGGTAGTCTGGAAGAGATTACTACTTTAGCAATAACACCACCTATTGCATCTTTTATTTTTGTAAATGTAGTTTCTCAATTGTATTACTTCTGTGTGCAATAAAGTTATAAATAAATAAATATATGAGCCTTTTCATGATCTACAGATAATATGAATACAATAAATTTTAAATCTGTACATTCACAGTTCATTTATGTCAAGCACAGAACCAGACGTAACCACGTGAACACGTCCCGCGCTCCACTCAAATCGTTCGGAAGTGAGCTTTCGTTAGGGTTCTTAGACGCGAGCGGTTGTGTCTCGACGTTTTGATAAACAGTTGAATCCTAATTATGTGAGTTAGAAATCCAATGTTTATGTATCTCGACGATTTGCAACAGTAGAACTCTGTATGTATGAGTGTTTTTGGCTGTCAAACTTTGCGACAAAGTGGAGGATAGTCAATTAGCCATTTTATTCATCGCAAGTAAGGTAATTTATTTATTTTACCATTTTTTAAGGTGAATATTTTAAAGTGTTGTACCTGGCTCACTGCTCACTCCAATCAATCCTATATAATTAATTATCAAAACAGCACCATACTTTTGTAGTTTTATACAGTTCTATGAACTGTAAATGAGTTTAGGAATTTTACTTCCCCTTCCAGATTATGCTCAGTAATAATGACATACATACATTGCATTATCTTTTGTAAACACGAAATTCACACATCAAAGCGGAAAACCTTTCATGAACTGAAATGCAATTTATTTATTTTATTTTTTATCCCGAAATACTAAAAAAAAACTTTATTTTGAGGGAATTTAATTCCTTTCGATATTGCTTGATAGATTACAATAAAGACATTAAGGTTCTATTCGTAACTCGTGTATAGAAATAGTATCTAGGACGGTATTTAGCACTAGCAATTGCCCCGGCAACCCCCCTTGAGGGTTGAATTTCGTAAAATCCTTTATTAGCTGACCTCTACTCGGCGAAAGGAATATTCCTACCATATTTCAAGTCGCTACGCCTTATGGTTCCAGAGATATCGTGATAAGTCAATGTATAGGTGGGAATCTTTTATATATATAGATGAACGTCGCGTTGAAATCGCCTATCACGACTAACCTTAATCTCCAGCAAGTAAGGTTGAATTTTATAGGCAGCGCGGTGAACTAAATCAGTTGGAAAACGCTACTAGTGCATGTGGGAGCATAAATATGTGTGTAGAGCCTCCGTAGGCTTGTACCGGGTTATTTCTATGCAAATGCAATCGTGTCAGAGATTTAAGGTACTTTTCTTATTACGTTCTAAAAGTGACGTTTTAAAGTATCTTAATACTATAGGAAAGTCTTCTTGGCATTCTTTACAGGGTATGGCGGATTTTATATAAAACTTTGCTAGTTTTATATACAAAAAGGGAGTTATATAATAAATATTGATGTATGAAAAAAATATGATAAAATCTTCTAACAAACAAAACATAAATACATCAAATATCATAGATACTGAATAAATATAGAGCTGTAAAATTTAAAACTTACTAATAATAATGTTTAATCTTAGTGAAGTTTAGATAAAATGTTAAAAATCGGCGAATAAAGATTTAGAATTCAAGTCATACATCTATTCCGTAAGGCACTATAAAACAATGTTTTTAAGAAACAAACAAAAGCACTATTTCACTTCAACACAGTCCGAACTAAGCGTGATTTATTGGGAAAACAATTAACATTTTACAACACCGTGAATTATGTATCTCTAGCGCTACAAGCTATATTGAACACTAATGCTGTCACGATTGAGTTTTAAATCGTCTGACAGCAGTATTAGCAAATTCTTGCTAAATTGTAAAATGGTAAACAAGGGGACATCCGCTTGGGAGTTCAATCAATGGTAAATGTAAGCGATATTGATAAAATCCCCAAAGAGGTCTTACTCAATTGTTAGAAATCTCATATTAAATATGATAATTAGCAAGTGCTAATTATCATATTTAATATGAGATTTCTAATTTGATTTCGTTGCGCTATGATATAAGTATATCATAGCGCAACGAAAAACTGCAATTACAAAACATATCAGATTTTGACATATAAGAATAGTGATGCCTTAGCCATAGGATATAATAGACAAAAAGTAAAGGCTGACAACACATCTGAGACATTTGATTCGCAGATGTTCATCAGGCCCGTCAAAAGACGAGCTCGTTGGTGCGTTTGGTAGAACACCTGCCGTCGATATCGATGGATTGTGGATTCGAATCCCAACGGGACGACATGTTTATAATTTTCTGTTAGCATGTCTTCCGTACGTTTGGTAACTTCAGGCACTGAACTAGTGGGAGGAATATTGAAATTCTGACCGGGTAACGAACCGTTCTTAGATGTAAAACCGTGAAGAGCATATTGCGCGTTTCGGTTTCAGTCTATGAATTTCCGAATGCTCGAAGTAAAAATTAGGTCGACATCGCATCATTGACTGATGTTCTGTGGCTGAGGTATCACCTACCATCAAGTGAACCTCACGCTCGTCTGTCGATATCTAACTTAAAATAAACAAATACAGCATACAAATCTAGTGAGGATAAACAGAGAATATTTCAAAACAACGCAATGCATGATGTAAATAAGAACCAGGCTTTTGAAATATATTCGCGCAAACATTTAATATTTCCCGGAAAAACCTCTGGGTAAACGCGCGTTTTGTTTGAAGAGTCAAATTTTTAATGATCCAGCCTCGCAGTTGTGAGATTGAAACTTCAGTTTAGACAGGAATTTCTGACATTACGTCATTTAAATCTTTTATGTGTATTAGAGTATATGATTAGGAGAATTTACTTTAGAAAATTATCAAAAACGAGCAAAAGTTCTTGAAGAATTTATTTTCAGATTTGTCACTTTGTCTGTTTAAAATATGATTTTTGAATTTAAAAAAAATATATTTAAAAATATTTAGACTCAAAACTGATTACAAATATTAGTGCCTAAAAAAGGTTAAAAATAACTGTAACAATTCCTTAAAAATAGGTTTAGGTTAGTTTATAAAAATATTGTCAAAATTTTAATAAAAATAAAAAAATCTCAATCTCCGTTATGTTTTCTTGGTATTTTCCTTAATAAAATAATATAAATAATTAAAATACTGTATACCGGATTAAAACTTGATCTAATCCGGTATACAGTATTTTATTTAAATGTGTGATACTCGCGTTAATAAAAGACAATATTAAAATAATATAAACAATTATTAAAACATTAAATAACTTAAGGCGCGAAACGATCACGAAAAACCACAGAACAGAATTTCCCTGTTCTGTGCGAAAAACAGACACAAATATAAGTCTATCCTGTTTTAACGTCATCCAATACTATTTCCTTTGACCTTCAAACCACAACAGACTAAGTTATAGAATAAAATAGATATTCTTATTTATAAGAATGTTATATAAATCCAGTTCAATACTATACTACCAACCTCCAATAATTATTAATAATTTATGTATTAATCGTTTTCGTTATCCTGAGGTCTGGACGCTCGCCAAGAGCTATAGAAATAATTTTTCCTATTACCATTTTCCTATAATCGTAACTTTTCCGATTAATAGAGCAAATACTATGAAACCGAACAATAACTAAAAGTCGTTTTATACAGGATTACATCAAAAAACACAGCCATGTACATGATGTTCAAAAATTAATCTAGATTGAACATTGTAAATTTATAGATAAACCTATAGATAAACCGAATTCATTGATGCGTTCGGTAGTGCACCTACCTTGCATTCTAATGGATCGCGGGTTCAAATCCCGCCGAGATAATATATGTGTATTTTTTTTATGTGAGATATCGACAGACGAGCATGAGGTTCACTTGATGGTAAGTGATACCTCAGCCACATAACATCAATCAATGATTCGCTGTCGACCTACTTTTTACATCGAACCATCGGATTTTTGTAAACAAGTTTTCCCCACAAAATGCCTATTATGTGTTTTTGTTTCTACCTGTGGTATTTTCGAAATCTCATAGTAAAAATATAGCAGCATAAGTCGCAGCACATAACTGACTTGAATCAGTTGGACAGTCAGTCTATCTGTCGATATCTAGCATAAAAAAGCCGATGTAAATGTATTAATTTGAGTGCGAGTGACACCGCGGGAGATCGCTAGTCTCTCAACACAAATAAACGTCAGTCAAAAAATAGGTTTTGCAATTTAAATGTCAAGTCTGGATGGCACTTAGTAATAAAATATGCCACGAATTATGTTACTGTATAAATTTTCCCTTTTGTTTTTACGGTCCTCCTGGGTCCTTTATACAATTTTTCCTTGATAGAAATTTATATTTCAGCCAAACCTTATTTTCTGTTTGTTAGAGAAAGTTTCATGAATTTTACTCCCCTTAATAATATTGTATTAACTATAGCAGTTATAAAATCTTGCTTTTTGCAGAAACATATTTTATTTTGTAACGCGACTTTATCCCGGCGCGCTAGTGCCTTCCAGCAAACGTGGTCACGGGCAGATTGAAAGGTGACAGCTGACTTTATTTATTTACTAGTGACCCGCCCGGCTTCGCACGGATACAACGTATATGTACTATATATGGCCTATGTTACTCGCTGATAAAATAACTATTGATGAAATAATTTCTAAAATCGGTTCAGTAGATCCGGAGATTACCGCCTACAACCTCACAAACTCGCAAACTTATCTTCTTAATATTATTATTATTTTATCAATAATTTTCTTAATTGAAATTTCACAAAGTTGCTACAATTATGGCATAATTTTTTCTTTATATTTCCGGTAGCTTGGAGGGACGATTCCATTATTTATATACAAATTATTTATGTGTGCATTTGTGTGTTTGTATTATACAATTATATGTATTTCCGAATGCTCGGAGTAATAAAGAGGTCAACAGCGCATCAAGCAATGACAACCTACAATCAATATTGTCTTTTATTAACGCGAGTATCACACATTTAAATAAAATACTGTATACCGGATTAAAACGCGATTTATTATTTAAATTATTTATCCCGACGTTTCTTGCCAGTTCTTCTCGTCCGCTCTACGCCCTTGATTTGTGAACTGGTAGTAAATGTAAAATTAGAAGCATTTAATATTAGTAATATTAGTAATTTAATATGTATTATTTTTTAATGACGTTCATAGATGTACATTGTGTTACCTAAATTAATAGATTATTTTTTAATTTAATTGAATTAAATATGGCAACTTTGTGACATTTCAAATATAAGACAACTGTCATCTTTCAGTCTCCCGCGACCACGGTTGCTGAAAAGCATCCGAAACGTCGGGATAAATAATTTAAATAATAAATCGCGTTTTAATCCGGTATACAGTATTTTATTTAAACCTACAATCAAGTGAATCTCATGCTCGTGTATCGATATATATACTATACTTATATATTATAAATAGGAAAGATTTGTTTGTTTGTTATGATTAAACTCAAAAAGTACTCGACCGATTTTAAAAATTCACCAATAGAAAGCCTCATTATCAGCGAGTAACATAGGCTATTTTTTATATAGTACATCTAAATTGCATCCGTGCGAAGCCGGGGTTGTTACTAGTCTGACATAAAAAATACGTATATCTTCATTTACTAACACACGGTCTTGTAACATATTACAAAATATTCCAAGGGTTCGTATCTCAGTTTGCTGTCCCTTAGGATCCCATATCGTTAGCCGATACATGCAATCTTACTGATTTGGACCTAACGTATATATCCTTCGGGTATTTTAATATTCATCAGTTGGTATCGGGGAAGGGACCGATAGTGGAAGGAAAAAGGGGTGATTTTGAAATTGGATTTATGGTAGGGTTGCGCATAAAAATTATTACAAAATTAGATGTCCTCCTCATTCCGATGAGTTACAGGTTCGAATCCTCCTGGGTTTGATACATTCATAAAATTTACTTGTTTATTTTTCCGTAAGGACAGGACGCTATAACAGACAACTTAAGTCACACGTAGCGTAATCTACTATTTTAGCATACATTTATTTTTTCCTGAATTTATAATAGCTATTCTATTCTATAAATCTAAATATTATAATAGCTATTCTGTTATTCGGGATGTATACAAATCTAACAAATAAGTTATCATTAAAATCCTTGCAGCCGTTCTTGAATTATAAATGGTGTAACTAACACGACTTTGTTTTATACTTATAAATAGATACTAGACTTGTAGATTCACTTTGTCGCTAAAAGTTAGTAAATTTTTGGGGTTGGTAAATAACATATCCTTTTATTGTGTGTAGTATTTTAAATTTAAATAAAATACTGTATACCGGATTAAAACGCGATTTATTATTTATATTGTTTAAATTATTTATCCCGACGTTTCGGATGCTTTACAGCAACCGTGGTCGCGAGGAGACCACGTGGTCCTGTCTCCCCGCGACCACGGTTGCTGTAAAGCATCCGAAACGTCGGGATAAATAATTTAAACAATATAAATAATAAATCGCGTTTTAATCCGGTATACAGTATTTTATTTAAATGTGTGATACTCGCGTTAATAAAAGACAATATTAGTATTTTAAATGTAACTATTTATCAAAAAGCCATAAAATGTAGAGTCCTTAAACTAAATCGAACAAGTGAAGATTGGAAAATCAATAACATCACATATTCAAGGAGAGTTGGACATCAAACATTAACGATGTCATTTGGAAGACGCGGAGGCACTCTTGATGGTCCATACAAAGATAGTAGGGTGGCCCTAATGGGAAAATTATACACTTTCTACTTTTCATAAACCCTGCTCAGTTTTTTGGCAGAAATATTGCCAAGATGTAAATCAGGAGGTATTTTGCTACATGACTCTACATTTTCTTCGGCATTGGAGCCTGTTTAAAGATTTCTTTTGGCTTTTTATTAACGTGAGTATTATATTTTGAATAAAATAACTTTTATGAAATGAATGTATTTATTTAACACCCAATTAACAGAATCCATTAATTTAATACAACTTAATTCTAATAATAATTAAAATAATTTTAAATTCAGTCGTATTATGTGTACGGCAAGGATGTCAAACAGGAGCTTCACTCAGCATATGCGCATCAACGTCACAACACTGATTTTCAGTGGGCCCATTTACAACTATTGGGAGACAGCTCCTCACAATAATTATTTAATAAAATTACAAAAGAAAAAAGAAAATCACAGTTAGTAGTAATCAAACAATAAAAAAACATGAATATTTAAAAAACGAATACATAATAACTATGAAAACTAATAATGTATATGTAAGTAATGTATATAACTATGACAAACCTGCGATTAATTATTATCTATATATATAAAAGAGATTCCCACCTATATAGTCACTCATCACGATATCTCTGGAACCATAAGGCGTAGCGACTTGAAATATGGTAGGAATATTCCTTTCGCCGAGTAGAGGTCAGCTAAGAACGGATTTTTCGAAATTCAACCCACAAGGGGCGTTGCGGGGGCAATTGCTAGTAATTTATAAGCGTTTCGAATGCTGCCTTACAAATGTCACCTATTTCTACGGAGTTAATATTTGCTGTAATTTTCTCTATTATTGAAATATTGTCTAACAATGTCCAATATGTCCAATGTTAAATAAAATACTTTATACCGGATTAAAACGCTATTTTTTATTTATATTATTTATCCCGACGTTTCGGATGCTTTCCAGCAACCGTGGTAAGGCAGACTGAAAGGTATGATCTGACTTGAAATATCACAAAGTTGTCATAACTATATATTCCAATGAAGTTGATGTTTACTGTAATTTTCTATATCATGGCAATATTGTCTAGTTAGTGTCCACTTGTTTTCGGTATGTTTGACTTAGGGTTTTAGGTTTTTATCTACCAGCCGGCCTAGCATGACAACCACGACAAAATTTTGTCGACCGTTTTCTCGTGTTTTAATCGATTATCTCTTTATTTTTTCCGGGTCCAACATGACAATTACACTTAAAACTCGACTTTTAATATCAAAAATAGATATATTTATCGATCGAGATATCTTTTCTATCAAAATTATTGATGTCGAGATATAATATATCGAGATATCTTACATTTTAATTTGTCTTCTCTCGTCCGCGAGATATCTCGTAGCGGTCATGCTAGAACGGCTGGTCAAAATATCTTCTCGATTGAAGTTTTCGAGTGTTTTAAATTCAATAACCTCACGTTCTAGTCTGGGGAATATCGAAATTCCGACCGAGTAACGAGCCACCGTTCATAGATGGAAAAACCGTGAAGTGCTCGTTTCGGTTTCAGTCTATAGATTTTCGAATGCTCGAAGTAAAGAGTAGGTCGCAAGCGCATCATTGACTGATGTGAACCGACCGTCAAGTGAACCTCATGCTCGTCTGTCGATATCTAACATAAAAAAGATTCTCTTTCTCTTAAGAGGATTTTCGGTTGTTCGAAGCGTATGTACCAGGGTGAATCAAAAAGTTCTTAGAAGTGCATATATATGAAACCTTTTTGGATCAAGTTCGATATTCAAATTAAAGAGTGTCTATCACACTATATTTATGCAGACTTAGTAGAGTCGCTGATGTTCTGTGGCTGGGTATTACCTACCATCAAGTGAACCTCAAGCTTGTCTGTCGATCTAAAATAAAATATATTTCGTGACCTCTTAAATCCACAGTATAAACAATATTATATTAAACTTCCGAGCCATTTAAATCTCGTCTTAACCAAAGCTGAGGTTCGAGATAATTTTTCAATTAAGAAAGTAAACGTTTATGCAAAATCCATTTGGAATGGGCTAATTTGAATAAAATTAATTTATTTCGTTAGAAGCAACCAAAGTGGCTTGCAAATGAGACTTTGGTTGTTTGCGCTGCTTACTTTAGTGTTTCATAAAACGTATTGTATACATACATACTGGGTGACGTTTTTTACTGTTCGGAAAAAAATCGGGCATAACAAGTAAACGAAATAGAACCGTATGATATCAGTAGTTTAAATTTTTATTTTTGACATAGCCTGAAACTGATTTCCGAAGAAGCGTAAAGTAATACGCTCACAGTAAATTAATAAAATTAAAAAACATCTAAACATAAGCCATTTGCACCTTACTTTATGCGCACTACTAATTTATGCAAATATCTATGAAATAGGTAATAGATAAGTATAACATATAATATTTTGTCAATATATCAAATCAAATATTTATAATACAATGCTCGCTTAAGGTCGTGGGTTTGAATCCCGGGAACTCAAGATTTAAACAAAATGATTAAGTGATTCGAGATTCAAACATCGGCCGTTCTCGGCATAGATCGGTGGCGACAACCAGCGAACTCGTATTATTGTTCTTTTTATTAATTTTAATATCTATTATACATAACTTCCAGTCTATACAGTCCTTTTATGACTTTACATTAGTAGTCCTGGTTTAGAGCATAAACAGTCAGGCAAGACTGTCTGTAAACCACCTACTTGTATGTAAAGAAAATTAGCAGTGCAGACATACATATGCCCTATACCTTAGTTTTTAGTGTACATATATGCTAAATACATAAGTTGATGAGCATAATTTATCTTTGAAGCAACGAGTTATTTTTTTGCAGTCTCAGCTCATTTATATACTCGAGAATTTGAAAATCCATACACTTAAGCCGAAATACGCTATCTCTACTCCACGGATGTCCATCTATTGAAGTTAGTTCGTTATTTGGACAGAATTTCAAAATGTCCAAATGTAGAGAAAACATGTATTCTGAAAATTCATTAACAAATTGGCAGTTTCGAACCCACAACCCTTCGAAAAGCAAGCCACCGAGCCAGTCTAAATAAATAAAATAATAAGACCTTTATCTGTTCCGTTCCACAGGAAGGAAAGCTATATAGTTTCCTTTAATAAACATATTTTACAATACACAAGTTCAATTTCAGCAAACTTTCCCCAAATGTAATCTACATCACACAGAGGCCTATCTGTGAGGATTTCGCCTAGGGTTGCCAGAAGCCGAAATAACACGTTTGAATATTCGAAGTTTAAAACTTTAAGACTTCGATATATATTATAAAAAAACATCTATACTAATAAATATTATATAAAGGATAGATTTGTTTGTTTGTTATGATTTAACTCTAAAACTACTCGCCTGATTTTAAAAATTCTTTCACCAATAGAAAGATCATCAGTAATACATGTAATAATATCAGCGAGTAACATTTTTTATATGTATAATACACATTGCACCCGTGCGAAGCCGGGGCGTGTCACTAGTATATTATAAAGATATCCTAAGAAGTCCTAGAATATCCTAGAGTGGCGTTAGAGGAGGCCTTTGTCGAAAAACAATCTGTTTCGCCGATTACCGATATAGATTAATATAGATAAAAGATAATCAAATAAGAAGATCATATCATAGGTTGTGTAGCTTTATATAAAAAGAAGCAAATAAAGGATTATTTTATTAATTTATCTATAAATAATAAATTATTATGTTTGTATTGTTGTTGTTTGTTTGTTTTTGATTTTATTTATCATTCCTTTTTATAACATCGTTCAAAATAAGAACGTTTCAAATATTGACATAGTATTATGTCAATGGTTTCAAATATCGATTGAATAATTTTTATCTATTTATTCTGTATTATAACTGGTTACTTCAAACATACAATAATCATTTTTTTTAATATTTGAAATCAGCTGCTATATATTGCATTATTTTATTAAACTCTTTATGACGGAATACATCAACACTTCACAACTAGAGTAATATAACACAGTGAATGCTTCAAAGCCACTTTCTTCAGCTCTCTATGATATCTATTCAGCATTTTTCCAACACATATTTTATTTACAGAAAATATAAACTATAGAAATACCACAAAGCTGTTCTCACGTGGTTGCATGCGAGCCTAGAAATATTTGAATAAATAAATGAATGAAATTTTATTTTACAGAAGCAATAAAAAATTAAGAAACGCAACAAATTACTTATAAACTAACTTAATTAAAATTATTTTGAATAAAATCCCAAAAAAAATTAAAACACACTTCTGCCCGCCTGCATGACCAAGATATCTCGCGGACTAGTGAAGACAAACTGAGTTATAAGATCGACATCGAAAATTTTGATAGACGAGATATCTCGATCGACAAATATCACTTTTGACATTAAAAGTCGAGTTTTAAGTGTAAGTGTCATGTTAGACATAAAGAGATAATCGATTAAAACACTAGAAAACGGTCGACAAAATTTTGTCGTTTTTTCATGCTAGGACGGTCATAAAAGGAGGCCGGAGGAGTAGGCTCAGTATACGTTTATCAGAATTTCAATGACGCAGGTGAAAACGAAAATCCTCTCATAATTTATGAGATTGTTGCCTCTTTCGAGTTATTCCCATATTTTACGACTATACATACGGTATACTTAACAATCTCTACATTTGGCTAATCTTGGCTTCCCGCGATAGTGCAATGCGGGGAGAGTGTAGGGATCTGGTCAATTCGAGACTCTCTGCTAATAAGAGTCTGGTGACTTATACCCATTAACCCCCTCTTGACCCACAGGTCTCGCCATGACCCACCGGTACTAGTATTCGAGTCGAGACCTCAGCGAAATTTGGCAACCCTTTTTTTTTTTATTTTAGAGGGGAAAAAGACACCTTATGTCCTAGCAACGAGATTGGCCTCCTGCAATATTTTATGCACGAGGCCTATCCCCTGGTTCGCTATCCCCCCCCGCGGGTGTGCAATGCAGGGGGGAGTGTGGGGTTCTGGTCGACCGCTGACTCTCTGCTAGTCAGAGAGCCTGGTGACCCATACCCACTAAAACCCTCTTGACCCTCAGGTCTCGCCGTAATGGGGCAACGGGATAACGACGTAAACAACCGCGGCCCCGGCGACTTGCCAAAAGTGGCTACACCCCAAAAAATTACGGAGGCGTCAAGAGATGAGCGTATCTTCTCTTGCGCGCTCCCCTTTTTCTCGCTCTCATCGTACCTGCCAGCGCAGCGCACTCCCTCTCCCTTTCCGCAGTCTCCTTTTGCAGCATTACCTGCTCGCAGAATGAGACCACAGCAGTCCAACTGGCCGCTTCCCCCAACATAGCGCGAACAACGCTCGGCAAGGACAAGTCCGTGCCAACGACAGATGTAAGGTCGTGGCGTTGTCGCGCCCATCTGGCACACTCAGCCAGGGTGTGCTGCGCCGAATCCTCCTCGGCGCCACACTCGTGGCACACTGGCGTTGGCTCCCGCCGGGACACTTTGTGCAGGTACCGACCAAAGCAACCATGCCCTGTCAGTACCTGCACCACTCTAAATCTAAGCGCCCCTTTTTCCCTATCCACCCACTCTTTGAGGAGCGGGAGGATGGCTTCGACCGTTCTGCGACCCGACCCTCGTGAATCAGCCAGGTCCTCCTTCCATCTTTCGAGCACTGCGAAGTATGCTCGACGCCTGATCAATTCCAGCTCGACAATTGTTGGGGGGATCCCCTCCTCCTTCCTCACCGCCCGGAAGCGGTACATTGCGGCAAGCACTTCTGCTTCCAACTCCCAGGGCGGGGTACCCGCCAGTACGCAGGCCGCCGCGAACGATACCGTCCTATAGCAACGGATTGCCCTAGTAGCCATAATTCTCTGCGGCCTGCGCAGAAACCTCTTATTGCTCCTCGATAGAGCATCCTCCCATATGGGGGCCCCGTACAAGGCCATGCTACGTATTACTCCGCAGTACAGCCTTCTGACGCTCTGGTCAGGACCGCCTATATTGGGCAGGAGGCGTCCTAGTGCGCTCGCTGCCCCTACCAGCCTTGGGCCGAGGACTGAGAAATGCGCTTGAAAAGTCCATCGGCCGTCTAGGATGAGCCCCAGATACTTCATCCTAGACCCTAACTTAATCTCCACCCCGTCCACACTCAAAGTAGCTCCGGATGGAGGCCCCCCTCTGGGACCATGAAACAAAAGAGCCTCTGTTTTCTCCAATGCTACCCTCAGCCCCAACGCTCTAATCCTCCCGACAACCAGCGATGTCCCTACTGAGGCCAGCATGGAAGCCTCCTCGAAATTACCCCCCCTGGCTATGACTAGGGTGTCATCGGCGTAACAGAGGACACGCATCCCGCGAAGGAGCGCACCCCTCAACACCCAGTCATAGCCAACATTCCATAAGAAAGGGCCCAATACCGAGCCCTGTGGCACCCCGCAAACGATGCGACGTCGGACCAAAACCCCTGTACTGTCAACGTACACGATCGTACGCCCCTCCAAATAATTATTAATTATCCTTTCGAGGTAGTAGGGGACCCCATGATATCTTAGGGCTTCCCTGATTACCCCGAAAGGTAGACTATTGAAGGCATTGGCGATATCCAACGAGACCGCCAATGCCTTTCCCCCACTTGAGACCACATTTTTAGTGTGCTCTTTTAGGGCCGAGAGCGCATCCAGAGTCGAACGCCCGGCCCTAAAACCAAATTGAACCTCCGATAGCCCAGGTCCTTCCTCCAACATGTGCCGATTGAGGCGCCCGACAAGGATTCTCTCCATCAGCTTACCGGCCTCATCCAAGAGAACAATGGGCCGATAAGCCGAGGGGGAATTAGGAGGGCGGCCATCCTTAGGAATAAGGCAAAGCCGCCCCTCCTTCCATTGCTTTGGGAACTGGCCGGAAGTTAAACAACAATCGAACAGTCCCCGCAGCTCATCCGCCATATGCTTGGCGGCGATGAATAGTACGCGGCGGGGAACTCCATCTGGTCCCGGAGCCTTGCTCTTATTGTTGAGCCGATCCACCGCTACCTCGAACTCCGCGTCCTCCACCAGGGGAATATTCTGATCCCTCTCTGTGTCCGCTAATGTCGCCATACTGGGGACCGCGATGTCCGGCGATGCCGGGAACAGCTCCGCCACAATAGCTCCGACCAACTCTGGCTTTAGGGTCTCTGTGATGGGAGGCCCCGTGCCCTGCAACTTCCTCTGCACAGCGCGGTAGGGACGCCCCCACGGGTCTTTGTTGAGACCCTCGAGTAGTTGTTCTCGGGCCTTACCCTTCGCGTCACTGATGGCGTCTTGAAGGGCCTTCTTGTGGCCCAAGTAGGCTTCCCGAAGCATGTCCTCTTCCCCCAACACTTTGAACCTCCTTCGGCGGCACCGGAGATATGCCCTCTTGGCGTCAATGCTGGCGCGTCGTAAGTTGGCGATCTCCCGGCTCCACCAGTACACTGCCTTCCTCGGTGTACGGCGTCCGGCCCTCGGCATTGCAGCGTCACATATCTGAGTGAGCGCCCGCCTGAGCCGTTCTGCCCCCACGTGAGCATCAGTAGTGCTAGGTGCAGGATTGCACCACACATGCACCATCGCCGCCTCCTCCGCGAGCTCCCAATCTAGGCTGCCCATAGCCCAGCGCGGAAACACCTGGTGAGCGACCACCGAACCGACCGGATTCCGAGGTACGGAAACCTCAAACCTAATATAAAGATGGTCCGAGAGCGTTTCCGCATCCTCGACCACCCTCCAGCTCCGGATTTTCCGCGCAACCGCAGGAGAAGCGAAAGTCACGTCCACTCTGGACTCTCCCTGCGGCCGCACACAAGTAGGGGTTGACCCGTCGTTGACCACGACGAGCCCCTCTTCCGCCAACCACTCTTCAACAACCTTTCCCCGAGGATTCGTGAGGCGATCCCCCCAGATCGTAGACCGAGCATTTATATCCCCCATAAAAATCAGGGGCAACGGACGGGCCCTCTGAATGGCCTGCCCGAGACCGGTGAGAAACGACTCGAATTCCGCTAATGGTTTATTGGGAGAAAAGTAGGCCCCAACAATTGCCCATCCTCCCCACTCAGAAACTACAAAACCGGCGCCTCTTTCCTTTAGAGAGAGGGGGGGGGCATCCGGGCGAACAACCACTGCGACTAGGTCATTCGCGTCCCCTAGCCAATGAGACTGCGGGGCCACAAAATATGGCTCCGCGAAGACTGCGATGTCAATGGTCCACTCCGCCATGGCCTGGATTATGAGGTCCTGGGCCCCAGCGGAGTGGTTGACGTTCCCCTGGAGGAAGCTGATATGTGACCTACTAATCATTGGGACATATCAGCTTCCTCTGTAACCGCTTGGCGGACCACCACAGAAGGCGTGCTGGACGGAGCAGATGCCTTCGACTTGATGGAGGGGGGGTGGCAGAGTCTCCCCCCCATTATGTGCCCAGCCGGCCTACCCGCATCACTGCAGACCGCGCAGTGCTCAACCACAGTGCACGTTGCGATCTTGTGCCCCTCTTTCCCGCAGCGGAAACAGAGTCCACTACGGTCAACGCCAGAGGGACATCTCGTCCTCGCGTGCGACACCCCTTGGCACCTGTAACATCTCATGGGGCGTGGCTCCAATACTCGGACCTGAGCCGAGCTCCAGCCGACCAGGAGTCGCCCTTCCGCCACCTTCTTTGCAGCGGTGACCGGGCACTGCACAAAGAGAGTACCGTACCCGTCGTCGCCCCTATGGAGAGAACCAGTTTTTATTAATTCCGGCTCACAACCCCCTTTTACGGCCAGTGCCGCCACCACCTCCTGAACCGATACGGACTCATCTAGTCCTCCCAGCCTTAGGTCAACACGTTTGATCGGTCTATCGACCGCGGCCACCTCCCTCAAAGCGCCGCGCAGCTTGTCGGCTAACTGGTCTGCCTTCTCGCTATGTTGGGTGCCCGTCAACTCTATGATACGGGCTCCAGTCGCCGCCTGGCGTATCCTCACCTGATCAATACCTAGCTCCTTTAGCGCAACGTTCTCCCTCGCCTTCGTGATTACATCACCGTATGTCACCCCTCGCTCCACGGCCTCCTTTTGCAAGGTCAACACAACCACAGCCGACCGAGGGGGGGTGAGATTTGGCGCCTTCAGGGCATTCCCTTTAGGCGCCAACCCTTTCCTCTTTCTCCTCTTTCTCTTTTTGGGGACGGGCGGTTGAGGCTCCGCCCCAGAAGCCACAGAGGGCACAGACACAATAGGCGCGGACATCTTGCCCTTGCCCTTCCCCTTTCCACGTGTAACCACCATGGACCACGTCTCCTTTGTGTTGCCTGCCTGCGGGTGATACACCTCTTCCCCCTTCTGAACTGGATGTGCCGGCTCCTCTGGTGTCACCTCCTTCCTTGCCGACACGACGGACGGTGGTCGGACAGCCGACACCTCTTTCACTGGCACTCCCGACAAGCCTGCCCGCTCTTTACTCTTAGAGGACGCCAACGGCGGGCGTAGAACCTTCGCCGGCAGGAGTCTGTCCTCTAAGCCTGACAACTTGGCGTCCATCATGGTGCCCACCTGCCTCATGATGCTGCCCTGCAGCTCCTCTGCCAGCACCTTGAGCGCCTCGCGTTCCGCCACACCGATTTCTTTTGAAGAGGACGCAGATTGTGCCGTCCTCTCCGAAAAATCCCGCCTTATTGCCTTGAGTTCCATTTCCAGATCCGCAATGCGTGCCCTCATACGTGAGTTATCCACCTGTAGCCGCCTCGTCTCCTCTTCCGCAGATCGGTCGGAGAGACTGACCACCATCTCTCTGAGGTCCTTCGCGGCGACCTTCAAGTCCCGCACGAACTCCCCTTTTAGATTCCCTGATTTAAGGGCAATCTCAAGAATGCGCTCAGCGCGCCTCGCCGCCCTTTCTTTTAAATCGAGAGCATTTAGCTCCCCTACCTCCGGTTCTTTAACCTTCGCCTCTTTAGATGGCGCTGGCGCAGCTGGTTCCTTCTTGTACGTCCTGGAGCGCAGCTGCCTCTCGAATGTCGCGACTGCCGACGCCGCCTTCATCTCGTCCAAGGCCTTTTGAGCCTTTACCAGACCTAAAGAATGCCGAAGAGTCTTCTTCGGTTTGGGGCTCCCTTTCGGCCTTAAAAAAAACACGTTATCGCACTTGTCGATAACCCTAAACTTTGAATTTATATATATATAGACTATGAAAACCACACAAAGTACCTATAACTACAAAACAAACAATAATAACAAATTGACACAAAGAAAACACGCTATCGCACTATGGCGACTCTAAACTTAATGCTAAATTGTCAAACCACACAAAATCAAAACGACACACCTTATACGTACCAAACAACAACACTGTAATTCAAAGACGAATCACACAAACCTCACAATCAAAAAACCCAAAACCACAAGAAAAAACATTTAAAAACGACGAACTTTACGTAATTGTTTACGTAATAATTTCGCGATTCGCGCCGACACTCTGTACACGTCCACTCGCTATGAGTTACCGTGGCCGCCTCCCGAAATTTGGCAACCCTAGTCAGCTCTCATATTTCGCAACATACGCCCAAATATATGTTTATTTATTTCTATAGTCGGTTAAATCGAGCGTAGTTTCCCGTATAACATAACGTTAAAAGTTTTTAAGCCTTTTAGAGTATACAACACGACTTTTCTTAGTTTTAAATGATGTATATGACATTAAATACATACATATATACATATACATCACGCCTCTTTCCCATTGGGGTAGGCAGAGATCACGGAATTCCATATGCTCCGATCCTTACATACCACTTTCGCTTCTTCTACTTTCATCAATGCTTTCATACACACTCGACGGTTACGAGTACTTTTGACCTGGCCCTTTTGCAGAACGTCCCCAATCTGATCGAGGCACGTAAAACATGACATTAAATAGTAATATATATTTAAAAGAACTAGAAATAAAACCTTAGTCTTTAAGATTGAAAAGCTTTGAGGGGTTTGTTTGAATTCAACGTTAAAATTAATGGGTCAAAAGCGCATCATTGATAAATCGATGTTCTGAGGCTGAGGGACTACACAAGACCCATGGGTGGGTTCAAATCCTACCGGGACAACATGTTTATCTGTAAGCATGTTTTCCCCACCTCTGATAATTTCGGGCATTGATCGGGTGGGAGGATTATCGAAATTCCGACCGGGTAACGAACCACCGTTCATAGATGGAAAAACCGTGAAGCGTTGCGCGCTTCGGTTTCAGTCTATGGATTTCCTAATACTCGAAGTAAAAAGTAGATCGACAGTGCATCATTGACTGATGTTCTGTGGCTGACGTATCACCTACCATCAAATGAACCTCATGCTCGCCTGTCGATATCTAACATAAAAAGAAATCAATCAATCTATTTATATGATAAAAATCATTTTGAATTCGATACACACACATGAAATTATAAGAAAATTAAAAACAAAGCTATCACTAGTATACAAAAATATTTGCATAGTATTTTTTTTTAATAAAAAATAACTACATTAGTAGTACATTCAGTGGTGACTGGTGACGTGGCTTCGAACTAATTACAGCCAGTCTCTTGGTAGCCTCATGAGAGATGCCGTAGCATCAACGCATTAGTCGTATCTGACATAAAAAAGTCGTATCGTATCGTTAAAACGACCCCATCGCATGAAGTCTGTGTAATGAGGTGTAAACCCCTTTGTTTAGTGAACTAGTTAGCGGGTTCATATCCGGACGGTAGTTCTAACCCGTTGTCGCTGTGATTTGAGATGGATATTATGACCACTATTGTTTGTGTATCAAAGTTTTGAGCCTTTAATATACCTCTGTATTTCGCCTCTGTGCTACTTTTTACACGCTTTTTATTAGCTTCACCTGTATGTATGTTTGTTTGTATATTTGTTTACTTTTGTATTTTGTTTACGCGATTGTCTTTTGTTACATATTTTAATACATAGTTCGACGGGCTCGTTGGCGCGTTCGGTGCCTGCTGTGCGCACCGATGGATCGTGGGTTCTAATCCCACCGGGACGGCATGTTAATAATTTTCTGTAGGGAAGACCCACGTCTGGTAACTTCGGGCATTGTACGGGTGGGAGGAATATCGAAATTCCGACTGGGTAACAAACCTCCGTTCATATATGAGAAAACCGCGAAGTGTATATTACGAGGTTCGGTTTTAATCCGTTAGGTGATTAGGGTATCTTTATTTAGTTTTTTTGCATTTTTCTTTTTGTTTTGTTATCAAAAAAAATCCTATAACCCCAAATGTTTACTTTGTCTAGCGAATGGGGCACAGGTCAGCTAGTGTACATATGTATATCTATATCTGTCAAAATTTGAGAAGACAAGAAATTATATAGCTACGTACATTTATTATAGTAGCTACATTATTAAATACCACGACAAAATGTTGTCTTCAGTTTTCTTGTGTTTTAATCGATATCTCTTTATGTCTTCCGGATCTAACATGACAGTTACACTTAAAACTCGACTTCTAATGTCAAAAGTTGAGATATTTGTCGATTGAGATATCTTGTCTATCAAAGTTGTCGATGTCGAGCTATCTTAGTATATATCGAGATATCTTACATCTTAGTTTGTCTTCTCTCGTCCGCGACATATCTCGTGGCGGTCATGCTAGGTCGGCTTAAAAGCTTAATTAATAAAAAAAAATCTAATATATTTTTCAGCTAGATTTGAATTCATTTCTATTCAACAAAGAAAGATACAAATATTTTTTTTATCCGTTTTAAAACAAGCAAAAAGAGCAACTTTATCCTTTTCGACTCTAGCTTAAGCACAAAACTTTTAATCCCGAAATAAAAGCGAACGAGAATCCTCCAAACAATTTTGTCAAACAAAATTCGATCTCAAACGTCTTGAACTATAAACAAACACCTAAACAACAGGACTACCCAACCGACGAAAGTTTAACCAACTTTTCGAGAACTTCTCATGCGAAATTCTACTTTAATGAACTCTCATTAGAGGTCAATATTACCGCAAGTAATTTCAGCAGTCTTGTTCAATATTTCATAGAGATGTCTTTGACAAAAGTTAGTAGTTCCGTCCGATAGTTTCGAGACACAGGCGACAGTTCACAAGACCATTATAATAGAACTTTTTACTTGTCTTTAAGATATATTATTGTCCAATGTTTTATTTTCACACTGCTATATTTGTCTGTTAGTGACAGACCTATCGATACAAATGCATAATATACACTATGTAGAATGTAGATACTGTAGTATAGCGTATTCCATTGTTTTTTTACAAAGTTTATTTTTGTAAGTTTTTATGTTAGATACCGATGGACGAGCATGAGGAACTTGAGAGACTTGATGGAAGGTCATCAATCAATGATGCACTGTCGACCTACTTTTTACTTTGAGCATTCGGAAATCCATAGACTGAAACCAAAACGTGCAATGTGCACTTCACTGTTTTTACATCTATAACGTGGTGGTAATTTCAATATTTCTTCCACCCGTTTAATGCCCGAAGTGACCAGACGTAGGGAAGACATATAGTAAACATGTTGTCCCGGCGTGATTCGAATCCGCGACCCATCGATGCGCACGGCAGGTGTTCTACCGAACGCACCAACGAGCCCGTCATGATTATTCAAAATATTGGATAAAAATGAAATACATAAACAACGTTTAAATCTTTTGAAATCTCATCAAAACGCATGAAACATCATACAAAGCATGTATTCAGTTTCAAATACGTTATGCTATAAACCCAGTATTAGCTATTGTCTACACCGCAGTAAAGAATTTCTGTATTCATTGAAACATTGCCGCGGGAATGCAAAACGCAATGGCAAATAACATTCGCACTCAAGTGACATCAAAGGAGACAATATTTTGCGGCCGCTGCTGCATCAGTGCACATTGAAAATACACGAGAAAATTTACATTTTTCTGCTAGAGAAATTTCTTAAACTTTATTTCGTGAAATGGAAATGTTTTCTGTTATGTGGTCTTGAAGTTAGAAATTCAGCTTTAAAATATTTTTTGTATGCCAAAATATGGACTCATACTGCATATTGCGCGTTTCGGTTTCAGTCTATGGATTTCCGAATATTCGAAGTAAAAAGTAGGTCGACAGCGCATCATTGACTGATGTTCTCTGGCTGATGTATCGCCTACCATCAAGTGAACCTCATGCTCGTCTGTCGATATCTAACATAAAAAAACATATAATGCTATAAAGTACCATCCAGTCTCCCATGGTCCTGCCACTAATTTTACATTTACTGCCAGTTCTTAAATCAAGAGTGTAGAACGGACGAGAAGAACTGGCAATAATCTCGCCGCCACTCTTTTTAATTGCAATTTTTCTGTATTACAAAATATTTGTAAGGAGCTGCAACCATTACACCATGCTCCACATAACATCTTGAAGTCATTAGCTATAATAATAAACAATAAACGAAAAAACATTTAAATTTAAAAAATTAAAACAAAGATTATTTAAATAGTCCTCCATATAGGTAAAAAAAAAAAGCATAGAGCGCTTATATTAGATAGATTTTGTTTTATGTACCTATAGATTCTTTTGCCTTATATTGATATGGTTTCTATAAAATGTTGTTAGCTAACTAACAAGGTATCCCATAGATAGGTACTGGATTAACCGACTTGGTTTACATTCGATTTCATAACTTCTTATGGCAGAAGAACTGCTTTGCAGGACGTGCTTTTTTGTACATGTGATGTTTTTGATGGATTTATATTTACATTAATTTCATGAAATTCACTCAATTCATTTTATACTCTACCTTATCGTAATTCATAACGTAAAATGTATTCATGGATTATCCAACAAAACTAAAGCTGCCGTAATAATTTCGAAATCAGAAATACAATGTTCCGAAGTAGAGTTGGGAGTTCGAAGTTATAATTCGCCCGTAAATCCTGAGGACATTAAATTTATAAGTTGGGGCGAGTCGGAAAGATAAGCCGTGCATTTGTGATGAACTACCGAAGCACGTTGAATATCGCAGGATAGCTCTATTATAACAAAATAATTCATAATTTATTTCTTTCATTTAAATATCTTATTAACTAAAAACATAAAAAATGGATACAGTGACCCCTATATGAGATAGACCCGCCTGTCTACAAGTGCCAGTGGATAGATGGAAAATTCGTGCATTAATAGATAGATAGATAGGATAACCTATCGTCAAACAGATATATGTATATATTTTTTTTTATGGAATAGGGGGCAAACGGGCAGTTGGTTCACCTGATGGTAAGTGATTACCGGCGCCCATGGACATCTGCAACACCAGAGGACTTGCAGCTGCGTTGCCGGCCTTTAAAAAATATTATATCAATGTCTTCTTCCAATTAATTCGCACATACTAGTTGTACTTTTCCTGTATGTGTTTCTAAGTATATATTACTAGTGCTACAAAGTTTTAAATTAATAATTAAATACCATTGCTTTATATCTTCATTCAATGTTCAAAAATAAACAAGAGGAAGATAATAACCTCGCAGGTGAGGAAAATAATAAATTACCTATTACATGAAACCATCCACGCTCTTGCTACATTAATTTCTCAGCTATAGCCGGCTCTGTATCTTTTACACTAAGCTTATGTGTAAATATTCATAACAGTTTAGCTACTTGGGAATTATTGTATGTAGATTAGTATGCAAGTGTGCAGTATAGATGAACAGCCCGCCTAGCATGACCATCAATAGATATCGATCGACAAATATATCTACTTTTGATATTAAAAGTCGATTTTTAAGTGTGTCGTTTAAGACATAAAGAGATAATCGATGAAAACACGAGAAAACGGTCGATAAAATTTTGTCGTGGTTGTCATGACATCCGTGAATCAGTGGTTTCACGGATTAAAATCCCCTAAGGTAATGTATCCTGTTAGTTAAATAATGTCAGATATCGACAAACGAGCATGAGGTTCACTTGATGGTAGGTGATACCTCAGCCACAGAACATCAGTCAATTATGCGTTGAACTTTTTACTTCGAACATTCTGAAATCCATAGACTGAAAACTGCAATGCGCAGCATGCACTTCATGCTTTTTCAAGGCCTGAAGTGACCAAACGTGGAGTAGATATGCTTACAGAAAATTATAAACATGTCGTCCCGGTGTTATTCGAACCCACGACCCATCGGAGCGTAAGGTATGTTTTCTACCTAACACGCCAACGAAACCGCTATAAATGATCAGAGAAACTAGTATAAACTTGAGAAACTATTTGAAATCAGTTGAAATTCAATACAATTGACAGATTGACGATAAAATTCTTGTATATCTAGACTAATATTATAAAGAGGAAAGATTTGTATTTTTGTATGTTATGAATAAACTCAAAAACTACTGGACCGATTTTGAAAATTCTTTCACCAATAGGAAGCTACATTATCAGGGAGTAACTATGTTTTGTGTATAGTATATCTACATTGCACCCCTGTGAAGCCGGGGCGCGTTGCTAGTACATATGTTAAAAGAAAAAATAAAAAGAAATAGTTGGAGAACAGTGGAAATTATTGATATGAATAAACTTCAAAGCATAGTTATTGAGTACCTTTAAAATAGTTCTACGTGAATGTGTGTTACTTGATCCACACTAACTCATCTCAGCTAACCTCAAGTAAGTTGGAAGTTTCTAGAACTTTCTTGTTTTCAACTCGAAGTGCGAAGTTGGCCGAATATACGAATCGTGAACAACTCAACGGCTTTGGAAAATTCTGGAAAATTTAACTCTTAAAATGTTATAGTAATATTTCATTCTGACTCAATAAAAAGTACAAAAGTAGATTTAATAATGTAATACGTCTATACGTTTACGTATATACGTCTATAACATTGTCTAATTACATAAAGTTGGCGGGCATATTATAATTGTTTTTAGTATTATTTATATTTCCTATAATTTTTCTGGCACTCCAAAAGTTACCCAGGCAGATGCTGAAAATCAGCGTTGTAGCCAGTACTGGTTTACTGCACAAGCTGAGCATCGGCCTTTTCTTTCGACACACAGCATAATACCTATTTAGTTTAAGTTACGATTAAAAATGTAATTTTAATATAGAATGTATTTTAGGAGTGTGGCATTGAATATTTTTACAAGATAAAAGATACATTACCTACTGCAAGCTTACTTTTATTAATATTTTTGAAGATCACAACATAACAGTGAAGTTCGTGCGAAGAAGAATAATAGACAAAACAAGAAAAAAAGGCGCGAAGTTTAACCACAGATTATGTCAATATTTCAACAATTTTGCATAAAGAGAAATATTTATACAGTAGCAATTCTTATAAAATAAACAACAACATACAAGGAATGTTACCCACAACCTGAGTCAAAAAATGACTTGTATTTCACACCAAATAAATAATTTACCCTGATACAAGGTCAAAGGTGAGCTGCGGAAATACTGAGCATAGGTACATACCTAATTAACGGATGAAATCGGCCGCGGCGTGTCTTTTTTCTGTCTTCGAAGCTATAAAATAAGCTCGAGCTTAAGTTAATAATGTTTCTGTGTTCTGTGATAATATATAGGTAGATATTGGAAAAAAAATATTTTATTTAAAAATAAACATGGATGGGTTTTTCATTCTGAATCAAATTGTATATTTAACTTATTTTCGCTTTGTTACTTTAAAATGGCGGTTACGACACATAGGCCATTACCCATCGACATGTTTCCGAGGCATATACCTCGTCATCAAGCGAAATATTGTTCAATATACATTTCTTGGAACAAAATGTGTTTGTTCCATGAAAGGACCGAAAATTATTTTGGTAGTAATAATTTTTATTGTTTCCCTTGCAAAGCCGCAATTTAGTAAATAATGTATTTCTAAGATAAATACTTCATGATTTATCTTTAAAATGATTCAAAGAAGTAACTCCGAATGAAACTAGATCCATGAGATCTATCGAATGAAGCTTTCTTTATGAAACCGAACTCATTCACCATTCAAACACTTTGATGACATTCTCAATAAAAACTCGTAGTGAATTTCGAAAATGAAGTTGAAATTTATGAAAATATTGCGAAAATACGACATGAATTTAATGAAAGGCTGTTTTTGAAGAATTCTCATTTGCTTTAAAATCAAAGGAATAAGTGAGGTTTGCGCACAAATACGTGCTTTTAAATTTGAAAAATCTAATTTACTTTTTGTGTATCGCTATTGCTACAAATTAAAAGAGGATTTCCGAGTCCCCTAGTGGGGCATGGGGCACATTTCTGTGTCTGTTTCACTAATTATTTTTCTTTTCAGACAATAAGATGATCAACTTTCAGAGTCCTGCCCGACCGAAATCTTTTTGTAAAATATTATTTCACCGGAATTCGAATCCATAAACATTAGAAATTAAATTTTCATGCAAAAGAAAACTATAACTTTTCGTCTAATATTAGTGAATTCCCGCTCATCTAACTTAAATCTAAACTTATAAATATTATAAAGAGGAAAGATTTGTATGTTTGTAACGAATAAACTCAAAATCTACTGGATCAGCGAGTAATATACTAAATTGTCTTTTATTAACGCGAGTATCACACATTTAAATAAAATTTAAATTTAAAATTTAAATAATAAATCGCGTTTTAATCCGGTATACAGTATTTTATTTAAATATACTAAATTATTAATATACTAACTCAAAAAAGTTAATAAATTTTCTATATAGCAGGACTTAAGTCTATTACCAAAATATTTGTAAGACGCTGCAACCATTACACCATGTTCCACAAGACATCTTGAAGTAATTAGCTATAATAATAAATTTATTATTTTCTCCTAACAAAGCTCTTGAATAAGATAACAATTAGATCCCCGTTAAAAATCCCCACAACTCCCGGTTCTAACTACGAGAGATTATGGCCTACCATTTATAAATCCCCTAATTCATGATTCTCGTGCCTGTGAGGTCTGACCACGGCATGATAAATGAAGGCCTATTTGGACCCCTATTTCATTATCATTAATTATTCCTGATACATCTGTTCCTAAGTTATTTACATAAGAAACGCTTATTTATGCTGAATATTGAGATAATGGAGCCATCAATTATGTTAAATCTTTACTGAATTACAATATATTGTTTTTGAAAACTTTTGGGGATAAAATATGTCTAGAATGATACGCGAGAGCTATTTCAATCAAAAAATAATCAAACTTTTTTAATGTTAGATATCGACAGAGGAGTATAAGATTCACTTGATGGTAGGAGATACCTCAGCCACAGAACATTAGTCAATGATACGCTGCCGACCTACTTTTTACTTCAAGCATTCGGAAATCCATAAACTGAGACCGAAACGCGCATCGCTTCACGGTTTTTCCTTTAATTAACGGTGGTACACATTGACATAGTGTATATTGTTGATCGAAAGTGGTACATTACTCAGTCGGAATTTCGATATTCCTCCTACCCGTTTAATGCCCGAAGTGATCAGCCGGGTTACCATGACTACCGCGACAAATGTTTGTCGACAGTTTTTTCGTGTTTTAATCGATCGTCTCGTTATGTCTTCCGTGTCTGACATGACACTTAATTACTTCTAATATCAAAATTAGAGATATTTGTCGATCAATATATCTTGTCTATCAAAGTTGTCGATATCGAGATGTAATATATTTCAATATCTTAGTTTGTCTTCATTCGTCCGCGTGATATCTCTTGATAATCATGTCGGGGAAGGACTCATCATTACATGGGGAAGACAATAAAATAATAGAATATATCAAATAATTAAAATAAATTACTTTTTCAAACTATCCTAAAAAAGAAGAGACTAGTATTAGTCAGATTAGCAGTGGACACAATGCCGATGAGAGTTTTACAGCAAGTACCAACTCCGTAGAAACAGATGGCGTTAGTGTAGCAACTTTGACAAATTTCAATTCAGACAGCTGTCACCATCCAATCTGCCCGTGACCACTGCGCGCTGTAATACAATTGAAACTTCGGCATAAACGCATCGTGGTTTACATTATACATACTTTAATCCTGTAAAAGTCATCAGTTATAATATAATAGCTACAGTATCAATGTATATTGGACATGTTTCTGAAATACTTGATAATAATGCAGAAACTATCCCAAAGTCCCAAAAAAATGCTTGAAAAAAAAGAACAAAACTCCTTCCATTCAATGCAATATAAATCGACGGGTCCTAAGAACAAAATCGTATCCCTTAAATCGTTTATATGCAGATACGATTTTGTTCTTAGGACCCGTTGAAATTTAAATGATAAACCAGTTAACTTTAAGAAATAAGTATAAAAAAAGTACTCGAAGCGCTAAGTCTGGGAAAAGACAACGTTTGAGGGAGAATACTGTTAAATTCTGTATACTTACTTAAAAGTTACATTATAAATAAGGTTAAATTAATATAATTTTATAGGCAAAGATGCTGAAAATATATTTAAATTTTATCTATATCTTTTAATTTATTTATCAAAAAAATCTATACGTATAATAAAACTGTAGAGGTCGAATGTCTGTAGGTACATTGAAAAAAACCGAGTCAAGGGGATGTAAGAAGAGAAATAGAACATCCCAATTTTTTTATTTTTATTTTTGTTTCACTGTCTAGAGATAAGCCATTTTATAAATGCGATATATCTATATTTATTTGCGATTATATATATTTACCGCTTTTTTAGTATATAAAACTTACATAAAGCTATGGAACTCCTTACCCCTGGACTAGGTTCTGCTTTCTCTCTTACAGAAACTTTAATTAGCTGTTTCCTATCTTACTTCTTAGCTTTGCTATCATGTTCATTTTAATAAAAAATTGCAAAGTAGAACTACCTGTACAAACCTTACAGTCAAGATTTCTTTTTGTTGTTTCGGGTTGCTTGGAAGAGTTCGCTGATAGCGATTGCACATTGTACAATATTCTTTTTTTTTAGGATTTTTCTGTAATATTCATTACAATAAAGAGTACTACATAAAAATAGCATAGATAGAAAAAGCATCAAGTGTGTCGATTTAAGACAATAGATTTCCATGTGCTCGAACTAAAAAAAGGTCAAATGCGCATCACTGATTTTAGTCTTATGGCTGAGATATTTCACCTACTACCAAGTGAACCTCAAGTTCATCTGTTGACTATAATTTAAAAAAAAACACCAGTGTTGTACCACCAAAAGTAGAACAAAATAACAAATAATAAGTATATTGAATTTCTCACTTCGCTGAGCAAACCGTGAAATAATGTCGCCGGCAAAGCCTAAGTCGTCTTCATCTGAGTCGATTACTCAATTTATCAATAGAACTTGTGCCAAAGAGAAGTTTCTTAAAACAGATATGTCGAATACTATATACCTCTAAACGCTTAAAGCTGAGAACGAGACTGTGAAATAACGACAAAGTATTTTTTTATTACAAATGGGTTACTTGATCGTAAGTAAACCAC
The DNA here is from genome assembly GCA_905404175.1 of Anthocharis cardamines. Classification (NCBI taxonomy): domain Eukaryota; kingdom Metazoa; phylum Arthropoda; class Insecta; order Lepidoptera; family Pieridae; genus Anthocharis; species Anthocharis cardamines. Next base: position 1,264,656 of record FR989960.1, read on the forward strand.
CACCCATTCGCGACTAACATATGATAACGAACCAGGTCGGCCTTTTAAAAATTTATAGCCTCGTTTCTTGAAACCTACGAAATCATAATAATCAGTTAGAAACACTGAAGGCATTTCACAGTTTTTTTTTTATAATGCCACATATTACTAATCTTATTCATTCCCACGTTTCCAGTGTTTTACTGTTAGCGTGGTCACAAGCACAGGCGACAGTTGTATTTTTTGAATTTTCACAAAGTCGTCATACTTGCCATGCCATTTATTACTACAGAGGGGCTAGCACGAACGACTATCGAAAAAAGTATTCGTATCGTCGAGCTGTCATTTGTATGAAATTTCAAATTATTTCTCATACTTTCTCGTGAGATTTTGTTCTTTTAAAAATATTGTACTTATATTCTAACACTAGTTTCTAAGTTTCTACTAACAAAATGGATTATTTTTTCTGATTAATAAATACATAATAATAAAAATACAACTGACAGATGGACGATTCGAATACTTTCTCGATAGTCATTCGTACTATATCCTCAGAGTTGATATTTGCTATAATTTTCTATATTATTGCAATACTGGCTATGTGTCCTCTTGTTCTTTAGTATGTTTGGCTAGGGGTTTTCAATTATTAAATTACTGGATCCCGGGTGTGTAATGAAATGCAGAGACACCTAAACTAATAGGGAAGACTGCAAGGTTTGAAACTGGAGAGTCTCAAGGTGTTTCTTTTCTGGATTTAATTAGCCTCACTTACCATTCTGAGAAATAATCTGTTTTCTCTAGCAAGCACCAATCGGCACCTTTATCATTAGAGATTTTACTGTAGCTACATCTATCCAATTTAATCTATGACATTACGTCGACCGTCAATTTATTTGAAGCGGAAAGCAAGTGGCTGTATCACTTACGTAAGATCCAACCCTCGCGTGAACTTATAGCCTGAGGTCACCTCGTTAAGCTACTTCGTAGAGGTTACCTAGAATCATTTCGTTGAGAGTTTTCTAAGTCAGAATATGTATATGCGCTAGAATTGACCGGTTCATGTGTATATTGAATTAATGAACAAAGTCACCTTACTGTTTAATCTTACTGTATCAAAAAATATTTTATGTAGTTCACATCAAAGTATAAGAATTAAATACTTTATATCGGATTAAAACTCGATTTAATATTTATATTATTTATGCCGACATTTCGGATGCTTTTCAGCAACCGTGGACGCGGCAAACTGAAAGATGACAGATGTCTGATTTGAACGCCATCTATTCGAACATAACGATGCAGATATTACTCCAAAAAAACCCCTCCTACTTATATATTTTTTTAAATAATTTAGAATTCCTATTATGAACTAGAAGCAAAGTGCAGACTAGTAAAATAAATAGTGAGCCATATTTATTTGAAACGGAAGTAGAAGGCGATCACGTAAGGCCTCATTCGAAGATATCGCCTGAGGTCAAACTAGGGATGTCACTAATATAATTAATAGTTTTCTTAACTATTTAATAATTTGAAGTAATTCTTCTTCAATCTTAATTGAGGAGGAGGATCGATTCACAATCGTTGTATCGTAAGAAAAATTAATGTTTACGTTTGTATAGGTATTAAGTGACTTTAAAAGTACCTTGATATTTTAAAAATAAAAAAGGTAAATAATATGACTTCTACCTCCGAGACTCACAGTAGCATACGCGTTGCACTTAGCATTAGAAGTTCATCGCAGATTCCGATGAAAATAATCAATTAGTTTTTCAGAGGAACAGGGTATAGACCACTAATCATCTACTTGCTTGAAATAATTATCAGTGAAACGGACATAGAAATATGTCCGCACAACCACTTGGTATTTCTGGAATTAACTTATCATAAATATTCTATAACATAAATACAATACCTAATTATACCTATTGCCTACCATCACAAACACTTTTCCCTCATTATGTCATTTTAAGACATGAACAGTTAAAAGTTATCACTTTTGAATAAAAACTTTTTTTAATTTGGCATAGCCCTAACGATCGTTTCGACCGCTTCACGGCTGGGGTCTATTACATCGTTTTTTGTAGCGATGTACTGCAGTTTAAAATTGCAGTCCATATGTTACGTTTTAAACTGCTTATGCCAAACAGGTATTAAAACTGATCAGTATATTTTATTAGAATAGAATAGAAAAATATAATTCTTGAGGGGCTCGTTGGTGCGTTAGAATACCCGCAGTGCGCATCGATGGGTCGTGGATTCGAATCCCCACCGGGACGACATGATTATAATTTAATCGGTCAGAGAAGAACAGTGCTGGACCTACTTTTTTTACTTCGAGCATTCGTACATAGACTGAGACCGTAACGCGCAATATGAACTTCACGGTTTTTCCATCTATGTGCGGTGGTTCGTTACCCGGTTGGAATTCGAGATTATTCATAAAAACATTGTAAGTTAAGTTAACATACTTAAGTCTAGTTTAGTTTAATTGATATGTTCCATTCATTAAAAATCAAGTCTGTATGCCTATGTAGTTATAATATGTAATTCTCATGAAGTGAAATGTAATTTCTTTTGAGATTAATAAATGTCGTTAAACCTTTTATTTCTCCCACTTGAAGTTACCAGACGTGGAGAAGATGTGTTTACAGAAAATTATAATCATGTCGTCCCGGTGGGATTCGAACCCACGACCCATCGGGGAGCACGGCAGGTGTTCTACCGAACGCGCCAACGACCGTCAACTAGCGAACATAAGACCAGCTTAGTAAATTCTTAACATAAAATACAGTAGTTTGTTCTGTGCCTGTAAGGGTCAAATTTCAAAGTCATAACTTCCCAACCCCAAGGCCCTAGATCGTAACTCGCCTTGGGTTATATTCGCTACGAATCACACATTGCTAGATCTATTGCAATAAAACTTTAGTACTCAATATATTGCAATTTAGAACTGCACTCTACTTCAGTATTCTAGTATTTATTTAACACAGAACGGCTCTCACATAAAAAGTCAGTATCAGATATAAAATGTACTATTAGCCTTAGCGTCAATGTTATTTTGAGTTTTTGAATTATGTAGGTTACCCGATCGGAATTTCGATATTCCTCCCACCCTTTGATTGCCCGAAATTACCAGCCTTGGGGAAGATATGATTACAGAAAATTATAAACATGTCTTCCCGGTGGGATTCGAACCCACGACCCATTGATGCGCACGGCAGGTGTTCTACAGAACGCGCCAATGAGCTCGTCAAAAATTATATTTTTGGAATCGAAAATAAAACCCGGCTTAGAACGAACTGTACTTACATAGTGTTAATAGTATGCTATTTATTGTTATTTTTAATCATTTTTAATCATATTTTGGTCCAAATACCGATTTTACTTGGCTATACGCATTATATATTTGTATAAAAACACATTCGTAATTTACATTATATGATTCATTTGGTAGGTATTAAGTAAATATTTATTTTTCAAAATTGACCTCTACAATCAACATTCACTTATTAGTGCAAAAGTCCATATATAGAGTTGGGTTACCAAATAGATATATATATATCTATATGTTCATATAATTTCGCAACTATACATATAATATTATTTATAACTTATTGTGCAGTAGGTAAATTCGAAAAAAATAGCCATGATAGACGGACAGAAAGAGGTTTGTTTCGTATATACCGTATGTTATACTTTCAGAACGAAGAATGAATTTAACATTGAATTGTGTACTAAGAAAATGAATGAGTACAATAATATTAAGAATTATTATACCTATTTAGATAGTCGAGACTAATTTTCCACCTAGATAGACAATTATTGCTGTTGTCCCGTTATTACTACGACAAAAGTTCAAATTTATGTTTTCTTTGACTCGTTGTTTACAAAAGCAGTTCAGTTAAGAAAATTACTATTCTTAAATAGTTTAATGAATTTCTTGTTGTTGTTTTGAAAAAATTTTGTATTTATTTTTATGTCTGATATCAACAGATGAGTGTAAGACTCACTTTATGACACCTCAGCTACAGGTAAAATGCGGTACTAAGCTATTTTTTATTTCGTTTTTCTGAAATAAAAAAAAATGAAACCAAAATTCTTTTATTTCTATGAACGTAGATAGACTACACAATACGTTAGATGAAAGCACCTCTATAATATTTTTTATTCCTCGAAAGTACATACAAACATACACAAATCCTTTTGAAACGGTATGATGGACTAAAGAAAACGATTTTCTGGGTGTTTCATAAAAGTTGGTAAGTAAAAATGATGCCGCAACTTCCCTCATTTCGCTGCCGTGTCGCCAGGAAAGCCTTCCAACTTTTTATGAACCTTTCGATGGTGCAAGTTTCGAACGTTTGCGTTCAAAATGTAAAACATATTAACCAATTTTACTATGACAGGAGACCACCTAGTAGCCTTCTCCCTCCTCCATAAACTATTACTATTTTCCAAGCCAAAGTAAATTTTAAAGGCCGGCCACGAACCTGCAAGCCCTCAGGTGTTGCGGATGTCTATGGGCGGCGGTGAACACGTGAGCCCCCTGCCCGTTTGCCCCCTATACTATAAAAAAAATCTACTATACATTTCAAAACACTTTTAAGACTAAAGAATTTTTTTTTATGTTTGTTATCGCCAGATGAGCATGAGGTTCACTTGAATGTAGGTGATACCTCAGACACAGAACATTTTTTTTACTTCGATTATTCGGAAATCCACAGACTGAAACCGAAACGCGCAATGTGCACTTCACGGGTTTTCCATCTATGGTAGTTCGTTACCCGGTCGGAATTTCGATATTCCTCCCACCCGATCAATGCTCGAAGTTACCAGATGTGGGGAAAACATGCTTACAGAAACCTATAAACATGTCCGGGTGGGATTCGAACACACGATGCGCACAGCAGATGTTCTACAGAACGCGCCAACGAGCCCGTCCGCAAAAAAAAGGGTCCTATATCCCCTAAATGGGGCACAGGGCATCCAGAGTGTTCCGCCAGCCCGCTCTGTCTTAAGCAACCCTTTTCATTTCGCTCCAAGTCTTCCCAATGGACTTCGCTTCTGCAATGACAGTCCGGCGCCAAGTCAGTTTAGGACGACCACGCTTTCGTTTCCCTTAGGGATTCCAGTCAAGGGCTTGCCTCGGGATATGGTCGGGATCCCTTCGGAGAGTGTGGCCAATCCATTGCCACTTGCGGCGCTTGATCAAGCGGTCAATCGGGACTTCGTTACAGCGCTCCCAGAGGTGGTCATTGGAGATTTTGTCGGGCCAGTATTTGGCGAAGGCAACGGTTAATAAACACTTGGAGCTGGTGGGAGATGTTTTTTGTGACCTTCCACGTCTCGCATCCATACAGCAGTACGGTTTTCACATTGGACCGGAATATTTTAAGTTCGAATACTATATTAAATTTTACTCTAATGAAGTCCAATTTTAAAAAAATTAATACCTACTTTTGTTAGTATGTAAGTTTTATCCTGCTATTACTTATGACTTTCGCCACTGTTATAGCAAATATTTGCACGCGACTGATGGAACGAAGCTCAACTTGCTATTGTTTGGTTTTCCATTATATTTAGATTTAGCGAATGTATACGAAAACTTTTAACTCTTTATTATATTCACTTTTCTCATTGACTGTGGAACAGATCTTTCCTTGTTGTAATGATTCAAATAATCAAATATTTTGTAGATGTGTTTATTATATTCACTTTTCTCTTTAACTGTTGAACAGCCTTTCTTTTCAAAAAATTTAATATTGTATACCCCTGTATACAATATTAAATTTTTTGAAAGGTGGCGATCAAATCTACTACCTCATCTCACGCAAAATCACTGTAATAACACTCATCAATGTCATTGTCAAGTTTCTATCACAATAAGATGTGCCTTTGAGTAATTAAATATGTAATAGAACATATTTTTTTGGCAAATGCGACTGACCTGATGGAAAGTGAACACCACCGACCATGAACAGCAACACCATAGGTCGTGGATTCGAATCCCACCGGGACGACATAATTATAATTTTCTGTAAGCATGTCTTCCGCACTTCTGGTAACTTCGGGCATTGAACAGGTGGGGGAACAGCTGCAGCGTAACGAACCACCATTCATAGATGGAAAAACCGTGAAGTGCATATTGCGCGTTTCGGTTTCATTAAAAGTAGGTCGACAGCACATCATTGACTGATTTTATGTGGCCGAGGTATCCTCCATCAAGTGAACCTCATGCTCGTCTGTCGATATCTTTCATAAAAAACCCCAATTCGTAGTCGTATATACTCGTATATTTCTTTGAGTAATGGAGGAAAAATATATACTGTCTATTCCAGTATCTTTTGTCTATTGGAGTTGCCTATACTACTTACTACCTACTTGTATATTAAAATGAAAATGTCTTAAATAAAACGTTGTTACCTTATGTGGTTAAGATAATTCATTCGTCTACCAATTAAAGGGTAAGAAAATATTGTTTCTATTAAAAAAAATTTGTATAATTAGCAAATTAATGTATATACATTATCGTAATATTTATCATAATATTATCTATAGCTTGTCTTTTGAATCACATTCCTAGCTCTATTAGTTTTAGAGAAAGAAAAGTTTTTTCAATGACAGTAATTTTTGATAAGCAATCAAAAACTCCATCGGTCTTACTCATAAACGTAGTATAAGCTTGATATAGTAATAGTATGATTTGTTTCTTTCGTTCTTTTTATATTCGATAGAGCGAGACAAAACACACTTTAGCTATATCCAGCTTATACTACGTTTATGAGTACGACCGCATAATTAGTAATGTGAATGAGTAACGTACCTTAATATGATATTCATTACAATTGGTTCTAGGAATACATTCTCAATACCCTGCTATACCCTTTATAAAACGTTGATTATTTATCTAGATCATAGCATTTTTCCCCAAGCCCACAGATAATAAACGAGACATAGCCAGAAGGCGATGAGTGAAGCTAGCTTTGTAATATAACTCAACCATCCTTTCAATGGATTCTCTGTGGATTTAATAAGATCAAGTGCCACGACTGCGCTGGATGCCTGCGATTCTATTCATTTTTCTCTTTGTTAATATCTTATCACCCCTCTATTGGAATTTTAATCTGGAGTTTAACATTCACTGATTAAGTAGTTCAATACTTTACGGTCTCGTTGGCGCATTTGGTAGAACATTGTGTTGTGGATTCGAATCCCACCGGGACGACATGTTTATATTTTTCTCTAAGCATGTTTTCCCCACGTCTGGTAACTGCGGACATTAAACGGGTGGGTAACAAACACCGTTCATAGATGGAAAACTGTGAAGTGCATTGTGCGTTTGAGTTTCAGTCTATGGATTTCCGAGCGCTTCGAGCAAAGAGTAAAAGACCTACGTCAACAGCGCATTCTTGACTGATAAGAGACAAGCATGAGGTTCAGTTGATGATAGGTGACAACTACACCCACATACCCACAGAAACATGTCGTCCCGGTGGTCATTTACCTAATTATCAAATTGGATTTTATTTATATCAGACTAATTCAAAATAAATTAAATATTTTTTTAAGAAAGACCGAAATTTTTGCTATAAAATTGTTTTGCTGATTCTTGTTTTTAACTGAGATTTAAAATGCATTTATACCTAACCTCAATTATTTATTTTTTATTTTTCTTAACACTGATTTATGGTTTTATTAATTTACGTATACATAAAAAAACCAAAATACCTAAATTTATTAGATGACTCAGTATACTTAGGAGGTACCGAAATAATCTTGGAATATTTTAAATCTACGAAGATCGCGCGATCTCAATTATAAGCGAACAATTACGTTATTGAAATACTCTAATAATACTTTCTTAAAAACTCTAGCACCTTCACGACAATTGGCGTTGACGTCATGAAAAAAAAAAGTTTTTCTTTTATTCGCTCTAATGAGGATGAACAAAAGAAGGAATATAAAACGTTAAATTAAATCTCCCACGTATTGTAAACGCCATTCTAAATGAGACCTCGTTTTTCTCAATAGTCGAACATCGCTCCGCGTACAATCAATTCTCAAGATTTTCAATTTCGCAGATCATTTGCTGTTGTCTTTTAAACTTGAGATGTGCGTTTGTTTTGTTTCGATCAACATTAAATACGTTACGATTCCGTCACAAAATAAATAGATAGCTATCACAGAATGAAAAAGATACGTTACAATACAATATTTTACAAAATAAATGAACCATGCCACATGACCGTATTCTTGAGGGTGTATGTATAATGTATATCTATTCTTATATTATAAAGAGGAAAGATTTTTGTTTGTTTGTTTCTTACGATCTAAAAAACTATTCGACAGCGCATCATTGACTGATGTTCTGTGGCTGAGGTATCACCTACCATCAAGTGAACCTCATGCTCGTTTGTCGATATCTGACATTAAAAAAATCGCTACATTATCAGCGAGTCATATAGGCTTTTTTCGTGTATAATACTCATACATCTACATTGCACTCGTGCGAAGTCGGGACGGATCGTTAGTATTTTATAATTAGTTAAGATCTTTAATATCATTTCTCTAAAGAAATGAGTATTTATATATTTAGTTAAATATTGATTTTTAAACTGGAATTGTTTTTTTATGTTAGATATCGACAGACGTTAACCATATACCAGATATGTTAACCAATGTTTAGGGTTTCGGTAGTATAGATTTAATTAACCTTTAGTTCAGCTAAGCAACCACGTCTCAACATTAATTGTGACAATGGAATTTTTATTTCGACTGGTTTTTATCATTAGCTACAATGAGTTTTTTATTCACATTCATACAGAGTTGTGGATGCTACGCTAATGTAAACCTTCGCAATAACCTGAAATAGTTTCACAAGTATTAGTTACGACCGCTACTGATGAAGGCGTCTATGTGTGCGTGTGCTTATTTCCGCTCGTTGCATAGAATTGACCTTTCTTTCTTCTAAACTAGTTTACTATAGAAGGTAGCTTGAGTGAAATGAATTGAGTTTTATGTTCCCATCCAGACACAATTATTTATATATTTATTTATTTACTAAACATATCTACTGTCTATACAAGATTCCTAATGCGACAGCGACGTAGAAAACGATTTAAAATATAAATAAAGATTGACTTAAAAACATAATAATTACATGAAAAAAAATTGAATTAATTTTAAAAAACAACTTTTTAACAAAAAAATTAAACCACCGAAATATCTGAAAAGTAAAAAATCTTAAACCTTTTTCATTTAATATTATTAAAATAAAAATAATTCAGACTTCAGGGTACACCCATTAAAATTTTCAAAATAGGGCTACTCTGTAAAAAGTTATGGGTACCTACATAAAAAAATATACAAGTTGACTTGATAACCTTCTCCGGTTTTTCTTCGGTTAGTAAAAAATAACATAACGTCGTTGCGACTTTAATACCTCCTATGTATCACTTTTGGCAAAATCACTTTTTTACGCCAGATCATTCTACATTTTGAATCTCTATCGAATGCAATAACTCTCATCTGTATACGACGTTTAAATCGTATTTTATTTACCAATTTCAAAATCTCCTATCGACGTATCCGTAGAACAAAGTCGGATATGATTATGATACCAAGTAGCTTTTTTGTATTTGAAAAGCCGCGTACTGACCAAGCGAGCGGCTTCGCGAGGCAGCCTCGGACATTTGCTGCAGTACGCATGCCGCGCGAGGCGGCCTCGGTCTGTAAGTTTTCTAATCCGAGGCTGCCTAGCGCGGCAAGGCCGAGCCACTGTGAGCATCGACGCTCAGTTTAACTTGAAGTCGAATAACTAACACGCAACGAATAAGCGAGGCAAAACACTACCGTCTTGAGTGAGCGCGACAAACGTACTGAGGCGCCTTTGAGCATCGATAAAAACCGACAACGCTCGGCTCGGGCCGCGGCACGCTCGGGTGAGGCAGCGCGTGCGTTTGCCTCGGGCGAGGCACGTCTTGACCGACCGAAGATTTGCCTCGCGAGGCTGCTCGCTCAATCAGTACGCGGCTAAGGCTAAACTGACCTATATAATTTACTAATAAAATCCAAAATTTTAAAAACGCATCGTTTTTTCAAAGATAGCAGTCGAATAATGGTTCATGATGTTAATTTCTCCTAAGAATTAGGTCATGTTTAAAGTAGAGCGTCTGCAGATGTAACTTTGTTCTACGGACACGTCGCTATGTCGCTTGCTAACTTTTTTTTGCAATTATACTAGATTTGCTTTCAGCTAATAATAGCAAAGTAAAAAGCAGGAAATCATGTGGCTGGTACCTGTATCTTTATTGTAGTTGATGGTTTTTATAGATTTTCTCATAATATAGGTCTTAAAGTCGCAATGACGATAATCCAAAAAACATGCCTTAAATGCCAGCCAACGCATCCAAGACCTCTGCTGTAGCGGATATCCAAGAGCGGCGGTAAGCGCTTAACATAAGGTGACACCCCTGTGAGTTTACTACGTCTAATATAAAAATATATCTAAAATGTACGTCCATTTAAATGCAGAATAAATCCCATTAAATTATTCCCACGAAACTTATAAAAGCAAATTTAAAAGCAAAATATAATCCATTCGTACGTATTTTTGTAAGTTATAAGCCGAGTGTGGGTAAGCTTTACAATGTACGAAATGATGTACGGCCTCAGTGCAAGCTGAAACAGCCTGTATTTGTTTAATGTTAGATATCGACAGACGAGCATGAGGTTCACTTGATGGTAGGTGATACCACAACCACAGAACATCAGACAATGATACGCTGTCGACCTTCTTTCTACTTCGAGCATTCGGAAAGCCATAGACTGAAACCCAAACGCACAATATGCACTTCACGGTTTTTCCATCTATGAACAGTGGTCGTTACTTGGTCGAAATTTCGATATTTCTTCCATCCGTTCAATGCCCGAAGTTACCAGACATGGGGAAGATATGCCTACAGAACATTATAAACATGTCGTCCCGGTAGGATTCGAACCCACGACCCATACGCACGCACATATTTTTATATTTTTTTATTATTATAGTTAATTACTTAAAGATGTCATGTGGAACATGGTGTAATGGTTGCAGCGCCTTACAAATATTTTGTAAAATAAAAATTTGGCGATTAAAAAGAGTCACGAAGAGTTTATTGCCAGTTCTTCTCTTCCGTTCTACGCCCTTGATTTGAGAACTGGCGGTAAATGTAAAATTAGAAGCAGTAGTTAAGCGGCACATAAGTTAAACAAAAATGGCGTTCGTCAGCGCAGTTATTATTGTTCCACCCATCACTCGCACTTCGTCTGAAACCCAAAAATTTGTTACTACTCAACATTGTTATTCAACTTATGTGCCGCATATCATTTATTTCTCATTGTCATAAAAAATTACACCGCTACGAAAGAAACGGTGCCCAGTACAAAGCTCAGGCTTACTTTGTGGCTTCAAACCGGTCAATATCATAACGTCTTTCAATAGGACCGAGTAGGGCGCATATTATTATCATTTCCACGTCTCTGCCCGGATGTGTGTCCCGGATTATCCGGCTTTTGTCCCAACTTGCTTCATATTTTGCGATACTTATTTGTTGCTTTCAAAAGGGTTTTCGCATGAGGTAATTATCTTTTCAATGAATAGTCGGCAATACAATTTTTTCCAATACCAACTAGACGGATCTTTTCATCACATAAGCCTGTCTCATACAGGCTTAGTATTGAATTCATATAGGGATGGAGTGGAAATGTAAGGGTTAGTTTTATATATAATTATGGGCAGTAACTATTCATATCATAATATATAGCTGAGCTGTGTTATTTAGTACTATTATATTATGTTGTGCTACTAAGCAAATACTATTGATATGTAAAATAAAAAATATTTTAGTGTATACCAAAAATAATTAAAAATAATAAATGAAAAACAAAAAAAGCAAAAGTGTGTGCAAATCCTTCACCAAGATGATAATTAGTTAAAGTTTTGTTAGTTAGGTTTCTGATTTATTTACTTTTAATTGGTTATTCCTGTATTGATTGCAACTGAAAGAGCATAGTTGCCCAGAACACAAAGTTCCTAGGGGAGCTAGGCTACACCAATAATTACTGAATACTATTTTGAGATAAATAAATATTTTAATGTATTCTTACGGCCTTATTAATAAACGTATTATAAGCTTTTGACAGTTAAAATATTTTTTGTTTCGCTCTATCGAATATAAAAAAACTACAGAACGAAAGAAACAAAAGGACTAACAGACTAGTATATCCACAATAACGTACATCAGCAGCCGGCCTAGCATGACAACCACCACAAAATTTGTTGACCGTTTTCTCGTGTTTTAATAGATTATCTCTTTATGTCTTCCGGGTCTAACACGACACACTTAAAACTCGACTTCTAATGGCAAAAGTAGAGATATTTGGCGATCTAGATACCTTGTCTATCAGAGTTGTCGAAGTCGAGATAAAATATATCGAGATATCTTAGTTTGTCTTCACTCGTCCGCGAGATATCTCTTGATGGTTATGATGGGCAGCTCCGGCAAATATTTACAGCGAGATGAAATGAAATTGGTCCTTAAGCAAAATAACTAATACCTACTAATAATTATATAAAAATATTTTGAAAAAAAAAAGTTTGAATAAAACTACACACAGTTTAATTTAAATTTATCCATCCTTATCTTTTATATATTTACCTGTTTCACTAAAAAAACCATCGTACAATAAAATAATATCGCACAGTCAAAAGATAAAAAATAAAATGGCTAATATTAAATTTAAATCGCAAAAACACAAACGTACGTTGTGTAATCAAATAAATATCAGAGTATATTGATACATCAACAAATTCACGTTTATTTGATACCGACAGAAATATCAGAATTATTTTGCGTAGAGTAATAAATTGTTTTTGGTTTGGTGTTAAGTTAAAAGCGTCAAGCGTATTAGATTTTTTTTTTTTTTTTTATGGAATTGGGGTAAAGGGGCTTTCGGCTCACCTGATGGTAAGTGAGCCTTTAAGTTTTCATTCTTTACCTAAACTAATATTAACTAGAGGAAAGATTTGTTTATTACGATTTAACTCAAAAACTAATCAACCGATTTAAAAATAAATCTCTTTTTTTTGTATATTACTACAACAACATACACAAAACATCTACATTGCACCTATGATAATATAATATAGTGTAAAATATAGAAACATAACTATGATAATATAGTGCTTCACTTAGTAACACTTTTATAAAACTAAAACTATATTTCATTGATGGCATTAGCGCAGCGTTTGTCGCAGAAAAGTTTACGAAAACGTAGTAAACTACTCCCCACGATGTGATGTCCAGTTCGGGATGTCCTTCACCAAATATTAATCTATACTAATATTATAAAGAGGAAAGATTTGTTTGTTTGTTTTTTTAACTCCAAAACTACTCGATTGATTTTAAAAAATATTTCACCCATAAAAGCTTCATTATCAGCGAGTAACATAGGCTATTTTTGTATTTTTTTCTTTCATCTACATATTAATTGTTCTTTGTGTATGATGTCTTATGCCGTTTACATTTGAGTGGAAATGCAAGAACGGTTGTCGATAAATTACCGTTGATAATTTTATGATCCAAGAAAATCGGGGCGTTTCTTAAAGTTTTGCCTTATTTAAAGTGGTCAAGACGTTGCTCATTTATTTGAATTTTTAATCCAAATCATATGAATCCTTCGAATGAATTAAAATAAATATTAATTTAACCTTTCTCTTATGACTTGTAGAGTCTCATTAAATTTGAAGCACAGCTGACCCTCAGATGTTCCGAACGGTGATCATTTATCACTCGTTCAGTCGTTTGTTGGTGTATTTTTTTCGCTAAATACAAAGCTGCAGTGAAACTAGGCTTTTTGATGAATGTTATCTGTTTAGGAGCTCAGAATTCTTCTTTTGTTTGCCTCGAAATATTGGGAACTTTTCTGCGATAAAAAAATATACAGTGTCATTCTCTTATTTATTTCTAATATATCTTAGCAATTTTTTTAACCAAATTACTTTCTTTATTAATGCTTCTCCTATAATAATTAATGTATTTGAAATAAAAATATTCAAGGCTTCCCAATGAGTTCTTTCGCCTTTAACCTTTTCCTTCTAAAAAACTGACATGCGTTCGTAACTTAAGAACATGTAGTGAATGTCCAAGCAGTCTATCCACATCTTTATAACAGATATTCAAAGATGAACCTCAGCCACAAAAGATAAGTACATGAAAACTGTATCGCGCAATATGCACTTCACGGTTTTTCCCGTCTATGAACGAATTTCGACCGGGTTACGAACCAGGTCTATTACCAAAACCAAAATACGAAGTTCGGATGACGAAGTACATATTCCTATTACGAAAATCTCTCGAATCGATCCCTCGTTCACAATGAGCCATTATGTCTTTCGTTTGATATTACTATGATCCTTAATAGAATCGAAAATGTTTTATTTATTAGTTAAAATACGAAGTTGGTTGTCCTTTCGTTTCTCCGAAGTTACGGTGTTTCGATTTTGGTAATAGGCTTCCAGTTACCCGTTCGCAATCTCGAAATTCCTTTATGCAGTATCCAGACTTAATTTAACCACCAAGAGCTTCAAGCTCAAGGCCAGTCATTTTCACCACAGTCCACTTTGCTGCGCACACCCTCCATTTATTGTCCAATACCTTAAAATATGTCATTCCCGTGCGATTAGAACCCGCGACCAATCAGATCGCAAGAGTTGTGCCATTGCAAAAGAGCATCTCAAATCTCAACCAAGTCTGAGTAGAGCTATAAAAATACCCAGACCAAACGTTAATAGTAAATAATACCCCGTCGCTGTGCGGACGAACTGTTTTATGAATAAATGAAGCCACCAGTGATTGCTAGTGAATTATTCACTTGGACTCGAGTTTTTCGCCGAAATACGCTTTCGCGCATTCAATATTGTAATTCTGGCCTCTTGAATTTATCATGAACTTTGTTACCGTCTGCGTATTGAGTTATAGATGCTTTGATCTTGTTGCGAGAATTGTAGTCTAAGACATACATACATACATACATATACATCACGCCTCTTTCCCATTGGGGTAGGCAGAGATCACGGAATTCCATATGCTCCGATCCTTACATACCACTTTCGCTTCTTCTACTTTCATCAATGCTTTCATACACACTCGACGGTTACGAGTACTTTTGATCTGGCCCTTTTGCAGAACGTCCCCGATCTGATCGAGGTACGTTCGCCTAGTCTACGACGCCATTGAGAAATGGCGGATAGGCTTAATACACGCTAGGTGAACTAAACTAAATTGTGGCTAATGGCCGAATATTCAAACGCTAATCAAAATTGAATTGTTATTTGCATTAACATCTATACTAATATTTTAAAGAGAAAAGATTTATTTGGTTGTTTGTTACGATTTGACTCAAAAACAACTCGACCGATTTAAAAATTATTTCACTA
Organism: Anthocharis cardamines; assembly: GCA_905404175.1. NCBI lineage: Eukaryota > Metazoa > Arthropoda > Insecta > Lepidoptera > Pieridae > Anthocharis > Anthocharis cardamines. The sequence continues at coordinate 1,280,113 of FR989960.1, forward strand.
ATAGAAATCTACATTATTAGCGACTAACATAGGATTTTTTATCACCGCCGCCAATGAACATTCGCCATACCAAAGGACTTGCAGATGCGTTGCCGGCCTTTGACTTAAATATAAAAGATTACGAACTTTTATGTATTACGTATACAAAGAGAATCAAATTAAAACTGCCTATATATCACTTCATCGTGTTACGATTGTAAATCATATTTAATGCTTAAATATATGTATGAGCAAGTAATATAATATGCGCATAAATTGATTGATTAGTGAGAAACAGTAATCTATAATTGAGTAAGACACGAAAACTCATGTAATATTAATTGATTCTCATGTGGATTAATGTATACATATAAATGAGTTGAATCAATATTTCTGTACTTTGAAACTTTTTTCCAGGGATGGAGAGGGAAGGGATTGGATATGATTTGCTCCAGTATAGAGGTAACGCGACTGAATCTCTCGGCTGCAATTCCAGACTCGGGGGCGATCGTCAACATCCACGACCTTTTTAATGTAAAGTGGGAGCAAACCGTGATCCATGTAGTACTAATTTATTTCAGAATAATTAATATTATTATTGTTTTCTTATGTAGCCAAGTTCACATTTCAAGGATCGTCATGCTCGCTTAAATGTCATTGCTTGTGGCGGCGTCCATGCGTCGGGTTGTCTCTCTCCCTAAAATATGGCGAGGGGGTCGATAGCTGGCCATGCGTAATACTCGTGAACGGGTGCTACTTGTGGTGACTGGTCGAACTTGAATTCGTGTATGCGGTGATATTAGTTATTTCGTCTATGTATTTGCGTGTTGTTCCCACGAGAATGTAAGTGAGTGCTCCTATTTCACCATACATTCTGCTGATAGAGGACAAATCTTTGTTTTTATTTATTTTTATTTTTTCGTTTATATATATATTTTTCGATTATTATAGTTAATTACTTAAAGATGTCATGTGGAACATGGTGTAATGGTTGCAGCTCCTTACAAAACATTTGTAAAACAAAAACTTGGCGATTAAAAAAGAGTGGCGGCGAGTTTCTTGCCAGTTCTTCTCGTCCGCTCTACGCCCTTGATTTGAGAACTGGCAGTAAATGTAAAACTAGAAGCATTTAATATGTATTTTTTATTGACGTTCATAAGTGTACATTGTGTTACCTAAATGAATAAATGATTTTTGAATTTTGAATTTTTTGAACAGGAAGAGTAAACTTCCGAATGTTCGAAGTAAAAAGTAGGTCAACAGCGCATCATCGACTGTTGTTCTGTGGCTGGGGTATCCTATCAAGTGAACGTCAGGATCATCGACGATGTCTAGCATAAAAAAAAATCAAAATTATTTCCGTCTGTCTGTTTGTCCACGCTAATATCCGAAGATATTTAACTGATTTTCATATTGAACATAGAAAGCTTAATCTGGGACAGCATCAAAATGTGTAACAACAAATCGGATGTTGGGAAGAAAAGTTATATTCATTTAAAGAGCTTGCCTAGAGATTCAGCTTAAGATGAAACCCACGCGAACGAAGCCACACTCATCAGCTGGGTATTAATAAATATTATTATCTTCTCGTCTTGTAGTCCTTATATTTCTGGTTGATACAAGTAATTTTTATGTTAGCTATCGACAGACGAGCATGAGGTTCACTTGATGGTAGGTGATACCTCAGCCACTGAACATCAGTCAATGATGCGCTGTTGATCTACTTTTTACCTCGAGCATTCGGAAATCCATAGACTGAGACCGAAACGCGCAATGTGCGCTTTACGGATTTTCATTTATAAACGGTAGTTCGTTTCCCGGTCGGAATTTCGATATTCCTCCCCGAGGCCGAAGTGACCAGATGTGGCAAAGATATGGTTATAGAAATTATAAACTTGTCGTTCCGGTGGTATTCGAATCCACGACTCATCGAAGCATACAGCAGATGTTCTACCAAACGCGCCAACGAGCTCGACAAAAAATTCAATAATTCAATTCAAAATTCATAAAATATTATATACACTTAAAGCCATTAACTTATGAAAAGTGCTTTCTAACGCAATTCAAAAGAATTAAGTCCCATTTAGCGGATCAAAGTGTTGAACGAGATAAGCGACTTTAGCTGAAAATGTTAAAATATTTCGAGAGAGTTGACTTAATGAGTCATTTACTGAAGAATTTAATTAGATTCATTTTAATAGAGCCGCTTTGATGTATTACCCGACTGCTATTAAAATGTATGACGTTTATGGCTTTAATATTGTCTTTTATTAACGCGAGTATCACACATTTAAATAAAATACTGTATACCGGATTAAAACGCGATTTATTGTTTAAATTATTTATCCCGACGTTTCGGATGCTTTTCAGCAACCGTGGTCGCGGGAGACTGTAATTTAAACAATAAATCGCGTTTTAATCCGGTATACAGTATTTTATTAAAACGTTTATGGCTTTATTCAGAAACGTATTATAAAGCTTGATATTTAGTTAAAAATATGCTTTGTCTCGCTCTATCTAGTATAAAAAGACTACAAAACGAAAGAGACAAAACATATTTTAACTATATCGAGCTTAGTTGTTAGATTTTAATATAGAGAGAGAAGTTTATGCACAAACAACGAGCTATAAACAAAGATTACTGAAAAACAAAACAAATAAAAATCAAAAATATAATATTGTCTTTTATTAACGCGAGTATCACACATTTAAATAAAATACTTTATAACGGATTAAAACGCGATTTATGCTTTCAGTCTGCCGCGACCATGGTTGATGAAAAGCATCCGAAACGTCGGCATAAATAATACATTTTAATCAGTTATAAAGTATTTTATTTAAATCAAAAAATATATTAAAAATTTAATAGGCCGAAATCTCAGCATTGTGCGGTAAACTATAGCCTCATGGCAGAAACTAACCACGCTGATTTTCAGATACAGACTATCCGCCAAGCCACAGGCTATCAGACACTTTACAAAAATATAAATAAATAAAAAACTAGATATATAATAAGAGAAGATAATGTGTAAAATTATGGAAACTTTATAGCTACCAAAATATACTATAAGCTACTATAGGTAACAAAAATAATAGGAATAAAATACTACATATTATATAAGACATAACGTCAATAATAATTTATGTAAATTTAAAATTATTTTGTTACTTTAAAAATTCTATGTTGTAAAAACTTTAATTTTATTATATTCCAAACAATTCGATTGTTACATATTTTAGTCTGTACAAATGTAACGTTACTTTAAATGTAAAAATAAATTAAAGCGTATTAATTGGTACTCTGTGCTAAGTTATCAATTAAATTATCTATAAAATATATCAGACCAAACTCCAAGCTTGAATAACTTGCATTAATTCTTCATAAACCCTCTTCGTCTAGTCTATTTACATAGTCATGCATACCAAATCGCGTATTACGGGAGCCAGTCGCCAACACAAGAAAAATTATAGTCCCAATATGTTAATGTCCCCATTTATTGGCGATACTTTGCCAACGTCAGCGATCTTTTAGCCAGAACATTTGGTGTAATAACGTGTGGTAACGTTGCTTCGCTCCGGTTTAGTTTACAGCGAGGATAAATCACTGGAATTGTTGAATGTGCGTGAAAAGCGGTTCAAATTTTTCAAGCTACGAGTTGAAGCGTTTAAATTGCGACGCCACATTTGTTTTATTTATGCTAGATATCGACAGACGAGCATGAGGTTCACTTGATGGTAGGTGATACATCAGCCACAGAATATCAGTCAATGATGAGCTGTCGACCTAACATCGAGCATTCGGAAATCCATAGACTGACACCGAAACGCGCAAAGTGCACTTCACGATTTTTTCATCTATGAACGGTGGTTCGTTACCCGGTCGGAATTTCGATATTCCTCCCACCCTATCTGTGGCGGTCTTGGCTCAGGAAAAGGTAAATTGAAGATTTAAAGTAGAAATTTAAAATTAAAAAATTGTTCCTGGACCGCCTTATGGCTAAGACGCTACAGTAGGGTAGGACCAGTACACGTTTCTCAATACTGTTGGTCGTCTCAGCCAATTATTAATTTAACGAGCGTTTTGCCTCGGGCTTGTGCGCTGGAACGCTCGCCCACGCACCCTGTTATGTGCGTAAAATAGAAAGATTGATCACGCAAAGCGATCACGGACAGCCAGTATCGACCTAAGCACACGTGCCCTTGCGCTCCTCCTCAACAATTCGAAGTTTTAATTATTAAAACATTAGGATTGCTGAGCGAGTTGAGCGCCAACACTTCGAGTCCATTTGAAAATTGCGGATTACCCCTTGACTCCCTTAATCGGTTGCAGTCGGGGTTAACGAGTTCTCAAATCTGTGCAGTGCGCGATACTTTAAATTTAACGAAATCAGTGCTAGTGTGCAATTTTAATATTAAATTACTATTGCAACACAATTAACCAGTGACTCATACGATGCGTAAATCTACGACGCCACCAAGTGCGCGTCACGTTCGCTCTCGCTCGTGCGGCGACTCTCGCTCGCACAGCGTCGGTGGCGCCGCGGTGTCTGGTGACGTCAGAGATCCATCGATTGCTTCTAGAACATTTAGTGTAGAATCGGTTCGCGACGTTGAATATTCCGCCACCGATCCACAAATGGATCATAACCCGGTTGGTGACATGCCCGACCCGATCGGATCGGCGAGTTCTCCATCTGATGATGGAAAACCGCGATCGGTCGCCTCAGCGGAGGGGACTCCATCCCCATCGCAACCCAGGACATCATCAGGTCAGTCAGTGCCTAGTACCCCGCTCTCGACCAGTGATCTCCTCCAGATCCTGGGCGATGAGCCCGTACCTACGCCCCGTATGTCCCCGCGCTCCGAGTTGCGTGCGGACATCCTGACCACCGCCGCCGTTGCTAAGGCAGGAGTGCTCAGTGCCTCCATGCTGGCTGCGATGGCCGCGAATATTCGCAGCCGAGAACAGACCCTGAGGGCCCAGGGTCTATACGATGATAGCCCACTTTCGCCGGAGGAGGAACGGGCGCTCGCAGTCCATGAGACGCGACTGACCCCCCTCCGCCGACCACGCCCCCCCGACGACGACCTTGACTCGGACCGCGAGGACCCGATGCCGAAGCGGATGCGGCCGATCATGGTCGCTCCGCTTTCACAGCGCGACCCCCGAGTCCGCCGCCGCCTCGCTGCCGCCACGGTGACATCTGCCGCGCCCTCCGCGGCAGATGCCGCGCATCCCGCGGCATATGCCGTGCCCTCCGCGACAGACGCCGCGCACCTCGCGGCATATGCCGCGCCCTCCACATCTGGTGCTGCCCATACCGCAGCAGATGCCGCGCACTTCGCGGCAGATGCCGCGCACACCGCGGCAGATGCCGTGCCCTCCACGGCAGATGCCGCGCACATCGCGGCAGACGCCATGCACACCGCGGCAGATGCCGCGCCCCCTTCCACGACCGATGCGCCGTCTTACGCCGCCGTTGCGGCCGCGCCGACGGTGCACCCTCGTCCGGCCCCCCGCACTGGGGGCCCACGTGCCCCCAAGTACCCGCCCATCATCATAGAGTGCTTGCCCGACTGGATTACCCATCTCGGGCGAATTCAGGCGCTCCTTGGTAGGAACGCCAACGCCAAGGCATACGGTCGGGGGCACCGTATAGTGCCAGAATCCGGGGACGAGTACCGCATCGTGCAAAGGTACCTCTCCGACTTGGAGAAGGTAGACCCGCGCGTTTGCTGGTTCTCCTACTCCGTCCCCGCCGAACGAGACCTGAAGGTGGCCATCCGTGGGATTCCGGTGGACACCGCTCCTGAAGACATCGCTGCCGCGCTTCGCGAACTCGGGTACGAACCCGAGTACGTGAAGCCGATCCGCGCGCGCAAGGGCCGCCCGGGCTGTATATACCTGGCGGTCTTGCGCCGCACACCAGACGTCACCCCGGCCATCTACCAGCACACAGAGCTGCTGTACATGACCGGGGTCAAGATTGAAGCCTGGCGCGGGAAGCAGGGTCCCGCGCAATGCCACCGGTGCCAGTCGTTCCGGCACTCGTCGCACAACTGCCACCGCCCCATAGCGTGTGTGCGTTGTGGCGGCGCCCACCGGGCGACTGACTGCCCCCGGCCCCGCGACGAACCCGCCTCCTGCGTGAACTGTGGGGGGCCGCACCCGGCCAACCACGCGTCCTGCCCCGTGCTGAAGGCGGAGGCGCGCAACAGACGCGCCGGCACCGCCGCCCGCACGGGCGCCGCCTCGCAGCGGGGTGACGCGCGCCCGCGTCCCACCGCACCTGCCGAGGCCTCGCGTGCTTCAGCGAGGCCCGCCTCGCGTGCACCAGCGCGGCCCGTTCCGCGCGCTCCCGCGCGGCCGGCCTCGTGCCCCGAACCCAACACCCCAGCTGCTGCCGGCGCCCCGCCTGCTGCTGCTGCCGAGCTGCCGCGCACCCGTCGCGCAACTCGACGTGGTGGCCGCCGCAAACGCGAGGCCACCCTTGCGGCGCAGGAAGCCCGCGTCGCCCCGGCTGCGCCGGGCGTACCTACTGTGCCCGGCGCCCCGCCGGCGCCATTTGCGCGTGCTACACGCACCGCCCCCGCCGCGCGCGCCATTTCGCGCGCGGCAACACCACGCAACTCGTCCGTCAGGGACCCCGTGCTGGAGCGGGCCATCCTGGCGATGACTGAGTTCCTGCAGGCCGTGCAGGCTGGCCACAGCGCCCCTCGTTCCGAGGGAGCTGCGCCGGCCCCGCGCCGCCCAACCCGAGTACGCAACCGCCGACCATGAGGAGCCTCCGGCTCTTACACTGGAATGCGTGCGGCCTGCGTAACAAGATCGCCTACCTGCGTCACATTCTATCGACGCAGGACATTGACGTGGCGCTAGTGAGCGAAACGCTCCTAGCGCCATCACACCGACTCCATTGCCCAGGGTACGTCGCTTACCGGATCAATCACCTCTCCCCGCAGGGTCGCGCCTACCGGGGACTAGCTGTGCTGGTCCGACGACGCATCCCACATCGTCCACTGCCTGAATTCGACCTCGCCGGGCCGTTAGTAGCGCTCGGCATTGAGGTTGAACTTGCGGGTACCGCGACGGCTCTTGTCGCGGTATACTACCCGCCGGGCAGTGACTATTCGACCGCCGACGTCCGCGCCGTGTTAGGCGCCGCCCGCCCGTGCATTGCGGCGGGCGATTGGAACGCCAAACACACGGCGTGGCACTCCCGCGTGTGCAACCCACGCGGGCGCCGTCTACTCCACGACTCCGAGGTGTATGATTTCACAGTTTCCGGCCCAGACGCGCCGACCCATTACCCGGGTCAGGCTGCTCATCAGGCCGACGTACTGGACGTCGTCGTGCACCAAGGGGTCACATGCCTGATGACGCAGGACTTGGTCGTTGACGAGTTTATGTCCGACCACCTACCTGTCGTCGTCACGCTCACCGATGCCAACCCCGTGCCTCCGCGCGGTCCACTGATGCGGAAGTGTGTCGATTGGGGGGCCTTCCAGCGGGCCCTCAACGACGCACCACAACCGCCGCCGCCAGATAGTCCGGCTGCCATCGACACCTTTGCAGCCGACTACACGACGCTCGTGCAGGGCGCCCTCGCCGCTGCCACTTCCGAGCGTCCGCCGCCAGTGATCTACCCGCAGCTACCGCCGCGCTTGCTGGCGCTAATTCGCCGCAAGCGCGTCCTCCGACGCCGTTGGCAACAGACGCGCTGTCCGCGCATGCGCGCCGACCTGCGCGCTCTTGCCAACCGCGTCAAGACCGAACTCGATGCCCACGCCACCGTGTCGTGGGAACGCACCATCGACGACGCGACCACCGACTGGTCGCGTCTCCACCGCCTTTGCCGACAGCTTAGCGGTGCCGCTGAGCCAGTCCGTCCTCTCCGCGATGAGTCCGGTACGCTGCGCTATAGCGCGGCGGACCGCGCCGAGCTCTTCGCGGCCCACCTCGAGCAGCAATTCTCCCCCAACCCCGCGGCCGATCCTGCCCGCGCGTTGGCGGTTGAGAACGACGTGGCGCAGCGACTTGCTGCGCCTTTCCCTGCCGATGAGCCGCCGCTGTTCTTCTCGCCGACGCAACTGCGCCGCGCAGCGGCAAAGCTCAAATTAAAGAAGGCCCCCGGTCCGGACGGGATCGCGAACGCCGCCCTGCGCCACTTGCCCCCACGGGCTAGTGTGACGCTCTTGCGGCTGTTTAACGCGATCCTGCGACACGGCCACTTTCCCGCGCCCTGGAAGGAGGCGCGGGTCATTATGATACCCAAGCCTCGTAAGGACATCCTGAGGACAGCGAGCTATCGACCCATATCGCTGCTCTCCACCCAATCCAAACTGTTCGAAGTGATGTTGCTGCCGCAACTCGGCCCGCACATCGCCCCTAGACCCGAACAGTTTGGATTCCGGTCCGAACACTCCACAACCCTCCAGCTGTCCAGAGTGCTGCACGCGGTCACGGTCGCCCTCAACAAGAAGGAGTCGGCCGTGGCGGTACTTCTGGACATGGAGAAGGCCTTCGACCGAGTCTGGCACGCAGGTCTCGTGTCGGGGCTCTTGGAGACGACGCTCCCCCGCCGGCTAGTGGCGACCTTAGCCTCCTTCCTCCGCGATCGGCGCTTCCATGTCGCCGTCGCGGATGCCAAGTCGAGCAGTCGCCCCATTACCGCGGGGGTCCCACAGGGCAGTTGCCTCTCGCCTGCCCTGTACACCGCTTACACCAATGACATCCCTGCCGCTGCGGGCGCTCTGGTGGCCCTGTACGCCGATGACACGGCGTACGTCACCACCTCTTTGAACGCCCGCCATGCCGCCGTTAAGCTGCAGCGTACGCTCGACCTCCTGCCTCCCTGGCTGGAGGAGCGGCGCCTGGCAGCCAATGCGGCCAAGACGCAGGCGATCGTCTTCGGGGGGAAGCGCCTTCCGCCTCCCCTGAAATTCCTCGGACAAGACATCCCGTGGCGCTCAGAGGTCAAATACCTGGGCGTCACCCTCGACCGGCGACTGACGATGCGCAAGCACATCGCCGCCGCGGCGGGCCGCGCCAAAGGGGCTGCCGCCCGCTTGCGCCCTGCGCTCGCGTCGTCGCTCCCGACCAGAACGAAGCTAGCCCTCTATAAAACCTATATACGTCCCCACCTCACGTACGCCGCGCCTGCGTGGTACGCGCTGGCCGCCGAGACTCATCGGCGCCGGCTGCGCGCCGTGCAGAGCATCGCTGCGAGGCGGATCGTCGCCGCCCCGCGCTACGTGAGGAACGCTACCATCGCTCGTGGACTCCGTCTGGAGAGCCTCGACGACATCATTGAGGGGATGGCCAGCCGTATGTTCCAGCGTGCGGACGCCTCGAGCTTCCCGCACCTGCAACAGCTCGCCCCCCTCCACACGAGGCCTCCCGACCACAGAAGGGCGTTCCCGCGCGAACTCATCCGCGCCGGGACACCACCGGACTAACATCTCCGAACATGACTCCACTGTCGGCCTTCACTACATAGGCCGACAGCCCACCGGATTTTACATCCCCCCACCCCTCCCCTCCCGGCGCGCGTAGATGGTCCCAGCCGCAGGTCCCTCGCTGGGCTTCCCTCGGGTCTACCGGGGGTCTCACCTGGTGTGGTTGAATCCGCGAGACCAGCGCGCGCAAATTCCCCAACCACTAACCCCCTGCGTAGAACGGTTCAGCCGTCCACGCAGTCAGTCCTACTTCACCGGTGAGCCGCGCTGTTGCGCCTATTCGCACAGCGCCGCCACCGATCGCCGGAAGGGCATTGAGCCCGCACCCCATGACCGCCCTATAGTCATAGGGCGCGACCCCGAATACCCCCTGCAATCCGCTGATGCGGACATCAGGGTGCCACTCTCGCCTGTACAAGGCGGGGGTGAAGAAAAGCTGAACTGAACTACAAAGCGATCACAGGACGGCACACTCGGCTGGACGATAGTAAGAGAGCGGTGAGTACACGTCGGAAAGGAGGTTGGTATGGGGTTAGGAAAATGAGGGAAACTAGGTACTTTGGGAAACTTGGATACTGGGAAACTGGGAGACTGGGAGTATTAAAAGATTCTTGATTCTGAATACGGTCGCTTCTTCAGGGAAAACTGTCTGACTGTTGAACTGACTGTGTTTACTACGAGAATATTCGCGGGGTATCTGTTTTCGTTAGTATACCGCGACGAGAACTGCAGAAGGCGTATCGATTTTGCGCTAATTTCGCGCCGATTTTCACTTCGGAAGCGACCTTTTTATTTAATTTCCTTTTTATGTATAATAGTTACAAATATGTTTCTTATATATTTAGATTGCTCATTGTAAGCCCTTTCGAATGATATACATTACTACCACATATCTATTACATAGTAAGCAGGAAAAATTATTTACTGACATTTTTACACAGATTTCACTGCTTCTCTATGGTGAATAAAGTCACAAATTATACTTTATTTACAGTAAACATATTTAGATAATTAAAATACTAAGTTTTATAAATATCAAAACGAATTTTACATTTTTAGTGAAATTAAATATGAATTACGTCTTATACAGTAAAATAACAACTTTAAATATCAAATTACATCTTATGCAATATTTTACGTAAATTAATAACTTTTAATATGTATTTTATGTAACATTTTACGTAAATTATAATAACTTTAAATGCGATTACATTACAATTACATCTTATCTTAAATTAGTTAAGTAAGTCGCCGACATTCTCCCCCTCGTGCGAAGCACCATCCTTTTGACTCGGTGACTCTGCAGGCACCAGCAGCACGATCCTGGTCGCCGGTCGTCTCAGCACGCCTCCTCTTGTTTGCACGTCGACGATCCTCACTCGTCCATCTGGTCCAGGGTAGGTGTGCAGGATTCGTCCTCGAGGCCAGGTGCAGCGTGGCAGGGAAGAGTCCACGATGAACACGATGTCATCCTTCTTCAATTTATGTGTGTCTTCGGGTTGTCCGCTGATTCTTCTGGGGAGCAAGGTGGGTAAGTACTCCTTCAACCACCTCCTCCAGAAGTGGTCTGCCAGCCGTTGCGTCGTCTTCCACGTGTCCCGTCCCACGAGCTCTTGATCTGCGAAGCTTCCAAGCCTCGCCGCGCCGCAGGAACGCCCGATGAGGAAGTGGTTTGGAGTGAGCGCTTCTTCTTCTGGGTTGTCAGCTGGATTGGTGATCGGTCGTGAGTTGATCATGTGTTCTGCCTCCAGGAGAAGTGTGTGCAGAACCTCTTCGCGTGGGTGTCGCTCGCGTAGTGTAGCGTCCAGTGCGGTTTTGACTGATCGCACCAGACGCTCCCAGGCGCCACCCATGTTCGGTGCTCCTGGAGGGATGAATTTCCAGAGCACGCCGATCTTCTCCGCTTCCATGATCAGGTCTTCGTTCTTCATGGTGTCGAGAGCTTCCCGTAGTTCCTTGCTGGCTCCCACGAAGTTGGTACCGTTGTCGCTGTAGATTACTTTGGGCATTCCGCGTCTTGATGCGAATCTTCGTAATGCCATCATCATGGAGTCTGTGGAGAGCGTAGGGACTAGCTCGAGGTGAACCGCCCGCGTGGTGAGACATGTGAATAGTGCCCCCCATCGCTTCTCGTTTCTTCTGGCTACCGTGATGATCATGGGTCCGAAGTAATCCACTCCAGTGCAGGTGAAGGGGTGAGCGCCGTGGCGTAGTCGTTCCGCCGGCAGGTCGCCCGTAGGTAGATCCGAAGGCGCGGATTTCTTCACTCTGCATTGTTGACATCGGTGTTGGACTTTTCTAAGTGTCGATCTTAGCCCCACTATCCAGAATCTTTGTCTTATCTCGTTCATGACGGTGGCGTGGTTTCCGTGATTGAACCGTCTGTGGTGGTCTTCAATGACGAGCTCGGCGATGCGGTTTCTTCCGTCCAACACTATCGGTTGTAGATAGTCGCTTGAGACTCCCCTTATGGCGTTGATCCTACCACGTAGTCTCAGTATTCCGTCTTCTAGCTTCACGTCGAGCTTCTTTAGTTTGCTGCTTCTTTCTAAGCTGTTTCCTTTCTGCAAACTCTGTATTTCTTTGCTGAAGCTCTCGTATTGACTTCTTAGTATCAGCAGTCTTTCCGCTCGTAGCAATATCTCTTCACCGATGGGTTTGAAATATTTCTTCTGTGTAGTGAGACGCTGTTTTCGAATTTCCTTAGGAATTTTCTTGTTGTATCGTTTCCACGGTAGATCCTTTTTCTTACAAGCGCTGACTGTGTCTTTTCGTTTACACAACTCTATGAATTGTAAGACGCGTGCCGTTGTTCTCAATAGTTTTCTCCACGTGGAAAATCTCTCTGGAGAGGGCGTCGCGTGTTCTTTACTTGACACATGATGAACCTTTTCTGTGGACTTTTCTTCATCGGTATCTTCTTTCTTGAAGCTTCTTGGAGTTGGCCAATACTCTTCTCTTCTTCGCAAGAAGTCAGGACCCGTGAACCAGCGATGAGACTCGTTAAATTCTCGCGGTAGGTCGCGAGTAGCGTCGTCAGCGGGGTTCTGCGCTGTAGGTACCCAGCGCCACTCTTGGGGTCTTGTCAGTTCTTCAATCTCTGCGAGCCGGTGTGCCACGAACGTCTTGAATGTTCTGGGGTCGGTCTTTATCCATGATAATACCACGCTGGAATCCGTCCAATACGTCTTGAGTGTTGCCTTCAAATCTAGTTCTTTTTCCACGGAGTGTGCCAGTCTGCTGCCGAGGAGCGCTGCTTGCAGTTCGAGACGGGGCATCGACACAGGTTTCAGTGGTGTTACTCTGGCCTTAGCCGCGACGAGGCTGACTTGGTAGTCTCCAGTCTCTTCGTTCCGCGTTCTCCAATACACGGCCGCTGCGTATGCTGTCTCGCTTGCGTCCGTGAAGGTGTGAAGCTCCCCCTCGGTGCTTGAAGGTGCTATGCATCGTTGTAGACGTAGATCTTGCAGTATCTTCTGGTTATCCAGGTATGCCGTCCAGCATTCAAAGTCTTGCTCTTCGATTTCTTCATCCCAGCCTATGCCGCTCTTCCATATCCGTTGAAGTAGTTTCTTCCCTTGAATCAGGATTGGAGAGATGAGGCCCAAGGGATCGAAGGTTGACATGATGGCACTGGTGACTTCTCTCTTCGTGGGTGTCTTGAAGCCTTGAGAAATCTCCTCCGGTGTATTTCTTAGATTGGCGCGGAATCCGACTTCATCTTGGGTGGTGAACCAACGCAGTCCCAGAGTCTTCTCTTCAGATTCAGCCAGGTTGACCTCTGTCTTCTCTGGAGAATCGCTCTTCATTTCCTTCAGGAGTCCTGGTCGATTCGATGCCCATCCCCTCAGTTCGAAGCCGGCTCTTCGATGAATATTGTCCACCTGCTTGATTATCTTTTCGCAGCTGTCTGGATCGTGGAAGCTGTGCAAGTAATCATCCATGTAATGATTTCTCTCGATGGCTGCTGCCGCTTCTGGATATTCCTTTTCAAACTCTTGAGCGTTTCTGTTCTTTACGTAGATCGCAGTACAGGGGGAAGACGCTGCGCCGAATATGACTGATGTCATTCGATATTCCTTCGGAGGGGTGTCTCTTCTATCTCCGCGCCACAGGAAACGGAGACTGTCCCTGTCTTCATCTCGTATCTTCACTTGTAGAAACATCTCCTTGATGTCTGCGGCTACCGCTATGGGTCCTTGTCTGAATCTTAGTAAAACGCCGAACAATGATTGTAGGAGATCGGGTCCGGGTAGTAGTACGTCGTTCAGACATTTCTGGTTGGACTTCGCTGCAGCGTCGAAAACTATTCGAATCTTCTTCTTTAACGGGTGTACGACTGGGAAGTGAGGTAAGTACCACTTGCGATGAGATGGACTCTTCGCCGGTGCTTCTTCTGCATACTTATTGTCGAGAAGGTTCTGTATCTGCCGATTGTATTCAGACTTCAATCGCTGATCTTTATCTATCTTGCGTTCGATGCCTTTTAGTCTTCTTTCGGCTGCAGTGTAACTCTCCGGCATGACTATCTCTTCGTTTTTCCACAGTAGACCAATCTCGAACCGGCCGTCATCTCTTCTTCGGCATGTCTTCTCCAATAGCGCCAGTGCTCTGCCTTCTGCGTCGGTGGATGGTCTTAGTTGTTGAACTCCCATTGACTCGATAGAGAAGTGTTCTTTCACCATCTGATGAATCTGATCTTCGATGACGCTTGTATGTAGACAGGTGTTTATGAAGTGTACTGGTCTCGTGACGTTGGAGTCAGTTCCATGTAGCACCCAACCGAGCTTGGTTCTTGATGCTACTGGTTGTCCTGGCTTGCCTCTTCTTGTTTCCAAAGAGATGATGAAGTCCCAATTGTCTTGACCGATGAGTAATTGGGGCGGCTCTGCTTCGTAGTATAAGACTTCCGAGAGTTTTCGTAAGTGACGGCAGTCTTCAAGTCTCCTTTTATCCAGGTACTGTGGGGTCAGCCGAAGGTTGTCTATCGTGCGGACGTTCTGAAGATTCTTCCTCTTCGTCTGATGTATGCCCTTCACGGTGAGGTTCAGCATCATAGAATCTTCTTTCTTGATATGGTTACCCCCTACTGTTTCGATGACCAGTTCTTGTGTGACTCCGGTGGTTCCGATGTGATCTGCGATCGATGAATCCAATAAGGTGACTGTCGACCCTTCATCCATGAGTGCTATTATCTTCTTGGAGCCCTTTGGTCCGTAGACTTCCACTCGAATCATTTTCAACAGAGCGCGTGCCGTATGCGCAATGTTCACAATCGCAACTTCGTTAGTCTTCTCACACGTGGTCTCCTTGTCCACCTCCATTGCAGCATGAGTTGAGTTGGGTTGAGGTGTGACGTGAAGCAGTGGGTGGTGCCATCTTTTACAATGCTTGCATGGTGGTTTTCGGCATGATTCTTTTCGATGGCGTCCTTGCAGGCACTTGAAACAGACGTGACTTTTCTTTACTGTATTCCATCGCTCTTGCGTTGAAGCTTTCAGGAACGACTGACATTCTGTCAAAGAGTGATCTCCGTCGCACTGCGGGCAGGTCTTCTTCCTCTCCTCGTCGGCGCTGATACTGTGGGTGGCTTGTCTGAGAGGTCTTCTCGTAGTCCCACTGTTCCGGAAAGAGGGTCTGGAGTCTTCCATCGATGCGAAGGCTCCGCACTTGTCGGCTTCTCTATTCAGGAACTCGCTGATGAGGGTCAGATCTGAGAATGAATCTTCTTCCTTGACCGCGGTGTAGTCGTACCATCGAAACTTCAAGATTGAAGGCATCTTGTTGATAATTTGCTTCATTAATTCCGGCGAATGTAAATATTGTTGCTTCTTAAGGCCTTTGATTGCTGCTACGCTGTTGTTTATTTGACTCGCGAATACGCAGATGTCTCGCGGGTCTTCTGATATTCTGGGAAGCGCCTTTACTTTTTCCAACTCCGCCAATACCAGTGCGTCTGGTCTTCCGTATCTTCTGCGGAGAGCGTTGATCACTTCTTGCGGCGAAGCATCCGAGTAAAGTAGACTCTTGATTGATACTCTCGCGTTCCCTTTGATCGCCTTCCTCAGGCGCGCCATGTTTTGTGTGTCGTTGAACACCGAAGCTGTATCTTCGTATACTACGCGGAAAGCCAGCCACTCGTTGGTATTCCCTTCGAAGATAGGAAGCTCGTATATATACTTCGGCTGCGGCGCGGGGGTTGACTTTGCCGAAAATGCTTCCTTCAACGCGTCCGCCAGCACTCGCACTTCCATCTTCGATGATTCCTTTTCCACATGACAAGTCTGCTTGACTTCCGGTTCAACATCTTGAATCTTTTCTTCTAATACCGAAGATTCAATCCAGTTTCTTACATGAGAATTTCTTTCTTCCGGATTCTCTTCTTCAACGGAGTCAGTGTCCTCGTACTGCGCCATCTCTAATCTGACGCGGGCTAGACGAGCTGCTGCCTGAGCCTGTTCGAACTCCAGGCGAGCCAATTCCTCCCTTGCTTCTAACTCGCGTCTGCGCGCTGACGTATCCGTTGTTCGTGTCGACCTCGCATGCCGGGTTGAACCCGCTGGTACCAGGGTCATTGCGTTTCTTCCTGGTTCCTGGTTGGCAGTGGTCGCGGTGGTGACAGTAGTTCGAGTAGTTCGAGTTTCTCCCGATGTCGTAGTGCTGGTAGCTCCCGATGTTTGTTCCGATGTGAAGTCACCGCTTGTCGCTTGGGTAGAGCTTTCTTCACTTTCGTCGTCCGTATGTCTCAATGGTGCGTCCTTTTGCGATCTGGTGACCGGCATCTTCTTCGTACAGGATTCGGCTATTCGAAGGACCAACAACTGTGGCGGTCTTGGCTCAGGAAAAGGTAAATTGAAGATTTAAAGTAGAAATTTAAAATTAAAAAATTGTTCCTGGACCGCCTTATGGCTAAGACGCTACAGTAGGGTAGGACCAGTACACGTTTCTCAATACTGTTGGTCGTCTCAGCCAATTATTAATTTAACGAGCGTTTTGCCTCGGGCTTGTGCGCTGGAACGCTCGCCCACGCACCCTGTTATGTGCGTAAAATAGAAAGATTGATCACGCAAAGCGATCACAGGACGGCACACTCGGCTGGACGATAGTAAGAGAGCGGTGAGTACACGTCGGAAAGGAGGTTGGTATGGGGTTAGGAAAATGAGGGAAACTAGGTACTTTGGGAAACTTGGATACTGGGAAACTGGGAGACTGGGAGTATTAAAAGATTCTTGATTCTGAATACGGTCGCTTCTTCAGGGAAAACTGTCTGACTGTTGAACTGACTGTGTTTACTACGAGAATATTCGCGGGGTATCTGTTTTCGTTAGTATACCGCGACGAGAACTGCAGAAGGCGTATCGATTTTGCGCTAATTTCGCGCCGATTTTCACTTCGGAAGCGACCTTTTTATTTAATTTCCTTTTTATGTATAATAGTTACAAATATGTTTCTTATATATTTAGATTGCTCATTGTAAGCCCTTTCGAATGATATACATTACTACCACATATCTATTACATAGTAAGCAGGAAAAATTATTTACTGACATTTTTACACAGATTTCACTGCTTCTCTATGGTGAATAAAGTCACAAATTATACTTTATTTACAGTAAACATATTTAGATAATTAAAATACTAAGTTTTATAAATATCAAAACGAATTTTACATTTTTAGTGAAATTAAATATGAATTACGTCTTATACAGTAAAATAACAACTTTAAATATCAAATTACATCTTATGCAATATTTTACGTAAATTAATAACTTTTAATATGTATTTTATGTAACATTTTACGTAAATTATAATAACTTTAAATGCGATTACATTACAATTACATCTTATCTTAAATTAGTTAAGTAAGTCGCCGACACTATCAATGCCCGAAGTTACCAGACGTGAGGAAAACATGCTTACAGAAAATTATAAACATGTTGTCCCGGTGGGATTCGAGCCCACGACCCATCGATGAGTACGGCAGGTGTTCTACCGAATGCGCCAACGAGAATTTTTTTTTTGCGTGAAATGTGTCTGTGTGTGTGTGTGGCAATGGATGTTATTCTTATTTTTTATGAATAAATATTTAGTACTATGTAGAAAAACATTACATATTGCCTGGTTCGTTGACGCGTTTGGTAGATCTTGCGATCCGATGAGTCTTGTTGATCCATCAGAGTCAATTCGTGTTAGTTACACCATTTATAACTCAAGAACAGCTGTACCGATTTTAATGATTTCTTATTGGCCTTTATCTTACGTGGACAAAACATAAGAAAATCGTAGCAAAAGCCTCCATAACTTCGACTGCAATTCAAATTTAGGCTTATTCTAGTAACGCTACACTGTGAGCTTGGACCATTCATAGCTAGCGGCGGAAGGCCGCGGCCAATCCCATTTGTTAAAACTCCACTATTTGCAGTTTGTTTTCGGTATGTGTTCACTGTAATCATCATGTCCTAAAGTTACCTACCTTCAAGTTAAAATAAGTTGATATCGGTCTCCTTGGAACACAATGTATGTATTATAGTACGCTTGTGTTCCAACTGGTCACGGTTTCGAATTCCGCATGAATGACATCTTCATATTTTTTGTGAAAGGAATATTGAAATCCCGACCGAGTAAAGAACCCGGTCATAGATTAAGCGCATATTGCGTTTCGGTTTCTGTCTAATGATTTTCGATTGTTTGAAAAAAAATCCAAAAGTGCATTATTAACTGATATTCTGTAACTGAGGTACGTAGGATGCGTTGAAGTGAACTTGAAAAATACAATCATTTATAAATTGTTAATTAATTGATTTCGTGAAGTCCCGTCAAATAAAGATTATATATGAATATTAATCACTTGCTTTATAGAAATTATATCCGTTCCGTGATGGCGGCTAGTCGCATTTAAAACAACTCCATAACGAAAAGTGAAAAAGTATAGATAATCCAATTCAAAACAATTTAAAAGCAGTTAAAAAGAAAGGCTGGGCGATTTACTTACAGGAAAACGAAGGAAATATAGGAAGAACTTTGAAGATCTCGTAAATCAGCTGTTATTTTAGCGGAAGAACAAAAGACGTTTACAAACAAAGCCCAACTTAAGAAACTGATATCACAAAAACTGTAAGTTTATACTGCCACTCACAGTTATCACTTATTCAACATAATTATTTTAAATAAAAAATTACAAATATTATCTAAAATTAAAGACGATAATATTATTTTCTATAATTTAAACACGTTCATGTAAATTATAAACAAACTGCTTTACCGACGTACGTCGGCAGTCAAATTACCATCTATAATAATTACTGCAGCGCCATCAGGTGTCATATTACAACTCTAACAAAGCGCCTAATAACTATAATTGATCTTCTGTTAAATCAATAAATCAAGTACACATAAAAGATAATAGAGGGCACCTCCGGTAACAAATATGACGGAATCAATGAGTGATTTACTTAATGTTCTTCGAGAACAAATACAAAATGATACTGAACGTAGTTTAAAAATTGTCGAAGAAAATCTTACGAAAAAGCTGGAAGAAAAGTTTAGTAAAATCGAAGGGGAAATCTCTGAAATTCAAAAAAAACAAAACGAGCAGGAAAAAAAGTTAGAATATTTCGATAAAATGTTGAGGCAAAAAAATATAATCTTTTTTGGAATTCCTGAACAAGAAAATAGCTACTCAGATCTGGAAGACAAAGTACTCCAAATAATAAATATTGAGCTAAACTTAGACTGCGAAAGAAATGAAATAGAGTTTGTCGGGAGAATTGGAAAAAAAGGGAATAATCCAAGACCGATAAGGGTTACCCTTACAACTTATGGAAAAAAAGTTACTATTTTACAAAGAAAATCTGCACTTAATGACTCAGAATTATACATAAAACAAGATTTTCCACAAAAAGTTCTGGAAACTAGGAAAGCATTGATACCACAATTACTCAAAATGCAAGAGGAAGGAATTAAAGCCACATTAAAATACGACCGTATAGTAATAAATGAAAAACAAAGTAGCAAAAGGGCCCTATCTATAAGCCCAATCGAAAATACTAAAAGTAAAAGTATCTCATCAAATCAAACTCAGTCTTCAAAGAAAACAAAAACTTTCTCCTCATCTAATACGAACAAAAACCAATCAAAGACGACAACGAATGCTTCTATTACTTCATTTATGTCAAAAATGGCTCAATCTAATAAACCAGGTACATCAAAATACATTGGAAATGAATAGCAATCAACCCGAGTTCCCTTATTAATTGAAGCCCCCACACGGATCAACCAGAATAAAATTAATAAATGCAATTTTCAAACTCAAAAGCTCTCAGTACGGGTGGTCGCCGCGAGAGTAAATGACCAAAACCCTTCGTGTCGAAAAATACCACAACCCCTATATATATGTACTTACAATGCCAGATCATTACGCTCAAACGAAAAATTGTTAGAGTTCAAAGAGTCACTAATAGATATTAAATACGATGTAATAGGCTTAGCAGAAATACGAAGAATAGGCTACAACATTGAAGAAGATTCTAACCACATATTCTGCTATTTTGGCGAGCGAAAAGGCCAGTTAGGAGTAGGATTCCTTCTAAAGAAAAAATTTAAATCAAATATTGAGAGTTTCATAGGAATATCAGAACGAATTTGTATTATAAATCTTAGTTTTGGAAACACATCTCTCTCTATAATTCAAGTCCATGCGCCTACTTCTGATGCCAGCGATACTGAAATTGACATATTTTACGAACAAGTACAGAACGCTTTAAATCAATGCGCTAAGCAATGTATAATATCAGGCGATTTCAACGCCCGAATAGGCCAAAGTTTACCAGGTGAAGAAAAAATTATGGGACGGTATTGTTATGGCAAGCGGGATAAAAGAGGGGAATCTCTTCTCCAGTTCTGTAGAGAAAACAATCTTTCTGTAGTAAATAACCAATTTAAAAAGAAAATTAAAAACCTTTGGACGTGGCTTTCTCCAAAGAAAACAACAAGCCAAATTGACTATATACTTTCCAGTAACATGAGATATATATCAAATGTTGAAATCCTGCATAATTTTTCTTTTGCCAGTGATCATAGACTTATAAGATGCACATATTTACTTACAGATGTAAAAAAGAATAGAACTAATTTTAAAAACAATATTTACACGAAACTTAAAACATTGGAAGAAGAAGAAAAATACATAAATATTTTAAAAACAAGAATCAACGACATATATTTCAACGATATTTTAGACGTAGAATTCTACTATGCACCAATTAAAAAAATTATAACCGAAAGCTTAAACTCTATAAATAATTCAAATACAACCCGCCAATCCACTATCTCTAAATATATAAAAAAACTTATAGTTAGAAGGAATGAACTAACACACAAACAAAAATTAACTAAAGAAGAAAAACTCGAGCGCACCTATCTCTATAAAAATATTCACAAACTTATTAGAAAAGATAAAAAAAAACACAGATTAAACATACTTGAAAGTTACTTACAAAAAACAAGGAGCCTAAAGAAAGGGTTTAAAAAGCTTAATACAACTAAACAGTGGATTCCAAGTATGAAAAAATACACTACTGGTGATATTACTCACTCCAGAACAAAAATAATCGACATTGCTACGACTTTTTACAAAAACCTTTATAAATCAACAAATAACCTAAATAATTATGTTATCCCAATGAATAATAATACTAAGACATTAGAACGATTTTCAACTTGTGAAATAATAAAGAAAATTGAAAAACTAAAAAATGAAAAAAGCTGTGGACCAGATGGTATACCAAATGAAGCATTAAAGGCTGGAAGATTCTTATTAGCGAAACCTTTAACAGTACTATTTAACAAAATCTTAGACATCCGAAAAATCCCAAAAGAATGGGCAGAATCTGACATAATCTTATTGTATAAAAAAGGCGATCCCATGGATATAGGGAACTATCGCCCAATTAGCCTGCAATCAAATATCTACAAGCTTTTTGCTTCCTGTCTTGAGCAACACTTAGCTGAATATACTGAAAAGCATCAACCCGTGGAACAAGCTGGGTTTCGAAAAAACTTTTCAACTATAGACCATATCCACACGCTAGATTTACTGATAGAAAAGTATGTAGACCAGAACTGCCCACTCTATCTGGCTTTTATCGATTACACAAAAGCATTCGATACTATATCTCATGAAAGCTTATGGCAAGCGCTCTATGAATCTGATGTGCCACATGAAACCGTAGAGCTCATAAAAGATATATATCGAAAAAGCGTAAGTCGAGTAAAGCTCGATAGAAAAGGGGCAGAAATAAAAATATGCAGAGGCGTTAGACAGGGAGATCCTTTGTCCCCTAGATTATTTGTAACAGTGCTACAAAATATAATGAAAAACTTGAAATGGGAAAATAAGGGTGTTTACATTGGTGGCCAGGTTTTGAATAATTTAAGGTTCGCAGACGATATCATTTTATTTTCAAACACTGCGGCACAATTGCAAAAAATGTTAAACGAACTAAACTGTGCAGGCAGCTATGCTGGGCTAGAGATAAATACAATTAAGACTAGGATCATGACAAACAGCATTGAAAAGAAAATAACTATTAACGGTACCCCAATAGAGTATGTTCAAGATTACATATACTTAGGCAAACTATTTTCTTTTAAAAAATCCCGGCACCACGATGAAGTGGACAGAAGAATAAATTTATCTTGGAACAAATTTTGGTCTTACAAAGAAGTTTTAAAATCAAAAATGCCTTTGAAAATAAAAAAAATTATTTTGGACTCATGTATTCTACCATGCCTCAGCTATGGCTGTCAGACATGGATATTCAACGATTACACAAACAAAAAAATACGACGATGTCAGAGAGCGATGGAACGAAGCATTTTGAACATAAAACTAAAAGATAAAATAAGAAATACAGACATTAGAACTAAAACTAAAGTAACAGATGCTTTGAACCACGCTAAAAAGCTAAAATGGAAGTGGGCTGGTCATATTGCACGCATATGTGACGGAAGATGGATAAAAAAGGTTTTAGTATGGAAGGGTCCAACAGGGAAAAGGAAAAGGGGACGACCAGCAGAACAATGGGAAAAGGAAATTAAACACATTGCTGGAGAACATTGGAAGAAAAAAGCTATTGATAGAGAACAGTGGAGAGACATGGAGGAGGCCTTCACTCTATTAAGAGGTCCTTAATAGTTATAATTAATAATTAATAATAGTATAAAGATAGAAAAAAATACATTATTATTATATTCAGTAAAAAAATAATATATATGTAGATCAAATTATTAACGTTAGATATAAGATTAGATTAAGTTTTATTTTGTATATTAAGGAAATAAAAGGCTTTTTATTTTTTATTTTTATTTTATTTTTATTCTGTAACTGAGGTTTGAGGTGAATTTGTTTGGCAATATCTTACAACTACATTTATAAATTTATGTCTTATAAGTCTAAATACTTTATTTTTACACAGTAGATACTACTACAAATACGACAAAAAAAATAAACTATAATATTATTAAGAGGAAAGATTGTTTATTTGTTACGATTTAACTCAAAAGTTACTCGACCGATTTGAAATTCCGAGTAACACAGGATTTTTGTGTATTGCTTAGTAGCCGGCTAGTGCCGGGACGTGTTGCTAGTATATTTAAATAATAGCTCTCGTCGTATAAGTGATTCTACGGATGATTAATGGAAAAACATTCCGTATGCTTGCACATACCATTTTCAAGTCTGATATCAACAGAGGCGTGAAGCTCAAATAGAAGGTGACAACTCATACACAGAACCTCAATATACTAAGTGTTTTTATATGAAACCTTGGCCAATCTTACCAACAGAAACGTAAAATATATGCCAACATTAGCTCAAAATATATACCGACATAAGCTCAAATTATATATCAACATAAACGTAATATATAGACCAACATAAACCCAAAATATATACCAAAATAAACGCAAAATATATACCAACATAAACGCAAAATATAATATACCGACAAATGACAAAAAATTACATGGATACTATATATCATATGTTTAATATAGGATATGGGATATATTATGCAAGACAAACTGTATATAAATTTAGCATTCAGCCGTTCCATTAATTATGCTTCCATATTCATCTCATTATTCCATAGTCATTTGACTCTACGTACGAAATATTCTCCACAAAAAGAACTCGCTTTTTGGATGCGTGTGGTACCTTATAATTACAAATTTAATTAAATATAATATCGGTAATCGCCTGCATACAAGTTGATCCGGATGTAATCCCGGATAGCCGGTTAATAGCAGCACACTGTGTTTAATGCTACCCGGCTTTACGTTTATGTTTTAAGGTCAGCGCTCAGTGAATCCATAAATAACATTCAAAACGTATTCCCTTCTGTCTTCGAGGTAAACGGATCGTATGTAATATCTCTATCCTATCAGATCTTCCGTATTCAGTGGATAGATAGTCATGAGATACCACGCTTCGTAGAATTTATTACTTATTTTAATAGCAATTCGTAGCACGTTATTTAAAGTTGTTTTTATATTTCTGTGGAGATCAGGCAAGCTCAAATATATTTTTTTTATGTCGATAGACGAGCATAAGGTTCACTTAATGGTAGGTGATACCTAAGCCACAGAACTTCAGTCAATGATGCGCTGTTGACCTACTTCTTACTTCGAGAATTCGGAAATCCATAGACTGAAACCGAAACGAACGAACTGAACGGTGGTTCGTTACCCGGTCGGAATTTCAATATTCCTCCCACCCGATCAATGCCCGAAGTTACCAGATATGGGGAAAACATGCTTACAGAAAACTATAAACATGTTGTCTCGGTGGAATTCAAACCCACGACCCATCGGTGCGCACGGCAGGTGTTCTACCGAACGCGCCAACGTACTGTGGTAGATATTTAATTTTTTTATTATGTGAATTTGAATTGATATTGACAAACAAGCATCAGATTTACTTGAAGGCGATTAGCCACACACCATCAGTCAATGATGCGCTGTCGACCTAATTTTTACTTCGAGCATTCGGACATCCGGTTTCAGCATCTACGAACGGTATTTTGTTACCCGGTTGGAATTACGTTCCAATCCGTTTAATGCCCTAATGTGGGAAAGATATGCTTATAGAAAATTCTAAACATATCATCCCAGCGGGTTTAAAACCCGCGACTCATCGGAGTGTAAGGAAGGTGTGAGTAGCCAACGCCCGTCAAAAAGATTACGGTGTACGGTACTTCTGGAAATTGCTATATGTATTATATTCATTGCGTTCTCTATAGGATCTGTACGCTCACCTTATACCATCGTGGTTTAATCAACGGCTTGCCTTATTAAACAGTCAGTATAACGCTTACATAAACGTCGAGGTGTATAATAAACAAAAGCGAATATTATTAAATACTAGGGTGCCCCGCCTAGAATGCTTCCAGGAATTTATACTCCTATAAATATTAATGAAATGAAATACAAAATAACAATGGATACTTATTTTACAACTATAGTAAGTAATATCGCTGTTATGTATTTATTTTACAACTATAGTGTTACGTATTTATTTACTACATCATTTTACATATATTCTTAATGCAATATTAGAGGTGGCGAGTGCCATAACCAAATCCTACTCATTTTACTTGGAAAAATAATACTTTGCCTTCCCTATTTCCGCAATAACTTGTGGGAGCAATTTTTAATAATTGGTTGCGCCGATTAGGTTTTAGATTAATGGTCTATGTAAAATCCTATCACCCATCCTTCTCCCGCACATACCTTATAGCTATGACGTCGAATGCGCTGCAATCTGCCAGCGCCACCTATCACGTTGACTTTGGGAGTGTCGAAAAATATGGCGCCGTGAGTGATCGTTATCGTGCATCTCCTACATTAAACTTTCTATATAGAAAACCCGTGCTTTCATTGTGGCCTTGTGCAAGTGGTGTGTGAGGATCGAAGGCTCTCCAGCATCATATAAAGGTATGTGCCACCTTCCTTACGCCGGAATTGTTTATTTCATCGCCTAAACTCCTACGCAGTTCCGGCCGTCCATCATTTGCATAGACCATTTGTATTTAATCGATGTTTTAATTGCAACGCGTACCCATTTGTTTTGGTCCTTTTCGAGCTGGATATAGAATTAGTTTAGATAAATTCTATAAATATTTCGTAGTTTAGAATCGAAAGGTATCGGTCGAAGCCACGCGCCGCCGATCTACCTTCAATTCGAATAACAAAATCGTTTTTATCAATTTCTAGAAATTTCGCTTTCAAATTATATCGGATTCGTCGTTTTAAATCGCTTTTATTAATTGTTTCGTAAATTATCATATACTTAGATAACTTTACTTCGCTTATATCGCTATTATACTATTTCATTCGTGCGCCATATACTTATTACATTTCGTTAAAAATCCTAAATACTAATATTAAATCGCTTTCATTCGTGTTATTTATTTCTTATTTACTTATTGTCAATTTTGTCTCGTTCACCCCGCTAGTAAATAAGAAAATAAAACATTCGTCGTCGTTACATAATTACACTTATTAACCCATCATATGTCGTTGACCCCGCAGGTAAATAAGTCGTAATTCTTTCATTAGTATTTCGCATCTCACAAAATAGATAACATACAATTTATTAAGTATTTCGTTCACCCCGCATACCTATATTATAGGAACTTATAAATTGATGTTATAAACTTACTTTCAATTCGCATTCGTATAACACTTGTTTTAAACATTATTAGTTAGATAAGTTGCAGTTTGCAACTACGCATAAACACATAGATATAATATACACGCTATAGTTTTCGTTCGTCCGCCCGGCTATCGCTGCCTTGTCTTACCTGGTAACCAACTTATAGATATTTACATATATCAATTATTTGTTTCTTTATTACTTATAAATATATAACAGAGACGTGCATACTTGGATTTCTAGTTGAAATATTGTCGTATCGTTTGGATAAAATACATTTATTTTGTTGCATAGAAACCTAAATATTCTGTTCTCCATCGTTTAATTATAATTTCTTTTATTTATCGATAACTTTTACTCATAATTAAAATGGCACTTGGTTCAACTGATTTAAGTATTCAACTTAAATTATTATATGCTAAAAGAGATAGAATATTCGCTCGCATGCAGTCTATTTGCAATCATGCAAATGACCTTCAGTCAGAAGTGACCAGGGAATCTTTTTTGTGTGAATTAGAAACTATAGACACTTTACATGAAGATTTCGAAAATGTGCTGGAGAAAATAGTTACTATAGAATTAAAGTTTGATCCTGATTACACAATAAATATTCAGTCGCTTTCATCGTTTGAGGACTTATTAGGGCGTGTCAAACGCGCTGCTAAAGGTTTGCAACCCCCAGCATCTACTCAGCATAAGTCACCTCGGTTACCACCGGTTGAAATTCCGGAATTTAATGGAGATATTAAGAATTGGCCCCTTTTCTATGCTAGTTTTCAAAATACCGTACATAAAAATACATCGCTTACAGATTCAGAAAAGTTATATTATTTAATAGGTAAATTGACAGGCAAGGCTCGAACCGTGTGCGTTGGAATAACACCGTGCGCTGAAAATTATGAATTAATTTTCAATCTTTTGAAAAATAAATACGAAGATCAACGTTTAGTCGCCACTTCATATCTTGATCAGATGTTTGAATTTAAAGCTATCGCGTCCGCTACACCTAGTAGTTTGGAACAATTCTTAGATTATTTCGCATCATCTGTCGCCGCTTTGAAGAACCTAAAGGTCAATGACCTTTCAGATTTCGTGTTTTTGTATATCGCTTTAAGGAAATTAGATCCTGAAACCGCGCGTTTATTCGAATCATATAACCGTAATAGTAAAATTCCTTCTTTCGATGATCTTTCATCATTTATTCGCGATCATATAAAAATATTGCAACGATCCGTGTCTTCGAAACATGAAGCTACAAAGAAACAGTTCGACCGTAGAACAGACATAGCATCGAAACAGACTCGTTCGTCTATCACTCACGCATATGTAAATACCACATCTAGTTCGCATTTATCTTCGTGTTCTTTGTGCCATGTACAACACGATCGCTTATACAAATGTTCCGTATTTCATAGTTATACTTCGAATAATCGTTATAACTTTGTTAAAGCGAATAATTTGTGTATTAATTGTTTAAGTGGCGGTCATCATGTCTCCACATGTAGATCTAAGTCTTTATGTAAAAAATGTAATTCAAAGCATCATACGTTGTTATGTTTTCGAAAAGCACCTGCTTTTAGTAATTCGCGCGCGCCTGCCACAGCTTCCCCTGCGCCTGCAGCGGGCGACGCATGTGTCGTTCCCGCTCGCTCAACTCGCACTGATGACGTCACGCTCTGTGCGTTATCAGATAGTAAAACTAATCTCTCTCGTGGGCCTACCACGGTCCTACTCGCTACCGCACGTGTTATTGTTATAGATTCTCGTGGTAATAAACATATCGTTCGCGCACTATTAGACAGTGCTTCTCAAAGTAACTTTATCACTCGTGATTGTTGTCAACGCTTAGGTTTGAATATAAATCAAACTCCATGTTCCGTCGTGAAAGGAATAGGAGGTTCATTCAAGACTATTCAAGGGTCGGTAAATGTTAAATTTTTCTCTCGTTTTAATAATAATATTAGCTTCGACATGAATTCGCTTGTTGTAGATAAAATAACTGAGCAGTTACCTTCTGCTTCTGTCGATGTTTCTCGTTTATCTAACTTTGAAGATTTACCGTTAGCGGACGATACGTACTCCGTGTGCAGTCCGATTCACATGTTGATCGGAGCTTCGATTTTCCCGCATCTTCTCTTATCACACAGAGTTCAAGGACAGCCGCTTCATTCTCCACTCGCTTTAGAAACTGTTCTTGGATATGTGATCATTGGAGACGCTCCGACTCATGTCAATAGTTTTGATCCCGTTTCATGTTGTTGTGTCATTGATCCCCTTGACTCCGTAGTTCGTAAATTCGGGAAATTGGATGTGGAAAACGTTCCACCTATACTCAGCCCAGCTGATAAAATCTGTGACGAAATCCATACTCGAACGACATCACGTGACACTGATGGTCGTTATGTAGTACCGCTTCCTTTCAAACGAGACATCAATTCTCCTGGTGATTCTAGAAAGGCAAGTGAACGCCGGTTTCCTTGCTTATATAAAAAGATGAAAGCGTCTCCGAAACTGAAGGAGGCCTACGATAGTGTCAATAGTAAATACTTAGAGAAAGGATACCTTTCACTCTCACACACAGATGTAGATACATCTCGAAATTCTTATTTCATACCGCATCACGGAGTTATTAGGGAAGACAAATTAATTTCTAAGCTACGTGCCGTACTAGATGGTAGTCGTAAAACTAGTACACACGTTTCATAGCCTCATATAACGGTCAAAATCTTCAATGCAATTCGTTTAATATACCTACTTGTTAATTTTTGTTTGTTTTCTTCATTCATTCTTCATACATTATTCGTTAACTGTCAGTCACATGGACTGACTCCTTCGCAAATTATCGCTCATCCGCTTTGGTTCGTTGGCGCCCCGTGGGCATGCTTTCATATTTCGCAGTGGTTTATGATTCCTTTTTATCCTTCTACAGTCCAAATTACACCTAAGAAAAGGAATTATTCGTTCGTAACCGCATCGCCTCCTGCGAAATCTCCAATAATTTCGTTATCGTATCGCTTTTATCACGGTTATTTTAACCATTGCAGTTGCTTAATTGTGTCGTTTATGTTTGTCGTTTGTGAAACTATTGCTGCCGCGTGATACATATCAACGTCGGATCTCAATTTCGTGGAATTATTAATTCTTCGCTTGGATTTCTTTGATGAAATTGCAAACCTACAAGTGAACAACCTTGTAGGCGCTCCTTTCAATATCTCAAACCTTTCCTTAAGGATGGGATAATTCGAGTTGGAGGTCGTTTGTCTAATTCAGATTTAGATTTCAATAAAAAATTCCCTATCGTGCTTTCACGCAAACATGCGATTTTAGATTTGTTAGTAGATTGTCATCACAAATTGAACTGTCATGCAGGTCCCGACCTGCTTTAGTCGCTCCTACGTCAGAGATATTAGATACTCTCTACACTCATTAAATTCGAAACACAGCCAACATAAGTGTCTCCCTTGTTTTCGAATTCGTCCCAAGCCATTTCGAAGGTAATTGGGAAACTAAATAAAGAGTTTAAAGACTCATTTATGCCGCGTGCTAGGAGAACACATTCTTTCATTTGAAGAGCTAAGTACCGTACTTGCTCAAGTAGAATCAGTTATGAATACTGGCTCTCTATACAGGACGCTCTCTAGCGATCCTTCGGAATCTCTCGCTTTAACTCCAGCGCATTTTTAAATCTTACACCTTTAAAATACATACTTGCTACAGAAATTGATGAAAATATTCATAATCTTTCGCGTCATGAACTTCTCGATAAATTAGTCCAGTCTTTCTGGAAGCGCTGGAGAACCGACTACTTGCATACTTTGCAATCGCGTCGTAAGTGGAACACACCAGTTAACCCTATCACTGTCGGGACTGTTGTGATCCTCTTAACGGAAAACTGTCCTCCTCTTCACTGGCCTCTCGGTGTTGTGGAGGAAGTCTTCCCCGGCTCCAATGGAGTTACACGAATCGTTCGTGTTAGAACTGCAACTGGATCATACTTGCGTCCGGTTGTACGTCTCTGCCCTTTACCTAATCAATAATTTGGTTACTCACTCGCGTTTAGGTTAGGGTATTAGTTTAGTTTTAGTTTAGCTTTTCTTTAATTTGATTTCTTTCGCTTACATTATCGTGTCATAGCTTTATTTCGTGCATCTTAATTCGTTTCGTTTCGTTCGTACATTTATTCGTAGATTTTCGATTTTTTGAAGGCGTCCCTTCAAGCCCGGGGGAATGGTTGCGCCGATTAGGTTTTAGATTAATGGTCTATGTAAAATCCTATCACCCATCCTTCTCCCGCACATACCTTATAGCTATGACGTCGAATGCGCTGCAATCTGCCAGCGCCACCTATCACGTTGACTTTGGGAGTGTCGAAAAATATGGCGCCGTGAGTGATCGTTATCGTGCATCTCCTACATTAAACTTTCTATATAGAAAACCCGTGCTTTCATTGTGGCCTTGTGCAAGTGGTGTGTGAGGATCGAAGGCTCTCCAGCATCATATAAAGGTATGTGCCACCTTCCTTACGCCGGAATTGTTTATTTCATCGCCTAAACTCCTACGCAGTTCCGGCCGTCCATCATTTGCATAGACCATTTGTATTTAATCGATGTTTTAATTGCAACGCGTACCTAATAATAATTCGCTTTTTGGGAAAAGTCGCGATTGTAAATAATTACCACATTATATAATTAGTTTTTTATATGATATTTTTATGTATTTTTTATTTTAATTTTAGTAAAATGGTTATTATTAAATGACCTATAACGTTATGAATGTTATATTTTAGACAGCACCTATAATTCTTGATCTTAATTTAATATTTTTTTTAATTGAGGAGCTATTTAAAAATATAAGACAGTAAAACTTACATGAAACTGTGATAATTATGTTAAATATGGTAGACGTTTTTATTTGCATTTTGGGTCTTTTTATTTCAACTTGGTCCTTAGGAAAATGAAAAAAATATATATTTAATTGTGTATCGAGTTGCTGTGTATATTTACATAAGAAACTCGCCGTAGTCAAGAAGGCATTCGATCAATTGCCCCCACAATACTTTAAATCACCCCCCATTATTGTAAGCGTGCATATAAATCACGCCACCACTTTACCTGTACTCGTGGCAGACTGAAATACGGCCATGCATTATACTAAACCTTTTCACTTTCCCCATTGAACTCGAGGTACAATAGAAAAATAAAATCCAAAACGTACTGTAATAATAGGGATCATGACTTCCGGGTGTCGTTTCAAAAAAGTTTAATTTAATCTATATCTATACTATATAATATTATAAAGAGGAAATTGTATTATTGATGTTTTGTATGTTATAAGTAAACTCAAAAACTATTATACCGATTTTTAAAATTCTTCCACCAATGGAAAGCTACATTATCAGCGAGTAACATAGGCTATTTTTTGTGTATAGTACATCTACATTGCACCCGTGTGAAGCCGGGACCCGATGCTAGTATTATATATTAATATTACAAAATATAATAAAAAAAAATTGGTATACTTTTATCTCGATATTAATCGTTTAAGAAATTTCCAAATTATACAATTATTGCTTTTAACAATAAATGAGTAAAACAGAGCTATTATTTATACAAAGAGTGAGTAACTTGATTTTTTTGTAAGAAAGATATAAAAAAGAAATATAAAGCTCTATCGCATTCAAATTATTTCTTTATTTATTATTGAAATAATTTGAATGTCTCTATCTCTTTTATTTGTTGGTAAGAAGACTCTCCTTCAAAGTTTTTAACTGAATTAAAAAAACATGTTCACAACATTTAAACTGATGTTTATTTTATTATTTTAAACCTCGGTTACCTTTTTTAATGCTTTGTATCGATAACCTAATATCTGTAAACAAGAGAATGCTAAAAATTAAACAAGCATTTTCACGGCATCAATCGACATTTTGTTTACAAAATTAGATTTTAATCTAAAAAGTGCGAATAACACTAAAACTTTAATACTTTATTCCATACCAAATATGGTCTAAAACACTCATAGTTAGGGGGCGTCCATAAATTACGTGAGGTGTTTTTTTTAATTTTCTATCCCTCCCTCCCCCCTGGTGAGATGTCGTGAGATTTTATTCAACCCCTTCCCCCAACCCCCAATCTCACGTGAGATTTTTCAAAATGTGGGTTTCTTACGTAAACGCGTTGGATTGTTATTGTAAAAAGAAAAAAAAAATACATGTATACAATCTGGATTAAATGGACCAAAATAGTATATATTTTTTTTGTTTCAATCAGAAAAAAAATTGCGTGATATTTGCCGAGACCCCCCCTCTCTCCAACGTAAGATTAGATGAGATTTGACTCGACCCCCTCCCCCCTTAAACACCTCACGTAATTTATGGACGCCCCCTTACTTTGACTACATAGTTACCTGTATATAGTGTGTGCAAAACGGAATTCGCTAAGCAAATTCGACCTGTACATCGTCGCCTGCCTCGCCTTCCCTTTAATCGAATTGAAGACTCGCTCGATGTATACCGAGCACAGCCAGTAATTTTAATATGTAGAAATATAATACAATACAAGGAATAGAGCAATCATTGGTGACAATACACCCTAAGTTTCAGATAAATCAAACAACCAATATTTTTAAAATAAAGGTCTATAATACACTACCGATCCGCTCCGGCTTCGCACGGGTGCAATGTAGATGGTCAAAAATTCTATTTGTGAAAGAATTTTGAAGATCGTTCGAGTAGTATATACGAGTATTATAGACAAATTGTTTGCAATAAAATAAAATTGCGACTATAATTAAAGATCTAAGCTATCGTTGGACCAGACTGCTCACGGTGTGCCAATTTAATTTAAAATCGGTTAAGTAGTTTAGGAGTCCATCGCGGACAAACATCGTGACAGGAGATTTATATATATTAAGATGTTGTAAGAAAGTAAGTACAGCCAATTAAGTATTGTAGTGATTTATTAACTTTTGTTTTGACAAAAACCAACGAATTAACAAATAATTTATTTAGTATTTCGACCAATCACATAACAAAATTAATCACGCCTGAGAAACTAACAAATCGCGAATATCATAATTTTATAGTTGACTAGCGACCCGCACCGGCTTCTCACGGGTGCAATGCTGATACTAAATACACTACAGAAAAACTGTTATTATTATACATATAAACCTTCCTCTTGAATCACTCTATCTATTAAAAAAACCGCATCAAAATCCGTTGCGTAGTTTTCAAGATTTAAGCATACATAGGGACAGAGAAAGCGACTTTGTTTTATACTATGTAGTGATAATATGAAGACGTTTCTCTATATCAAGCACTGGTACCTTTTAGTTGGAGGAAGCTCACACCTAATTTCATTAGTATCTATAGATAATCTACATCTACACTAATATTATAATGTGGAAAGATTTGTATTTTTGTATCTAAACTAAACAAGTACTAGACCAATTTTAAAAATTCTTTCACCAATCGAAAGCTACATTATCAGCGAGTAAGTTTGTGTATAGTACATCTACATTGCACCCGTGTGAAGCCGGGGCATGTTGCTAGTATCATATAATAGTAATTTTGACCGTCTCGTTGGCGCGTTGGGTAGAATACCTTATTTGCATTCCGATGGGTTTCCGGGACAAATCCCGACGGGACGATATGTTTCTAATTTTCGTTAAACATAATATCTTCCCTACGATTTTCTCTTCGGGCATTAAACGGTTAAGAGGAATATCGAAATTCCGACCGAGTAACGAGCCACCGTCCATGGATGGAAAATCTATGAAGTGCATTTACCGCGTTTCGGTCATAGTCTATGAATTTCTGAATGCCCAAAGTAACAGTCGACAGCACATCATTGGCCTATGTTCTATGGCTGAGGTATCATCTGAAATCAAGTGAACCTCATGCTCGTCTGTCAATATCTAACATAAAAAACATAGACATCATAGACATCGACAGCGCATTGGCTGGCAGCGCGTTCTGTATCACCATACTTCAGCATCAAGTGAACCTCATAATCGCCGATATTTAACATATAAAAAACATAATAAATTTAGATACTATTACCGAAGTTGAGCCTCGCTAGAAATATACCAGTACAAATAAAATGTAGCTGCCGTTAACATGAATTGAAGGTAAAACTAGAAAATTCTGAAACTCGTTGACCTGAAAATGGAGTAACATGAAAGTAAATAATAAAAAGAAAATAAAACTGACGCGGCCGGCCTGATTCCAGTCCGGTTTAATGTTTCAGTACAATAACCGAAGCACTAGTTATTCATGACTCACTGAGGCCATGCCTTATATTACTGGACTGAATTGATGTTATTTCAAATGAAATATAACACTGATTTTCAGTAGTTCAGCCAGGAAGCTACTGAAAATCAGTGTTAGAGAAAAACTCCCTAACTTAAACTAAGTAGTCTTTTCATGGCAGCACACTGCCGCATAGATTGTTTGATTGTGGAAAGTAGGAAATGAAATGAAATGAAATATAACTTTATTGCACACCACAAAAAATCAGATATAATATGAATATAAATAATATAAAAAGCAATAGGCGGCCTTATCGCTTAAAAGCGATTTCTTCCAGGCAACCTGTACTGGCTAAACTGAGATAAATTTAGATGATAAGCTAACAGTAGGTGGTATACATATAGTTTTAACATAAGCATATAGTAGATAATTAGTGAATAGGTACAAGAAAAAAGTAATAAATTTGTCACAGTGATAAATAATACTTAAAGAGCATAGTTTTGAAAGATTGAAGAGTTTGGGCCTTTCTGATATCAGTAGGAAGAGAATTCCATAGGTTAACAGCTTGTACAGTAAATGAATTGTTAAAGAAAGAAGTAGGATTTAGTTCATAAACTTTAAATTGTTAATTTTATTTTTAAATTTCCATTTTGTCCTTGATGTTTGTTCATAGTTGTTGACTTTGTTTGTGCGTTTGTTTGCTGTGAATAAATGTATATCTATCTATCTAAATGAAATATATCTATGTAATTAAATGAAAGCGAATTCCCGAATGGATAGTAGGGCATAGGGCACAATTTCTGTGTGTGTTTTATAAACTAGTTACATGTCCCGGCTTCGCACGGGTGCAATGTAGATGTACTATAAACAAAAAATATTAAAATCGGTTCAGTAGAATCAGAGATTACTTCCTACAAACTTTTTGTTTTATTCCAGTTTTAGTGGGGATCACTAATTATTTCTGGAAATAAATATAGCCTGTGTTACTCGGTGAATATGTAGGTTTCTAACAGTGAAGAATTTTCAATATCAGTCGAGTAGTTTTTGAGTTAAATCGTAACAAGCAATCAAACAAATTTTTCCTCTTTATAATATTAGTATAGATTAACGCTTATTTATCGGAACGATGCAACGAAGATGTAAGATTATATTTTTGATAGGTAGATCCGACCCGTTGGTTACCCCAACCCGAGTGCTCATAGATGGAAAAACCGTAAAGTGCATTGCGCGTTTCGGCCTCAGTCTATGTATTTCCGAATGCACGAATCTAAAAAGTCTGTCGACAGCACATCATTGACTGATGTTCTACTCGTCTGTCGATATCTAACATTAAAAAAAATATTTCTTTGACAGGAGATTTTTTAGTGCCCCCAAGCTGCTGCAAGCCAACACTAAAATCCCACTTTTTTTAATGTTAGATATCGACAGACGAGCATGAGGTTCACTTGATGGTAGGTGATACCTCAGCCACAGAACATAAGTCAAGGATGCGCTGTCGACCTACTTTTTACTTCGAGCATTCGGCCACTTAGTCAGATTTTCTATTTTTAGATACAAACTTTGTAGTTTATTTTAACTTCTTTTTTGCCTCTCATTTTTTCTTCTTTAAAATATTTTACTCTCCATTGTTCGTGACTTCAAACAAAACCTATAAAATAATTTAATAAAAAACTGTTGAAAGACGAGTACGACTACTTTGACGAGCGAAATAAAAGAGAAATTATAGAGTTGTCCCAGTAAAATTGTCCAGTACGAACCCAACATATAAATCCGACCAGTATAATTTGAGCCGTCATAACCTTCGTAAAATTTGTTTTGTCCTTAGAAATTACAAAGCGAGTATCAGTGATAGAGGTCAACCTATATTGGTGGTTAAAACTTTGGGTCAGTCGATGTAAAACTGAGATGACTGACTACAAACGACAGACTAGTTCTGTTATTTAAAGAAATTCAGCACTAGTTTTCTGTATCGGATTGTATTTTGTAGACAAAAAGCGAAACTAGAGCTTACTAACACGTAATTTAAAAAATATGATATATTTATTATTTACTAACTAATCGACACGGCTTCGCACGGCTATATTAATGAAGAAAATGAGACCAAAAAATATTTATATTTTCCCGATAAGGATAATCACCAATCAGTATGAAATAGACTTTACAACCTATTCTCATATCTACAAAATATATACACACAATTTCATAAAAATCGTTTGAGCCGTTTCAGAGGAGACACGAGATTTTTATATATAGGTAGGTACATATAGAATTAGCACTCTTAATTACATATATGTTTATATTGCTTTTAGAAAAAAATATTTTTTTATACAAAGAAGACAAGAGGGTTATCTGTTAAGTAATCACCACAGCTCATGGACACATGCATCTCAAATGTCTCAGATTGGTTGTCGGCCTTTTAAACATTTATAGATTCGTCTCTTGAAACCAACGAGGTTGTAATTAGTTGGAAGCCGCGACGGCATGCATTCCACTTTGTTGATTGCTAAAAGTACAACAGGCTATATCAAAAGGTCATGTAGGCGGTACTAATATCATAAATAATTTACACAAGCTAATCTTTATATATATAATTCTTCTGTGAGTGTGTATGTCACTGAACTTCTCTCAAACGACTGGACCGATTTTGAAGAAATTTTTTGTGTGTGTTCAAGGGGATCTGGGAATGGTTTAGATTCACAATTTTGTCCGCTGTACAATGTTTTTTTAATAAATTTTTAATTATTATATAATTTCGAAGCCAAAATTGTGGCAGAACAACGTCTACGTCAACGTCCACTAGTATAGTAATATAATATGTGGTCTATTTCATTCGATGGTTTAAATGAAAGCGCTGATTTTCAGCAGCGTCTTTATTTCTCTGTAGTTAGAGAGGAGATATTGTGTCAAGTATTTCTTAACTTTGTATATAATAATAATAAAATTGTATTTTATTAACGCAAGTGCAACATATTTAATCCGGTAAAAATAAAAAATTAAGGTAAAAAAAATAGATTTCAGAAACGATGTCCTCTATAAACACAACACGGTAAAGTTAGTAATGAATAACAATCAAAACGATTCCACGCAAGCAACACCGTCGCAAGTTAAACCGCAACTTTAAAGTTAAAGATACGCGTGCTGAAGTACGGTCTGCAAAAAAGATAATTATACAAAAAATCTTCTAAAAAGGCTCTCTTAATATTATATATACAATATACATATAGTTCCATTATATAAGGTACGTTTAATAACAGTGTGGTTATTTTAATATTTTATTAAGTTAACAAGATGTGTGGCGGGACGTCCATATCCAAGAGCCCGGGTCGCCGACTTTAACGTAATACGCGTTTATATATAACATATTATATTATTACGTAATTAAGTAAGTTATATAAGATTTATATAATTACGTTAAGATATTATTATTATTTTTTTGTATGATTGCATTAATAGGACAAAACTTTTGGGCTTGTATGGTGGTCCCGCCACTGAACAAGATATATTAAGCACATATTTTTGTATATAACTTTATTGTTACCAAGTTATATTATAGTCAAACGATACAGTCCGGCGCATAATACATACGTCATACATTCGCTGACTTAAAGTCACAAGGGTGAGAAATATTTTCTCTTCATACATTGTTGGAATTTCTTAAAAAGGAACCATTTTTAGTCGAAAAGACTAAGTAATTCCAGAGGCATGAGCGATGATAAGTTAACTTCTTCTTATTTTTATTAGGTTATAAATCAGCTTGGGGCAGAATACGCGTTAAAATTTCAAAGAATGAAGAGAAAATTTAGATTATATGATTTTTTTGCTGACGCTATCATTATACATGTTTGATACAAGCATATTTTCAATTAAGGGCATCTAATTAAATCGCAAAAGGAGTTGTTTTCAAGTTGTCCAACTTTTGCGGTACATGGTAACATATATCCTGTAACCATTTTACTGAGACCTCCCCTCTCGTGTTGAATGTGGATGAAATAGATAAATATCGCTCGTGTTAACAGATCAACGTCTGGTTAGAACGTTCTAGAATACAAACGATCCCACTTAGAAGTTTGATGTGTTCGGAATAAATTTCATTAGCATTTTATGGTTTTACATTTTAAGCAGATGTTGACGAATCAAATTTCGGTAGATGGAATGGGCTTGATCACAGGACTAAGCAATGAGTACTCTATTGTTACTCTTTCTCTCTTTGTTACTGAAAAACGTAGGAGAGGAATGAAATGCATTGCAAATAAGTAATATATACAGAATAAACATTTTATTTATCAAAATATTGTGTTTTATTGTCGGGTTTAACTAGACAGGCGAGTTATTTAATTTTTTTTGTATTTTATTGAGTATTTTTGTGATATTTAGTTTTTGCCTGTCTCACATCCATTGCCGGCAATCCAATACGGGGGCAATCCGTTGCGGGGAGCAAACGGCTCACGGTACGGTTATTCCAAATCGAGAATTTCAAAATACCATTGCAACACCAAATAGTTTGCACGTTGCTTTCTGAACCTAAGAAACAAGAGATTTGTCTCAGTCCATCAGGACTGAAAAATTGATTATTGCCACAGAAAATGTGTTTGTTTAATTATTTATCAATAATATTGTTATTTTATATTCTATATTTTATATGTAACTCATTTATATCCATACCAAGCGTGAATAGATTAATAAGTTGACTTACATCATTTTCTTTTATATCATAACTAGCGACCCCCCCGGCTTCGCACGGAAGCAATGCTGATAGGTACTAAATACACTACAGAAAAACTGTTTTTATTATACATATAATCCTTCCTCTTCAATCCCTCTATCTATTAAAAAAAACCGCATCAAAATCCGTTGCGTAGTTTCAAAGATTTAAGCATACAAAGGGACAAAGACAGCGACTTTGTTTTATACTATGTAGTGATAGGCATTAGGATTACTTAGTCGACTTATTAACCTATTTACGCATGGTACGGCTAGGTATATTATAGATTCCTCATAATATTGGAAGTGATTTATAGTTCTTTAAATAAATTAAAACTATTGCATCAGATAGACGACCGTACATAGAGGAACACACTCTCATACGATCATCTAGCACTTTAATATTTATTTCTAACAATTCTCAACTCCAGTCTTCGTGTGCAAAATATCTTCAAGTTTGTCCCAGAGAGCGTTCCCGTGTCAAAAGTTTTATCTTTTGAGAAAGTAAATAAAACCAAATGTTCTGTTCCCACGCTGTAATTGTGGACCAGCTTGTAACGCTCATCTGTTCCGGTGAGAGAAAAAATACTTTTGTTATTTTGTTAAATATATTCATTATTACTTTCATGACCACCTCCGTAGCTTAGTAGCAAGCGCTTTGAGTATTGCACCGGTGTTCCCGGGTTTGAACTGAAATTATTTGGCAATAAAATCTCAGAGAAACGTGATTATAATATTGTCTTTTATTAACGCGAGTATCACACATTTAATCTGGTATACAGTATTTTATTTAAGTGATTAAATAAATTCGTTTTGGTCAGGCAAGGCATAGAAGACTGATAAATCCGACAATTATTAGTCCCACTTCATCACACAAACCGTAATATAAAGTGGCCCACTAGGCAGTGGCATAGCTATTACAGGGCAAAGTGGTGCAGTGCACCAGGGCCCTGAAGCTGAGAGGGCCCCCTGAGAGAGCTTCGGAAAGAGGCAGCTCTTGAAGCTAGAAAAATTCTTTCAAGTTTTTTTTTTTTATAACGCCGATAATTGAAGCGCCGAGCGCCTTTGTTTAGTAATAATTTGCAAATTACTTGCTTTTGCTGAAAAAATGTAACCGGGAGACCGGGGGCCCTTGTCCACCTAACTACGCCACTGCCACTAAGGCATTTTATATGTTTTATGGGATTTACTTATATTCACCATTTTTGGATTTTTCCAGCCATTTTACTTTAAAGTGAAGTAAGAAGCTGCAATACAATAATAAACCTCTCATATCAACGAGAACTTTTTTGTATTTTTTGTAATCTCTAAAACTCACTGTCTTGTTATTTTGAGTTCTATGTTACTCTACCAGCCGGCCTAGCATGACCGCCACGAGATATGTCGCGGACGAGAGAAGACAAACTAA
Source organism: Anthocharis cardamines (assembly GCA_905404175.1). Classification (NCBI taxonomy): domain Eukaryota; kingdom Metazoa; phylum Arthropoda; class Insecta; order Lepidoptera; family Pieridae; genus Anthocharis; species Anthocharis cardamines. The sequence continues at coordinate 1,320,624 of FR989960.1, forward strand.
GATGTAAGATATCTAGAATATATTTATTCATGAAATCATCATATTATACAGTTTTGAATACATAATTATTACATTAAAACTATACTTAAAATAAATGAATGATGATCCCTGAAATGGATAACCACTCAGTATACGTTGGGGCCAAAACCCCAACACTGATTTTCAGTGGCTCCAGTGAGAGTGGTGCGCTGGCAGAAGCGATTACACAATTTCTATTAAAAATCAAAAATACAATTTATATATAAATAAACCTAAGAGCTTAACCACATAACTTAAAAACAATATTTTGTAAAACAATGACAATATTAAATTAATACATGTATACACTTAATTACAAAAAGAAAAGAAAAAAGCAATAATAAAAATAACAAGTTTGCAGAACACACTTCAAATTCTTTAATTTAAATTGTTATATTTGTAAATTAAAATATATTATATTAAGACAGACAACAACATCAAAATAACAATTTAAAACTGAATATTTTACTGTCATTATTACTAAGTATTGGCTTCCAATATTAATACATTATATATGTTTATTATTAAGGCTGTTCCAAAGATATTTTAGTCTTAACAATTAAATGGGGCTTATTAAAGTTTGTAACAATACAAAAAATACAAAAATACAATAAAAATTAAGTTCAAGCTGTGGTTTCATTATTATTAAAGACTAGTTTCAAATCGGTTTCAGAAACAATTCTGTGTTTTGTGGATGCAGAGGTCTGTCGCGCGAATATGCGACCTCCTTGCGTCCATACATGGCGCCAACCTTTGCGTTTCCCTTCTTGCCGAGTTAAGTAAAAGAGATGCCTATTAATAAGTGTGAGACGCTCGTTAACATAAAACTGCTTAGGAACTTGGTCGATGTTGAAGCCCGCTGTATCAGCTCCACGGAAGCAGCCGCGCGCTGATCGCAATAGCTTGTCGCGAGTCGCAGTCCGGGCTAAGCGTAGAATGATGGGACGGGGTCGCGGCTGTCGACCAGGAGAACCTTTCCGTACTGCGAAGACAATCTCACGCTCATCCACGGTTACACCAAGCCTCCGTCCCACCGACGTAGCTATATTAATTAAATTTTCGCCGTTTACCTCTGTTATCCCTAGAACCTCAATGTCATTACGTAGACTCATTTGATCTCTCTCATTGAGTTCGGTTTCAAGATCGGTATATTTCACAATATCTTCACTGTTCATGTTAGTGATTTTGTTCTCAATTATAGATATGCGCTGTTCAGTATTATTTTCTAAGATAGAAATGCGTTCTTCGATGTCCTCAAATCGCTTATTAAATCCCCCTATAGTCTCCGTGAGGCGAGCTATCTCTTTTCTAAACAGCGCCATCTCCTGAGCCATAGTGCTCAACTCTGTACGAATCAACATAATATTTTGCGACAGTGAGGTATTGTCTTCTTCGCTATTTGGAGAAACTGGTGAAACCTCAGAGGCCGGCGAGCATGCTTTTGTACTAGGGGTTATCAAATTTGAAGATATATTTTGCGGATTTTTCGCAGTGCAATATTTGCATAACCACCGCGCCGATACTTTAAAGTTACAATTTGTTTTCACAGCACATTGTCGGTGACACGACGACTTGCAATTAGCGCACTTAATGGTATCGATTGATACAAATTTTCCGCAGACTTTGCAATTAGTAGTAGGCATATTTGTAAATTGAATGGTGATTATCTTTTAAAGTTGACGAATTAATTTTTTTAGTTTGAGGGTACTTAGTAACTCACTATCCACAGTAAAATTAAATAAATCCTTTTCACTATGTTCTTGTTAATAATTCGTATGGATAGCACTTTTTAGTTCAATAAACTGGATTTTAGATTTTTTATTCGTTAAAGTTTACGGAATCGAACTGTCACAACTGCCAGCAGCGCCACACCTCTATACCATATATCTCGATATATTATATCTCGACATCGACAATTTTGATAGAAAAGATGTCTCTATCGACAACTATATCTATTTTTGATATTAAAAGGCGAGTTTTAAGTGTAATTGTCATGTTAGACCCGAAAGAAATAGAGCGCTAATAGATTAAAACACGAGAAAACGGTCGACAAAATTTTGTCGCGGTTGTCATGCTAGGCCGGCTGCACTATAATACTTTACAACTTGGTTTTAATTCCAAACAATCAATTGATTTCATAAAAAGCCTTAGCTCTGTTTACTCAAACACTTTTCTGTTGATCATTGTTCAATGTGTTTAGTCAACAAACATGTTTATACTGTCTCTGAGAGAAGCAACAACAGTCGAGGTTTTAAAATCCTCCATAATGGACGTGCAATGGTCTATTTTGTTTTTATTGTGGTCAATTGTACTAAATGTAAGTTATAAGCATAAGTAAATTTCCAAGAACCTTCATAGGGCATGGGGCAGACCTATTTCTATGTCTGTTTCACTGGTAACTTTTTTTACGGGCAATTAGCAGCAGCAGATAAATAAGCAGAGACTTTTATAAATAAGACAAAAGGAAATGGTTATCTCCCTTTGTTCTAAGTTATTTAATGTTTGAAGCCTTTGAGTAGTCAGTTATTCCATGCCAAGACGAAATGCGTTTTATATTAATGCTTCGGAAATGATTAGAACCTTATTTTGAAACAACTTCTTTTTACTAGCATCAACAGAAATTGGGAGTCGATTTAAATTAAGTCCCCTTATCTAAATTAAGAAAAAGTTGACACTTGTTGTGATAACTCACAATGAGCAATAGTTAATTTAATTATAATAATTATTTGCACCAGCCATGAAATAGAAACCTTTATTATTTTTACAGGACGCCTGGCAAACCCTTGAGAATAGAAGATATAACCGGGCACTGAGGGGTGACTTGCATTATCACTCCAAACGACATATGCTGCCCCGTGAAGTTGAAGCCAAAAGGCGTGCCACTCCACAACTGCAAAAAGAGGGAAGAAAAAAGGTGAGGATCGTCTTACGTGATTGTGAAAAATATTAAAAAACAACGATGTATTAAAATACTACTAGAATCTACAGCTTAATTTACTTTGGACTGGCTCGTTGACGTATATCTGCATTTCAGTGGGTCGTCGATAGAATCGATATTTTTATTATATACCTGTAATTTTTTTTTGCCCTACGTGTAGTCACTTCGGGCGATAAATTAATGGAAATAATATCGAAATTCCGACCGAGCAACGAACCAACGTTCACAGATGGAAAACCAATGTAATGCATATTGCACGTTTTGGTTTCAGTCTATAGATTTAGGAATGTTGGAAATAAAAATAGATCAAGCGCATCATTGACTGATGTTATGTAGTTGAGGTATCACCTATCATGCTGTGAGGCTCACGCTATGTTGATCATTCCGTTTGTTTTTTAAATACCTCTCTGTTCCAAAACATAGAACTTCCTGGGCCGATAGTTTTCTAACATTATGTTACAGTATTTACTGTCAGTTTAAGCAAACTCAACATACGCTGCAGTACTATATAGCACATGTTGAGTTTGCTTAAGATTTCCTTTTAAGATTTTATTAAAAAAAAATGGAGAAAAAAATTTAAAATTTAAAAAATATCAAGTAATTAACTCATTTTTTAAAACTGTAATCGAAATATTTTTATAGCCTTCAGGACATCTAAAACCATTAAATGAAGATGATATAGAAAACGATGAAGTGGTGTCTGTAGCAATAGGCCCACCTGCGATCAGACCCAAATACGAAAAGGTGCTAAAACATACTTCCAAATCATCTCATATCAATTCTGTTGAACAAGAAGCAGGCACTAAACTAGTTAAAGATGTCTTAACACAATTGGGAAGAGAGTTTTTAACACATCAAGTTAGTGAGGACTTTGTTTTTGGACAATATATCGGTAATGCGATGAGAAATCTGACAAGTGAACTCAAATTAAAAATGCAGCATGAAATTTTAGAATTAATGGTAAAATATCAGAAAATTAAAAACGGTGAAGTAGCCATGCAAACGGCAACTCCTCAAGCTGAAGAAAACAAAATGACAACTACTAGTTTAAGAGAAATTAAAGATAAGAAAGACTTTAAAGATAAAGAAAGAAAGAATGATACGGATGAAGGGTGGCCGGATTTTAGTAATTTGGCTAAAATTGTTGGTAAATAAAAAATTCATATAAAATTACTTTACTTTCAATAATACTCCATTGTTAATTATACACTATTGTGTCTAGAGACGTATTTTAAGAGGTAAATATATCATAAATTACAGAAGGGATGAAAGAACGGAGCAAAGATGAGGATATAATGGTTGAAAATTTATTGTTATATATGCTTAGAAAACTGTAATCCTCTCCAAATTGAAAAAAAATAATGTGCATTTTATTCATTGTATCTACTTCTAAATGCTTTAATGCAAATCTACACAGTAGAGTTGAGTCTGAATATTGAGAACATTTACCAGAAGGGTATAAAAGAAGGGTAACAGTTAGTGGTGAAACCACCATACAAGCCCAAAAGCCCGGCTTGCCGACTTTAACATAATACGTTTATATATAACTTATATATTTATGTAATCATATAAGTTACATATTACTTATATAATTACGTTAATGGCATTATTATTTTTCTTTTTATAGTTGCATTAATAGAGCAGGCCGGTCTTTTGGGCTTGTATGGTTGTCCCGCCACTAGTAAAGTATACACAATAATAATTTAAATAGCTCTGTATGTCTACATATTTGTTCACGCTAGAAAATTAACTTAACGAAATTGCTAAATTAATTATAATTCTGTTTTCATAGCTAGATAAGGACTGGAGAAAAATAGGTTTTATCTAATTATAACGACTTTACATTAATTTCCATTTTATGCACAAAGATGACGAAACGCAAACACCAATTAAATCAATTTAATTGACAACACGTCATTGAATGATATCCTGATTGGCTGTTCGTCGAGTAAGTTTCAAACTATGAAATACTAGCAACGCGCCCCGGCTTCACACGGGTGCAATGTAGATGTACTATACATAAAACATAGCCTATGTTACTCGCTGATAATGTAGCTTTCTATTGGTGAAAGAATTTAGAAAATCGGTCCAGTAGTTTTTGAGTTTATTCATAACATATAAAAATACAAATCTTTCCTCTTTATAATATTAGTATAGATCACGTCATCTTGGTCTAATGAGCAGCAGCGCTTTTATTTAAACTACTGTCCGCAAAATATAATAGATACAGTATTACAGATGCAGTCAAAGGATGTGGTTTAGAAAATCGAGTAATAAATAAAAAAATATTTACTAAGATTTATATTTGATCACATTAAAGAAAGCGGGTATTAATTGATTTAGATTTTATTAACTCGAAAAGTTTGCAATTTTTGTATGCGTCGTTAAGTAGTATAGTTGTTCTAGCTGTCTGTATAAAATTTAGTACAACATATAAATGCACGTCGCGTCGTAAAGAATATACATTGGCATTTTGTAATTATTAAAAATAATGCATTATGAAATTCAAAATAGGAACGTGCAAAGAGATATAGAAAAGTAAAAACGTTCTAATTTCGAACCGATAAGAACACGATAAGTATACTTTAAGAAAAAATAACCCACTTCCAATTTTAAGTCTACTAAGTCCACGTTATTACGCGCTCAGTTTCACAAACTAAATATACTATTCACTATACACGCTGTAGTGTTTATGTAGTGAATAGAACTGGCTAATATCCAACGTCCACTGGCTTCGCTAAATCGAATAAAATAGCAACGAGAAAGTAAAGAAAAGAATAAAAGGGAAAAGGAAGTATGGTAAAGTATATTTTTATGAATGGCAGGCAGGCGTTTGACCTCAATCCCACGTGGTGGTAAGTAGTGATGTAATTCTAGGGTGGAGAACGCCAACCTAGAAAAGCCTATTCACTAGCGCCTTAAAAGGTTCAAATCATAATGATCCCAAAAGACAGTCGAAGGGAGAGAGTTCCACTCCTTTGCCGTTATACATAATTAAAAAGGAAGAAGCCAAGTGATTTGACTGACTGGCGTGAAATATGTATATTTCAGTAGGTACTTGTTATTTTCACTTCTTTCTCACTGAGGGATCACGGATTGCCACATACTCAGATCCTAGCATACCACTTTCTCTTTCATACACGCTGGTCAACTTCCAGTACATTTGACATAGTTTTTAAAAAAACACTAAACAATAAGTTACCTAACTTTCAACCTTAGGCCCTTAGGCTTGAATCTAATTTTAATACCTACTTGGCACAAATGTCACCCGCTTCGATAAACGCAAGTTCGAATTCCGTCGGGTATGACGTATTATGTTAACATGTTTTTCCACACGTCGCACTAATTGTAATAATCGGTAATATCGAAATTTCGACCGGCTAACCACCATTCAGGCTAAGTCCGGCTGCCAGAATACATCCTGCTACACATCAATTAAGAAACAAAACTGGATAGTCCGTGTATCACTTATTTTATCACCAACTGTCTGCCCATTAAAAAAACTCCGCCATTTCTTACCAATTTCGTAAAAAATAAAGAACTTCCATCAATCAAAGAACAGTAATATCTGCTTTTAGCCATAGCATCGTTAGTGAATATGAGAATTGTAAAGTGCGCACTCTTGTGTTTGTCCCCTCTCGCTTCATTAGCAGCATTCGATCCAAAATAACGACGCCACTAATAAAACGTTTATTTAGCAATTCCCGAAAGAGATGAAACGGAGAACGTATAATGATGAATAATATTCCGCTAACTTGCTTTAACAATTCTCGATTTGAATTTAAAATTATTCCAATAATAATGATTATCGTTTTCTTTTAATAAAAGTAGGGATTACGTTGAATAAATTGAATAATTCATGTATCTTCCTTTTTTATATCCATGACATAAATAAATACAAAGGTACTTAGATCGCTCATTCAGTTTAATTTGACTTCTTATGGCAGCTGTTTTAATGAAACAGCTGGCGGTTAATGAATTTTAAAAGATCATTTTAATATTTAAATTGGCGAACAAAAATAATACTTTTATATTATAATAATATATATTAAATATTAACAATAATATTTCTAGCTCCGCCAAAAATGTTAATATTATTCCCATTTTTTTTAAAGTACGACAAACCGACCTCGGATGACTGATGAAAAACCTTTTTTATCTGCCCCTTTATTTATATTTTATATGATGATACTCGTAATTTAAACTAAATCGGAATAATTGGACCATGCCCCACTAGGGGACTCAAGTACCTATACTCTTTTACAAGTCGAGTCAGTCTATAGCTCCATTTGACACGATTAGACAAACCAATATACTTTTACATTTTTTCATAATTGATAGTATCTCTTCTGATGAAGAGATGAGGATAAAGCTTTTACAACCCATTAATTACTTTGAAATATAAGAAAAATAAGCCAAGTACTCACATCTGCTCCAAGAGTCACCGGGTAGTGAAAGATTATTACTATCTAATTATTCCTTTTTATATATTAAACTGATCTATTTCTCAAATAATATTTATACTCCAAAAAACAACAATGTAATCTTTTTATTCCTAACAATCAGCCGTTAATATTCGAGTAACAAAATATGACAATTGACTCTTCCCGCCATTTTTGAACATCAGATGTTAAATGTCAATTGTCTCTTTTTTTTTGTTGAACATTTTAAGGCCTGGACTAGTTATTATCAAAAATATTCATTATGTAAATTAGATTTTTACAGTAGCCATAGAAAATCAGAGTTGTGTCGGACTCTCAAGCAGGGTTGCAAGATCATCGCTTTAAAAAAATGACAAGTCTAAATTGCGAATGTCGCAATACCTCCAAATTTGGTCGCAAGGTGGCACTTCAAGTCACCCAAATTGCGGTTTATCGCGCAATCTGGCAACCCTGCCCTCAAGTACAGCAAATGCTGAGTCACCGCCTATGTAAGCTGCTTCTCAATTAGTGAATAAGTATATCATATTCTCAGTAAATATGTTTTATCTTTGTTGTCTATTTCTCTAATTCTTACTCATGTGATTGCCTAAACTTACGGTACATGAAGTCAACTTTCAACTATATACTTTAGTATGTTCTCGTAATTTCGTCACGCTTCCATTGATAGAATAAAGGACTATAGTACACTAGAAATACTACGGAATTCAAGGACTCATTTAATTAAAACTTGCATACACAGGCAACGATATAATCACTCTTTTATATTATAAGCCGCCATCTTTTTTCCGTTTCACTAATTTGAAAGCAATTACAGTGGAGTACCAACGTCTGAATATCAAGCACTTCTAATTAGGAGCAGCTCACAAAGTTTTTTAATTGCACTCCTGGTTTGACCCTACCCTTGGTAAAGTTGTGACCACACTGGTGGACATTTTTATGTTTTAATATAATTTACAAATATATTCCGGTATGCACTAATGTATCTTTTGTCATTAATCATATTATATTAAACTAGCGATTCACTCGGCTTCGCACGGGTGTAATGTAGATGTAATATACATAAAAAAATAGCCTATGTTGTATCGCTGATAATGTAACTTTCTAATGGTGAAAATATTTTTAAAATCGGTTGAATTGTTTTTGAGTTATATAACGTAACGTAACAAATAAATATTTCCTCTTTATAATATTAGTAAAGACTAGTTTATAATATCCACGACTTTTACCATCGATTCGAAAAGCTCCATGAATAACCTTCTCTGAGGTTACTTGTCATTCCTTCATTCATATATCTTATATAAGTTTAGCTCTGGTAACTCTTCTTTCTTATAGCGCTACAAAATATCCATTTTCTTTTTGTATCTTTTTAAATCATATCTAAGACGTGCATAATATCAAGCGCCTATAATAACGCAATTTTTGTTATATCAGATATATACCGAACGCGCCAATGAAACCGACACCAATTAACAAATTTTATATTAACAATAAGATCCCATTGTGTCCCCAGCTTAAGCGAAAAATCGGCAGGAAATCTGATTTATTAAAATTAATTACTTTCCTAATTGAAGTTTGACACTGCTTTTTTCCGATTTCCGGCATCCAACTCTAAAAAACCAACTTAAAATAAATCTTATAGATTTATTCATACAAAGAAACCCAAAAGTTCTTTGAATACTTAAAAATCGTGTTAAGTTAGTGATCTGTTATATGTATATGCTAACTACTAACATATATGGATGTAATCTCAGGATGGATCCGAAATAAATGAATTATTATTATATGCGTTCAACTAGCATCGAATAAGAGTGAATACCTATTCAAAAAAACTATTTCAGCCTACGGATATCCGAATTCTAGAAAGTATATTTTTTAAATCTATTACCAACATTTTAGATGTCAAACAGGAAGATACTACTGAAAATCAATGCTGCACCGCTCTGTGACCGCACCACAAGCTGAGTGGTCTCCTTCCTTAAAAGTACCTATTTTTGTATGTTTGAGCAAATGTTTATGGTTCTTAATTTTTAAAATAATACTACAGTATTGTGCTTCAGTCGGTGCCAGCCAACCGCTGCCGCTCCATACCGTTCAAAAGTTTGTTGCAAAAGCAGGATTAAACTGTCCTTCTTGGCTGACAGATTGACAGCCACAGGAATCTGATTTTAAATATCTAACATAAGAAATTACTTATAAAAATATAAGTATTATTATTTACCATAACTTTACTCATTGAGTGTAGAAAATTGTATCGTTTCATCAATAGAACGCTACATTATCAGCGAGTAACATAGGACATTCTTGTGTACGTTACATCTAAATTGCACCCGTGTGAAGCCAGGGCGAGTGGCTGCTACATAATATTTATTCAACCCGATTTAAAAGAATATCCATAATATTAACAAAACTATAACGTAGCTTCTCTTTTAAAGCTTTTAAGCCACGTTTTCTTAATAAAGAAGGAAAAATACATCGATTTCACATCCCGTGAAGCCTTCCAAGCCGGTATGGTAATTGCGTAGGCTCTCAAAGTACGGCTAAAAGCAAACAGCGATAAAAGAGGAAAAACTTGGTTATAAGTGTGAATTTGTAGGGTGGGGATGGAATAGAAGCGAGAAGCGATCTAACTAAAAAAAACAGTTTTGTTTAGATTACATTAAATTAAAGTGAAAATTAATGCATTTTCTTTTGTAACAGAACTTATGGCCGGACTAGGCAATATCTTTTTTATGTTAGATATCGACAGACGAGCATGAGGTGCACTTGATGGTAGGTGACCTCAGCCACAGAACATCAGTCAATGAGGCGCTGTCGACCTATTTTTTACTAGCATTCGGAAATCCATAGACTGAAACAGAAACGCGCAATGTGCATTTCACGGTTTTTCTATCTCTGAACGGTGGTTCGTTATCCGGTCGGAATTTCGATATTCCTCTCACTCATTCAATGCCCGAAGTTACCAAACATGGGAAAGACATATTTACAGAAAAATATAAACATGTCATCCCAGTGGGATTGGAACCCACGACCCATTGATGCGCACGTCAGGTGTTCTACCGAACGCGCCAACGAGCCCGTCAAAATATACGAATATCAGAAAGAAACATCGTATTTGATGCAGTTTTCATACTTATTTGAGAATGTTGTGTATTACACTTTTAATAATTTGTATAGTTTTGGATCTCTTTTATGAGAATTAAAACGCTTTAACTTTAGCCATACCTTTATTAACAGTGTAATGCAGCAACAGTAAATTATTCTTTTCACTCCATTACCATTTCACTACAAAATAATTTATTATTTTTAATTATATTTAGGTATTCTTTTTTATCTTTATTCTAACTATAATCATAGAATATACGTACATGTGCATTTGTTGAGAACAAACGTTTTTTATTTGTTTGACTCTCACGGCAAAATTAAATTATAGATTACCATAATTTTTGGTACAGGTATATTTGGATATTGAAATAGTAACATGTTATCTGTAGTTTATCTGAATAAATAAGCTCAATACAATTGTAAACTACCGCATTTTAAACGACAGATTGTGGGAAAGACAGTGTAGATTATTTGCTAGGACCCAAAAAAAGTATTTTTAAATGCAACGTAAAACATAATTAATTAAGGTTGTATCATTCTGTTATACTAAATTGATTACTAATCGTACCAATGTGCTCTAACAATGAAAGTTGTTGAAAAAGTTTAAATAGCGGCGTAGCCAGAGTTAGGCTACGGCGTAGCTTTTCTACGAAAATGTAGCTTTCGGATACTCGTGTGGTTAACAAATTACGTCCCTGTTGCACAACTTACCTTTACGGAACTTGTGTTTGGAAAGTTCTTTGAACTTTATCAAAAAATACCTTTGAACTAGTCTGAGGCTCACTTTACAGTAGACAATAAACATTTTTGTTTTCAATTTTTAGAAATTCATAGACTGAATCAATGCGCTCAACTTTCCGTCTATGAATGGTGGTGCATTACTTGGTCATAGTTTTCATATTTTCTTATCCATTTAATGCAATACATGACCATATAAAATGAATTCTCGAGTCCCCTAGTGAGGCACGGGGAGACATATTTCTACGTCTGTTACCCTATTCGTTTTTATTAACCTGCAAATGACTTCTGTGACTTGCCTGACCGAAACAATTATTTTTATTTTTATCGGTTTCTATTTATTTTTTACAAGAATAACATTACTTAATCTACATTAATATTATAAAGAAGAAACATTTGTATTTTTGTGATTGTAACGAAAAAAACTCAAAAACTACTGGACCGATTTTAAATATTCTTTCACCAATAGAAAGCTAAATTATCGGCGAGTAACATAGGATTTTTTATATATAGTACATCTACATTGCACCCGTGCGAAATCGGGACGTTATCAGGTAAAGATGAATGGTACTATATAATATAATATGACTTTTATTCAGTTCACTTTGGCTATATTCTCAATATAAAGTGTTCAAAATTTGAAACACAAAGTGATAGGTCTCAAATGACTGTTCATAGTGTAATGATTATACAGAGCTATTTATAATATAAAATTGATACTTTAATGTAATAAACCAATAAACGGCCTAGAAAACAAAAAAGAAGTTTACCTTTAATCTATATTACCCATATTTAATTTGTCAATAACAAATTATAAAATATCAGTAAAGTAAAAGGAAAAAAACAGAGTTTAAACAATATTCGGATTAAGGCTTTATAATCTCACTAAAAAAATGCAAATGACATTGATACGGTGCGGATAGTTAAAAAAAATATAATATAATTAAAAGTATTCTTCAATACGTTTATCTAATTGTAAGTTATTCGTATTTTTAGGAGATTTCTATGGGATTTGAGTGTGTGGCATTGATAGCATGACTAGTTGATAAAAGTAAAGCATTAGCATGTATAATCTAAATAATACTAATGTATTTGCGTACTTTAACTGAGTTTACGGTTAGAATCAAAATTTATATATTTTAAATTATATATATAGTATATTTTTACACATCAAATCAAAAAGGGACTTAAATGACGATAACGAATGATTGATAGATGTCAGTACGAGTTCCATTATAGAATTGATTCATGAAAAATGTATAGAATTTAAAAAATATTATATAAATCGAATGGTAAATAAAAAAAATGTGTGTTGTGTACCAGAGTACACAGGTAAGAAGTGAAACTTCTTTACGACATATCATTTTTGTATAATACTATTTGCAACTTCACGAAAATGGGGTATATAAGGCTTAAGCCTTAAGAAAAAAGATTTTATCACTTTCAAATTAATATATTGTTATTCTTATTTCAAACCAAACTTCAAAACTAATATATTGTTGTTTTTATTATAATATATTACATTATATTCTTTACGTCACTATACTAAACTTTGATAAAAAAAGCAACATGGCGCGTAACCGAAAAACGTGACGATACTTACAAAATTTCTCCCATACGTCGATAAAGAAGTTTCACTTCAAAAATAATTTAAATAAAATAAGTAATATGAGAATTATTTAATAATGTTCGTAATGACACTGGATATGTATTTTGATCTAACATACTTGTATGTCTTAAGCTCAAAGTTTCAAGACCTCTAAAAGTAATTACTCTGTGAAGCCGTCTCTCGTCACATTGTTTCGCTCCACGCCATTTTGAAAGAGGAAGCCCGGGAAGCAGCCAATATTGATGGCATATTGTACTTCAGTCTACGTAACTAGATGCACTTTACAACGCTACGATTGCCGACGTGCGATGTTTCCAGTGAACGCCATTTAACATTGACCCCTCTCGTTCAGCCACGCCGCTATTACCAGGAAACTTATAACAAATGTTAGGGTTCTATTTAAACTGGTTCTGATGAACGTTCGCAATTTTATATTTTCAGCTATTGTGACCTTTATTACGCTCGGGTAAGGTTATTTTTCGCTTGTATTAGAATCGTAAGAATGAGTTTGTATGCTATTATTTCGTCTATGTAGGGAATAAGCTGTCGTAGGTGACGAATTGTAGGCTTTTCACTGTGCAGTACAAATTGCATGTTCTGAATACGGATTTGGAATCGGTGATTTGAACAAGCATATCATACGAGCTGTATTGAAGATTTAGCAAACGTTATCGTGGCGTAATACGAGTCGGTTGATCACTGTTGATAGAGGATGGTTACTATTCCGTATAATAAACAAAGAAAAATGTGAGTTATATATACCTTTTATTAAAGATTAATTATTTTTACGAAAGTTGGCTAAATATGTATTTTTGAGTTTACCTTAACTATAGGATATTGAGACGCTTCGAACTTAATTTTTACGTCAAGTGTTCAATCTTAAAATGATCGTGATTTTCACTTAAAAGGACACTCTAAACCCTGTATAAATTTAGTGTACAATGTTAAGAAGAAATAAAAGAATTTTGAATTTTTTAAGATTTCTGAAACCGAAATGATACAATTCATAAGTGTAGTAAATTGAATGAAATTTCTATGCCTGGTAAGATTCGAACATGCGACCCAGCGGAATTCAAGGCACTAAGCTTCACGCCAAAAATATTCATATATTATACAATAGTATAATTAATTTTTCAGCTAATCATTTTTTTATAATTTAACATTTTTTTATTAAAAACAACTAACAATAAGACTTAGCTTGCCTTGTTTATAATGATAATAAATTGTTCAGTAAGATTACAACACAAAGTATCTATGATAGGTTTTAGGCAATGAAACATGATATTAATTAAAACTTTCCGGCGAGCTGTCGAGTTCTGAGAGTTATTGTACTCTTGTAAACTTGTCAATACCATATACATTGCTTGTGTTCGCATTTTCGAAGATAAAATTAAGTTGTGGTATGTTTGACAATAGTGATGTGTAATTGATAACGTTATTAACTGTTTGCTTTAGACAGAATGAAAATGAGAACAGAGGAGGCGAAATGTGTCAAAAAAGTGTAATAGACTTTCATCACCAAACAACACAGCGCACAGCGAGGTTTCATCCTTACCTAGTGAAGTTACCTTCGGGGCTCAGTGGTGCCTCGGCACGTAGGATGTCGGCCTTCAAGGCTGGTGGAAGGTTTGGGCTTAAGAATGTGAAACAGCCCGAGAGGAGAGCGGCTTCGTGGCTTCCTTCTGCATGAGGTGTACGCGAAGGAATGCGCTAGAGGTGGCGCCGGAGTCGCAGTGGTGCTTTGGCACGGGGGTTAGCCGGTCTTCAAGACTGACGAGTGGTGGGTCCCGCGGACTCCTCCCATGTTGAGCATGGGAAGGATGCACAAGTGGGACGAGGAGGGGGCCGTTTGGCCTGACTGCCGGGGCTCGCGGTAGTATGCTATCGCTATCCCGTGGGCCCCATTATGGCGGATTGAGGGGTGAGGGGTTTTAGTGGGCTCCCAATGACCCAGGTGCCTGGAGCAGAGGGCTCATACAGGCAGACTGGTAGGGTGAGTCCCACATTCCCTGCGTCCTTGCACTACCCCGACGCAGTGGGTGCGTAAACTGCATTTCCCCTGGTTAATAAAAAAAAGGGCGCTTCGCTTCCTCTTTTTTATTGCGAATCTTTAAGGACTGGAACTCTCTCTCTGCGTCTGTTTTTCCTGAACAGTAAAATATGGCTCTAAGTCTTGAATAAATTTAATATCATAGCCCGCATCACCATTAGGTGAGATGGCGGGCATACCTATACTTCAAAAAAAAAGTCTGTCTAATCAATACTATAAAACACTATATTAAAAACTAGCATCAATATTAATAAGTAAGATTTTTCTGAATAAAAATCTGGATGGCAAGCTTATGGAAAAATGTTCGTGCCGTTATACGGAATTTAATAATGGCTTCAAGATATTTTTCTTTTAAAAAATGCGAGAACAATTTTCATGAAAATAATAAAAAATATTATGTTTATTTTATGTTAGATATCGACAGATGAGCATGAGCTTCACTTGATGGTAGGTGATACCTCAGCCACAGCCACATTCAATGATACGCTTTCGACCTATCTTATACTTCGAGCATTCGGAAATCCATAAACTGAAACCGAAACGCGCAATATACACTTCACGATATTTTCATCTATAAACCAGTGGTTCGTTACCCGATCGGAATTCTAATATTTCTCCCACCCGTTCAATGCCCGAATTACCAGACGTGGGGAAGACATGTTTACAGACAATTATAATCATGTCGTTCCAACGGGATTCGAACCCACGACCTATCAACGCGCCAACGAGACCATCAAAACATTGTTTATAACTTATGATTATTATACGACAAATACAGTATAAGGTTTAGGTTTAGGTTTAGGTTTTTTTACATTTTATACCACAGCTAAGAAGCCCGATAACATTTATTATAGTTATTTGGAATTTATTTTATGAATATTTCTTCGAAATTCTTTATTAAGCTAAGAAAAAGAAGGAAAGAGTCTATAAGGTAACATCAGAATCTTTTCATAATTGAATTACGTTTTGCGTCTTTGCATCTAGTATGTACTCCAGGAGTTACTAATTGAATTATTACCGGTTATTTTGGCGTTACTATTAATAGCGATGCTCACTAAAACTCTTTAATCCAAAATTGTTAATGTATATTCATTTTAAATTAGGAAAATTTTGACGTTGTTTTAAAGAATTAAAAATGTTAAGAATACGAAAAATATGTGTAATCGTTTTCAGATTAGTGACAAGACTAAAGTGAAATAAAAGCAAAATATTTCTAGAATAAAAAGGATAAAAATGACAAATTAATTATATACAAAGAAATTTAAAATTGACATCTTCATCGATACAAAACAGAACATCACTAATTCTAGTGCCGCGCACAGGCTAGCGCAATCTGATATCACGTCATTATAACTTGAAAGTTATAATTTATAGGATAGTCTTAGCATCTCGTATAAGCTTTCAGCTACCGGGTTCTAGGTGGTTAACTTTTAAGAAAGAAAATGTATTTCAGTGTTTCAGTCATCAATTCAAAGTCACCCAATACATTGTTATTTAATTATAATAGCTTTTTCCAAAGAAAATCTGAATATATGAATTACGCTGGTAGAATTGAAGATTTCAATTCTTTTTTATCCTTTTTACTAGATATATTCTATTTAATTACCTGTTTTTCCTTATCAATTACTTTCTTTCGTATTAGCTACTTCAATATAACTTTAACTAGGTACCATAGTAATTCAATGAAGGTAGAGTCAGTCTCATGTGCCCTGTTTAACTGAAACAATTATTTTGCTTTCCCTTTGATTTGAACCCGGTACCTCCAACGCTAATCGCAATATGTTCACTGAGGCATTCAAGCCTCCAGGCTGTCTTTATTACTTTCAAGGGCAGTACGTACATATACGTTAGGAGTAAAGGTTATCATCTAACACAATATATATACACGCCGACGTATAATTACGTTGTGTTCATGATAAATAATATTATAATAAAATGTGACAAATCGTCAAAATACACTAACTACACGGTACTTCTCAGTAAAACGTGAATTATGTCTTCCTCTTATCCTCTACGTATACACACGTTGCGTTTTCTTGTATGGAGATAATGTGTTTCACCAGAAATTATCAGATCGAAGCTGTTCATGAAAGTGGTATGTTATTGTATGACTAAAACCGCTTACGGTAACATCAAAAATGATTAACAATATCTTTCCAACAATACTCAATACTCAATCTATTATTACCATAATTGATTCACATAAAAACGTTAAATCTAAATTAACAGAGCAATTAAGTAACGAATAAATTAATGAAGTATACGTAAACACAGTTGTGGTTACCCGTCTGGTTTTTGATCAAGCGATAATTTAATTCACAACGTAACAATATATTGTCTATGATACAAAAATATTAGTGTTATATGACTTACAAGTGCTTCAACGAATAACCTTTAATTATTATTATTATATTATATATTTATATTATAGGCTCATTATCAAACACACGTTACCAATGACAGGTCATGTAAGATGTCGCACTCAAGATACATTTTCTCCATTCACACCTGGATTTTTTCCTGATAACTTAGGTTCCGTGAGTGATGAGCACGGCGAACGTTTTCACCAAGACGGTTTTTTTTTTTTCGAAAACAGACAAATATTTATGGGACGAAAGGACTACTGTTGGTTGTTGTTGGTGTAAAACACTTGGTTAAAATATCTAATATATAAAATTCTCGTGTCACAATGTTCGTTCCCATACTCCTCCGAAACGGTTCGACCGATACTTATTAAATTTTTTATGCATATTCAGTCAGTCTGAGAATCGGCTACTATTTTTCAAACCCCTAAGTGATAAGGGGTGTCCATCCCAAACATTTTATTTTTATTTTTAGGATTATTTATTTTATTAGGATTAGGATTATTTATATTTATTTTTTTATTATGTGGCATTAAAAAATACATACAACCTTATGTTTTCACTCTTCTATTCTTCTGCTTTTATTGTCAAAAAATCTAGACCCGTGCGAAGCCGAGGCCTCTAGGGGTCTCTAGTTTCACTATAAACGTCAAAACTCACCTCGTCTAACAAGAGTATACGCGTCATATTCTACCCTCAACATTCCATTTTATTAATATTCTATTCCGAATAAAAGTGTTTGTAAGAGATTATTATATTTGAAAAATGTTATTCAAGTCCAAGTAGTCTTGAATTATATTCCATTTTTAATTTTAAAAAATCCATTCTCTACCTAATAATATAGTTGAACTGCTTTAGTATTGCAAGTGAACGTGCGTCCTCAAACGTTGAACACACGCAAGCCCTTGACCAGGCTTAACAATGGACATAAATACAAATTAATTCCAACAAGTACAAACGCTTAATGCTAAGAAATTGAAGTGTTCCAACGATGTATTTTTGTTTTTATTTTTAACTAGCTACCTGACCCGGCTTCGCATGGCTATACTAATGGACAAAATGGTCCAAATTTCCCCTTTACAATTAATTAGTGAAATAAAATGGCAATGAAATAATTTCGACGAAAATTTTCAATGCTCTTTTTCTATAGAGATGTTTGATACTCAAATTCATAATATATTTTCTTTATACAAACCTTGTCCTTAAGTATTAACCACATATTTGAAGTGATTCAAATTCAAATTCAAAAATCATTTATTCATTTAGGTAACACAATGTACACTTATGAACGTCAATAAAAAATACATATTAAATGCTTCTAATTTTACATTTACTGCCAGTTCACAAATCGAGGGCGTAGAGCGGACGAGAAGAACTGGCAAGAAACTCGCCGCCACTCTTTTTAATCGCCATGTTTTTGTTTTACAAATGTTTTATAAGGGGCTGCAACCATTACACCATGTTCCACATGACATCACACAATTAACTATAATTATCAAAAAATATATATAAACGAAAAAATAAAACAAAGATTTGTCCTCTATCAGCAGTATGTATGGTGAAATAGGAGCACTCACATTCTAGTGGGAACAATACGCAAATACATAGACGAAATAACTAATATCACCGCGAGGAGGAGACAGACATTTATAGCATATTTTTTAGCTGTCGGGGCTACATATATAGCTCAGTTTACATCAGAAAGTGATGCGCTGTTGTTGAAGTGTTGTTGTTTTGATATTTTAGAAGTATCTGTATCTGAATATCGAGTATTCTGAAAGACTAAAACCCAAACGCGTTATCTAAATGGCTATTTCACCTAATATAAACGGTGGTTTGTCACACAGACGAACTTTGCAATGTCTCCACCCTACATTTCACAGTTAATATTCCGTTGTGGCAAGATATCTTGGTTGTCTCAAATTGATGGAATACTGTAATAAAGGTGCGCATAAATTTCAACAATCATCTGTAAAAATAGATCTTTGAGCAAAAATAAAAAAAATATGCTATGGGAACCCACCGAAAAAAACATTCATTAAAATCTTTTGCATAGTTAAGAAATATTAGGTTAATAAACGGACCAATGAATCGACTTTATTTTATACCAGCATACCCGACGTTGTTCTGCCCGAAAAATATATTCGCAGCGCCATCTATTGGGATCAATTGTGAATATAACCCTTTTTTTAGAAATTGTGAATCTCCCTAACATACAAAAAAATTAATCAATAAATATCTATCAATTTAGGAGAAGTACATAACATACTGGTCCTTAAACAAATCTATAAAGATGAAATACATTCGAAAACAACTGCGTGATCTCTTCTAGTTTTTAATGTCAGATTTTTATATAAACTGTCTTTCTAAAGATTTGATAATGGAGTCCTTAATAGATAGTATTAAAATACTCAATATGCTACCAAATTGTCCACCCCTTTTTATGAAAAATGTATTTAAACAACTCTACATTTTGCTCGTTTGTAAATCAAACAATAAACAAGGGAACTAACGTCACAGAATACATAAACTCCATATCATTACAACATCAATCAATCAGTATATTATCAAATTAAATATTTGCATTGTAACTCTGTGTACAAAACGTAACTAACAATATCCATAGTTATATTATGTCCACATTGCGTGCTAGAGGTACAAAAACCGCGAAATTTTAAAACAGTAAGATATAGTTTTTTTTTTTTCAAATCCGATATTATCATCCGAGCATCAGTCTCACTCTTAGTATGCTCATCATAGGATATAAATCAGTAATGTGTTGTAGTTTTATTTTTTTACTTCGCTTCAACTCTACAGCTGTTATGGAAGAGTTAAACTATTATTTTGATGGGCTCGTTGGCGCGTTCGGTAAGCCGTGCACATCGATGGGTCGTGGCTTCGTATCCCACCGGGATGACATGTTTATAATTTTTGTACGCATTGAATAGGTGGGAGTAATCACAGATGGAAAAAAATCATATTGCGCGTTTCGATTTCAGTCTATGAATTTCCGAATGCTCGAAGTAAATGGATCATCATTGAATGATGTTCTGTGGGTGAGGTATCACCTACCATCCAGTGAACCTCATGCTCGTCCGTCGATATCTAACATAAAAAAATATGACAGAAACAATCTAAGATTACTTTAATATTGATTTTTTCTACCTTAAATACCCATTTTTAACTTTGTGTTCGATTTCCAATATACGGTGAAGATAATACGGTTTCTTTTGTCTTAATAATGTTTCAATGACGTAGCTATCTTTACCTTATAACCTGATAGCAGTGAGTCATGATCTGTGAATGACCTACACTCATTCTTGTCGTTCAGTCTAGTTCCGATCTGAGTCGCGAATACTTGTGTCACAATGAAGCTGTTTGTGTGTGTGCTATTGTGTTTATTGTCACGCACACACGCGTGGGGTCGAGGCGATTTGGAAAAATATGGACCTTTTCAAATCGCATTACACTCAAATTTGATTAAATGTGAGTTCTCTGTTATCTTATAGATAACTTATTTTTTTTAAATTAATCTGTTTATTTCATAATTTATCGCAACAAAGCAAAAAACTATATTTTTTTTACACCTTGAGATATATTATTGAAGTTTAAGTAGGGATCCCTAATTTTTTCTAGTTCTAAATATTTCTATGTTACTAGGATAATGTAGCATTTTAATGGTGAAATAATTATTGAAATCGGTTCCTACTGGTTTTTGATTTTACTCGTTACAAACATACAAAAATACAAATCATTCCTATTTATAATATTAGTATAGATGTGATTTTTTTGTTATTAGTTAGTCTAATTGTCACACAAATACAATTGAGAGTGGCACAATATCCTCACACGAGTGAAAGAGTAATAGGTGAATACCCCAAACCGAAACATTTTTTTATCTTAATTTCCTGGGATTCAAACCCGGTGCTAAATGCAATTCCATTGCACCACGAAGGCCGTCTATCAGTCACTTATATGTAATAATGTATTATATTCATAAACATTATTGCCCTTTCTTTTACCTATCGTTTTAAATTACACTCGATGTGTTTAAGCGTAAATTCTTGCATTGATACCTGTTTTTTAAATCTTACCATAAGCGTATGACCTTTTGAATATTTCTACCTGATCTTTGATATAATGTGAAGATATATATCACTTAATTTATTGTATGTACTTGCACACTAACATAAGATGCGTATTCGAAGACCTAGCTCAGATTTGAATTTAGTTATGAGCCTCGTCTAATCCTTCTTCTAATGACATTTAGACAGAAGTAGAGCTTTTATTTCACATTTAGACCAGTGCCGAAGCCTTTAAAAATGGTAAAAAGTGAAAAAAAATTACAGTAGGTTGAAACGCATTAGAAAAGTAGGGGAATATGATCAAAATGAAAGGAAAAATAAATTACGGTCGATCCGAGTTCGGGAAGTGGAAGTGGGGGGGGGTTTAAGGGTAAAAAACGGTTTATCTCGTTTTCCGGCAAAACTACAAGTCCTATGGAAAAAAGTCAAATGGCAAAGTTGTAGGTAATAAAAAGATCTACAACTTTTGTATTTACACTTTTTTCACATACTCAATGTGAAAAATTCGAAAAACCAAGTTTTTGGTTTTTTATTTTTATCTTTTACAAAAAATATTTTTTTTCTACGAAATTTGGTGAAAACTTACCTTATTATGTCCCAAATACACTGTAATTTATTTGATTTAAAATATTTATTTTTTCGCCTTATTTTAACTTAATATCAAAAAAGCACCCTAATTTTCAATCGAAAATTCTGACGTCAAAATATCAGCTTTTTTCAAAAAGTCGGTGAGCTTTTTGTTCCTTGAAATCTCTACTTTCTGATGGTGTAAAAAATATATACATTACTATGGTAAATGTTCTCAGAAAATGCAAAAACCAAAAACCAAATAAGTTAATATTTAATAAGACATCTACAATATTTTGAGAAAGTTGCAAAATCTTCTTTCAATTATAAGCGTAGATGTCTATTTATTGCTTTTTTAAGATAACTTGTATACCTGAGTGACCTACAGAAAATTTTAGCCCATTAAAATGTATTTCATAGAGAAGTGGGGAAGGCTCTAGTAGGGTCTGGGCCTAACTACATACCTGTTATTTCGTAACAGGTGTTAAAAAAGTATATATTTTTTTACACCGTCAGAAAGTAGAGATTTCAAGGAACAAAAAGCGCACCGACTTTTTTAAAAAAGCTGATATTTTGACGTCAGAATTTTCGATTGAAAATTAGGGTGCTTTTTTGATATTAAGTTAAAATAAGGCGAAAAAATAAATATTTTTAATCAAATAAATTACAGTGTATTTGGGGCATAATAAGGTAAGTTTTCACCAAATTTTGTAGAAAAACATTATTTTTTGTAAAAGATAAAAATAAAAAACCAAAAACTTGGTTTTTTGAATTTTTCACATAAATTTTGAGGTTATGTGAAAAAAGTGTAAATACAAAAGTTGTAGATCTTTTTATTACCTACAACTTTGCCATTTGACATTTTTCCATAGGACTTGTAGTTTTGCCGAAAATCGAGATAAACCGTTTTTTACCCTTAAACCCCCCCCCCACTTCCACTTCCCGAACTCGGATCGACCGTAATTTATTTTTCCTTTCATTTTGATCATATTCCCCTCCTTTTCTAATGGGTTTCATCCTACTGTAATTTTTTTTGGTTTCAAAAATTATCGACACTGGTCTAATTAGCCAGTTCAGGTTGCCTGGTTGCTTTTTATGTTTATTTCTATTTATGTTATATTTGATTTTTTGTGGTGTGCAATAAATATTTATTTCATTTGACTTGAGTCGCGTCTTGCATATAGGCGTAGGTATGTGAAGTGCTCTTACTAGAAATCCCATTTATTTCTCTCGCGCCGATTTTATATAATACTAGCAAAACGCCCCGGCTTCGCACTGGTTCAATACACAAAAACCATTTATGAATAAGGCCGTTAGTCTTTAATTTATCTATACTTTACTAATATTATAAAAAGGAAAGATTTGTTGGTTTATTTGTTTGTTACGATTTAACTCAAAAACTACTCGATCGATTTAAAAAATTCTTTCACCGTTAGAATGCTATATCTTCACCAAGTATCACAGGCATTTATTTCCAGAAATAATTAGGGATCCCTACTAAAACTTCAATAATGAAACCCAATGTATACAAAAGGTTGTAGGGAGTAATCTCTGGATCTACTGAACCGATTTTAAATGTTATTTCACTTATAGAAAGATAAATTATTATAAGCGAGTAACATAGGCTTTTTGTGTATAGTACATCTACACTGCACCCATGTGAAGCCGGGGCGCGTGGCTTGTATGTATATAAATAGATTTAACTCATTGATTCCATTTAAATCGTATTAACCTTGTAAGAAACCTTGTAGTTACATCACTTGGACATACGGCTACTATATATACATAAGCTATGCTGGTGGTATCGTTTACGTTAAATATTGTAAATATTGTACCAGAAACAAAAACACATTTTCTTTTTATTATATGGTTCCCACACATTTCCTGTATCTATCTTTTATTTTACAATTTTATTGTTATTATTATTATTTTGTGTCCTTAGCAAAGATATATATTTACAGAAAATTATAAACATGTCTTCCCAGCGCGATTTGAACCCGCGACCCTTCGGAACGCAAGGTTCTACCCTACGCGCCAACTAGTCTGTAAAAAAAAATCATATTACATTTTCACAATAGATTAATATCGCTGAATAAATAGGACTAAAGCATGTGAACTTCCCAATAAGACTAGAGTACCTTATAAAAAAAAATGGTAATTTCTTTAGACCACCTGGATACCATCCTATCTTAAAAACAATATTTAATGTTTGCTTAAACCTAATCACCACAAATACTATTGTTTACGCAAGTCAACAAATTAGTTCTTAATGCAAACAGTATTAGTAATTGTTCTATTTTAAAATAGAAATATTACAAAGTATTTAATTTGCTGAAAAATATATAAGATATACTGAAGAAGTTCTCAAAACCCCGTCTTTTTATTTCTTATGTAGGATATCGACAGACGAGCATGAGGTTCACTTGATGGTATGTGATACCTCAGCCACAGAACATCAGTCAATGATGCGCTTTCGACCTATTTTTTTACTTCGAACATTCGGAAATCCATAGACTGAAACCGAAATGCGCAATATGCACTCCACGGTTTTTCCATCTATGAACGGTGGTTTACCCGATCGGAATTTCAATATTCCTCTCACCCGATCAATGCTCGAAGTTACCAGACGTGGGGAAAAGATGCTTACAGAAAATTATAAACATGTGGTCCCGGTGGGATTGTAACCCACGACCCATCGATGCGCACGGCAGGTGTTCTACCGAACGCGCCAACGAGCCCTTCTTCTTCCAAAATGTTTATTTATATTCTTGCTTTCTATAAGACCCCTCTCATATTTGTAGATACCTTTTGCATATGGTATTTTATTTGAAACTAATCCAATGGTCTAAGAGCCCGTGGGAGATCGTCCTTCACCGATCTGATAACCAGATGAGACGTATTTTTTATTAAATATTTTTTATAAACAAATATGCCTATAATTGCTTGCCTATCGAAAAGTGGTACTGGCTATTTTTAATAAAAAAAATAAAAAAATAATAATTAATTTTTTTTTTAATTTAATTTAATTTTTAATTTTTTATTTGAATTTTTACTTTTTTTAATTTTTAATTTTATTTATTTATTTATTTAATTTTTTTTTTAATTATTTTGACTTACCTGTTTACACCTGCTTGCCAGGTAGTTATACACTGAAATGAGTAGGCAAGCCTGCATACCTAGGCATATTCTGTGTATCAAAAACTATCAGTCAAATAAATTTCATTTGGTTATCAAAAGTATGAAGGTGATGAAAAAAAAATCGATAAAAGTTAATTTAATTAAAAATAGCCATGACCACTTTTCGATAGGCAAGCAATTATAGGCATATTTGTTTATAAAAAATATTAAATAAAAAATACGTCTCATCTGGTTATCAGATCGGTGAAGGACGATCTCCCACGGGCTCTCCTACTACAATTTACATAATGATTCAATCAATTGTTATTCCATTCCACCTGACGTAAGTTGTTCATTATTCATATTACATAGATCATTTCAAATCAATACATTGAATGGATATAGTACATGCATATTTTCAATAAACTATTATTTACTATATGTTATAATATAACATAAACATATGTTAATATTGCTCTATTCAGGATTCAATTTGACGGGATCCTTGGCGCATTCGGTAGAACACCTGCCGTGCGCATCGATGAGTCGTGGGTTCGAATCCCACCGGAACGACATAATTATAATCTTCTGTAAGCATGTGTTCTCCACGTCTGGTAACTTCGGGCATTAAACGAGTGGGAGGAAAATCTAAATTTCGACCAGTTTATTAACCACCGTTCATAGATGGTAAAATCGTGAAGTGCATATTGCGCGTTTCGATTTCAGTCTATGGATTTCCGAATGCTCGAAGTAAAAAGTAGGTCGACAGCTCATCATTGACTGATGTTCTGTGGCTGAGGTATCAAACAACGCACTGAATTCAAATAAATGACTTTATTAGTACATATAATTTGTGAAGGATAAAATTTTTTTATTTTTTAGAGAAAGAGAGAGATTTATTTGTCATAACAACACCATACATACACAATACATACTACGTCAATAAATTAAATATTTAAACTAGTAACACACACACATATAAACATAACGATATTATAACAACAGTAGATAATAATACATTCGTATAACATATTATAAATTATTAATTTAAATCTAAACAACATTTGTTGCAGCATTTTGATTCTGAATACAAAACCCATTTTCTCAAATATTGTGTCTGCGGTCTGCATCAAAGAAACATAAGACTGCTATTATCCTATTGTACCTCATTTAGTTCAATACAATAATTGTCCTTTTCAGGTGACCACGACAAGACACTTAATCTAGACGTTAGTGAGATCGATGTATACTTCTATGACTTCCCAAGAAATGAAGTCGAGACTTTTCAAATCAACGACGCAGCCAAGGGTATCCTAACCTATAAAGAATTAGACAAAACTAAGAAATTCATCATCTTCGTAGCAGGTTACAAATCCAACATAAACAAAAAGACTGAAGAACGAATGAGAGACACGTTTAGAAACTATCCAAACAGTTATCTAATCATTCTCGATCATTCCCCATACACTAACAATAGACAGGGTAACATCAAGAGTTATGAACGATCTGTCAAATACATCCACTACATAGGAAAGGCGTTAGGGAATATGTTAACAGAATTAGAAAAAGGTGGAATTTCAGCTAAAAATATGCACTGCGTAGGACACAGCTTGGGTGCTCAAATGTTAGCGCATACTGGTGATACTTTCACCAAAAATACTGGCACTAAAATTGCTAGAATCACTGCATTGGATCCAGCTGGTCCATGCTTTTCAAATAGCTTTATAGATGAGCAAATACGGTCTGGCGTAGCTGATTACGTCGAGGTATACCATTGTAACGCTGGAGGCTTAGGAACGACCAGCGTTTTGGCTGATATCGACTTCTTCATCAATAAGAAAGGTGCTACGCAGCCACATTGTAGTACTCCATTGATTCCTGGGATATTTGATTCTTCAAAAGCAGCTAAATGTAATCACAGAGCATGTATTGATATTTGGACGTCGACTGTCACTAATCCAAATTGGTTTTTAGCGTGGAAATGTGATTCTTATAAACTGTTCAAAAATGGTTCTTGTGCAGCCAATGAGGTAACCATTGCTGGATTCTGGAACCCTGGTAATGCGACTGGGGTGTTTTATTTCTCGACTGATGGCTATGATATTAATTAAATTTAATTTTAATATGACTGTGTACGATTTATTACCTACGACAGACGTTGTACTGCCAGAATGTTGGGTTTAAAAATGAAAAAAAAATCTAGATTTGAATTTGCTACTTACAAATATATTAATATGTGTGACGTGAGCTGTCAATTGCTTAAGCTGGCGGAGTGCCGAACCTAATTTATTTTAAAATTTATTATCTGCATATATATATTTTCTTCCTGAATTTTTCCAATATTTGAATAGTTATTCTATTATTCGGGACATAGATTCCCAGCAAATAAAATATCATTTAAATCGGTGCACCCGTTCTTGAGTTATAAAATATGGTGTTACTAACACGACTTTCTTTTATATAGATAGGTAGATAGATTCAATTTAATTTTAATATCACTGTGTATGATATACCTATATCTTCCGTATAGGTCATATCACGTACATGACGTAATTGCCCAAGCAAGAAAGATTTGCGTGAAAGTAATCTGTCAGTTGTATGAGAACTCATTTGAAATTGATAGATAGAGAGATAATACTTTATTCGCAAACACAACAAAGTTATAACTTACTAGCAAACACTCCTGTTACTCGCTTATGTAGCTTTCTATTGCTGAAAGATTTTTTTAAATAGGATCAGTAGATCCAGAGATTACGCCCTACAACCCAAATACTTCACATCTTTATAATTTTAGTATAAGATTAGCTTAAGTCCTTATAAGTCATGCCGCAGTGTGCAAATTCCATACGAATGATAGATTTTGGTGGCAAATACTTTCTCTCAAGTTGTTCGTGCTTGGCAAGCAAATGTTACCAACACAGAACAGATTTCCTGTACTGTGGTTACCAATGCATGATGGTAAAATAAAAACGCCATACATTATTTGGACGGTGAAAAACAATACAGTGTCAACCCGCATGGTTGCCATTTTGAGTAAATTGAGTTTGAAGTTTTAATTAGGTTTTAAACTTTTGCAAAAAAACAGAAGTAATAGATTTTTTGTAATTATTATTATATTACACTCAATGTATATCGTTTTTCTTGGTAGCAATCAAAGTAATAGAATTTAGTGCATAATTGTTAAATATTCTAAACATTTCGTGTACACTATTTTTTTCAATTGTTTTCTATTAAAACGATTTAATTGAGGAATACTCTTTTAAAAGATGTATCCAGCTCATAAGAAAGCGATTGTAAATTTTCATTTTTATCATTTTGTGTTTATTTTAAACTACATTGTTTTCTAAGGTTTCTACATTATTAATTTAAACTACATTGTTTTCTAAGGCTGGGAGCGATTACCAACGGCCAACGAGGGTGCAATACAAAAACCGCACGAGTTTAGAATCTCACTTCCTCCAGAGTGTATTTTATATTATACCGAGGAGTGAAATAAATTTATTGTTATATAAATTCACCTTACAGTTTTCAACATGGAAACGGGCTCGGCGTTCGTTTGCAACTTAAACTAAAACATTAATGTAATTTATTATAACGACAGATCTTGGTTTCGAATTCTTTCGAGTATGACATGTTTCTAAAAACGTTCGACGGGCTCGTTGGCGCGTTCGGTAGAATATGCCGTGCGCATAGATGGATAGTGGGTTCGAATCCCACCGGGACCACATGTTTATAATTTTCTGTAAGCTTGTTTTCTCCAAGTCTGGTAACTTCGGGCATTGATCGGGTGGGAGAAATATCGAAATTCCAACCGGGTAAGGAACCACCGTTCATAGATGGAAAACGTTCATAGATGTGTAGCTGGCCAATTAAATTATATGTATTTACTTCAAGACTTTTTGTTTACTACAAGAATTCGGAAATTAAATTCCTTTAGATTAAAACCGAAACGCGTGTGCCCCGGCTTTTGCGTCTATGAATCTAGATTTAATATTCGGTCGGTTTTGATAATCATATTTCCTTCTATTTCTAATACGATTTTTTTTTTAATGTTAGATATCGACAGACGAGCATGAGGTTCACTTGATGGTAGGTGATCCCTCAGCCACAGAACATCAGTCAATGATGCGCTGTCGACCTAATTTTTACTTCGAGCATTCGGAAATCCATAGACTGAAACCGAAACGCACGATGTGCAATTCACGATTTTTCCATCTATGAACGGTGGTTCGTTACCCGGTCGGAATTAAGATATTCCTCCCACTCGATCAAGCCCGAAGTTAACAGATGTGGGGAAAACATGCTTACAGAAAATTATAAACATGTGTTCCCGTATTCGAACCCACGACCTATCGATGCGCACGGCAGGTATTCTACCGAACGCGCCTACAAGCCCGTCAATCGGTATTATTCGTCATCTATTAGGTAGGTACTATTATTATCTATTAATATGAAAATAAACAATTAATCTATGCTTGTCTTTCTAAAAGGCCACCTTTAGTGATCATTAAACTGTCATAAACCGAATCTTAAATAGATAATGTGAGGTAAACAACCAAAGAGCGCGTCAAAATGTATTGCTAAAATTGAATAAGGAAAATATAAACTACTTACGTATTGAAGGTGAAATCCCTACCGTTTTCCGTCTCATCTGACTCAAATATGCGTACCTCATACACATTGGGGAAAAACCTCATCAAGTGTTGACAATTATGAACTGTTGATAATTTTAGTCTACTTAAGTACCTATCTATAGGCTATCGCAGATCGACGCAACAGTGTTATTTCATAATAATTAATGTCTATATTTATTTTTTATCAATCATTTTTCTCATGCTTGAAACGCCAGGGGTCACTCACCCCTGCTATGAAACTTTTTCAAATCGATTTTATAGTTTGTTTATATTTTATAATTATTGCAATATCAAAATGTAGGTACAATAACATAATATTTGACATTGACATTTTAAGAAAAAGATATGACAGCATGTTAAGTAAATGTTATACATTATTTAAAGAAAAAGCTGCTGTGACTCTGAAAAAAAATCCTAAGCATATATGGTCACATGTGAAAAATTTGAAGAGGAATAGTAGTACCATACCAAACCAACTATTATTGAATACAAAAATCGCTAAAGGTGGAGAAGAAATTTGCGAATTATTTTCCGAATATTTTCAGTCAGTGTACGCATTACAGTCACCATCAGTAATAACCCAATCTCACACTTCATTACCAATTTCAGATAATGACTGCTCAATCCCTTTGAGTTGCTTAAGTTTCAGTGAATTAGAGATAACTAAAGCCTTGAAAAAACTTAATTTGAATAAAGGTGCTGGATTGGATAATATACCAAATATTTTTCTCAGAAGTTGTGCGGAAAACTTATGTGAACCTTTGTCAATACTGTATAACAGATCTTTAGATGATGGTATATTTCCAACACAGTGGAAAGCAGCACGTTTAACGCCAATACACAAAAGTGGTGATAGAAATGTTGTGTCGAATTACCGTCCAGTATCTATTCTTCCGGCAACCGGTAAACTTTTAGAATCTTTAGTACAACAGAAAATTTATTGGCACATTAAACAAAAAATTCATCCAGAACAACATGGTTTTCTACCAAAGAAGTCTACCACTACAAACTTAGTTGGTTTTATAGAAGATGTCGCCGAGGCAATTGATGAAGGCCAGGAGGTTCACGCTATATACACAGATTTTAGCAAAGCTTTTGATTTAATCGATCATGACTTGTTGATGAAAAAAATATCTGAAATTGGTATCCATGGATCGTTATATCGTTGGTGCGAATCATATGTCCGAAATCGAAATCAACTTGTCATGATACGTGGCTATAAATCTCGAGCTAAAATTGTACCCACGGGTGTTCCTCAAGGATCTCATTTAGGTCCATTATTTTTCATTATATTTATTAATGATTTAACCTATAACCTTAATTGTAATTTTAAAATGTATGCTGATGATTTAAAAATATATATGCGTATACAGTGTAATGAAGAGGTGAATTTATTGCAAAACGAAATAAGTAAAGTCGATAGTTGGTGTATACAAAATAAGATGATTTTAAATGAAAAGAAATGTTTTTGCATAAAATTTTCTAAGAAGAAAAAAGCTTTACCACTGGGTTATTCCCTGAAGGGAATCAAACTTAAAGAAGTCGACAGCATTAAAGATCTTGGAGTCATTGTAGATAAATCATTAAGTTTTAGGCATCACTTAGATGAAATAATAAATAAAAGCTCTAGGCTCTCCGGTTTTATATCTAGACAAATTAAGTCTTTTCGAGATCCAAATATATTGATACCGGTTTATAATAGCATAGTAAGAAGTGTTTTAGAGTACAATAGTTGTGTCTGGTCACCGAGGTATGCTGTACATATATCTAGACTAGAAAGAGTTCAGAAAAGGTTCTTGTATCAGCTGTCATACAGTGATCACAAATGTAAGACATTGCTTTCATACGAAGAAAGATTGGCTTTTTATAATATGAGATCCTTGAACGTGCGCCGCAAGACTAGCGATATTATATTTTTGATTAAACTATTGAATGGCTTCATAGACTGCCCTGAGTTCCTCTCGCGGGTGTATGTGCAGGTGCCACGCACCAATAGTCGCCTAAGTAATAGAAAGTTTTTCTATGTACCATATCGAAGAACAAATGTTGGTCAGAACTCGCCGTTGTTCGTTGTATAATGTGATTCCGCCAAATGTTGACATATCGTATGGTTCTCTTGCTTCAGCAAAAGGTCATATCCGCAATATCTTATCGTAAATATTATTGTAATTTTTCTCATTATAAAATTTAGATTTTTTTTTTTAGTTTAGTTAAACTGTTTATTTTTATTTTAATCAAAAAAATGTATGTCTGTTCAAATAGCGAGCAGTGCCCACTGATATCAGAGGCAACATTACGCATGTTGCATGAGTGTTTGTTCTATTATGTATGTATAGTGTTAATCTCAAGTTGTGGACCAAATAAATTAAAAAAAAAAATAATAATAATAATATTAGATTTAGGGAAAGTATATATTATGTCTGCTCCCTTTCATTATAGTTTCGTATAAGTGAGAAAAGAAAAGAGCAATGGTGTAAAAATAATAAGAACTTTTAAAAACACAAATATTATCAAAAGATTACAATATAAAATATTGCGTTAGAGTAGTTCTATAGATTTTACCTTACAAACAAAAACCTTATTTATACTATAACTAGCAACACAAAAAAAAAGTATATTTCGTAGGTCGTAAAGTATATTTCATACCGCTAGGTGATTAGGGAGTCGCTATCCAGTTTTTTTTTTTCAATTTTTTGTCAAATATTTGGTCTCATTTTCTTCATTAGTATAGCGAAGCTAGCCGAAGATCGGGAGCTAGTTTTTGTATTTTATTCTATGGAGTATTATGGTAAGTGTATTTTTGCAATTCTGTAGGGTACATATAGTTTCTTAATTTAAGATTTAGATATTAAGTTTATTATACACTTATACAGTGCTCTAAAGAGTGTGAAATAAATTTTTGCACAGAATTCCATGGGCTTCGGACAGTAATTATTTAGAGTAGGTACCTTCTATGGCGTCCAATCTTTAAAACAGAATACTCTGGAAACCATCTTGTAACCAAAAACATCTCAGTCTCACATTTAAAATAAGCTAAACACGAGTTACCAGCACGCAGTTGGCTTCCATTTTATATCGTTTTCATAATGTTGTTTTGCAGAAAGCGAGTAAATCATTGTAATTACGGACGTTTCAGCTACAGGAAGTACAGCCTCTTTTGTGGTTTAAGAATATTAATGTTCTTTGAAATACAAGTAGATACAAGTGTTGTGTTGTTTTCTGAATAATACGCTAAGTGCGCTTACTGCGAGTTTACTTATTTTATATAATAATTATTATTGTTAATAATAACTTAATCCTAATGTTGATACCTAAATCTATTCTAAAGTTATTGTTAATAATTATTATGGGTCCTTGTTACCTGATGATTAAATTAATAAAAATAATAAAATGGATGTCACAGAACTGTGATACCTAAAGTGGTTTCTAGCGACCCCCAGGTTCTACAAGGTAACTACAGTTAGATATTAAAATACATCGAACTTCTAGGCACTATAACAACAGTCTTATTTATATTAGATGTTGATGAATTCTATATAGTTATAATTAAAAACAGGGCAAAATGGGTCTACAAAAGAAAGAAGCTTGAGGGTCTTTGTCATAGGGTGATGAGCATTGAGCACAAAGGTACAAGATAAGGGAATAGATCACTACTGGCATCACTTAATTATTTAATAAATTAATAAACCGTTTGAGCTAATGTAGTGATAGTGATGTGCCTAGGAAAATAAGTGTAAGTGCTTAGATAAGGACACATGAACAAAGTGCCTCTAAACATAATTATGAACACTAAGAAAAGTCACTGGACATTATCTTACTTTTTAAGTAAAGTAATACTGTAGTATTTTAAGTTAGATGTAAATTACTCATTAGCTATTATTAATAATTATTTTTGGCTAGATTGTAATATCATAGAGTTCTACAACATGTATTGTAGAGTTTTATACATTTAAATAAAAAACTGTATACCGGATTAAAACGCGATTTATTATTTATATTGTTTAAATTATTTATCCCGACGTTTCGGATGCTTTTCAGCAACCGTGGTCGCGGGGAGACAGTCCACTGTCTCCAGTATACAGTATGTATACAGTATTTTATTTAAATGTGTGATACTCGCGTTGATAAAAGACAATATTAGAGTTTTATACATTAAAAAAAACTATTATTTACATGGAAATCGAACGCGTTTTCGAGTTAAATCCAGGTACTATTCATCAATTATTCGCGCTGACCTATTTAAATAATAAAAAAAAAATATTTTACAGACAGACAAGCAAATTGCTTTTAATATAATAACTTGAAAGTGGATCGCGCTTTTAGGTAATTGAGAGTTCTTTATAAATTATAATTTTGAGATTTTTTTGCGAATCAAGTTCATGGACTTATATTTTCATATTGTTAATGTAATTTAAAATGTTATTTAAGAATATGAAGACACGTGTATACATTAATTAATTCCGTAGCTTAAAATCTATTATATGTATTATTATATAGAAATAAAAAGATACGTATAAATTGTATACATAATAATATTATGTACTATGTCAAACCGATTCCTATCAATTTTCCTGAAAAAACATGAAACGGTTGGCGCATGAATTGGCGCATTTGGTAAAACATTGCGCTACGATGGGTCGTAGATTTGAATCCCGCCGGGACGATATGTTTATTACTTTTATATTAGCTTTCCCACGTCTGGTCACTTTGGATATTAAATGGATGGGTGGAGCAAATCGTGAAGTGCACATTGCGCGTTTCGGCCGTAGTACATGGACTTCCAAATACTCAAAGTAAAAGTAGGTCAACAGCACATCATTGACTGATGTTCTGGGACTGAGGCACTATTAAGTGAACCTTATGTCTGACGATATTTAACGTAAAAAAGGGTTTAAAATTATATCTGTTCTATATTAATTCTTAAAGTCTTGTCTGGTTATTAAACATGTAAAAGACGTTCTTTAGGTAATACGCGATCAAACGCTTGTAGCTTCTACGTAAACAGGGCTTTTTGTTTGGTATAAAGTAGAAATTCGAAATTTCAGTTTTATTTTTGTTTATCTATAGATATAAAGAGGAAAGATTATGAATAAACTAGGGAATGCAAATCTCGCGAGATTGGGGCTCAAGCGAGATCCCGCGAGATTATGAATAACAATACTGCGAGATCTCGCGAGATTTGCAGTTTTGTGTGTTTTTTTGCAAATAATCACAATATTTGAATAAATTAGGAAAAAAATAATACAAATTATAAGTATTATAAGTAGTTTGCACTTAGCACTCAATCCATTTTCCGCTCTCAATCAAGTATTTCCATACTTCCGATACACTCTCATAGTCTTTATAAAATATTCGCCGATATCGTTCGTTATTCCACACGTAAATCACGTAAGAAACTAACCCTTTTTTCGTCCGAGATCAATCTCGATAAAAAAGGCCGAGATCTCGCGAGAACGAGATTGCATTCCTTAGAATAAACTCAAAAACCACTGAACCTAACTATTTACAAATTATGTATCTACCTACGAACACCTGCATATATTATACAAAAACTGTTCGCTTTAAAGTTTTTGACGGGCTCATTGGCGCATTTCGTGTAACACCTATCTTGCTCTCCGATGATTCGCGGGTTCGAATCCCGCCGGGGCGACATATTCAAATTCCGACCGGGGAACGAACTACCGATCATAGGGCTTGTACACAAAACTGCGGTGCGACGTCGCATCGCAAAAACCTGCGACCTCGCACGACGCATCGCAAGAACATACGAACTGATTCGCATCGCGTATTTCTGCGATGTTACGTCACACTTGTTGACCATATTATGTTTAGTTTCCCAAAATCTTCTTTGTTTCTTTTTCCTGTATCTCCTTAGCAATAACAAAGGTGCACACTTCTTTTTACGATCCATGTCACGACCTAGTATTCAATTTAAAATACGTTTAGTACGGTTGACGGTCGTCGAAGGAATGTTCACCCTGGGAGACGCCTTGCCGCACGAAATCGCATCGCAGCAATTCGTGTCGCAACTTTCTGCGTTGCGAATTCGCATCGCGTCGTATCGCAGTTTTGTGTTCAAGCCCATAGATGGAAAAACCCTGTCTAACAAACATAAAAATATTTTTATAGGTATGTTGTTAACACCCCTAAGTTTCCAGTTAATTGTCTATGTAATATTCGATAAATTTAATATCTTTTTACTTGAACCACACCGTAGCATCAGAATAACACCGTGTAGCACCGCCTTAGACACTGTCTGGAGATTTCTGCAGCGCGTGATAGAAATTGTTTAACAGAGACGAAATTATGCAGACATTTTTGAAAATTTTAAAATTTGAAGCGTCGCTTTTGCTCCTTAATATTACGTGCATTTTATATTTTGAATATAATGTGTTACGGTTTGCGCTCACTGAAATATTCTTGTTGTTTAAGAGATTTTGAAATATGTATATTATGTGAGTTTTTCCCTACAAATAATTTTTATGATGTTATTCTTAGTTATCTTAGTTACTAAGATGATTTATGTATTATTTAATCGTTATTTGCCGATCTATGTTACCATGACAACCACGACAAAATTTTGCCGACCGTTTTCTCGTATTTTAATCGATTATCTAATCATGTCTTTCGGGTCTAACTTGAACGTGACACACTTAAAACAGTACCTCTAATGTCAAAAGTGGAGATATTTATCGATCGAGATATATTATTGTCTATCAAAATTGTCGATTTCGAGATATAATATATCGAGATATCCTATATCTTAGTTTGTCTTCACTCGTCCGCGAGATATCTCTTGATGGTCATGCTAGGCGGTCAACCCGCATTTTTTTTTGTATTTTATAGAGTTTGGCGTATAAAAAGTATCAGAGAGTTTGTATATAGAATAATCTTATAATTTGAATAGTATCATAATTGCAATATTATCATATTATGATTCAAATGTGAGGTATTCCCGATTCCCCTAGTAGAACATGGGCAGACACATTTCTGTGTCTGTTTCACTGTTAATTTTTATTTACAGACAAGTAGGTGAACAGCCTTCTGTGCCCTGCCTGACCAAAACATATTTTTTTGTACTTTCACTTACGACAGAACAACGAAGGTGAACATCATGATGATCAAGATAAGTATTGATACGTAAATAATTTACTTATACAAATACTATGCAAGTTCCGTTTTCCGTGGAAGACAGACAAACAAACAAAACATGATCGATATATCTAAACTTCTATAACTATATCTATACCTACTAATATTATAAAGAGGAAAGATATATATTTTTGTAACTATAACTAATTTAATTTAAGATTAAGATTAGATAGCACGATATCAATCCTGAATTGAAGTCTTCTGTATTCTTCGTCTTCTCTATTAATTGTAGCCGCACATTGTAGATGTCGTTACAAAACCTTATTAACCGAAACATTTGTATAAATTCTTTAAAAGCGCTAACAGCATTTTGTAATTCCGGGAATACATGGCACGATGGGCAGATTGCACTGACTGAACAAAGATGTTAATTCCACGTAAAGGTAAAAAACAATAAGTACTCGCAATGGACGTGATTTTATTGTCCAAATTAAGCGGTTTATAAACGTGTGACTTTGGTTAAAATATTTATATTTCTATTCAGATTAATAGTTGTGACAAAACGGCTATAACTAGATAGTAATCTTCAACAAAACGGCTATAACTAGATAGTAATCTTCAACAAAACGGCTATAACTAGATAGTAATCTTCAACAATAAAAATGCTTTAAATTACTGCAAATGTATTGTATAGGTTTAAACAACCTGAAAATAATTTCGAATTAAACTAACAATTGTATATCCAAAACATTACAAAGTGAAAATAGATCGCAGCTATTCTAATTTCAAAATTCAAATTAATTTATTTTGAATAGAGTCTCAGAGCAATAAATAATATTTGCTATAATTTATATACAGGCGTTTATTTTTACATGTTGATAGCAAAGTGTTTAACATGACAATTTAATAAAAAAAATATGATCGAACTAAAGTACAGAGTAGGTCAACAGCACACTAGTGACATTTGATCGCTTTCTGACTACCAACAAGTGAACCTCAAGCACGATTATTGGCGCGTTAGATAGTACAGATTAATTGAAAAAAAAGTTTTTTAAACGTTTGATAACTACAGTTACAATTGAGAAGAACATTGAAACTCCAAGCGTGTAACAAACCACTGTTCATAGATGGAAAAACCGTGAAGTTCATATTCCATGTGTCGGTTTCGATCTACAATACTCGAAGTAAAAGGTCGAAAACGCATCATTGTTGTCCTGTGACAGACACTTAACCTACCAACAAGTTCGCCTCACGCTCGTCTATTATTATCGCAAAAAACCTACCAACGGTCTATCCTACTCTCATCCTCGAACATCGATATAAAAACAATTTTTAGAAATTCAGTCGTTCAAGTGCATCCTGCCTTACCTGGTACCATTTCCACACGCGTCACTGGCGACAGCACCGTTCAATTTGCCGCTCCAGTGTTCCCATCATAGCGGAGAAAATATTTCGCGCCGAATGAATTAAATCTACCGTGACTCGTTATGAAAAACGACTCGCTTCAATTCAATGTTGGAGAGCATTTAGAATATTTCAAAGATATGACTATCATGGGGAGAAATGGTACGTCCCTTGCATAAATAAAATATACCGATATGGAATCGCAGAGAAGCGTTTGGTTGGATACGACATAGAACGCTGATCAACGACTAACCGCGGAGTACTGAAACGATAATCAAAATTTGAGGGCTTCTTAAAATGTTTCTGTCTTTCATTTTACCTTCGTAATGAAAGGGTTAGAGATATTTTTAAGTACACCTCAATGTTAATTAGCGTTCGAGAATTCGGCCATAAAGCTAAAAGACAGTCTGTTCTATGCTGCTCCGTTTTTTAATATATTAGAAATATCTAAAATAGCGAACCAATTATCTTACCTAACCTAAGAATAACCCTGAAGCTGAAGTGCATATTGCGCGTTTCAGTTTCAGACTATAGATTTCCGGATGTTCGAAATAAAGAACTCGGAGTCATTATTCATTAATGAGTTTTAAAGTATATTATATTATCTATTATTGAAGTTCCGGAGTCAGATGTATACAATTAAGATATTGTTTTCGATTTAGAGCTGCTATTACACCATGTTCCACATGACATCTTGAAGTAATTAACTATAATAATAATAAAAAATACAAATATTTTTCCTCTTGGTAAAGAGTAGGCATGGTGAAATAGGAGCATGCACTTACATTATCGTGGTAAAAACACGCAATCGCAATTAACCGCATACATGAATTCAAGTCCGACCTGTCACAACAAGTAGCAC
Organism: Anthocharis cardamines; assembly: GCA_905404175.1. Lineage (NCBI taxonomy): Eukaryota > Metazoa > Arthropoda > Insecta > Lepidoptera > Pieridae > Anthocharis > Anthocharis cardamines. The sequence continues at coordinate 1,359,645 of FR989960.1, forward strand.
CCGTTCATGAGTACGGCAAGGCCAGTCCTCATTTTTTAGGGAGAGGGACAACCCGACGCATGGACGCCATGCACTGACAAGCAATGACATTTAAGCGAGCATGACGATCATTGAAATGTGAACTCTTCTCTTCTTCTTCAGCCTGTATTTATCCACTGCTGGATCTTTATCCATCTCCTTGCCTTGGATGCCTTTGCATCTCCTAAAGCGCGCCATTTTCCTCTGTCCCCTGTGAACTTGGCTAGATTAAAAAAAAAACAATTGGATATTACATGGATCACGGTTTGCTCCCACTTTACATTGGGTCACAAAGGTTTAAGGGTCAGTGCACCTGCAAGCTCTGCTGCCTGTTTGCCCAATATTCTAAAAAAAACGCTTGTTGGTCTGTGTATAATTTATCCTAAAAACTTTAAATCATTATTAACTCAGTTTCGAATTCAGGCATAATTAGCAAACCGCCGCGGCCGATAGTCACACACTCGATAAACGAATCCGGATACAAGTCTAATCGATTTGCGGTGATTCAGTCATTATCCGGGGCCAATACCCAGCCTGACCGTTGTGGTTTTACTGCAATTGAAGTATGCATTAGTCCTTGCTTCAACTCATTAAATACTACTATAAATACTAACTAAGATGGATTACATTGTGAATTATTCAAAGAACATAAAAACAACATTCATTTCTTTTTTTTTTTTATTTTAGATATTGGCAGACTAGCACGTGGTTTACTTGATTGTAGATGATACCTCAGCCAACATCAGTCAATGATGCGCTGTCGGTCTTTATTTTGAAACTCATATTCTGAATCTGAAACGTGCAGTTTTCCATCTATGAACGGTGGTTCGTTACCCGGTCGGAATTTCGATATTCCTCCTACCCGTTCAATGCCCAAACTTACCAGACGTGGGGAAGACATGCTAACAGAAAATTATTAACATGTCATTTCATTGGGGTTCGAACCTACGACCCATTGATACGCACAGCAGGTGTTCTACCGAACTCATCTGGGGCCTCCACAAAAGAGGGGCCTCTACAATAGAGAATTCGGAAACCAGTAAACATCTTTTCCTTTGATATATTTATCGCTGTTTACCTTAACCTACTGTGCATTGTATGTTAACATGAAAATAATTTGGGGCCAGGGGGCCTCCACTACTTTGTTGCCCCACATATCTAAATCGGGCCCTGCGAAAATACTTTTTAGACTAATGTGTTATGTTACAAATCATGTTTCTAGTTTGGTAGTTATCTCATTTATAACGCTACAATTTTCAATACAAATGAGCTTCCGAAGCAAGTTTGACTTTATCATATTTTACATAAAAGCAAAGATTAATCTATTCCAACCCAGTGAGTTCCCGTGTTTGGAGTTCTATATGTTTTTACGATCAATATTTCCTTCAGGCCAGTAAGTGATCACGTCATTCGCTGGTCTGAATTAGGGATGTTACGGAGCTTCGATTCCGGTTCCGAAAGGTCGGAACTTTCGATTGATTTTGCACCTCCGATTCCGATTTCGGTTCCGATAAATTTCAATCGGAGGTTATAATCGGAGTTCGAAGCACAGCGGCCGGCGGCGGCCACGATCAGTGCCATTTGATTTAATTTACTACGTTATAAAATTTAAGTCAATTCGTTTATTTTTATTTTCAACAACTAGGAAGGTGTTTTATTTTTTGAACTGATATGAATGAAACTGATTTATTTTATTACACATCTCTCTTTTGCTTCTGCCTCCGATTCTAGTTCCGGTTCCGATTCCGGTTCCGGTTCCGACAAACTAAATTTAAAAACTCCGATTCCGAATTCGGTTCCGATAAAACCACTTCCGTTACATCCCTAGTCTGAATGATACAGTTCCATCAATAGTCTATTTTCTTCGAATACACAGCCGTCATTAAACAAAAAAAGACTGCCTCAACTGAAGAAACTTTGAAGTAATTAATGACTTTAAACTAACTTGGGATACAAACCATATTAGTTTTCAATAATATTGCAGCCAATATATAAGTTTTAGTTTATTGCCAGTTCTTCTCATGCGTTCTACGCCCTTGATTTGAGAACTGGCAGTAAATGTAAAATTTGAAGCATTTAATATGTTCTTATTATCAAGACGTTCATGTGTACATTATGCTACCTAAATGAATAAATGAATTTGCTCAATTTAGGCCCTAAATATTCTGTTTATCAATTTTTATGTTCTTAGATAAAATAAATCCATAATCGTTTTTTAAGACGAGTTACCGTCTTTAGTTGAATTGGTAGGTACAGACTAGTATTATCTGCAATCAAAATCATAGAATCAAAAATGCATTTTTTTAAGATCCCGTTTTTTGGTATGGCGACAGTACAGTGTCAAAAAATAATGTTAAACAAATCACCCCAAAGTATGTTCTGAAATTTTGTTGTAGTTATTTTTTTTCCAAATCATAAGTATAAATACACCGGCATGAATTTATGCACAAATACAATATTATAGACAAGATCAAAACACAGTTAATACCTACCTACCTTAATTAATTTTCAAATATCTCTAACTATAAAGCTAGCTTCCCACGGTCTGTGATATTGCGGACGGACGCGGACCAGCTCGCACGACGCACCGTGGGAAGGGTCTCGTCCGTGGTAGCACAGGGCGCCTGTGGCGGTGCGCCGGTATCCGTCGCGAGGCGGTAACTTCAAAGGTGCGGTGAAAACATCTGAGTGCAATTGCAAACCGTTCTTGAACAGGAATATATTTTCGCTTTTGGTATCATTCCTTGATATAACTGGACCAATTTTATTCAGAAGGTATTCGAAATCACTTGAAATCTCTTTCACTTTGCATTTTGAAATGAAGCTATCAAAAGATCTACACAGACCGACACGCGCCGTTGGAAGAGCCCTGTCTGTGTGCGTTGCCGTCCGTGGTCGTCGGCTGTCCGTGATCATCCGTAGAATTGCGGACCGTGGGAAGCCAGCTTAAGAAACAACATCCAACCGGACATAAAGAAGCCCATTAATTTTTAGTGATACTAAGCAAGAACATTAATTGTTTAGTGCTAGTGTTAAACGTTTAACTTGCTCCAGTGGAGTCATTAGTGTCAGGCCTAGGTGTTGTTCAAAACTGCACTCGATTATTTGTAGACATTAGCGCGGAATAAGGATGTGTAATGTTGTTACAGTGTCGATAGATATATCTATATATAGTTACGGTCATTTCAAAACAAGGACTGAATACCGGTTAATTTACCATGGGAGTTATACCGGTATAATAAAGGTTTTTGTTAATATTCTTTCGTTTTTATTCATATTTACTGAAAGTAATTACTGTGGTAAGTTTAGTGTGTATTACTCTTTCAAACTAATATCATGGTATCTGTCAGACACGTATTTTGGAAAATAAAAAATAACCGGTTTCAGTCCCTGGTAGTAGTATTAAATCTTACTACATGATATTTGAAAATAAAATTTTGTATGATTCAGTAAGATGTTTTGATTTCAAACATAAAAATGATTTCATTACCGGCACCATAACTTAAAAAAACTTTACTCAAATTGACAATATAGACTGTCTCTTTCTTTTCTATAGTATATGAAAGAGAAAAACTAAGTTCGTTCTTTTAAGCAAGACGATGATCGATATAGTATAAACGTCGAATGAAATGGTAGACTTGTTGATGAGTTTCAAAACTGACAGTTCGAGTTCACGAAAACTTTCGTTTGCTCGATTTAAAACTCATACTAGAGGTAGTGAACTCGACAGAAATTCGAGTCATTTAGTCTAATTATGAACTCGTTAACGTTAAAGCACTTGTAACTTTGAACTTTTATAGAATTAGTGAAATTCGTCCACATATTACAATAAATAGTAATGGAGAAACATTAAGAACATTGCTAATTTTCCGATATATGTACATACATACATATTATATCCCTATGACTGGTCACTTCGGGCATGGAATACGATGTAATATTGAAATTACAATCGAATAACCACCATTCATAATACTATATCCGTATATTATAACTATAGCTTTTACAAGATTTATTAGTCGCTAATGTGTATTTAGTATCGATATCGTAGAGATCGATAAATCGTCCCATCACTACACAATTTACAGCTTGTCTAGCGTAATGGGCGCGAGGTTGCGCATTAAGGGAATGTACCCCTATCGAGGAAGTAATATGTGTTTATAACATTACTATATAATGTACCGTATGATATATATTATTATCCTATTTCTACCCGTTATTGATATTTTATAGTTGTCTGGTTTGTAACTAATTGAACCTACATGTTATTGCTAATGTTATTTTACTTTTACACAATATATACAAGAAAACATATTTTTTATAGTATAAGTACATATTTATGTATGTAAATTATCATCGTTTATATTTTAATTAATTATAGTTAGTAGGGATAAGCCCGCCAATTATATGTTTCCTCTCTTTATCTCCTATCAATTTTTATTTTTTACATTTTGCAATAAAGTTTTAAATTAATTAATATATTATGAACTAGCGATCTGCCCCGGCCCTCGGGTGCAAAAAAATGTATAAAATATTGCCTATGTTCATTAGAATGGTATGCGCATTTGCTTTGATTTATCTATTTAGAATCAAAGGCATAAAAAAGATTATATTTAAAGCGTCTCCGTGTCTCAGAGGTAAGCGCGATGCATGTAGTCCTGGGTTCAAATCCCTAGGAAACAGGATTTTTAAAAATATTTCGGTCGGGCACAGAAGGCTGTTCACATACTTGCCTGTAAAGAAAAATGATGAGTGAAACAGACATAGAAATGGGTCTTCACTAAATAATTCGGGAATTCACTTTACGAGATTTTAAAGGAACATTTGTAAAACAAAAACTTGGCGATTAAAAAAGAGTGGCGGCGAGTTTCTTGTCAGTTCTTCTCGTCCGTTCTACGCCCTTGATTTGAGAACTGGCAGTAAATGTAAAACTAGAAGCATTTAAAATGTATTTTTTATTGACGTTCATAAGTGTACATTGTGTTACCTAAATGAATAAATGATTTTTGAATTGAATTTGAATTGAATTAATTACTGCTTATCTCATTCACAGAGGCATTATTTCATGCTATACATATATACCAATGATGAATTAAATTGATTAAAATGTCCGTAAACTTATCATTCAATAATGAAAAACGGGAGCGAGTAATTGAACGTATCAGTATTAACACAGAATAACGAACTCGTCTGCCCCTACAGTTTGCGGCTTGAGGTCACTTCTTCAATTACTAGTAGTTCTCGATTGTAACTGCATATTTTTGTCATACACATTTTTTTTAGACCATCCGCAATACCAGAAGGCTTGTGGACTATAAACAGATTAATAATATGGTCTGAAATTGTCTAAGCAGTGGAAACTGCTCGATTCTGGAGCTATCTTTCAATGAAACTTAATTCAAATGAATGATGAAGTATGCAATGCATTTGAAAGGAAATGATGTGAATAATTCAAGATGGTCAGCTCTCAGTCAGCCGCAATGTTTGGGTTGTCAGGTGTAAACAGGTAGGTAGGTACAATACTAGTAATTATTTACATCATCTGCGGACTGAAACCGGTTCATTTTTATTTTCCAAAATACGTGTCTGACATTAATTTTAAAGAGTAATACACACTAAACTTACCACAGTATTTTTTTTTCAATAAATATGAATAAAAACGAAAGAATGTTAACAAAAACCTTTATTATACCGGTATAACTCCCATAGTAAATTAACCGGTATTCAGTCCCTGTTCATCTGTTTTTTTTTTCCTTCCGATCAGCCGATAATTTACGTATTGTTCATGTATGTCGAATTGATTATACAATCACATGCAAATCTTGAGTCTATTACACATTAAATTCATCCTTACTTCCCCCCTTATACATACACTACATACAAAACGCATCGAATCGAGTATGTGAATCATAGTACGGGGATCTTAATACCACATTCCTAGAGCAAGGATCGACCTCATTAGTGGACGTCCCGAACTCAAATTGAATGAATAAATAGCATTTTCGAGGTACAAATATTTCAATGATCCCTTTTAAGGGTAAAACCAGAGATTGTCTTGATTACAAAAGTTTAAGCATTGTAATATATTGTTATACCCATGTATAAGTAATTACTTATTTCTTGAGTTACGTAGGCGAATTTATACAATAAAATTTGTTTTTTATTTCAATGAAATGTGTCTGGTACGTCATTTTCGTGAATAAATTAATAAATAAGTATCTTTAATTATTCATGTACTAATATCCTTCAACTTTAGCGCCTACCCTTCTCCTTTTTTAGTTTTATATAATTCTGAACTGGTGGCCTGGAAGAAATCGCTGAATTGTAGCGATAAGGCCACCTTTTGCTCTATTTATTCTGTTAGGTAGGTCCTTATATATTTATAATGCAATAAAGTTGTTAAATAAATAAGATGATTGATGGAAAAATCTTGAAGTGCACATAGCGCGTTTCGATCTGTCTATGGATTTCTAATTACTCAATGTAATATTTCGACAGCGCATCATTGACCGATGCTCTGGGGCTGGGGTTGACATACCATCAAGTGAACCTCATGCTCATCTGTCGATATCTAACTAATAAACTAAATAAAACTAAATCTTTTTTTGTGATATTCTAATAAATTTTAAGCTTTGAACGAATATAGGTCAGAGGTCGCAATCGCAAAGGATTAAGGTCGGAAGTAATATCTAGTTCAAATTAATTTACAATTCAAGACGATATTTTATTACTGCATTGCAGATTTAAAACTATAAAATTGTTGAAATATATAAATGAGTAACAGAGAACGTATTTGGATGAAATTTAGCAGAGATATAGTATCTTACCCTCAATTAAAGCAAGAAGTATGGAATACTATACTCATCTGTGGTTCTTCCTTGTGACTGAATACAACGGAGAGTTATCTGAATCGTCTAATCTTTAATATTATACTTAATTTTGTATGTTTGTTTGTGTTGTACAACTCTTATATTATTAATAGCGACACTGAACAGCCTCTGAAAATCATTTAATAATGATATGGCAAATGCTGAGTGGCGGTCTTTTATAGCCACGTCACTAAAAACCAATAATATTTATTTTTGTTTTTCGCCCTTTTCATGTACTACTATATTGTAAATGTAAGTTTAATTATTTTTTAGTAACTTAAGTTTTAGGAGCAGTTATAGTTTTATAGTGGCTAAATAAAAAAAATAAAATTCATAAAATTTATCAGCTGGACTATATGTCCTTGCGAAGAGATGTTTCTTCTATTTGCATTTTAACTCATTTCAAGTTCACTCTGAGAGAAATTGTGTACCTATATGGCATTAGCAGTAGATTTTCCGAACTGAGGTTTTCTGCGAGATTTAAAGAACGAGCGTACTCCCACTTTACACCAGCTCACCTAGTTTACACTATTAAAAAAAGCAAAAAAGGCTAACACAGTATGAGTTTACACATGCTAGGATACCTCAGCCACCGAACATCAGTCATTGATACGCTGTATGCCTACTTTTTACTTCAAGCAAGAACTTTTTACTTTAACCAAAGTTATCAGACGTGGGGTAGACATGCTCACAGAAAATTATAAACGTGTCATCTCGGTGAATACGAACCCACGACCTATCGGAGTGCACGGCACGGAGTTCTACCAAACGCGCCAACATGCCCGTCATTTTCTATCAATGCATATAATATAAGTATTTTTTTTTGTTGAAAATAAGGTATATTGTAATGCCTTTAAATAACGACTCACATAATATAATATTTCTCAAACTCCTTTAAAAGCATATAAAAATTTCGCCATAAGTTCCCGTTGACAAATCACCCCATCGTTTCTACTTACTTAGTCTTTATGGAGTCGCATAAAGTGGAAGCAATGTCTCAAACGAGAATACGAAGTAACAGACTTGGTATTTTTGCTTGAATAATGTGCAATATCCAGGATAGGATTTTTAAAAATGAGACTTCATCCTTTTAACTATATTGTGAACTTTATATTGAAATGACAAATGTTTTATTAGATTCAAGACTTTTGGTCAAAAAGCTTTTCGTGAAAGTCTTTACTTGGGCTATATTTTTATTCTTTATTTAAATTACAAATAATAATTCTAAGAAAGTAATATTCATGCTTGCTGGTAATAATCATGCTCTTTGGTAACGGTGTTGGCTAGAATAAAAAAGCATTGAAAAATAAAAAAAGGAAAAATTTAAAAAAATTGCATCGCGGAAAAAACACTATATACTACGTATTATCCCGAATTCTGAAATAATAATAATTGTAATTTGATTTCAAATAGATATTTGTTTGTGTTTGCTTATATAAAGTCTTTGAAAGTACTACACCGATCTGAAAAGTCTGATGAACATAGGATTTATTATATTTAAACCGGCATGCACTTAATAAAATATATTACAAAAACTACAGTGAGTTTTGCGAGTTTTTATTGCTAAATTATACCATAACTTTCTGTCGAACCATAGAAGACTCCTGAAGTATTCCCTGGATTTGAATACCCCGCTATCGCCACCTCATTACTCGAACATCTACCATTTTTAAAGTCTTTATAAGAATTGCAGGACCATGCTAGAAAACTGCCAGGATTATTAACCGTATAAGTCCAGTATCTCACACAAGCTTTATGACTACACCTTGCAGCATCAGATTCTCCATAGCCCGGTATAATACCTACACTGCAATGCGGCTGGACCCTTCCATCGTTCAAAAAGAAGTCCACATCCGCTAACACACTCGTAGTTCCCAACCCACCAGCATTGCAGTGAAACACTTCCACGTAGTCAGCTGCTCCAGAACGAAGCTGTTCTTCAATCAAGCTGTTAGAGAAGCAAGGGCCAGCCGGATCGATGCCTGTGATTCTCCTAACTTTTTCTGATGTTATTTCGAAGTATGTCGTTCCTGCGTATCCCAAAATTTGTGCACCAAGACTGTGGCCGATGCAGTGTATTCTTTCGGAAGGAAATCCGACTGTTCGGAAGTTAGCTAACAGTTTTCCGATTTGTTTGCCCAAATAATATGAGTAATGCACGGACCTTTCGTAGCTCTTCCGATTTCCCCCTCTTGATGACGTATAGATGGAATGATCTATGATAATGAGGTATACGTTCGGATTTTCTTTAAAACACTGTCTGATAAGTTCCGGTGCGTTCCGGCTAATGTGAGACTTATATCCTGGTACAAAGAATTTAATTTCCCTTGTCGTGTCCAAGTTGTAGAAGCTCTTGATCGTATCGACAGCATTGTTTATTTTGTAACTAATGTTATAGTCGTTTTTGAAGTCGTAGAAGTATACTTCTGTTTCGCTTACGTTTAAATTGGTGTTCTTGCTATGATCACCTGTGCACAATAATTAAGTTTTAATTAAAAAATATTTCATTTTAAAATGAATTTACACTCTTAGCATGAGAAACAGTAGCGGACAGATAATACGTTAGAAATGTGTAAATCCGCAAGATACATTTCCGTATAACAGATTGTGTATGTTCAGACAACTAAGTGACCAAGGTTATAGTATTATATTATGCACTACGCGATGAAAATATTTTAATTATATCCAAGAATTAAAACCCGGACGCCAGTATCGAACAACAGATAATAAAACAAAACAAATTTATTTTTAGTTGAGTAGATCAATAAAAATAAATGAATCTATATAAATGGCAATATATAAACAATTATTTTATGAATATATAATGAGTAAACACAATCTTTGGCAGTTATTTTATGTTAGACTAACGATCTACACTATACACAAAATTGGTGAAAGGATTTTTAAAATCGGTCTAGTAGTTTTTGAGTTAAATCTTAACAAACAAATAAACAAATCTTTCCTCTGTATAGATATCGACAGACGAGCTTGAAGCTCTCTTGATAGGCCACAGACACACAGACAGTCAATGATGTGCTATACATATTTTAAATTCAACAATGATTAATTTTAATTTTCTCTATCAATTATTTGTCTGATTAAAAAAATAACACAACACTTACAAGTGAGCCAACTCGAATACAATATGTTCTTAAACGGTCCATATTCAGATTGCCAATTTGCGTGAACAGTAAATATGGATGTACAAATAAAAAATATAAATATTGCCATCATATGTGCGCTCGAGTCAACGGTCAAGTGATAAGTGAGCTAATAAAGAACTCTTACGCAGCTGTTTCATATCAGCATCCTAATTATTCCCATTGTAGGTGTTTTCCTGTTATGAATTACTACAATTATCTTATTACAAAACATATAAACTATTTAATTTTTTATAAGAATATTAGTGATTAATTGATAAAAAATAAAAATCTATTATAGTAATAAATATTAAAAGATAAAATTAAGCTTTTTATAAAGCTCAGAAGATGAGCCTTCCACGTAAAGGCTTAGCTTCTCGTCCCGAGGAAAAAGGACCTTCCCCTCTATATAAAATATAAAAAAAGCTTATTTGCCTCGATAAATATTAGAGAAGGGCCGAAGTTCGTTTCACATTCGGTTTAACCGAATTTAGGTGTCTTCAACCGAACTTCGGCATTCGGCCGAAATTCGGTTCAAGTGCCGAACATTCGGTACCTACCAGAAAATATTGGACTGTTTCGCTAAATTCACAAACCAAACACTTCATAATTATAGTAATTTATGTGTTGTTTCTACAATAAATATTGAAGAAAAAAAATGTCACATGATTTAGTTTTATGCGTTCCCTTTTTTTTTATTTGTTCTCTTTTTCTATTCTCTTCTTTCACTCACCATATCATCAGTCGCACCTCTCAAACATATCAATTAATATTACATTATAAAGGAAACGAAAAAATAAATAACATACATGCCTATGACCTACTACAAAGTAAAATTTTGTTTCATCATTTTTAAAGTGCCTTAAAAGTTTGAGTTTTTATCCCTAACAAATATATATAATACTAGCGACCCGCCCCGGCTTCGCACGGGGCAAGATTTTTTGACAAAAAAAGCCGGGGTTGTATGTATTTTTAATGCCACATTATAAAAAAATAAAAACAAAAAAAAATGTCCAAAAATTTGAAAAATATATTTAGGGGTGGATTACCCTTAACATTTAGGGGGATGAAAAATAGATGTTGTCCGATTCTCAGACCTACCCAATGCAAAACAAAAAAAAACAAAGCTTTATTTCTTTTTATTAGTTTCCCGTAAGCAATGGTTGCTTAGATAAACAGAATGGAATGGAATGGTAATCCCGAATCGTCCTTCCAACTAGTAATTAACTGACTGAATCGCCGGACAGCCGATAAAAGTTTTTAATTGACTTTTCGCCCTCCCCGACACCTTCGTTAATCTTGATCTTACTAGCGCGTAGGGTTGCCACCAGGGAAGAAATAATAGATATTTAATATAATATCCTATATCCTGTCCTACTATAATATTTTAAATGTGAAAGTTTGTGAGAATGTATGGATTGATGCATGTTACTCTTTCACGCAACGATATTGAGTTAAATGGACAAATATAACGATGAATATAAAGTAAGTCGTAAAAAGTCCTGCTATCTGAGAGCTATTTCGGCTAGCGGTGCGCCGTTAGAGTTACAAGAAAGAAGTATATGTCAATGTTATGAACACAAAAAAAAAGTTTTTCTGAATATAACATTTGGGTAAACATACAGCTATATTTTTATACTCTTTGTAGAGTACATTCGACGAATACGAATATACAATTCTGATAATTCACATATAACCATATATTATCCCTTCAAATCTTATCAAAGAACCACTTCTTATATTTTTAATTTTTATTACTAAGTCGATGCCTTCAACGTAAATTGTAACCATCAAAATTGATGAATGATGTTTAACGTTTTTTAAAGTATCTGTTTTAATTTACTTTGCGTGTTTGCAATAAAATATTTAATTTCTTTATACCTATAGTTTACAAGACATATAGGATGTAAACGCATGAAAACGGACAATATAGTTTAAAGAAAACCACCGGCACCACTATTGTATAAAAAAATATAAAATTTGGAAAAAAAAAATCTTTTACGTTAAAGTTTATTTTTAAATCAAATAAGAAATAGAAACATATTGTAATACACAAGTTGTGTTGTTTCTTAATAAATTCTATATACACACATCTCTAAAACGTATTGTAACTTTTTTGGTTACCACAAAGTTCGAAACCTGTCACGTAAGTGCGTAGGGTTCAAACTTTATTTATTTATTTATTACTATAGGAGAGGCAACCCTAACGTAAGCCGATAATGGCTTTCTCCGAACTATTTTTTTTTGTATCCGAGTGTTAAGTGAATTACATAAAGGAAGATAAAACGCCTTGCCAGACGTGAATCACCATTAAGTATGTTATTATTAGTAATTCAACACCAATAAGTAACATCGGGCTTAGGCTTTTAAATAAAACAAAAAACAATATCCATATTTTATTATTCTTAAAATAATTTACATTTAGCTGTACGAGAAAATGTAGTAATAAAATTACAAATAAATGAAATAAAATCGGATGAACTAAAGTTAATAATTTAAATAAAATTTAATTATGTACATTAGAATACCTAATAATAATAAACCTTGCATTCCGATGGGTCACGGGTTCGAATCCCGCAAGAATAACATGTTTATAATGTTCATAATCATGGTTTACGTGTAATTTTTCATAATCATGTTTTCCTTACGTCTTTTTTTTTTTTTACTTTGGGCAACAAACGTCTAGGAAATTCCGACCGGGTGGACCACCATTCTTAGATGGAAACTTGTGAGGTGCATATAATATGTGTTTAGATTTTAGGTCGACAGTAGAAAGCTACATTATCAGCGAGTAACATAGGCTATGTTTTGTGTATAGTACATCTACATTTTTCTTAGTTAGTACGATAGCAGCATTTATATAAATTAATAATCTTTTTTTATTTTTTTGTTAAAGATCATTAGAAAGCTCGCAATCGTGACAAAATTGGCGAGCCATTTTTTTTGTACACCCCCCCCCCCCCCCCCCCCCGCTTCAACACCATATAAATTTTTTAGTTTTGTATTTTTTGACTTTTTTATAATTTTTTTTTGTATTCTCAAAACATTAATAAACGCCTGAGAAAAAAATGGATGGTAAAAATATTTTTTGTTTTTTATTTATAGCACTCGAAAAAACACCTCAAATTCGTGCTTCTACACTAGAATACAATGTTACAGTAAAGTATGTATGGACGCCCATAGAAAAACTTCTGATTCACATTGTTAATACAAATAACATTATTGATAATATTTCTTTCAATCAAACTCTTAATTCATACTGTAATAGTTTATTTTCACGATTTATTCCTAATTGCAGAACATAACTACATATAATAATTGTATTATTAGATTATTTTATCTAAAAAAAATTAATAAATGCGGGTCAAGTTTACAATATAATTAACATTTTTAGTATTTTCCAACTATTAAACACTTGTCCTGAAAAATCGTCAAATCTCAATTTCACTTCACATTTATAAGGAAAATATCAACAAATGTATCACCATAGACTGTTAACACATAGTTCATGCCGGCTTCACACTAGCGCCAACCTGACACCGTATACTGGCAACTCTGTTTAACTCCTCAATGTTTTTGAGTATGGTATCAAAAAAGCTAGCGATCCACTCTTCAGTGCTTCGTTTACCAGTGATTAGGTCCAACTGTTTTTTTGTTTCTGTGTACAGTCCTCTAAGATCCGTTAGGATTCTAAAACAATAAACAAAAATAACATTTTACAAATCTATCGCACTCATAAAATCCCTAAATCTAGGGAGAAAGTCGCTATGGTAACACTGACAGCATACTCGGAATGCTATACGACAATGAAAAATATTCGGTCAAGCGATTGATTACATTTAATTTATTCTATAGGGAGGAAGGGGGGCGCTGTAACCCACTACACCCCCCCCCCCCTCCATATGGAGGCTATTAAGCAATACAGTGTGAGTTTAAAGTTTTCATTAGGTTTTATTAAATTTCTTTTAAAAAATAACAGAAATAATAGATTTTTTTGTAATTATTATTATTACACTAAATGTATATCATAATATTGTCTTTTATTAACGCGAGTATCACACATTTAAATAAAATACTGTATACCGGATTAAAACGCGATTTATTATTTATATTGTTTAAATTATTTATCCCGACGTTTCGGATGCTTTTCAGCAACCGTGGTCGCGTAATCCGGTATACAGTATTTTATTTAAATAAATGTATATCGTTTTTTTTGGTAGCAATCAAAGTAATAGAATTTAGTGCATTATTGTTAAATATTCTCAACATGTTAGGGTTTCGTGCCCATGAGGAAGCGATTGGTATCAAAATTTTCATTTTTATCATTTTGTGGGTTGACAATGTATTGCTTAACATCGTCCATATATCCTTTACATTATCTTATATACATACGTTTGAGACGCATTCGCGACGCTCTCCACTTGCACTGGACTGGTGTAGCCAGTTTTAATTTGCCAAGGATTCAGCCAAGTGGCAACTCTGTAATAATAAAAGCAAAATTAATACAATAAGTGTGTATGTGATAAATAAAAGTATGTATGTGAATGAGTGTGTGAGAGTGGGTGTGTGTGTGTGGGGGGGATGTGTGAGTGTGTGTGTGAGGTTGTATGAATGTGTGTGTATGAGTGTGTGTGTGTGTGTGCAGTCACTATTCACTACCAAACGGGGAAAACATGTGAAATATGTAGTGAAAAATGAAAACGAATAGTTGAAAAATAGTGCACGAAAATAAAACTTGGCTTAAAGTCTTCGATCAACAATATACTAGATATCGGGTCGACGCAAAAAATCCGTGCCGGTAAATATCGGCTCACTTGAAATGTGAGAGGCTATTTTGTTTAGTTCTCTTCAAGCACGGCCAATGTTAAGACGTTTCACAATGACGCAGTTTGTCTTCAAAAATTGCGAAAATAATTCCCGAAAAAACAATTTTACGGACGGAGTCTTATTTTTGGTTAGTACATATAAAATAAGATATATTTTAAGCTTTCAAACTAACAAATAATTGAAAATTTGAACAAAATTATCTGTTTTAAATGAACGCTACAAATGCTTGGCCAAGGTTGGCCAACACATACGCAAACTATTGTGTAACAGAATAGTGGATGCATGGAGTAGATTTGTACTAAAATAATTCTTACTATCTAAGGATAAGCATCCTTAGTAATATTATAATGCGAAAGTGATTTTTTTTGTTTGTTACGCTTTCACGCTAAAACGGAAAAGAAAATATTCCAATCTGTATATTCGGAACATTTTGCGGATATTAAATATTATTTAACATACGAATTACTATTTATATAAAACATTATATTATTGTTTATCAAATATATTATAGTTTTTGTACCCTTGATACATGATAATTTACACATTGGTGATTCATAAACTATACTAATAATACCAAAGTCTTCGAAGTTAGTCAAGTGTGTATGTATAATACATAGATATATATATTTTGGTAACTAATAAAATCATATTTCGACTTCACTCTTTTCTTTGTTCCCATTGAGCAGTGTCATTTTTTCAAAATTTGACAAGGGGTGTGGCTTAAATAATAGGGACACTTTTTTCGTGAATTTTGTATGCGACCTGAAGTCTATTTAATACTATGTCAATGCTTAAAGTACTCGTTACCAGGCATTAAAATCTTTATAATAATAATAACATTAAAAAAAAACTTTAAATGGGGTTAGTACTCACAAGTCGCCGTGTAAGAGCGAGTAGCACCGCTCCCGGAGCATCACGAAGGAGTGGATGCAGCGGGCCACCTCGATACCGGGCCAGCTCTCCTCTGGCAACACTTCGCTTGCTGTCTCTGCAAATACATATAACAGACTAGCAACGCGTCCCGGCTTCACACGGGTGCAATGAAGATGTACTATACACAAAACAATGCCTATGTTACTCGCTGATAATGTAGCTTTCTATTGGTGAAAGAATTTTCAAAATCGGTCTAGTAGTTTTTGAGTTTATTCATAACATACAAAAAAAACAAATCTTTCCTCTTTATAATATTATTAGTATATTAGTATTAGTAATATTAATTATATATTTATATTGTTTAAATTATTTATCCCGACGTTTCGGATTCTTTTCAGCAACCATGGTCACGGGGAAACAGCCTGTCTAGTTCACAGGCCTATAATATAATATGGCAGGCTATAAAAAAAATAAATCGCGTTTTAATCCGGTATACAGTATTTTATTTAAATGTGTGATACTCGCGTTAATAAAAGACAATATAATATAACAGATTCTAAACACCTGCCGTTTTGGCCTGGGTGGCGCGTTCGGTAAAACACCTGCCGTACGCAACGATGGGTCGTGGGTTCGAACCCCACCGGGACCACAGGTTTATAATTTACTGTATGTCTTCCGCACGTCTTGTAACTTCGGGCATTTCACGGGTCGGAGGAATATTGAAATACCGAGGATGGAAATACCGTGAAGTGCATATTGCGCGTTTCGATTTCAGTCTATGAATTTTCAAATGCTCGAAGTAAAAATTAGGTCGACAGCGCATCATTGAATGGTGTTCTGTGGCTAAGGTATCGCATACCATCAAGTGAACCTCATGCTCGTCTGTCGATATCTAACATCCAATAAAAAATATTTGTGGACTGAATCAGTTCAGAAGTTTAAGAGATTTGGAATTTTTGTTTTTTTTTTATGCATTTAAATATTATAATACCTTACCACTATCGGCATCATCAGGTCTACTCCACACCCTCAGACAGCTGAAGAGGCTCGGCAAAGCAACCGGAAACAGCTCACACAGCGTGGCGTAATGGTCGTATCTGAAAAAAAAAAAACTTAGCTTTAACATTTTCTCCGACATAAAAAGGGTCATGAGCGAGTCGGTATCCTGCGGTGAGGGTTCCGTTAGTGGCGTAGCATCGGGGGGCGGAGGGTGCGGTCCGCCACGGACGGCTCTTTGAAGGGGGCGGCACTTTGACGAGGGCGGCACTTTGACGAGGGCGGCACTTTGACGGGGGCGGCACTTTGACGGGGGCGGCATTTTGACGGAGGCGGCACTTTGACGAGGCGGCACTTTGACGGGGGCGGCACTTTGACGAGGGCGGCACTTTGACGTAGGCGACACTTTGACGAGGGCGGCACTTTGACGTAGGCGGCACAATGACGGGGGCGACACTTTGACGAGGGCGGCACTTTGACGGGGCGGTACTTTGACGGGGCGGCACTTTGACGGGGGCGGCATTTCACAGGTAACGGTAAAAAATGACTTCCTTCAACATTCTTTTTTAAAAAATTTTTTGTAAGTATATCACCTTCATAACAGACTTTCTCTTTAGGTTAGTGTTATTCAATAACAGCCCCAATGTTTTATAATCAATTGCAAAAATAAGGGGGCGGCAAATATAGGATCCGCACCGGGTGCTACGCCACTGGGTTCCGTACCGTATTATGTTATTAGATTTATGAAATGAAATGAAAGATAATTATTTGTCTTCCACACAAGATATTATAAATAAGAATAGGAATATTTAAATAAAATACTGTATACCGGATTAAAACGCGATTTATTATTTAAATTATTTATCCCGACGTTTCGGATGCTTTTCAGCAACCGTGGTCGCGGGAGACTGAAAGATGACAGTTGTCTTATATTTGAAATGTCACAAAGTTGCCATATTTAATTCAATTAAATTAAAAAATAATCTATTAATTTAGGTAACACAATGTACATCTAACATCATTAAAAAAAAAAAATACATATTAAATTACTAATATTACTAATATTAAATGCTTCTAATTTTACATTTACTGCTGAAAAGCATCCGAAACGTCGGGATAAATAATTTAAATAATAAATCGCGTTTTAATCCGGTATACAGTATTTTATTTAAATGTGTGATACTCGCGTTAGTAAAAGACAATATTAAGAATAGGAATATAAAGACTAACGGCCTTATTCATAAACGTATTCTCGTAACGTAACGTAAAACGTACGTCTCTCTCCCTAAAATATGGCGAGGGGGCCGATTGCTGGCCATGCGTCATGCTCGTGAACGGGTGCTACTTGTGGTGACTGGTCGAACTTGAATTCGTGCATGCGGTGATATTAGTTATTTCGACTATGTGTTTGCGTGTTGTTCCCACGAGAATGTAAGTGCGTGCTCCTATTTCACCATGCCTACTGCTGATAGAGGACAAATCTTTGTTTTTTTCTGGTTTATATTTTTTATTATTATAGTTAATTACACAAAGATGTCCTGTGGAACATGGTGTAATGGTTGCAGCGCCTTACAAATATTTTGTAAAACAAAAACTTGGCGATTAAAAAGAGTGATGAAGAGTTTCTTGCCAGTTCTTCTCTTCCGTTCTACGCCCTTAATTTGAGAACTGGCAGTAAATGTAAAATTAGAAGCATTTAATATGTATTTTTTATTGACGTTCATAAGTGTACATTATGTTACCTAAATGAATAAATGAATTTGAATTATAAGCTTGATATAGTTAAAGTTATGTTTTGTTTCTTTCGTTCTCTAATTTTTATATTCGATAGAGCGAGACAAAACATATTACACTCTCAAACACACACGCACAGAAGAGAGAAAGAGAAAATGAATATTACCTGGACCAGCCTGTGAGTATGACACCGCTGAACGGAATACCAGTGGGTTTCCTACTTATCTCTCTCCGCCACGCCTCTTGATTACTCACATACCGAACTACTGGGGAGAGCATCTGAAATTATACAGTAAACTCTCACTAATCCGGCACTATAAAAAACCAGAGGTACCGAATTGGAATTACACAATTGGATATACAATTGGATTGTATATAAAAATTCATAATAAATAAAATGAAGTATTTATAAAGGCCGGCAACGCATCCTCAAGACCTCTGGTGTTGCGGATGTCCATGGGCGGCGGTAGTCACTTACCATCAGTCAACCTGTCCGTTTGCCTCCACTAATAAAAAAAAACATAAAGGGAATACAACAATTTGTGTTCAATGTTTTACACGTCTTTTTTATATTTGTTACCTAACATTACAGCAAATATAGAAGGAGTTAGTATGGCAACTTTGTGAAAATTCAAATCATCTGTCGCGTTTCAGTCTGCCTGTAACCATGTTTGCTGAAACGTCGGAATACATAATATCTATATACATTATACATATAAAACAAGGCGTGTTATAAACACCATTTATAACTCAAGAACGGCTGTACCGATTCAAATGATATATTTGTTGGATTCATATATGTCTGAATAACAGAATAACTATTAAAATATCAGAAAAATTCACATAATGTTAAAATAAATTAGGTTCGGAACTCCGCCATCTTTCACAATTGATAAAGCACGTCACGACTATTACTTTTTCTGTAATAATTGATGTCCACTGCAAATCATACTAGATACTAGACGTTATAGAATAGAGGAAAATAGCATATTCAAATCAAGAAATATTTTTTTATTTTCGAAACCAACATTCTGGCAGGACGTCTATTGCTATCTGCTTGTAATCTCGTTTTAATCCGGTAAAAATTATTTCATTTAAAGTGTATTTTAACCAACCTGACTACTTCCATTGGCTCCTTTAAACGCAGAACCCGCCCACACATTAGTAAATATAGTGCCATACTTCTCCCATATAGACTTGTCAATTTGAAATTGTTCCACCGTACTGTAGTTCCAGACGACAGGCTGCACTAAGTCACGAAGATTGTATGCTGAAAGATATTTATTTCCTATATTATGTGTATGTCAGCCAATATGTATGTACATTAAATAATTAAATATTATCAAAGAACTTAGATGTACATAGAAGCACAGGGCTTATAGACGCTCTTGGCACGGTTTCTCTGGGGTAAGAGTAGTTCTCCCCCCAGCCACCGCGGCGCTGCTAGTGTCCGTGTGGACGACACTGACGCTGGAGTCATAGCGCGCACTCTCTCGCACCCAGCCGCTTTTAGAGCATTATTGCCGTTCGCTCGTGAGAGCAAGCGAGACAACGCGAGGGGAGGAGTCAGTGGACTGCTTAGATGTGTGTGGTCACACCGATACATTGCCGCGCGCTCTACAGGTCAAAAGTAGAACTACTTTTTCTGAGCCAAATGTTTGTATGGGCCTGTTATTTAATCTACATAGTATAAAACAAAGTTGCTTTCCGTCTGTACGCTTGGGTCTTTTAAACTATGCAAGGGATTTTAATGCGGTTTCATCAATAGATAGAGTAAATTAAGAGAAAAAATTTATGTATAGTTTAATATTGTTTTGTGATAATTTGTTGAAATAAGATGATAATAATTGTCAAAATGTCGGAAGCAACCAAGATGAGACAACATATTATAATCTTCTGTAAGAACATCTTACCCACATCACTTCTGTCAGGGTATTGAAACACCCTTCTTAGATGGAAAAACTGCACATTGCGCGATTCGGTGTCAGTATAGAGATTTCTGAATGCTCGAAGTAAAAAATATAGGTCGACATCCCATCATAGATTGTTCTGTGGCTGGGGTATGAACTACTAACTTTAAAATAAAAAAAAGAATAATCCAACCTTGCAGAGTCTCAACAGACATAGGCCTCAACATATCGTCCCACATCAGAATAGTCACATCAGGCCTGCGTTGTTTAATAAACAGCAACACTTCTTGTATGTGATCTAGGAACAGTGAGGCTACTTTGTACTTGTGTGTGGACACTTTGCGTTGACAATCGGGACATACTCCTGTGTGCCATACCTGAAATAATTGACATCAACAATTAATTTAAATAAAATACTGTATACCGGATTAAAAAGCGATTTATTATTTAAATTATTTATATAAGATTTAGATAAATAATTTAAATAATAAATCGCGTTTTAATCCGGTATACAGTATTTTATTTAAATGTGTGATACTCGCGTTAATAAAAGACAATATTATCAACAATTAATTCATACAATTCTATACTATTATATTCAGAGCATTGAGGACCAAGCATGAAACACTTCCGAAGAGTATTTGTATCGTCAATTTCTCATTATTAATATTTTTTATATTAGATATCCTCACACAAGTATGAGGTTCACTTGATAGTAGGTGATACCCCAGCCACAGAACATCAGTCCGTCCGAGATCATACGGTGCAATATGCACTTCACGGTTTTTCAGTCTATGAACGATGGTATGTTACCCGGACGAAATTTCGATATTCCTTACACCGGTTTAATGCCCGAAGTGACCAGACATGGGGAAGACTTGGTTTTACTAAACTCCGTTCCCCTAATTCCAAAAAAAGACGAATTCAAATTATATTTCACTCACCTCATCAGCCCCAATATGAATATACTTAGCATCAGGCTGAGCATCTAGAACTTGCTGTACCAAACTACACACAAGTCTCAGTGATTCTGATTTAGTTGGACATAGGACTGCTGGAGATCGTGCAGACTCCCGGAGATGGACACATTGTGGGTGTTTCAACACATACTCTAAGTGAGCAATGGTTTGGATTAGTTGGATCTAGGAAAAACAAGTATTTCATGACACATACCTATAACACTACGGAATATACAAATGCTAATCAGATATAACATACTCTCAATTTAGCTCAATTTAATTATCTTTTCTGTATCCTACTGTGATGGTAGGCGACTACTCAAGTTCTAACCTCAATATTTCTTTGAAATTGGGCCTTCTGAATTATATACATAAAAAATATAACAATATGCATTTTTATGACATTCCTGTTTAAGATAATATTTTTCACAAATTCAAACATTTTTAGCTTGATTACAAGTTTACTAACAAAATAACATATCTAGTTGTATTTCTATTTAGATACAAGATAACCCTTAAGACGTTTAACTTACAACAAAACATACTACTTACAACTTCAAGTCCATTGGCCTTCGCACATTGCATTATATCCAGTACTTCTTGTGGTGAGTACATGCCATCCCCGCCACAATTTGTTACACTCCCAAAATTTACCAATTCTGAGGTGAAAGGAAATGTGTCCTCCCATTCTATAAGCACTCCTGTACCACCCCATGCTTTTATGCAGCTGAATACCTGAAAGTATAGAATTATAAGTTGTGTAATTTATTTATTCAGTAGAACAACAAAACCAATTACACTACTAAAATTACAATGTAAAAATAAAATTAGAATTGTTGCATGCTGTCGCCACAGAATAAAACATATAAAAAAAATAACATTAATAATTATATTTAACAACATTCATTCAGATCTTTCACAAAATATCAAATATATTGATAATAGTTCTTTCCATCCATCCGCAAATAAATCTCAGTTAGGGTATTCATTCAAGAGGGCATTGAGTGCCGTGAGAGTTCCAGGGATAGGCGAGTTAGAATGTGCAACAGTGCAGGAACTGGGATACATTTCAATAAGCCTAACTTTAGTATTTATATTAACTTATGTGGAAATGGGTTTATTTATCTTTCACAGAAAAATATAAAGATCAAATTATATTAAAATTGATGATCACTAAATATCAATAAAAAATGTAATGTTTCTGGCTACTACTACTAACCAACAAAACTGAATTTCATTTCAACTTTAGCAAACCCTGATGTAATTGAAGGTTTGGAAAGAAAATACCATTTTGATCCCTTATACATTCCTAACATTGAATTATATTAGTTTGGATACTGTACTTAATAAATCTGATAATAAAAATAACATAAATTAACACTAACCTCAAAACCGGCTTTAATACTTAAAAACTAAAAAGATTTGCATTTTTAGCAATTAATTAAAAATCTTACCTTATCCAAATAAGTTACTTTTAAAGGTGCGCCTTTAAAATCCAAATGAACTATTCTACAACAACAAACAGATACATAGCAAACATTTGTAATTTAATGATTTAAACATAATATTTTTAAATAACCGACCTCTCCATGTGATTTTAAGCTTAATCCGATTATTATTATTTAACTAGCGATTATAGGGAAAGAAAAGCGCGGACAAAATCTTCAAAAATTTAAAACGAAGAATTCAATTTCAAAAGCGCAATATCGAATTACTACTGTCGGGCTGTCGGTAATGACTTATGACAGATTGACAGACATGTTAAAATTGTTAATTGTCATGGTCACACAGGTGACATCACATAAATTGTCAACTTCGAACCTTTTGCAACCCATAATTACCTACTAAGTATAGTTAGTAAGAAAATATATTATTAGAATATGATTTTTTTAAATATTTCGAGAATTTTCGGCATCTCAAAAATTATTAGAACTTTTATAATTTAAGGTTTTTCTCCTAATAAAGCATTTGAATCTACACTCTTGTGTTATCTTTTTAAAACTGTAGGTACGTATTAGAAATAGGCTCGGTAGGTAATTTTATTATTGTTCCCACATTTCATTCGAAAAATATAATTTCAATTATTTTTATGGTAATATTTCGAGGGTTTTCTAGGAGAACCGGATAAGTAGTTATAATGAGAAAAAGGCATTTAAAGTTTTGGATAATCATAGGTTAACGACGAACCAAAATAAAAAAAAATTATGGCTTCATGATCTCAGATTAAATAATCTGAGGTTTTGATAATAATAATTATTACAATGTTGATAAATCCGACACATTCGGGGGCGCGATATTAAAGTGGTAATCCAAAATGGAAACTTAATAATATTATTTCCTTCATCCTTGCTTGAGATAGCCAAATGTAGGGATGGAACCTATGTATGTATATCTGTATTTATTTAAAGAATTCGATTTATTGTCTCATAATATTATATAATAATAATTAAACTAAATTGTTGAGCCAAACTTTTATTTATTTTTCACATTAATATTAAACAATACTTAAAATAAAAAGTCATAATACTTTTTAATAAGATAAGTAGAATCAAAATCATGCACTTTTTTAAAAAATATCAGAAATCATGTCTTACATTTTTTGTCAATTACAATATTTTAGAATCCTGTATTTTTTTAAACATACATATTATATCTTGCAAATGTCAAATAAATCTATACCGATTCTTAATAATAATATGAAATAACACAGGAATAAGTACACTGTTACAAATATAAATATAATAAAGGGTATGTACCAGTCGTACAAAACTTATTACATAAATAAAACAAATATTCATATTATTCAAAGTATTATACTATTAATACTAGGAAACTCACTGTACGAATATCAGCTTTTCACTACAATATTTTACGGCCGTTAAACGTCATAAATACTTTACAGTGATTGGCCTTACGATTAGTACATTACACAAATATTAAAAAATACCTAATATATTATATATATGAAGCAAACACATTATAGCCGCATACTGATAGTAATTGTTGTAAAACATAGTAGAGTCGAATTATTATCAAAAAAATAATCCGACCAGTCAAAATTTAAAACACATTTAAGGCCTATTTTTTAACTATACTGATTGGATCGCAAAGCTAGGCAGATACAAATGTTGCCAGTATCAAAATATTATCCTATTTTCGGTAGAATCATTTCATTTTATTATAATAACATTACAACTTAGAACAGAGGGCAAATGATTAATTAATGTCAATTTCGTTTCTAATGCGCAATAATTATCTTAACACTGGGATCGGGTTCACCCGCCACGTCTTTAGCAAGAGGTGCATTTCCAATAATCCTGAAATTCTTCGTATACGGTATGACAGCTACAAGCAGCCCTGAAACTACAACCCATATTCCAGCTACGTAGAAGGCTGCATCCCAGTAACCTGTCCTATCGCGAAGAGCTCCTGAAATTTGATAAAAATAAATTTAATATAATATGTATAATGAGCTTGTTTATTTATATATTTTTAGGCCACTGAATAAGAGAGTCCGATTAAATTTTAGTTATATTTTCATGGTTAGTATAAAGTTAATTATTGAACAATCAATCAATTAGCTTTAAGATATACTATCTCACTGTTTATCTTTATTCAATACTAGTAACACGCCCGGCTTTGCACGGGTGCAATGTAGATGTACTATACACAAAAAAAACTATTGGTGAAAGAATTTAAAAAATCGGTCGAGTAGTTTTTGAGTTAAATCGTAACAAACAAACAAATCTTTCCTCTTAACAATATTAGTATAGACATACGGTAGATTTTTAACCAGTACGCTTATGTAAAGTGAACAATTACCCAAGATATTGTCTTTTATTAACGCGAGTATCACACATTTAAATAAAATACTGTATACCGGATTAAAATGCGATTTATTATTTATATTGTTTAAATTATTTATCCCGACGTTTCCTCCCTGTCTGTCTCCCCGCGACCACGGTTGCTGTAAAGCATCCGAAACGTCGGGATAAATAATTGAAACAATATAAATAATAAATCACGTTTTAATCCGGTATACAGTATTTTATTTAAATAACCCAAGAATTATGTTTCAGAATATTTACGATAGCATAAGAATGTAATGAAAAGCTTAGTGCCATAAAAACGCTCAAACTTACCAGCCATAGGCGGTCCAATAAGATGCCCTACACCCTGACTCAGAAGCACAAGACCATACGCCATAGTGAATCTTTCCAACGCGATCAACTCCACGAGAATACTCGGCGTGTACGAATACGAGCTTGAGAAAGTCAGGCCGAAGATGAAAGCGTTCAGTGTAAGGATATAGAAGCTGTATGTCTCCTTTGGATCCATCAGACGAATTAGAACTGGGAATAGGACGATGGTACCGCCGCAAAGTACGAGACATAGGCCGTATGTTTTTGTTATATTCACCCAAGGAAGATCGCCCATCCAACCGAGACCAACCTGAAATAAATGGAACGGTTTTGTAAATAACATTATTTTAATTTTTCATCTTTGGTGTCTGGTGGTTGATATAATAGGATCAAAATGCATTCAAAACTATTCGTATACTGTGATAGTCTATGGAGAATGTCATTTCCAATGTCACTGTGGAAACCGTGTTCTAGAACTATTTAAATTCAAAAAGGCAGGTTAGAGGTCGTTTAGGAATATGTAGGTTGCTTGAAGATCCCGTATGTTGATTTCGGTTCGGAAACATCTCTGGTAATAATTAATTCTGCAGAGGAGTTTTCAGAGGCAAAATAATCGTTATAAATCGCGCAATGCCATCAGTGATATAGACTGAACATTGAATAGTTTTTGTATGGTGGTGACAATCATATTTCTTGGTAACCTTGACACCTAAGCATCTAAGCACGCGCACGGTAAATAGTCTACGTAAACAACTTTATCTCTTATTAATGATAAGATACACGAGATCTATCTAGAACTCTTGTTTTCATACTGATAACAGAACAAATGGAACATGGCAATGTATAATCCAACTTCAAGCCATTTGAAATCCAAATTATTTTTGTAATATTTTACTCTCCTAAACATTTTATCGAAACCATATTATTTTGAAACACACTGAAGTAACGTAAAACTATCAAATTTTTAAGTTCTTGCTACTAATATAGACCAGTGCCGAAGCCTTTAAAAATGGTAAAAAGTGAAAAAAAATTACAGTAGGATGAAACCCATTAGAAAAGGAGGGGAATATGATCAAAATGAAAGGAAAAATAAATTACGGTCGATCCGAGTTCGGGAAGTGGAAGTGGGGGGGGGTTTAAGGGTAAAAAACGGTTTATCTCGTTTTCCGGCAAAACTACAAGTCCTATGGAAAAAAGTCAAATGGCAAAGTTGTAGGTAATAAAAAGATCTACAACTTTTGTATTTACACTTTTTTCACATAACCTCAAAATTTATGTGAAAAATTCAAAAAACCAAGTTTTTGGTTTTTTATTTTTATCTTTTACAAAAAAAAAATTTTTCTACGAAATTTGGTGAAAACTTACCTTATTATGTCCCAAATACACTGTAATTTATTTGATTTAAAATATTTATTTTTTCGCCTTATTTTAACTTAATATCAAAAAAGCACCCTAATTTTCAATCGAAAATTCTGACGTCAAAATATCAGCTTTTTTCAAAAACTTTGGGGGCTTTTTGTTCCTTGAAATCTCTACTTTCTGACGGTGTAAAAAAATATATACTTTTTAACAGCTGCTACGAAATAACAGGTATGTAGTAAGGCCCATACCCTACTAGAACCTTCCCCACTTCTCTATGAAACACATTTTGATGGGCTAAAATTTTCCTTAGGTCACTCAGGTATACAAGTTATCTTAAAAAAGCAATAAATAGACATGTACGCTTATAATTGAAAGAAGATTTTGCAACTTTCTCAAAATATTGTAGATGTCTTATTAAATATTAACTTATTTGGTTTTTGCATTTTCTGAGAACATTTCCTATAGTAATGTATATATTTTTTTACACCATCAGAAAGTAGACATTTCAAGGAACAAAAAGCCCTAAATTTTTTTGAAAAAAGCTGATATTTTGACGTCAGAATTTTCGATTGAAAATTAGGGTGCTTTTTTGATATTAAGTTAAAATAAGGCGAAAAAATAAATATTTTAAATCAAATAAATTACAGTGTATTTGGAACATAATAAGGTAAGTTTTCACCAAATTTCGTAGAAAATTTTTTTTTTTTGTAAAAGATAAAAATAAAAAACCAAAAACTTGGTTTTTTGAATTTTTCACATAAATTTTGAGGTTATGTGAAAAAAGTGTAAATACAAAAGTTGTAGATCTTTTTATTACCTACAACTTTGCCATTTGACTTTTTTCCATAGGACTTGTAGTTTTGCCGGAAAACGAGATAAACCGTTTTTTACCCTTAAACCCCCCCCACTTCCACTTCCCGAACTCGGATCGACCGTAATTTATTTTTCCTTTCATTTTGATCATATTCCCCTCCTTTTCTAATGGGTTTCATCCTACTGTAATTTTTTTTGGTTTCAAAAATTATCGACACTGGTCTAATAGGCTACATTGAACTAAGAGTGGGAATTAAGGTCACACCAATGTTTAAAATTAGGCACTAATTACACACACATTAGGCTCCGTAAAATTTGACGGGCTCGTTGGCGCATTCGGTAGAACACCTGCCGAGCGCATCGATGGGTCGTGGGTTCGAATCCCACCGGGACAACATGTTTATAATTTTCTGTAAGCATGTTTTCCCCACGTCTGGGAAACTTCGGTCATTGATCGGGTGGTAGGAATATCGAAATTCCGACCGGATAACGAAACACCGTTCATAGATGGAAAAACCGTGAATGGCACATTGCGCGTTTCGGTTTCAGTCTATGGATTTCCGAATGCTCGAAGTAAAAAGTAAGTCGACATCACATCATTGACTGATGTTCTGTGGCTGAGGTATCACCTATCATCAAGTGAACCTCATGCTCGTCTGTCGATATGTAAAATGTCGTAAAATGTTTCCTTATTCAGTATCAAATACTTACAATGCCGATAATAGTAGCTACTCCAAATGTACTTAGCATCAAAGCACCCTGCGTCTCAGTATATCCACTCTCCTCCATAAAGGTAGATATGTAGAAGTATGGCACGATAAACCAGATGAACAGGACCAAAGTTGAGAGGTTCATCATGAGGAAATGGAATTCGGTGAACATGTTAAAATCGAATGTTTTGTTGATCATGTCCAAGAAACGTCTGCCCCAAGTCTGAAAGATGAGAGAACCAAGAAAATTAATAAATAAGCGTATGCATCTCTATTACTTTCTTGGTGCTGTTTAGAATAGCTTCCAAAATATGACCTTTTTTATTGATGAGGTTGAAGTTCGAAGCTAATTCGATATTATTTGCATGTCTTATTAATATATTGTGTTTAATTCCTCGCCTCGAGATAAGATTAACCCTTAATTTCGGCACAATGACTTCAGAACCATATTAAATAACTTTTTAATAAAGGTCGGGAAAATAGCCTAAATATTAATCGAATTAGATTTTCATAACTACAATTTATCACAAATTTGGATTTAATAGTTTGTTCAGTTGCTTGAAATATCAAAGAAAAAATCTTAATTGCGAAATGTGTCTACCTCACACTCTATTAAGCGACAAGTACTTAACTGGTACGAGTAAGCCTATCTATCAAACACATTACTATAATTATACGAAAATTGTAGGAATTATATTTACCTTATCTTCTTCTTCCTTGACAGACCACATGGAATTTCTATATATGTCTGGACAAGAAGATGCTCTTAATTTGTATTTAGCAATATTCATCATAGCACCTCTGTGCATGATAGAGTTACGGTGCACTCTAATATCCCTCAAGTAATGATGGTCAGTTTGGATCTGTCTTGTGAACCAATCTTGACGCACTGTTTTCGGCGAAATTATGTTATTTTCAGGAATTGGTGCGAGCAACTTATCTTTTGCAGTTTCTAGTTTCTTATCAAATGTTTTCTTGTCCTTTTTGCTTATCTTCGCTTTTCCATCCTTCTTTCCTGGAGACTCGATGGGCAGCTTGGTCTCTGAAGACGACCTTAAAGCCAGTAGCGAAGGATAGTTTTGCAGTATGATGTTGTATAATCGTTCATTTGATTTTAATTGATTCAGCACTTCAATCGGTACCTGAAATCACAATATATAAGTTTATTTGTCACTAAATGTTTGAATTTCGTAAAAAAATATGAGTAATAAATATAATATATGTCATGTAATATATCACATATCCAGGTAATATTCACTTATCTATGAGCTTCTCAGGTCGATAATTAATTGTCTTTACCTGGATGAAGTCACTGGTAAGAGTCAGTAACCAGCTTAAAACAAATATAACAGTTAAAGAAACAAAAACTAACCTTTTCATGTTGCCGTAAGAACGTAGGGAGATTTATGACAGAACTACCCTTTTGAATTTGCGACAAATCAGCATTTCTTTTTGTAGTTTCTTCTACGTTTTCAGCTTCTGCTATTGATGAAACTAAAGCCATTAGAATGTCCTCGGGTGTATCACCACTTTTCATTAAAGATCTCAACTCCTCAAATCCAGGGTAAATCGATTCTCCTCCTCCTGACCGAGCAGACCTTCCTGATATTGACGTAGAACTAGATGCCCTTTTAGATTTACTGAGTTTCCTTTGTTTTTTATGTTCCAGAATCAGCCACTCTGGATCCCTCATAACAGCTCCACACACACATACATTAAGTACTGTGCCAGCTAAGAGAAGCAGAGTACCTCTCCAGCCATATTCATCTAATAGATAAGTCGTTAGTGGTGAGTATACAAACGTTCCAAATCCTACACCACACGACCCTAAACCTACGGCTAGGTTACGTCGTTTTTCAAACCAATATGCTATGGATACCACAGCAGTCACATACAGTAGGCCCATACCCAGCCCAGCGATAATACCATACGTCACGTACAATGCTTCAACGGTATTACTGTAGGACGCAGCGACGAATCCAACAGTGGAGAACACTCCACCAACTATAGTCATTTTCTTGCAGCCATATCGATCAACTAGAGCGCTCATTATAGGTCCAGCTATCAACGGAACAGATATAAAGAGACTACCAATCAATGAAGTCTTCGCTTCGCTTGTTTCAAAAAAATCCACGAACTTAATCTGCAATAAACCGTAGGAGAAAGCCAATCCATCCGCCACAGTGGCGATGAGGAAGGACGCGACTACGACCACCCAGCCCCATCCCCCATCCGGTATCTGTGGCTCTTGTTCGGGGGACTTGCTGGAACATATACTATCCACGTCACCCAATCCCAAGAACTTAACTCTTTCGTTGGTTGATTTCGCATCATCGTCGTCTTTACTATACGCTACGATAAGATTATCCTTCTTTCCGTCGTCCGTTTTCATTGAATTCACTGTATTGAGATCATTTTTATCTGAATCTCTGATATCAGACTTGCTGTCATGAACAGAGTCAATGAACTTGATATCATTCTTGATTAGCAACGGAGACGTAGTCTCCTCCTCTTCAGACGGTACGCTTTGTTCATGCTTAATTTTATCTTTACCTGGTATTCCATTTGCGTAGGTTCTTTCTGTTTCCATTCCACGCGTTTTAAGTACGGTTTTAAGTACGTACTTTGGAACCTGGTGTTCTTCTTAGAGAAGAGTTAAATCGCTTTCAATGAGCGTTTAAAATTCGTCTAGGTTGATGAGACGATTAGTTCTCTCGACCAATTTCTTAATCTCGGGTCTCTGGCAGAATAACGACTGGGGCTCTTCGATATACAAAGAGTTAAAGTGCTGGGATTGTAAGTTGACGAGTTCATCAAGGACCGGCTAGTCCTCGATATGAAATTCTTCAAAAATACACTTTCAAAGTTATGGCGCGTTTGTCGAATAAATGTCTTCTCTCTTTTTGACATTAAAGTCTTTCTTCTTCAAACATTTCAGTGTAGAAAATAACCTGTAACAAACGGAAATATTGAATTAATTAATAAATTTTAAAAAAATATATAGCATAACTAGCGGACCCAAAATAAATTGTCCTGTCCGAACGTTGACTTCAAAAAATAAAAAAATATATCGGTTCCAATTATGAATTTAGTCCAGTGAATAATTAAAGAAAGATATAAGGAAAATATAACGTAAGACTAGGCGGTATGGTCGAAAGACTTTAGCCTGCCCTATGGGCGAAAATAATAATAAATACATATATATAGGTATATTAGTCCAGTGACAGTCAAAACACAAAAAAATCATTGGATATTAATTGTATACCTATTCATATTGTCGAATTATATAACATTGCAATATTATATAATTCGACATAATACATACATGTATATTTATATTATTATGTTTGTATACGAAATACCTAATAATAAAAATTACGTCGTATGAAGGTCAATGACCCTGACGATGGGGTCAATGTAAAATAATCTTTCTACTTGCTAATCATGCGGCCGAATAATAATTAATAAAAGATAATATCTGATGACAAAATCTACAAGACACACTCATGTTTGTCTGTATGTCACTGATTATTCTTCGAATTTACTGAAAGACATAGGTATCTTGTTTTATTAATGTATACTTTTTAAATGAAGATTAAATACAATGTATAAGGTTTTTATTAAATTGCTAGTCCGTGATAAATATCAAATATCGAACCAATTTTATCTCATGACATACCTAATAAATATTTTTTATTTATTTTTAGAAACAATAGTTATATTAGTCCGTGATAAATATTGTAGGTATGTAGAGTCAGTAAGATTCAGCGACAAATAAATTTTAATAAACCCTATAATACTGTATTAACTCATTATCACTTATATCTAAATATCGAACCAATTTTATCTCATGACATACCTAATAAATATTTCCTATTTATTTTTAGAAACAATACTTGTATTTAAAGTACAGTGAAAAATATATAGGTTAAATATTTTCACGATGAATCAGTCTCAACATAAACAATAAAATATGGTCACTTAGTGTGTCATCACTTATCGTAGAACGAGAGTATATTAACTCAATTAAAGCCTAATTGAATATTTTTATATCGTTTGGAATCTCTTCCTCATATCTACTATTATTAAAAAAAAGTTATATTCTTATACGAAGAATTTTAAATTATTTAACTATCAAGCATAAAAACACGTATAGGTACTATTAATTATAAATAGAATTTAAGAATACAGAATATAATATATTTTCTAACCTAGCCTTGTTTGTAAACCTAAGAAAGAAGTGATAAACAAACTCATAATAAACGCATCTGTAGTATCACTACTATAATTAGTTTAACATACCAAAACGGGTTTATTGCAATCAGCAAATGAAGAACTCAGTTTTCAGTTCCGTAACTGAATATCACTTCAAACAGATATTTTCAAATTTCGAATTATTCACAGATATAAACAACACAGGCTGTGCCTAACGAATTACTTCTTGTCCTATCCGACAGCCTATACCTAAAGATAACAGCTATCGACCACAGATGTCCAGTAACTGAACGAACAAGCGTTGTTCAATTAAATTATAAGTACGGATGCGTAGATGACGTCATTCAGTGGCTATAGAATGTATACGGGCAGCGTTGATGAACACCGAATAACTAATATCGATACCTTAGCCAACCCACGCTTAGGTATGTAATCTAAAATGAGAGATAACATTTGACTGGTTCATTAAAATAATAATATTCGTCTAATATGTTTATTTACCCTTGATTTTTTTCAAGTGCGAATCAAAATGCGGCGTATGCAAATGTAGCGTTGGCTCTTTTGGGGATCTATAAGGCAAGTATACGTACGTATTGTACATAATTTAATATTCTAAAATGTAGTGCTAAGTAAGACCAGTTTTGACGGGCTTGTTGGCGCGTTCGGTAGAACACCTGCTGTACGACGTACGCACCGATGGGCTGTGGATTCGAATTCCAACGGGACAACATGTTTATACTTTATAGTGTTCTATAAGCATGTCTTCTCCATGTCTGGTAAATTCGGGCATTGATGGGGTGGGAGGAATATCGAATTTCCGACCGGGTAACGAACCACCGTTCATAGATGGAAAAACCGCGAAGTGCATATTGCGCGTTTCGGTTTCAGTCTATGAATTTCCGAATGCTGGAAGTAAAATGTAGGTCGACGGCGCATCATTGACTGATATTCTATGGCTTTGATATCACCTACCATCAAGTGAACCTCATGCTCGTCTGTCGATATTAACATAAAACAGTAATGTTTTAATCTATATAGATGTGACATAATGTCTCATGGCATGCTATAACAATTTTGCCTGAGGTGCCTCCTGGGACTTAGAGCCTGGAGTGGCCACTCCATTTGCCCTAAAGTAGGGGCCGGCCCAGAGAACAGGGTGTAGAAGATATGTAGGTAAAGCTCATTGGTAAGTTTTAATTTAGACGAGTAACAATGCCTGGATTGATGTTTTAAA
The DNA here is from genome assembly GCA_905404175.1 of Anthocharis cardamines. Classification (NCBI taxonomy): domain Eukaryota; kingdom Metazoa; phylum Arthropoda; class Insecta; order Lepidoptera; family Pieridae; genus Anthocharis; species Anthocharis cardamines. The sequence goes on from FR989960.1 coordinate 1,393,447, forward strand.
GTGCATGGAATGAAAACAAATATTTAACCTTCGGCACACGAAACGTCTAGTTTTGTGTAAAACGAGACATTGGCTGCGTTCCAGAAATTCAATCAGTCTCGACGTCACCAGACAGTTGCGTTTTACGAAATATCACGGAAATTTATGATTAACTAAAATTACTCATAAATAAGACGAAGGTTACATCAATGGCATTTCGCCCATTCTTGTTTGTACAAAATATATTAGAAGTTCCAATTTTCTTTTTATAGTATAGGAGGCAAACGGGCAGGCGGCTCACGTGATGGTAAGTGATCACCGCCGCCCATAGATATCCGCAACACCAGAGGGCTTGCAGGTGCGTTATCGGAAAAATTAATTAATTAATAAAATTAAGTTATTGACATTAATTTTGTCGATCCAATATCTAACATGGTAACACTTGAATGGCTGTTTCATTTCAATCTTCCTCTCAAAAACAAATGTTAGTGACTCAACAACCCTGAAGGTATTCTGACTCCGCAAGAGGGCGCTATCTTCAATTTTGACAAACTATTATTTTGATAATCACAGCAAGTACCAACTCAGTATAAACAGATGGCGTTAGTGTTTACAACTATATGAAGTTAGAATTTTCATTTTACACAACCAACTTTCAGCTCTCCCGTGAACTGCAAAGCACTTAAAACTTCAGGATAAATATTATAATATTATGTTGATAAAGCGCGTTGTATATCGTTAAACATATTTTTTATTTCACTATATATTTTATTTTATTTTTTGTGTTAACGTAACTCAAAGTCGACAATAATAGATCCAAGGCACTAAAACGTCAAAGTAAATTCCAAAGAAGCCTATAACGAACCAAGCAAACTATTAGCAGACAATATTGAATGAATAATAACACCATTGTTCCTAACGTAGCAACACACCGGATGCTTATTTAATCTTAATATATTATATAAAATGCAAATGTTCGTACGTGTGTCCACGGTTTTTTCTATCATACGCTACTTTGATCAACTTCCCCTTGGGATGGCGAATACCCCTTGGTCTCTAGGTGTGCATAAGAGAGTTTGGTCGGGGTGGGTGGAAGTGGGTGGTTGTGGGTGGCAAAAATGTGGAATAATATATATCTATCCTTTTCTAACTAATGTAATCTTCCGTAAAATTTTGAAAATCTCGGAAATGATCTAAAAAGTTCCAGAATGTGTGCAATCGCTAAATTTTTTCCGAAATGATCTAGAAAATTCTAAAAATTTCTGAAATGATCTAGAAAGTTTTAAAATGGTTTCAATTGTTGTAATCGATTTAGAATGTTTTAAAAAGCTTCTGGAAAGATCTAGAAAGTTCCAAAATGTGTGCAATCGATAAAATTGATCTGAAATGATCTAGAAAATTCTAAAAATTTCTGAAATGATCTAGAAAGTTTTAAAATAGTTTCAATTGTTGTAATCGATTTAGAATGTTTTAAAAAGCTTCTGGAAAGATCTAGAAAGTTCCAAAATGTGTGCAATCGATGAAATTGATCCTCAATGATCTAGAAAATTCTAAAAATTTCTGAAATGATCTAGAAAGTTTGATAATGGTTTCAATTGTGGTAATCGATTTAGAATATTTTAGTAAGCTTCTGGAAAGATCTAGAAAGTTCCAAAATGTGTGCAATCGATAAAATTGATCCGAAATTATCTAGAAAGTTCTAAAATGGATTCAATTGTTGTAATCGATTTAGAATGTTTTCGACAGCTTCTGGAAAGATCTAGAGAGTTCAAAAATGTGTGCAATCGATAAAATTGATCCGAAATGTTCTAGAAAATTCTAAAAAATTCTGAAATGATCTAGAAAGTTCTAAAATCATTTCAATTGTTGTAATCGATCTAGAATGTTCTAGAAAGCTTCTGGAAAGATCTAGAAAGTTCCAAAATGTGTGCAATCGCTAAAATTGATCTGAAATGATCTAGAAAATTCTAAAAATTTCTGAAATGCTCTAGAAAGTTTGAAAATGGTTTCAATTGTGGTAATCGATTTAGAATGTTTTAGAAAGCTTCTGGAAAGATCTAGAAAGTTCCAAAATGTGTGCAATCGATAAAATTGATCCGAAATTATCTAGAAAGTTCTAAAATGGATTCAATTGTTGTAATCGATTTAGAATGTTTTCGACAGCTTCTGGAAAGATCTAGAGAGTTCAAAAATGTGTGAAATCGATAAAATTGATCCGAAATGATCTAGAAAATTCTAAAAATTTCTGAAATGATCTAGAAAGTTCTAAAATGGTTTCAATTGTTGTAATCGATTTAGAATGTTTAAGAAAGCTTCTGGAAAGATCTAGAAAGTTCCATAATGTGTGCAATCGGTGAAATTGATCCTCAATGATCTTATAGAAAATTCTAAAAAATTCTAAAATGGTCTAGAAACTTCCAAGATGCCTACAACTTGAAGATACTTTACACCGTATGTTAAATGGTCAAATAAGAGTTTTATTATTTAAGATAGAAATCTAAAATATTTATCTACTTTAGTAAAATGGATCCTTAAATATTTCTTATACCATTAAACATGTGATGTATTTTAACCCGAGCAACGCCGGGTTTCGCTGCTAGTACAATCATAATAGGCACTGACTTTGACACGGGTAAAGTTAGATAAAGGAAATCTGAATAAGAAATTAGGTAAGGTAAAGGTACCTTTTTATAGATATCTCAGCCTGTCCCGGCTTAACATGACAACTGCGACAAAATGTTGTCAACCGTTTTCTCGTGTTTTAATCGATTATCCTCACGGAACAGAAGAAGTGATTATCTCTTTATGTCTGCCGGGTCTAACATGACACACTTAAAACTCGACTTCTAATGTCAAAAGTAGAGATATTTGTATATCTTATAAAGTTTGTCTTCACTCGTCCGCGACATATGTCTCGATGGTCATGCTAAAGAGTCTTGATTTTTTGGAATAAAATTAAAGGTTATATTATAGTTAGAGAGCTCGTGTAATTAATGTCTTTGTGAAATAGATTTATGTAAATGGGGTAATTCCGGAATTCTCACAAATATAAAAAATATAATGAATAATTCGTTCTGCTTGATAATAGATAATACCCGCATAGAAAAATAAAATCAGATAAACAGACACAGAAATGTGTCTTCTCCATATGACCACGGAAACATGGTTCAACTTACGTATATTTTGATCTGGCAGCAGTGGTCAGTAAGATAGCAAAGATTTCGGCAACTACAATAAATATATTTTACTTTTCCAAAACTGAGATTGTTATCTATCCAAAAAAGAGAACAAAAAAAGTATAAAGAGCCAACTGAACAATTGTCCTTTGCCATAGCAACATCGTTTATTTGCTTCGATCAACAATTTATTTGTAATAAATTGTATACCTTTTTTACAACTATGGTATTTCTGAAAGACCCTAAGTTCGGCTTAATCTTGATATAATAGAGATTTCACAAAAGTAACATTTTTAAAAGCGCACAATGTACTTTTGAGTAATTAGAAAATCTCATAAATTTGTTCAAGTCAATAATACAATCCATAAAAGGTAATTCATCTTGTATGTACATATTTACAGAAGAAAACATTATATTATTCGAACTGCCTCTTTGAAAAATAAGATATGTATGTATTTGTAATTTACTTAGCGAATTTGCGTAAGTGTAAAAAGTTACGGTATCGAGAACCCTGCATATACCTAAAATGTTTTGTAAACAGTCGATTCATTGATTTCATCTCGGGATTTTAAACTTAACAATTGTCCTTTGCCATAGCAAAATCGCTTATTTGTAATAAATTGTACCTATACCTTTTTTGACAGCTATGGTATTTCTATGAACATCAGTAAGTTGGATATGAATAAGTTTTAGGGCTGTTTTATAGGAATACATCTTTCAGTGGAAGTGTCTGAAAAAGTCAAGCCGCCTGGTAGCTATCATCGAAAACCCTTTGAGATATAAAAAAACAGTACTGGGATATTCTTCTTTTACAGATCTACAAAAAAGTCCATAGCGGCTTATATCTATCTTTTAAGGATAGCTTACTATACCCATTCTATCTTCTAAAAAATGATCACATACAATGAGGTAATTGGAAAGCTATTAAGACAGATACATTATTAATCCTTATTAACTTAAATACATTAGCAATTCATGCAAATTATACAATAATGTTTTACACCATATAAATAAAATGAATATCTTCGGAGTTATCGCAAAAAAGTTGCCAGTTTCATATAATTTATTTACTATCAAACTTTCCGACTATGTGTACTTATTTTTTTATGCTTTTGCCTTTTACCAGGCTATATAGGAACCGGGTGATAATAAAAAAGTAATGTCAACGGTCTAATCCATTTTCTGAGACACTGTAACTTCCAGAGTTGAATTTCCAGAGATGATCTCCCAAAAAACTCTATATGATTATTATATTTCATTTGTGAGTGCAAATCAATCACAGATAATAGATATATCGTCTCAGCGCTAATAATACGGCAATAACTCATTATAATGTGTGAACATATTCATAAAAGTATATTTTGTGTGACGGTTGCACTATAAAATATGCTAAATTATTAGAATTCCTTCTTCTTTCTTCTTAGGTTTCGCGTATGGTATATTGTTTTTCGGGATAAAAATGGCCTTTGTCTTTCACTTTTATGCTTTCTCCGTACTAATTAATCAAAATAGTCGCATAAATTGTTATGTCGGTAAGTTTATATTGATCGTTAATACCAATAACCAATCATATCAACAACTCGTAATAGAGATGACCCAAAAACAATAATTACGTATATTGGAACGTCTACCGGGCTAGCATGACGCCACGAGATATGGCGCGAACGAGAGAAGACAAACTAAGATTACGACAATTTTGATAGAAAAGATATCTCGATCGACAAATATATCTAGTTCTGACATTAGAAGTCGAGTTTTAAGTGTAATTGTCATGTAAGACCCGGAAGAAATAAAGAGATAATATAGATTAAAACACGAGAAAACGGTCGATAAAATTTTGTCGCGGTTGTCATGCTAGGCCGGCTGATGAATGGAGCGAGTAGCAGTCCCAGTACTCGTCTGATTTATTCGCTGTAGGTCTTAATGATAACGCATTTGACACACATACCTTATCGATATTTGCCTCATTTACATGAGTTTGGGCCTATTTTCCCCCTAACACCGATAAAACAAACGTTTCCCAGAAATGACTGATGGATTAATAGATAAGTCGCGATGATAGCATCACTGGGGCCTTTCTATTGTTTAATTAATTAAAATTTAATTAAAACCCCTATCTTATTAGGCTGTTGCCTGTAAAGATAATGTAATAAATGAATAAACAAATGAACGAATGACAAAGTAATATCCAAGGTAATCGAGGGATTTAACTACTATCACTTTTAATGATGTCAATTTGGCTCAATATGATTCGGCAAATAACGAAAAAACACCTTAAATGGAATATTAGATTTTACAGAAGATAATTATGGATTTAAACACGTTATTTTATGAACAAGGAATAACTTACACTGTTGTCGCTTCGTTAAAAATATTAATTATTATTATTTTTATAACCAATTTTACCTTGATTGAGACTTACAGTTTGTTTTTCATAGACAGGTATATTATAAGATGCGGAAGAAATCTTACAACCGTACTTTACCTTTCGGAAGGCCAGGCTAATACTCGTTAAAGCTTATTGCTCATTCACAGTGGATAGCTACTAGCACCAGTACTAGTCTAGTTCTTCTTCACTTGAAACATCTGATCACTTGGGGCATTAAAGGGTAGAAGGAATATCAAAACTCCGATCGGGTAACGTACCACCGTTCATGGGTGGAAAAACCGTGAAGTGTACATTGCGCGTTTCGGTCTCAGTCTATGAATTCCCGAATACTTGAAGTAAAAATTTAAGTCGACAGCGCATCATTGACTGATTTTCTGTGGCTGAGGTATCACCTACCATCAAGTGAACCTCATGCTCGTGTGTCGATATTTAACATAAAAAAAATAAAATGATAAAATTCAGGTATAACGGACTGGTTGGCGCGTTCGGTAGAACACCTGCCGTGTGCATCGATGGGTCGTGGGTTCGAATCCCACCGAAAGGACATGTTTATAATTTTCTGTAAGCATGTTTTCCCCACGTCTGGTAACTTCGGCTATTGATCGGAATTGGATCATTGACTGATGTTCTGTGGCTAAGGTATCCCCTACCATCAAGTGAACCTCATGCTCGTCTATCGATATTTAACATAAAAAAAGAAAGTGAAAACCAATTCAGGCATAAAAGGCATTGTAAACGAGACACGCCCTCGTGCCAGTTCTGGCGCCAGTAATTTATATAAACTGTTACTTCCACGTAAAACACCTTGAACGATGCTCAATCCGCAACGAACCGGTTGGAACAAACTATAGGAACAGATCGAACCTGATTGTGATGGCCTTTGGCTATAAGCTTATAACTTTACCTTCAGTAGGGCTATTCACGATCATTCGAAATCGATCCGCCCGGAAAGCTACGCTCTCCCACTGATAGTTTTTTCGTATTTACCGGATATGAAAATGGTATTCACAATTCCCATAGGATTGAGCATCGGCATTCTTCGGGAATTTCCGATTAGAATCTTAGTATAAAATGATAGAAAGCTTGATATATCGGTACGAAATCTTGTAATATCGGAACGGAAAGTTTTCGAATGATCGTGAATAACCCTACAGGTGGGACTATTATTACTACACATGGGCTTGAAAAAACATGTAATAGAACCTTTTTTATGTTAGACGAGCGTGAGGTTTACTGGATGGTTCAGCCACAGAACATTAGGTATATTTTATAATATACTGTATATTACAAAAAAAAACAATTAAGTGACTAATATGAATATAATAAATGTGAATTTACCAAATACTGAGCCAAGCAAGAGATACTAAATATTTAATTAAAATTATAATTACATATAGGTATAAAATAAGATATTTTTATTTGTATTCATCCTAATATTAAAAAAAAGTCAGTATACTTGTAAAATTATTAACGACTTCGCACGGGTACAATGTAGATGTAGGTACTATACAAGGCTTTCTATTGGTGAAAGAATTTTTAAAATCGTTCGAGTAGTTTTTGAGTTAAATCGTAACAAACAAACAAATCTTTCCTCTTTATAATATTAGTATAGATGTATGTATTGATAAATATAATATTCCGACTGTAAATTATAGTCTATCCCTAAATTACCTCCTGCTGAGGATCATCTCAAGGCACAGACCCGGATTTAGGCTACTGCCCCGGGGCCCCCACAAAAGAGGGGCCCGCCGCCACAATAGAAGAATTCGGAAAAATATTTCAAATTCCGACGAGTAAACACTCGTAAACAATTTTTCCTTATTATTTTATTTTCGCTATTTTACCTTCACCCACTGTACTTTGTACAAACATGATTATATTGTTAACATGAAAATAATTTGGGGCCCGGGGCCCCTTATATTTGTTGCCCCAATGCCCCCACACCTCTAAATCCGGTCCTGTCAAGGCAACCCTAAAATAGAAGGTACCAACGCAGACGCGTTGACTACTGACGTCATTTGGCAGATTCCAGTTAACAAACTCAGAATTAGATCAAATTACGACAAATACTCATAATATCGTGTCAGCAAATGAATCAACTAGACTGAGACTTAAACTAAAATAATAATGATATAATGATTTGGCAATGCAAGCAATTTTAGAAGTAATACAAACATTTTCCTACAAGGAAATTGTTAAAAAAATCCTCATTCCACGCACTTACCACAAGTTTTATACGGCCATCAAGGCTTTGCCTTTATAAACCAGACAGTTCTCCTTGTATATGTATAGAAAGGTAATAAAAATATGCATTTATAAGAACCAGATGAACGTATCTACAAAAATCCCAAAAATACATAGTTTTATTTCATACGTAACTAAATAATTCTTAAGTTTTTTAAACATCTAATATTATACCAATATACTGATATATTTCTTTATTCGTCAGTTATATACTATCTGTATTAAAAATCTAGTAAAACTTTAAGTGGCGAATTGTCACAGTATTTCTAACGGCGGAATTCTCGAACGCTAATCAACATTGAGGTGTACTTAAAAGTATCTCTAACTCTTTCATTACGAAGGTAAAATGAAAGACAGAAACATTTTAAGAAGCCCTCAAATTTTGATTATCGTTTCAGTATTCCGCAGTAAGTCTCTTGTAAAATCGAGAAAATGTAGATATGTCGCGTCCATCTGACTCTTACACCGCGATTTATAATAAGAATTAACAATAGTAGAGATTCAGAAAAGTAGGTAAAACCGCTCCATACCAAATTGGATTACTCTTTAACGACAGAGTCAGGGTCGGAATAATAAAACGTCTGCTATTATCTCATCAAGCGATACAATAAAGTGATAGCGCACTAACGTTAATTAAACATAATGGAGTCATTGAACTGCTTTTCAGTTATTCACTATTCTAATAAAATAAGTTGAATATGGTCCAATGCTTTTTTTTTACTGGTGGCTTTTTGTTTAAATTAGATATCGACAGAGTAGCATGATGGTAGGTGATACCCCAGCCACAGAACATATTAAGTCAATGATGCGCTGTCAACTGTAGGTTTTTTCGGAACATTCGAAAATCCCTAGACAGACAGAAACGCGGAATGTGAACTTCACGGTTTTTCCATCTATGAACGGTTATTCGTTACCCGGTCGGAACTTCGATATTCCGAAGTGATCAGACGTGGGGAAGACATGCTTATAGTACCAAATATAAACATATTGTCCCATCGGGATCCGAACCCACGACCCATTGGTGCGCAAGGTAGGCTACCAAACGCGATATCGATCCCGTAAAAACCGTTTATCACAATATGTACTGTTTTATTTCTTCGCCACAAAACCTTAGGTATATTGTGCACATAGGCGTCATTTAAATAATACATAATTGATAACAGTTTCTGCCTCTCTGTTGAATAAAATAATTATATTACTGGAGTTGGTATACAAGACATACTTCTTCATCTTCTTCCTGCCCTGTTCCCTTTTTTTTATTTGGGGTCGGCGCAGTATGTTCTCTTTTTCCATTCTCTTCTTCCACTCGCCACTTCAGTCACACCTAGGGAACACAATCCCGACCATGTTTTTCAATCCCGGGATTACGGGATTTTTGTTGCGTAATCCCGGGATCCCGGGACAATCCCGGGATTAGACTATATGGTTTCTAATTGGGCTCAAATGAAAAAAAAATGTGTAATTTCTTTAAGAAAAAAAGTATTACTAAGAAAATAAAATAGACCAAATAATAAAAATTATACTTTTGCATGTAATCAAAACGACAACACAAAAAACTATTTAGAATTTTAAAATACAGAAATATCAAAGCATCCAATGTTTGACTTCCAAGCCTACTTCTTAGTTTATCTATATACATATAATAAAAGAGTAGGATCGAAATTACGCTTCACTAAATATTTTTACCAGAAATTAAGAGGGGTGATAAAAGAAGGGTAGCAGAATGCATAAATGCAATTTTTAAGATTCTTGTCTGTCTGTCTGTCTGTCTGTCTTTCTGTCTGTCTGTCTGTCTGTTTGTTCACGCTAATCTCCGAAGATACTGAACGGATTTTCATGCAATTTACACAAATATATTAAGTAAAGCCCGGGGCAACATATAGGCTTTGTTTTATCGAAATCGGTTCTCGGAAAGAAAAGTTATCATCATTTAAAAATAATTTTAAAGGCACCATATCACCAAATTGCAATGCAAACTGACTCGCGTTGAACTTTTTCGAATTGTCAGATGTCAATCACAGTTTGATATGTAAATGAAATACTTTGATTATTTCGCCATTTCCGATATATGTAATCGTAGAATAGTGGATATGCAGGCCCATTGCGTAACTTCAGATGCGAGTTCGAATCTGAAGGTGGATGGAAATATTTTTTTTGTATTTATTTATTTATTTTTTTAAAGAACTATATTATAAAAATAGAAAATGTATTATTGAAATATTATATGAAAAATTATTTCTTATGAGATCGTTTATTTCACCTTTTCATCCATCCTTTCTCTATTACAATTACGATTATTCGACATTGCTTTTATTGCTTCTTAAGGACTGTCTTCGTATCTTAGAGGTTTCCGCATTTAGCACCGGAAACCCGAGTAGGAATCCCGGGAAAAGGGAATTTAAAAAAAAAATCTCAAAATGAAAATGATCAATTAAATGAAATAAATATCGAGGTGGATACAGTATCTTCACCACTAATTAAATTTATAAAAAAAATAAGTAAATTTCTTTAAAGTCAGGTTCATTTTTTCAACAATGGTATTTCTATTGAATTTCAAATCATACTTCGAACCCCAATCTCAACCACCATTAAACGTGTCGATAATATGATGCATAATCAACTATCAGTGACTAATTTGATAGCTCTTTCCCAAAAGAAATCACCAAGTACAGAGGATGGAGGATATGTCATTTGAAGAAAGCTTGCTCAAAAGCAAACCCCACGCGAACGAAGTCGCGGGCATCAGCTAGTATACAATATTATAATATGATATGAGGTGATCGGGTGATCTGTTGGCCAGTTGGGTAATGACCTAAAGAGTATCATATTATGGAAGTATTCCGAGATGGGACGTCCCTTCTAAGGTCTACGACAAACGTATCTAAGGGTTGTTTTGTCGTTATTTTTACATTTATTACAATAAATGCTATTAATATAATCTAGGCAAGGTTATTGTCAAGGCGCAACGGACTACGGAATGCAAAATAAACCTGTTTGTGGCAATCCCGAAAATCCCGGGATTAGTCAAGTACAGTCCCGGGATTTTCGGGACCAGAAAACGGCCGGGATCCCGGGATCCCGGGATTGTATTCCCTAACTCACACCTCTCAAACTCATATCATTCTTCACACAGGCAATCCATGTTTTTAATTTTTATGGCCTCCCTCTTCCCCTATACCCATCCATTTTCATATACAAGACATACTAAAACTATAAAATAATAAGAAGATTAATGACAATAATTAAAAAAGACATCGTTTGTGTTAATAATAATGCGGGAATTCATAAATCATTATTTATTTCCAATCATGGAAACTACTGTAGGTTTTTTGTTGCGGCTTTTGTTACCAGGAAAAAAACATAAGCTGAGCCTATAATAAAATTATATACGGATTCAAACAGATCCCAAGCGAATTATTATAATTTTAGATAAATCAATTTGATGACTATAAAACGAATACCACCAAGAAAATATAAATATACAAGCTGCCTAAATGTATCAATTAAAGATACCTATGTTTTTATATGTGAATTTTAAAATAGTTAGCTAGAGACCGTGGGACAAGTTTTTTTACTAATCCGTACCTATTGCTTCGACCACTATGATATTGTGTCAAAATATCTAGATTCCTTACAATTAATATTACGCTATCCATGCTACTACTTCTACAAATGTATATAATATATGAAAATAAATGTGTGTATATTTGGAATCACTAAACTCCCATACGATGTTTGGCCGAACACCATGAAAATTGGTATTTATAGATATGTATTTTTCCATGGAGAAGGGTATTATGCTCCGCATCCGAGCCGAGCCCCGGGGCCTCTACAAAAGAGGAGCCACAATAGAAACTTCGGAAAAATCATTCAAATTCCGACGAGTAAACAAATCTTTTGATATTTTTTTCGCAGTTTTATCTTTACCTATTGTAATTTGTAAAAACATGATTATATCAATCTTAAATATTAAAAATACATATTTAGAAAATAAAATGGCCAGAGGCTTCCACTCCTTTGTCGCCCGAGGCCTCCAGACATCTAAATCTGACCCTGCTTTCTGGTAACTCACCACCAGTCACTTTATATTTAATATAATTTTACAACTACATACATATTTGCAGTGGCGGGACGTCCATACAAGCCCAAAAGCCCGGGTTGCCGACTTTTACGTAATACGCATTTATATATAACTTATATAATTACGTAAACATGTAAGTTATGTAAGATTTATATATTATATTTTTCTTTTGTATGGTTGCATTAATAGGACAAAACGGGCTTTTGGGCTTGTATGGTGGTCCCGCCACTGTCTCACGACTCTTCGTCAGCATTATTACAGTGACAAAACAACATTGGTTTGTTGTATCTGTATTTATGTTGATATTGTTGGTACAACATAAATGCAGACTAATACAGCGGGTCAATTGTGTCAATTACAATAATATATTTGTACGTACGCGGTACAATATCCAGTAGGGCTTTATTGCCCATAATAAAACTGTCTTAGTTATAAATAGAATAACTGGCTGGCTTAATACGAGGGGGAATCAAAAAATTCTTGGAATCAATATTAAAAAATGCAAAGATTTAAATAATAATATTTTATTTTTCTACATAATCTCCCTCCAATGCAATGCATTTAGAATAACGCGTTTCTAACTTCCTTATTCCTTGTGAAAAAAAATTATTTTCTTGACTCTCGAAAATGTCCTCTACGGCAGCTATAACCGCGTCATTATCGTGAAATTTTGTTCCACGAATTTCCTCTTTTAATTTTGGAAATAAGTGAAAATCACTTGGGGCTAAGTCCGGAGAATATGGTGGGTGGTCAAGGAGATTGAAGCCAGCACAGCGGATTGCGTTGAGCGCAACTTCCGATCGATGAGCAGGAGCGTTATCTTGAAGGAACAACACGCCCAACGACAGTTTTCCACGACGTTTTTCTTTAATCGCTTCACGCACTTTCGGGATTAAATTTGCATAATAGGGTCCAGTAATCGTCTGGCCTTTTGGCATGTAATCAATAAAAAGGATTCCTTCACTATCCCAGAACACAGAGGCCATAACTTTGCCAGCGGTAGGAGCAACTCGAAATTTCTTGATGGATGGAGAGGATGGTCGTTTCCAAGACATGCTTTGTCTTTTAGTTTCAGGATCAAAATGGTGGACCCACGTTTCATCCATGGTGACAAGACGACGGCAAAAATTATCCGAATCACGCTGGAACATTTCGAGATTACGCTTGGAAATTTCCAAACGTCGCTTTTTGTTTTCGTCGGTTAACATTCGTGGCACCCATCTTGCAGACACTTTTTTGAACCCCAGTGAATCAATTAAAATGGATTGAACGCTACCAAAAGATATCTTTAGGATCTCAGCTATATGTTTTATAGTCATTCTTCTGTCTTCCAAAACCAGATTCTCAACCTTTTTGACATTTTCTTCTGTAACGGAGGTTGAAGGCCGCCCAGAACGCGGGTCATCTTTACAGCTTGATCTACCTCTTTTAAATTCAGCCACCCAGTACGCAACCGTAGAATAGGGTACAGCATCACCCCCTAATGTCTGCTGAATGTCCAAAAAAAATTCCTTCGTAGACATTTTTTTCAAACTGAGATATTTTATCACCGCACGTAACTCAATTTTATCCATAATTTTGACTTTTTAGCAACTCGTTGCACAAAAAAATTTATTACATGCGAACGAACTGACAAAAACAAGTGACAGTCTGCATAAATATAGTGTGATAGACACTCTTTAATTTGAATATCGAACTTGATCCAAAAAGGTTTCATATATATGCACTTCTAAGAACTTTTTGATTCACCCTGGTAGAATTTGTAGCACATTGTAACAAAGAAATAATAAATAAATACTAAACTATGGGCTTAACATGGCGATGCACAGTGTGAAATAAGACCTCAAAAACGGACGTCCTTTTTTTTATTCGATTTTCGTGTAGGTTTTACTGAAATACATACTTCAGTAAAAATCCCGCATTTTTATCTTTATTATTCACTGAGAAAAATAAGTTCAAAAAATGGGTAAATTTATGACTCCCAAACAAAAAAATATCGATTAAAAGAAATATATCAACCCCATGGAATTGCGCGCTAGTTTTTTTTTACGTATAGATTAGATGTTCTTCTATTACGACGTAAAATATCAGCTGCTACTACGATGGGGTATTAGAGAAAGAAAATAAAAACCAAAATCCTAAAAAAGCCGATTACTCGGCCTCGCGATGTCGTAGAATTAAACCAAATATATCAAACTATGCGGCTTTTTGTATAGATATATTACAACATCTATAATAATTTTAAAAGTTGATATATTTCTTTTAATCGCTATTTTTTTGTTTGGGAGTCATAAATTTACCCATTTTTTGAACTTATTTTTCTCAGTGAATAATAAAGATAAAAATGCGGGATTTTTACTGAAGTATGTATTTCAGTAAAACCTACACGAAAATCGAATAAAAAAAAAGGACGTCCGTTTTTGAGCTCTTATTTCACACTGTGCGATGGTACTGATATTTCAGTTTTATTCCCAGTGAAATAGTTTTAAAAGACGATGTAGTTATGAGAATAGAGAAAGGCATGTTGAGTTGGTTTGAGTACGAAGAAAGGATGGATGAAAGTAAGTAAACGAAAAAGATTTATGAAGCTGGTGTGAGTAGTAGAGTCGGGAGTGGTCGACCTAGGCGAATGTACCTCGATCAGATCGTGGACGTTCTTCAAAAGGGCTAGCTCAAAAGTACTCAAGTGTGTATGAAAGCATTGATGAAAGTGTAAGAAGCGAAAGTGGTATGCAAGGATCGGAGCATATGGAATTCCGTGATATCTGCCTACCCCGATGGGAAAGACGTGAGGTATGTATGTATAAAATATTTTTCTATATTTAAATGACGGTATATTGTCTCATTGCTCTTATATTATGTCAATTTTGTTATAGAATGCATAACCCGTCGCCGCCCTAAAGGCGACGTATATCATTGATTATAACCCTACGAAATAAAAAAAGAAACACAGAAAATCAGTTAACGAAGCGCTCTCGACGTAATTGTACTTCGAGCATTCGGAAATCAGAAATAAATCAGAAACGGGCAATATGCTGTTCATGCTTTTTTCATCTATGAACGATGGTTCGTTTCGGAATTTCTAAAATCGTCCCATCCGTTTAGTGCCCGAAGACATGTTCCCGCCGGGATTCGAACCCGTGACCGTACGGAACGCAAGGTAAGTGTTCTATTCCACGCGCCAATGAGCCCGTTATT
Organism: Anthocharis cardamines; assembly: GCA_905404175.1. Classification (NCBI taxonomy): domain Eukaryota; kingdom Metazoa; phylum Arthropoda; class Insecta; order Lepidoptera; family Pieridae; genus Anthocharis; species Anthocharis cardamines. Next base: position 1,408,514 of record FR989960.1, read on the forward strand.
GTACCACACGTCATATTATTTTAAAAACTGGGTTGGAGTTAAGTGAGTTTCCGATAGTCGTTGAAATACTATGACTATTGATTTTCAATAAGTTTGTTTTTATCTCAACAATCGTGCTGAAGCCTTTCAAAGCGTTTCGCTTATCTGTTCAAGGCCAAACAGGGTTTTTGTAATCTATGTTTCACTAGATATGCTATCAGAACTAGCGCCACGTACAATACCTGTTTCCGATCATTGACCCCACCTTGTGTTCTTTGAGGTCACATGTACCGAACGAAACTTGATGCAAATTGCATTCCGATAATCGGATAATATAAACAACGGCGCATAATACGAAGTCGTATTTTGTTTATTTTTATGACTAGTAAACGCCCCGGCTTCGCATGGGTGCCATGTAGATGTACTATACACAAAATTACGCTGATAATATCTTTCTATTGGTGAAAGAATTTTTAAAATCGGTCCAGTAGTTTTTGAGGTAAATCGTAACAAATAAACATTCAAACACACAAATCTTTCCTCTTTATAATATTAGTATAAGTAGATAAAGAAAAGGATGCTCGAGTAAATGCCCATTTGCATGATGCAAGTTTCTTGCCTGTTGCATACAATTAAATCGAAGCAATTAATGACTTGATGGTCTAAATCAGGGGTCGGCAACCTTATCTAGTCTAAGGGCTCATTCTAAAATAATTTACTCCTGAAGGGCGCATGAATGGTGGACGCAAATAAAATGTTACATAGGGACACAAGATGTTTATTACTATTAGGTAACTACATAAGGCATACATAATATAAGTTGGTAGCTAGTTATTTGAATAATTATTAGTGTGATCCTTGGACTTGTATTTCTTCCGACAGCTTATTGAAATCTGGCTTATAAACTGAACTACCTGTTCTCATACAATGGTCCAAATTTATATTTGTCATTCTGCTTCTATATTATTTTGATTTAAAGTTTCATCAACGATATTCCAAAAGTTTTCGTCCCTCATGTATGATTTGAGGATCAAGTCGTTCTTCATGGTAATTATTTAAGGTTTAAGGTTTAAGACATTTATTTCTCAAAAAAGAATACATTCATTCACTTACATGAGAAAAAATTAAAAATTAATAATTAAATAACAAACTTGACTCGGAAAACTACATATTTATACATTACAAATTATAAACCACTACTCATCACATTCACAAACAATTTCAAAGATACTTTGTTAGTTTACAATTTTTAAGTAATTAAGCATTTGTCGGTATTTCGAAAATTGCGTGATATGTTACATGGCTCAAGTGTACTAGATGTGACATTGTGGACACGGTGATGCGATATTATTTTTAAGTGTTCGTATCACTCAAATAAAAATGATTATAAACTACAGTTATTTATCTTTTAAAATATATACCTAAATTAGTATTCCTAATATACATGTTAATAGTTTTTTTTTTTTTTTTTTTTTTTTTTTTTTTTTTTTTTTTTAATTTAAGGAATTGTATTAGTACTGAGTTTAACGATATAATGTAATTGTACAGCATTTATTTTTGTTATTGATCTTATTAAATAAACTTAAATAGGACTTATTTGTTTTTTTATGTATTGTTTCAGTAGATTTTTAAAAGTTGATATATTAGTTGTTTCTTTTATGTTACTTGGAATTTTATTATACGTGTGAGCTCCTTCGTATAGAATATTATTTTTTCCGTAGTTTGTTCTAGGTTTTTTTAGTACTAACGTGTTTGAGTTTCTAAGTACACGTTTCTGAACCTGTTTTTTTATGGTGAAGGTTATTTGCGAATTGATATCTTTATTAAGTATTTTTCTTACAAGTATGCATGTCTGATAAAAAAAAGTTTGTTTGACACTCATGAGGTATTTATCTTGATATAAATTAATTGTTGGTGTTAGATAGTTTAAATTAAAGAGGGTTTTAATCAGTTTATTTTGGGTTCTTTGTAATACATTTAAATTAGTTTTGTTTGCTGAGCCCCATACTTCTATTAAATACTCAATGTGAGGCTTGATCAACGTATTATAAATAATATAGCGGACTTTTTTTGGTAAGCACTTCACGCAACTTTTCAGGGCACCAGTCAGTGATCGCAATTTCGAACAGATATGTTCAATATGCGGCTTCCAGGAAAGTCTGCAGTCTATGATAAGACCTAGATATTTCTCGCTAGACTTTCTGCTTATCATTTCGTTATTTATAGTTAAACTATGACAATTAGAGATTATTTTGTTTTTGGCAGCAAAAATGACATAACTAGTTTTTTTAACATTAATTGAGAGCAGATTTCTCTGAAACCATACATTTAAAAGATCTAAGTCATGTTGTGCATCTTTTATTAGCGATATAACAGATTTTCCATAGTAAAATAAAGAAGTGTCGTCTGCGTACAAACTAATATCTGCTTTGAGCCCAATAGTGGGCATGTCATTTATATAAATGAGGAAAAGTAGAGGACCTAATATAGATCCTTGCGGTACGCCATAAGCTATGTGTTTCAGACTACTTTGAGTTTCGCCAATTTTAACAGCTTGTATTCTATTGGAAAGATAAGATCTGAAGATTTTAAAAGCACTCCCAGTAACGCCAATATCATTAAGCTTTTTAAGTACTTTAGCATGACTGACTGTATCGAAGGCTTTCTTGAGGTCAATAAAGACACCCAGTGCTACTTGTTTCTCATCTATTTTTGTTTTGATTTTAGTTGTGAGGTCTGTCGTCGCTGATAGTGTACTTGATTTTGATCTAAACCCGTATTGTTTGTCGTACAAGAAATTAATGTGTGTTAAAAAGTTTTTAAGACGGATATAAAGGACTTTTTCAAAGATTTTGGATATGATTGGTAAGACTGATATTGGACGATAATTGTTGGGATTAGTTTTATTACCAGTTTTGAAAATCGGAGTAACTTTTGCGATTTTTAGACTGTCCGGAAATATACCTGAATCAAGACACTTATTTATACATCTAGACAGTTCAGCAGCAATAAGTGTCCTCACACATTTAACACATTTAGTTGTAATACCATCTAGACCCGAACTAGAGTTAGGGTCCAGGTTGGTAATTATTTTATCAATTTCTTCTTTGGTGGTTGGCTCAAAGCGATTTAATATAGTACTGACGTTGTTGAAGTCATTTTCAATAATTGGGTCAGTGTAATGATATTTGATAGGAATATTATTAGCTAAGGTTAACCCTACTGAGGAAAAGTATTCATTAAATACTTCACAAATTTGTTTTTCATCGGTAATTATGGAACCTGATTCAGTTACTATCTTATTTGGTTTAGACGTATCCTTTATTTTATTCAAAGAGAGATTATTTATAAGAGACCACATTTTTTTAGGTTTAGACGTAAGCTTTTGAAATTCATTAATATAATATGAGCTTTTAACGTGTGAAATATGTTTGCTTACTTTATTTCGAAGAGAAACATAAGACTTTTTAAAATTATCATTAATAGGATTTTGTTTGTAATTTTGCCACTGTAAATTTCTTTCGTTTATTAAATTAATAATGTCCTTTTGTATCCATTCTTGTTTAGGTGGATTTATAATTTTATATTTCATAAGTTGACTACTTTTTATATTAGATTTAAGGTTTTGTTCTAAAAATGTATAGTTATTATTATTATTGTTATATTGTGTTTGCTCTGTTAGTTTAAATAATTTTGAATAATCAATTCCTGTGTATCTTATTTTTTTCCTAGGTGGAGCATTAAACGGTTTTATTTCTAGAAGGATCTGTTTATGGTCAGATAAAGTAGAGTCCAGAAATGTTAAATTAAAATCGTTGTCTTTTAGATTGGTGACAATGTGGTCAAGAATGGTTTTAGTGTTACAGGATTCTCTGGTACAATATTTCTTATTCTTTTTGTTCAATATTATAAAGCCATTTTCTTTTATTATATTTTTATAATCCTTCGTTCTGCGCCCCTCGTCCAGTAGGTTGTAATTAAAGTCACCCAGAACTATAGCTCTATTTCTTTTGACAAGTTGGGATGAGAAGGTCTCGAGAAATTTTGTATCCTTAGTACGTCCTGGCTTGTAAATAACACCTATATCTAAAGACATTTTTTCTAAATGCACCCACAAATAATGATTATCGTCTGATATGAGGTTGTCGATTACATTACTTTGTAAAGAGTTGTGAACAAATAATGAGACTCCTCCACCCATACTGTTCTGTCTAAAATTATAATAGTGAATATAACCAGGAATTTTTAACCTATTCGCTTCCTCTTCAGATTTCACCCAGGTTTCAGTTAAAGCAATAAGATGAATCACATAAGGAAATAGCTGAATTATACATTGTAACTCATCGAATTTTCCTGGCTTAATAATACTGCGTATGTTACAGTATAAACATTTTAAAGATTTCTTAGTAGAACGAATATCATTATAACTATTGGAAACATAACATTGAACGGTTTTACTTTTAGATACTCCATCATCTGCTACTGTGTTGAATTTATTGGATGAGTTTGGAAGTTTTTTGATTGCTTGATTATTTTAGGATGCCCGTTTACATATTTAATTCTTAGATCCGTTTCTCCTTCTTCCTTCCGACGATTTAGTTCATTTTTTAATTCTTTATAATATTGCTTCTGCATAGGTGTTTGATCCACATATATTCGAAAATTTGGATATTTATGTTTGTTTCGTAATATGAGCTTAACAGTTTCTTGAGATTTAAAGTAAATTTTAATCGGACGATTTTTACCAGGGCTGAATTTGCCAATTCTATGTAATTTAAAAGGTTCTGGAATATTTTCTTCCATGCCATGAAAAACTTTCATAATTTCAGTTTTTTCTAATGCATGTCTTTTAATACTTTCACTCAGTATAGGTTCTGCTATTCCATCGATAACAATATTTTTAGCTCTAGTTGTGCGTTCCTCCATTTCTACCAGCATTTCCTCACAGAGCATTTTATTTACAGAGAGGACCTGTTGGGAATAACAGCTATTGGTTACGGTGCCTTTGAACTTTTCTAAATCACTCTCTAGTAAATCCATTCGTTTCTGGGTATCGTTGTTCATCGTTTTAATTTGTTCTACTTCTTGTTTTATATTTGTTACTTCATCCTTTATTGTAGCGATATCAGTAGAAAGTTGTTTAATGCTGTCAGTTTGGTCCTTACTCGTCGATGCTATCAATGTAAGAACATCCGCCATTTGCTTCCTTATAGCAGCAAGTTCATTTTTTATGTAGTCAGAATCATCAGTTTGCTTACGCTTGAAACGTTGAGTGATATTTGAGACATCAGGATCAGACATTGAGTTGGCGTGAGTTAAAGATCTTGGATTTAGTTTCTCAATAGATTTGTCACATCCAGTAGGTGATCGTGTTACATTCATGTTATCCTTGTATAGTGAAACCGTTGTAGTGCGTTAAACAGAGAACAAGTAAGAAGAGTACCTCTCTTTTACCCGAGGGGGTGAAGGGGCAGTGTCGTCCGCGCAGCTAGCAGCCCCAGTTAAATAATGTCATAAGAAACTCTTGCTGTTTTGTACTAATATTCACTCTATAACTTTAGTTTAAATCACTTTTTATGATAAACGTAAAATTAATTTAATAATTAAAATTCGAGTGACACGTCTTCTTCATATGCAAGTCTCCGAGCGATTCGATTTGCAGGTCTAATTCAACGCATTTCTCCATGCCAAAATAGTTTTTAATATTTTCCGAAACATCACCTTCTGCGAATGGGTTAATAATGAACTCCAAGATAGGCTCAAGATTCTTAAATTGTTGGAAACGAGAATTGAATTCGTCCAAAAGTGTTTCTAAATGTGGTGCAAATTTTCTTTAAATTTGGGAAGTGTGAAGTTTAATTTCCCAGTTAATGGGATTTCCATAGAGTCAGTTTGACGATTTTTCTTGGAGGGCGCATCAAAAAGGCGCCGCGGGCGCACGTGCGCCCGCGGTCACAGCGTTACCGACCCCTGGTCTAAACAACACGTAACATTTTTGATCTGTCATACAAGTTTTGTTTCAATATTTCTTGGTGTAAACAGCACACAATATCCGCATGTAAACAGTTGCTTACAATTCTTGGATGTCAATTAGGTATTGCTTCTGTATATACAAGAATATGACATCGTGTTAATAGATCTTAAGTGATCAAGTTGAATGCCAGTTCAGTTCAGAATAAACCATTGTCAGCTAATTCCATATATCTTCTATATATATATAAAAGAGATTCCCACCTATATATTGACTCATCACGATATCTCTGGAACCATAAGGCGTAGCAACTTGAAATATGGTAGGAATATTCCTTTAGCCGAGTAGAGGTCAGCTAAGAACGGATTTTACGAAATTCAACCCACAAGGGGGTTGCGGGGGCAATTCAAAATCAAAATCAAAAGTTTTTTATTTCAAATAGGCCTTTGCACTTTGCAGGCTCTTATGAAACGTCTAGTTGCACGGTTCCAAAAAGTGGGTCTCATGGAGAAGAACCGGTAAGAAACTCCATGGACACTCTTTTCAACAATGGTTTAGCTTACAAAGACTCGGTTACAATAGTAATTGCTAGTATAATATATATCGACGGTTACAATCCTACTTAAAATTTTCTGCCCTTTCGAATGCGCTTACTCCCATGGTTTTACGACGATTTTTTGTCACGTATACCCAAACAAAAAACTACGTTTTCGAAGTGCCCTTAAAACTTGAGTGAACTTTAAACTGCCCTCCTGAACAATTTGGTTATTATCGGCTATACCCTATTAACCGTCGATATAGTGATTGTAGAGAAATGCCTTAAAACCTTATAAAATACGGGAAGTTAAATAACGAATTAATGAAGACCCACAGTTTCATTTATATAATGCCATTTGAAAAAAATACTTAATCTGATTAAGTCGCATGCGCAATAATACAATGGCAAGACAAATGGCTGATAAGACAATTTATTATATCAAATATTGCTAGAAAAGTCACTCATGATGGTAAGTGATGGTACTTAGTGACGTTTATGTGATTTCAGCCCGCTTAGCATGACCAACAAGAGATTTCGCGATCGACAGATATCTCTACCTTTGACATTAGAAGTCGAGTTTTAAGTGCAAGTGTCATGTTAGACCCGGAAGACATTTAAAGAGATAATCAATTAAAGCACGAGAAAACGGTCGACAATATTTTATCGTGATTGTCATGCTAGGCCGGCAGATAAGCGTGATGCTCACTTGATGGTACTTCAACCTCAGGAAATCAATCTATGATGCGCCTATCTTGTGTCGACCTATTTTTTACTTCGAGTATTTGGAAATTCATATACCTACCTACTGAAGTGCGCAATTTGCACTTCACGACTTTTCGCCATTGAAAGACTTCAATGGTGGTTCATCAGGTCGGAATTTCCTCCTAACCCTATTAATGCCCGAAGAGCTATAAACATTATAAACTATGTGATTTCGAACCCGCGACCCAGCTGGAAAGGCTGCTGCACTCGCCAACGCCATAAAAATAGAATATATTTATCGTTTACGAAAAATTAATTTACTTTTCAAAAAGTTTATTGGGGATTGATATGTCTGTCATTCTTGTTTATCAGTGAAATATCTTTTTTTTAAATATATAATTACACAGCTAAACTAATATTTGAAATAGTAATAATATATATCTATCATCAGTACAAGCGAAATTTCTTTACAATAGAATACTACCTTATTTTCGGTATTTGTAAGGCTAAATTGATAAACAATATGTCGAATATAGCAGCCGAGTAATGGATGTAATTTATTTCTCCAAAGAATAAGGTTGACTGTAAAGTAGAGCTTATGCAGAAGTAGCTTTGGATGGTACCTATTCAGGGAATGGGGTTCTGTGTGTGAAATACTCGCTAATCCGAACACAGTTACATGTGTATTTGATTAGTTTATATGATTTTATTGAGGTTGAATTGAATAAAAGATAGTACATTCATAACATCAGTGGTATATAAAATGTCAATGTATGCAACTTTAGTGCTTCTTCACTTATCACAGTTTCTCTGACATCAATAATGACTAATGAGGTAATGAGGTAAACTTA